>OZ018325.1:3071653-3756653 GCA_963969495.1 Ceratothoa steindachneri | reverse complement strand
AGAGGGAACCCCAGGAGCTCAGGATATAGATCCCAGTGCCTGGGTTAAATAAACAAAGTCAAGTGCGGTTGGCCTAAATAATCAATTCTTAGAGATTTGGGGATTAGAGAAACAAATGGTAGAAAAATATATAACTTTACTATATACAAAGAAAATATTACTGAAACAAGTAAATAAATGACATAAATAAAAGAAGACCTGGGGTACTAATAGGGGGGGAATACAAATGACTCGATGGGTACGAGAGTTTGAAAGAGGATACACGGGGATTGCTTCCAGAGAAAATGGGAGAGTGCAATTATCAGGGAGACTCACGTAAAGCTTAATTGACTGGAGGCTTGAATACGTAAGTAAACGGGGCGCTGCCAAGTTGAACTTGCAAGATTCCTTCTTCTTTTACCTCGCTGAGAAATGAGAAAGGGAATACTTCAGTCGTTTAACAAAGTTGGTAAACGAGTGATAGATGCTTGTACGTGTTTATCGTCTGTCAGCGGGAACTCTGGCCTTGGCTACAAGCGAGGACGAGTAGAGAAGTGACGTATTGCGTTTGTAGCTAGAAGCCGTTGGAAAGTAGAGACGGGCGTACGAGACTGTACTTAACTGTTAACCAAGACAAGGCAAAATGGTACTGGTTTCTCAAAGCTTTTCTAGAAGTATTTATACTGCCTTGGAGGAAGCGAGTCGCCGGGGGCCTCAATATGGGGACGGCGATTTCATTAGAATTGCCGCACCAAGGGTGGGGGTTCTCGGTGGCCTCACAACTTTGCGCAAACGTCCTTGGCGCCGTGGGTCTGGCGTCAGTTAGAAGATGAGACGGCAAGAGAAAGAGAACCCAACCCAGGCTAGCCGACCAGGCGAAGTTTCGATGCTCCATTGAGGGTGCCTGGCCTCTCAGATGCATCTTTCAGGCGCCACAGATTGACGTGGGTTCTAAGGGAGGGGAGTAAACTTTTCTCTCTATCATCCTCTTCCCTGACAAGATGGAGCTTCCGAAGGAAGTGATATCTGACTAATATAGGGTAATTACACGGCTAAGTTTCCCATAGGGACACAATTACAAAAGGGATGGTACCGGGCAATCTGCACACAAAACAGGGGACTAGGAAAATGCTCAGTATTCCCATTACCAAACACATTAGTAAAAAATAAATAAATAACATTAATAATACAATAAGACAGGCAGAATAATTATTAATAGCCAGTGTCAACATAGTCTCGTTAACCAAGAGCTTACAAACAAGGATATTAAAAAAAAGGAAAAGTCTCACAATACCCCCCCAAAAATTATATACTAACAGAATAACTTATCAAAAATATATAAACAATAAAAAAATAATAGCACATATTCTTATAAGGCATTACACAAAACTAGAAGAGTAATAATACAATGATATAGGCAGGAATAGTTATTAATAGCCTGGGTCATCATAGTCTCGATAACCAGTGGCTTACTACAAGGATATTAAAAAAAGTTCCACGATACAAAAATGGTACATACGAACAAGGTAACTCATCAAAAATATATTCACAATAATAAAAACAAATAATGGCACATATTCTTATAAAGCACTACACAAAAATACAAGAATTCTTGTGGAATATATACAAAAGTAATCCCATTATTCTTGAACGGCACCGCATCGGGGAACCGGGGGACGAAATCCACTAAAGATAGCCCCTTGACTGTGTCCTCACTCGATAGGGGTGTATCGGACCAATGAGATCAATTGCGACAAGGGAAAACGGATCTAAGATTACGGGTCCTCTCTGAAATGATGCGAGCTTAACTCGTCCTTTGAGGCAGTCTTTTGGCAGATGTCGCAAGACCTTCAGTAGCGAAGGATTTCTTCATGGGCGCCTGAGCAATAAAAATATCTTAAGATCTTCTGGTTGGTATTCGTGTGGCTAAACTGGCCTGAAAATAGGCTGTGATGAGTAGTGATTAAAAATTGACCAACGTGCGAACGCGGTACACAATACTCACGTGGCGGGTTTCTGTTTTCTGAGCACGCACGGCAAAGTAAGCCGTCCGTAACTTGGTATGATATCACCTTATCTCCTCGGGCGGCTTCTTGCTAATTTTGACTGAGCCTTAGCCCGAAGGAAATCGCAGTTCTTTTGGTTCTTTGCAAAGTCTTCAGTCATGACCTCTTTGGATTCTGAAGAACATGAGGTTTCTAGGGGCGAGGGCATCTTCGAATCTTTTACCACTTGTGAACGGGTAACCACGGGTTGGGCCACAGAATTGGAGGAGACCCGTGGGCACTAGCCAATGAGGTGGGAGCAAAATCTAATATGGTCTTCTAGTACTTCTGCCCAGCCAGTGAAGTACGCACAATCTATGTAGCACTTCCCAAGTAGTCTTGCACCACGGCAAATTTATTATGGTCCAGAGCTACCAGGGTAGGCACCTTGTCCGACACCAGAATGCAGGTGCACCCGGTATCTCTCCCAAGAGTGGAGACACGGCAGCCATTAATCATTTCAGATCAGAACTTGAGGCCTCCAGGGTTATTCTTATTAGACAATAAGCTTACATGGTACTCCCGGTGACTTGAGGTGCTCGGGGAGGAGAAGATTCTGATGCTGCTGACAGAGGCGCAGACGTGACACAGATCTGTTGTACCTGGTGAGAATAGTTATTCCTGAACTGAGAGTTCTGAGGGCAGTTCATTTTCACGTGACCCTCCACACCACAGGAAAAACAAATGATCGGTGTCCTGGGAAAAAATGTCGTAGTGGGGCCTGAAGAAAACAGTTTTACATCCCGATGTTTAGGTGAAAAGAGTAGTTTCGGCTTCGATGGCCCAGTTACCTTGGCAAACTTGTTTCTATTTTGCTGGAAGAATTTACCTTTGCTTGGCTTAGGTTTTGGGGAAGGAAGTGGGGGCGCTTTCTTCCCTTCTTTCGGCTAAAGGTTGTGGCTTGCTGAATAAATGTCGGTCTCTTCTGTGCACTCTTTGAATGTGAGGCACCGCCGGTCTTTTACGAAAGATCTGACTTCAGGCGGAAGTGCAGCCAACAACTGGTATCTCAGGAAGAAGTCAACGAGGATATCGTAGTCATACGGGATTTTAGAAGCATCGAGCCAAAAGTTAAGGTGACGCTGGTGGGTATATTCAAACTGACGGTATGTTTGGCCTGGCTGAAGCCGGGCATGCCTCAATTTGGATTGGTAAAAGTCTAGGTTCATGTTATATTCCGCCAGTAACTCCGATTTTAAGGACGAATAATCGATTGTTGCTTCCAATGGGGTGATATGAATATATCTCGGAGTTGTAAATTTAGAAAGAGCAACAATTGAGACACTCCATCTGCCTCGATGTCTCAATGGTTAATTTCGAAGATTTTCTCGAATTTGATTAAGAAGTTTCCGAAATCCTCGCCTTCCTTTAAAACCTGAAGCTTAACAAACAGGGTAGTGGGAGGGTCAGACATCGAGCTGATGGACAGTGTCCGTTACTGGTCCTACTCATTTCAAGTTCATGAAGACTGATTTTTTCCCTTTCTTCCCCTTCTTTTCTTCTTTTTTTCTCGTTCTTCCCTTTCTCTTTTTTCTTCTCTTTCCTCTCTATTTTTTTCTTGTTCCTTCTCTTCGTCTTTTATAAATCAGTCCTTTCCTCCTGTTAGATATAAGTTACGAGGTCCTGCCGCTTTGCCCAGGCAACGATCGTTGTAACTTGAACATTTTAAATAATGAGGACATTTTATTGCGTTCGACCAGCTTTCAAGAAAAGCACCACACCAAAAAGGGGAAATTATTTGACGCACAGGGAAAGTTCTTGTAGGCTTTGGCCGACGTAGGAATCTTTATTTTAAAACAAAACAAACACAGCGATAATTATTTTGCACAGCACAAATTCTTAATTATACTTGTAATATTCACTTCGGAATTTTAGCGAAAGCCTGAGTTGCACAATACGTACGAAGAAAATGACAACACAATATAAAAAAAATAAATAAGATTAACTCCTTTACACCCCGCAGACATTTTTTGAGGCCGTTGAATGGTTAAAGTTTCACAAGGTCACAAAATTAAATACCAAATATGCACACAAAAGGAAAAATAGGAAATTGGTAGTCTTTTCTAGTTTCTAAAACCAGAACCTTTTATATACAAGCATAACAGAAAATAAAATCTGTCACAAGTCTAAAAGAAATGAGATCAGATACTGAGGATGACCCCACACAATCGGATACTAGAATATAATATAGATATCGTATGGTGACCATGAAGCGGGTACGTCAGAAGATCGCGATACAGATCCCATTGCGATGGTTAAATAAACAAAGTCTAGTGCGGTTGGCCGAAATAATCAATTCTTACAGGTTCGGGGATTAGAGAAACTAATGGTATAAAAATCTATAACTTTACTATATTCAAAGAAAATATTACTGGTACAAGTAAATAAATGACAATAAATACAATGAGACCCGGGGTACCAAAGGGGAGGGGGAGGGGCACAGAAATGACTCGACCGGTAGGAGAGTTCGAGAGAGGATGCAGGGTGATTGCTTCCAGAGAAAATGAGATAGTGCACTTATCGGGGAGACTCACGTAAAGCCTAAGACTGGAGGCTTGAATACGCAAGTAAATAGAGCGCTGCCAAGTTGAACTTACGCTGATTCCTTCTTTTACTTCGCTGAGAAATGAGCGATATATTACTCCAGTCCTTGAACGAAGACGGTAATCCAGTGATAGATGCCTGTCCGTGTCTATCCTCTGCCGGGGGGAACTCTGGCATTGGGTACGAGTGAGGGCGAGTAAAGAAGTGACGTATCGCGTTTGTAGCTGGACGCCGTTAGGAGGTGGAGTAGGGCGTAGGAGACTGTACGTGACTGCTAACCAAGACGAGGTTGTATGGTACTGGTTTCCCAAAGCTTTTCTCGAAGTATTTATACTACCTCAGCGGAGGCCGGTAGCCAGGGGACCCAAAAGGAAGGCGTGGATCTTATTTGACTAGGCGCGCCAGATGGGGGGTAATAGTCTCGGCTGCCTCACAGCATTGCGCAAAGGTCCTTGGTGCCGTTGTTCTGGCGTAAGTTAGAAGATGAGACGGGAAAATAAAGAGAACCCAACCCGGGCCAGCCGACCGCGTGAAGTATCGATGCTTCTTTGGGTCTGTCTGGACATGCCGGTGCATCTTTCAGCAGCCACAGGTAGGCGTTTGCTTCTAGAGGGGGGGGGTGAGAAACCTCTCTCTGACACACTGATTATGCTATTTGAATTTTTTGTAAAAAACTAAAAGAGGAATAATATGACTATAAGCTATGTATTTGGTAAGCAAACATGATCGATAGGAATTTTGCGTTTAAATTTCTTTTAAGTTGTTTAATGAAAATTATATCCTATCTTACAAGAAATACCAAGCCTTTGCTTCCTTATTTGAAATATAATTGAATGGATTTTCAGCCAAATTAATAAAGGAGGTGAGGTGAACTTTTAATGATTAATATAAAATGATGAGCAGAATGCACTTTTGGCGACAATGACAAGCCGTTAACAAAGTAAAATCAAGCTAACAGAGTGAGTAATTACAGATATCAGCTAGATCAGAAGTGTGTCTGTTAATCCACCTAGAGATAAGATTGACAATAATTTTAAGCAGCAAGCCAGATTTAAGCTTATGTAAAGCTTTGCAGGCCACATTTAAACAGTTATATGCAAATTTCGATTACATAATATAAGTTAATTGAATTACTTTTCTGCATCTGTTTGGCGGAGATATAGCCATACATTAACAAATAAGAGTAATTTTTTGCATAGTTTGTACCACCATTTTAAACTGCTTCTAGAATTACATTTATCAGAGTTGGGACGTACAGCTTACCATGGAATCTGAACCACAATTATTGACGCAATATGCAATATTTCGAAACTTAAATAATGACCCTAAATATAAAATTAGGCCTATATGAAGTGAGTTTGGTGGGAAACGCAAACCATTAAAATTTCAAAGGCGTTGCAAAATATGACAGAATATGCTTTTAAGGTGTGATTTTGACAAAATGCTCAATAATTAATTTTCAGCATTTTGTCGAATTCCGAAATAAAATGCGGGCCACAGTTTCCCCCCATTCCCTGACCTAGAGCATATGAAATACTTCTAAATGAATAGGAATCAAAGGGATTGCAAACGAAGAAAAACTAACATGCAAACAGTTAAGTTATGGTTGAGGGAGAGTGGAGGGATAAATAATTTCCAGGCCTATACTACATAGTACAGTTATTTAGCAAAACCTGATGAAACTGTGGAATTGGGCAAACATCATACAATAAGAACCTATATTTTCATTAAATTTTCATTCGAAAAAATCCTGTCGATAGCTTGTAATGACGAGTTAAGCCATTTTAATTTTTAGCGCAGAACTTTTCTAATTATACGCAAATTTGATTGTCCCTGTAACACCTACTCATCATATTTTCATTTAAATCTTAGTCGAGCATTATTATAGGTATATCCTATAAGGTTAGTTTAAAGGTAAAGCTAAGTAAAAAGAACCTACCATTCTACATGACCCAAAATAACTTTAATTTTTATTATTATTTGTTCCTCCCAACTCCAAACTTCGAATCAATTATCTGATTTGCAAAACTGAGAGTTGGTTGAATCATCTTATTAGGGTTAAGTGACAAAGAAAGCATTCTTGTTAAGCAAAGGACACAATAAGCGCTTAATCTTTGTTAACATACTCTTTAAGCAAATACAGTGTTAAAAATATCTTTTGCCATTGAATCCTGTATTTTTTCAAAAAAGAGGCAAAATACGATAAGTTTCAGGAGCAATGAGCGCCCTCCCGTTTTCGACTGCTAAATTGTCCTTTGGAACTATACATTCAACACGTTTTCCTCTTTTGCTCCCCACTCCTTTATAAAAAAAATTTTGTGCAAAAGTTCTCTCTGGATTACATTTCAATTTCGAAATAAAGGCAAATATTATATATAAGGAGTCTCATACAATGGAACTTAACCTTGTAACTTATTGCTAGATGTTTTACTCAAATTTTGATACTATTTATAAATTATATTAATTAAAACCACAGCAACATTGTTTCCATGCCCAAATTTCCTTTAAATAATAATTCGCGGAATGATAATTGTCATGACCTAAACATAATGAGGTTTTCCTCCCTTTAGAAAGGATTTATCAGCTACCACCAAGTTAAAACAATTCGACTCGATTGGCACAAACAAAGATCACACGATATAGAAAAAGCCCCATTCAAGATGGGATCATCTATAACATTTAAAAGAGGAAAATTTAAAATTTAAACACAACTCTATTGATAAAAAGGAAGTTGGCTTGCTTACATATCACCTTTGTTTGGTCGCGCCTTTAAGGCAAGGCTCTTGTGTACCTGTTCGGTAATAGCATTCACTTCCATAATAGCTTACTGCTAAGTTCAACCACTGAGAGGAGCTGACAAACCAGTAAATATGAAGAAAATTACATCCTATCTCAAGAATAACTTTTATACGTTCAGTTCCATCACCACTTGCACGACACAAGTAATAAAGAATGCAGTCGCCTTCCTCTTCTACCACAGCGTTATTTCCGATTCAGAATGCTTCTGGTGTTGTCTGTTATTTCCTCTTGCGTCGTTATTTTTTACACCATGGTTTCGAACCAGTAATCTCACTTGACATATTACACACGCCAAAGTTTTAATACTCTAACCCTGGCTATTGATTACCTGCCTCCTAGACACTTTGGAGTAAAGCCTTTCTCATCTTCTGCCGCCGTGCCTCATCCGTAGTTTACAAAGAAACCTTTTTCTTTTTCCTTTTTACCTCATTTCTACTCAACTCTAGGAGATATTACCACCACACCAATATTTAACAAAATATCACTATTTATTGCAGCTCAACAACTATATTAAACTAAGATTGAGCATATGATTTTTAGTGGTTAATAAGTTATTACGTAATAAATAGTGATTTATTAATTGTACCCATTGCAAGGAATAACTAGAGCAAACAGTACCATCTGGTACCTGGAAGGTATTTTAGTTACTCTCAAACTACCTTGGCTTTTATCTTTCTTAGACAGCACTTCTTACCTTTTTTACCGCCACTTTCTTTACGAGACTCTTCTCAACTGTTTTCAGTCAGGAAACTAATTTTCCACACGAATCATCGCCCAGCATCTATCGGCATATTGAGGTTGGAAAGGAAAGAGATTTCACTCAAACCCACAATCTTGTCTCGGTTTTTGGTGGGATAACATGCCTTACTTCTAACCACCCATTTCATTTTCTATAAACCCAACTTTTTTTACTTATTTATATTTGTAAACCAAAGGTCTATTGATGCACAACGCCGCACTAGATTTTATCAACGGGATAGAAAGTTAGCCTCTTTCGCATTTAGCCCATCAATTCTGTAACCTAAGCACCCACTATGGATCAAAATCCCATTGTGAGAGTCAAGCTCTTGCTACCCGAGGAATAAATTGTTCCCTGGCTAAAAAAGAATTTTAAAAAAATATCAAATGAGCAAAGATTATGTTCCTCTGGACTAAGATCGACACGGTTCACTACGAATTGTTTTCCCATTACCTCACCTTTTTCAGGTTAACGAGTTTCCATCAACCATTTCTTCCTATCAGAGAGCTGCCCCCAAGCTTATGCCCATCTAGTGCGAAGGTGCCTTCACATTTGCTGTCACAGTAGTCCTTCCTCCCCATATCAAATATTTAGACGAAGGCTTAACCCTTCCAAAGAGAGTCTTGGGCAACGCCCGATCCATTGAGGAAGACAGGCTTAAAGTCCTCATTGGAGTTGGTTATAACATTTAGAGCATGACTTGTAAATACGCTAGAGAAGATGCACCGGTTACCAACGTGCTCCCCGTCCCTTTCCTTATTTATGTACTCCTACCTCTAGCACTCAGATTTGGCAAAGATGTGCCGCATCATCTGGAGTTTTTGTCCTAGGAAGTCCCAGAAGCGATCTTCTACGTATCGATAGTTGTCTCCATGGAGGTCCCCCTAACCCATACGATATGACAGGGCAACCCCGGCCTAGGTTATACTCTCTCCAGAAGGCAAAGTCGTCCGTTGAATGGGTATTTTGATTTGGTGGTAGCGCCGCTAAGCGGTCCAAGAGGACCATGTCCCATTAAAATAAGGTAAAACATAATAAATAAAAAAAAATAAGAATAGTGACTCTCCGCATTCTACAGCGGTCTCCACTGAATGGTGTGTTCTTCATTATTTTGGTGAAAATGCAGGTCAATGCGAAATAAAATGCGAGAGTAAATATTGAAATTTCTGTCTACATCAAAAAGGAGATAAAAAAAGTTAGGGGGAGACCCATTTGACGAGGGATCCCTTGTGGCTTTCGCGAAACATTGGCATTTCGAGATGTCTTCCATCCTCGAGCTCACTATTGAGGCGAATAAAAAGAATAAAATGATTAAAAGGGGGCATAGATGGCGTGGGGTCCGTTGTCGAGTTGTCAGCTAGCCTCTTCGAGTAAGCTGGCTTCAAAAGATCTCTGATTTGGGGTTAGAATGAGGGAGAAAATTGTAAGTTTAACACATTCAAAATTTAAGGTATTGATCTATTGTTTGTTGTTGATAGAGAACCGAAGCTTTCTCGCTTTCTCGACCGTATCATTTAAGTTAATGCGGCCTATCCTACCCAAAGGGCTAAATATAAAAGAAAAACCTCTTAACCCTCCTCCCCTCCCAAACACGCACACTTTATCAGGGACCAGGTGCAATGATATCCCGCCATGAACAACGTCACTGGCTTTTCGAAGGGAAATATTCCCTAATCCTGCGAAGTGGTTCCAAGCTCCCCCACCACCCACCCCGGTGACGAGGCGAGGAAGAGCAAGTGATTCTCACACCTTGCTGCTAAACTTGTGACTCCTTTCTCCAAATCCCCTTTCCACCTTAGAATCGGGCATACAAATACTTGGGCTTCGCTGTGGTTCGAGGGGGCCAGCCCGCATCTAAAGTCCGTCCTCCTCGTATCAAGTCTAATTAAGTCCCTGAGCGTTGGTCAGACAGTAAGACTTTCTCCGCCGTGATTCCACCTCAGTCAATTGGTAGCCTCTCTTATCGCAAAGCCTTTGAATTTGCGTAACAGTCTTCCTTCGTTTACTTGAACCGAAGAAAATCTCCATCGATTACCTCTGAGGAAAAGAAATTTCCTCTTCCAGTGGAATTACGAGAATTCCCACATTCCCCGTCGAACGTCATCTTTGAAGATTAGCTATCTTCATCGGAAGTTAGTTCGGATCATGCCCCGCCTGCCTCATTCGGACTGTGCCCCACTTGCCTCATTGGATCCTGCCCCACTTGGCTCATGGGATCGTTCCCCACTCGCCTCATCGCAAGAAGGACCTTCCTCGAAGTTACCGACCCGTAAGAATGAAACCCCATCCATTATTATTATTGTCAAGTTCCCCCTTTTGATCTGAGCCTAGTAACATTAATCAACTAATTTTATTTGAGAATTCCTCCTCATAATAATTATCAAAAGACTATTTAAATTTAAATAATTGCCTTTTGCCTATTATTATTCTTATTTTGATCTTTGTAAATAAAATTATATTTTTGTTGTTTCATCTCTAACTAACCAAGGAACGATACCTTTGGCCTATTCAAGTAAATCTCGCCAGCAATCTTTGCACTCTGTTTGATTATTAAGGATTTGAAACCCATTGCTTCAAGTTTGACCTCCTAGTCGGTCGTTAGTCCCTGCGAACAGTCCTCCAACGGTGCGCATTGCATTAGCTGATTAAGTCACCACCCCACTTAATAGAGGAGTAGTCTATGCTATAGAGTCGTGTACCACAACAATTTATTCAATTGAATTTCTCTATTATTATTTTGAGAGCATTACTCAAGAACTAGCCTACCAGTCGTCCGTCTGTTTTAAGTGGATGTGTTGAAGGAGAGATAGGTTACAAAACTTACCGTGATATTCTTTGTTCCAATTCAGCTGATAGGCTTTTTTGAGCGGGCGCTGCTGGATGATATCCCTAATGAGTGAATGTAGAATTTTGTAGTTGTTTCCACTACCTCCGTTTGGATCACATGTGTCAAACTAGTCACAATTCGAAGAAACTTCAAAACAAATTGTGTATTAACTGTTTTAAGGCAGTGCACGAAGAATCTGACTATTGATCTGATTTGACTAAAGAGATTATATTTTTTTATGAGCTTTAATAAGTTTACTTCTATGAATTTTATAGTTTTAAAATAACGGGGATGAAACCGGTCGATGAGTTTGTTAGATTTTTCCGTTGGAAATGGTTAGGTCATGTTTATAGAAATCAGGGTATAATTCGGGATACACCAGGGTTGGTCGCCCCTGATAGAAGAGGTAGAGGTAGGCCTAGGAAGACGTAGATAAGGACTAATAGGCAGGAAGCAGGAGATGATTGTTGTGAAGATCTTGACGCATTAGCTCAAGATGGAGCGTGGTGGCGTGAGTTCATTGAGGCCTTATGAATCATGGTGGGTGCCACAGGAAATGATTGATTAATTGATTAAAAGAGGTCTACAGAAGATTCCTACTTTTCTTTCACATTTTCATATACAAAATGACAATGAAGCCTAGCCTATACAAAGTTGATTACTCTCACATTCTCCCATGCGTTTTCCCATTTTTCTGGCATTTAATCCTAGTGGTGAATTGTTTTACTCATTTAGTGTGTAAGTGTCCTCTAATGTAAATTAATCATTGCTATCATATGTTTCCTACTAAAATTCTTCCATTCTTTCAATGATCCTTAATTTTACTTGCCTTTTTGATTTAGGTTTTCATTTGCTATTTTCCAATTGTTAGATTTTTTATGGATTTAGTGACTTTTTTCAACGTTTTTTGTATGTATATTATATGTTCTATGATCTACCCTGAGTCGTTTTTTGATTAGCTCGTGGAGTTCAATATAATCTATTCCTTTTATTTTTACGCCCCTCTTATTTTTTTCTTAATGCTTATAATTCCCTTCATATATTGTCATGTTGGATTTACTTCATCATTCTCACGCGCTCATGAGAGACATACATTGTATAATCGCTGCGTGTTTAACTCAATTTCTCCTTTATCTTTTGAATTCCCAATTAATTTCTCTCTACTTCACGGTCTCGATCGACCTTGCAAAGCGTGCATAAAAAGCTTGCCATTTAGAAAGAGATTTTGGTCTTCCGCGTAGCCGAGTGGTTAAAGGTTCACTTTAATATAGATCAAAGCGGTTGCTCGCTGCCTAGGTGTGTTTGGTTAGAATCTCACCCCAGTACGGATTTTTCGATGTAGGAACTAACTATTTCCGAAGAAAACTATTAAGTTATTTTTTCTTGCGTTTTGTTAGATTTACTTATACTACGAGTTGTTTAAAAATTCGGATGGGTAAAGCCCTCTTCCATTGTTTTGGAGGTATAAAAGGCTTGTATAGTTTTTCCAAATGCTATTTCGAAAATTGTAGGTTAGGTTAAGTTATATGGGATTGAGAAGATTCATCGCCGCCGACGCATCACCAAAATATATTTTCTATTATAGAATGGATCCCGAATTTCTGATGAATCTAAAGTAAAATAGAACAAAAATTATATCAACTTATTGAAAAAGCATATCTTATATATGGAAAATTAAAAATAAAGTTATTACTTTTTCTTTTTTAGAAGTCACTGTCCATTTCTTCAAAATCATCTGATATAAAAATAGGGAAATTTTTTGGAAAATCTTCTAGTTATTCACTCTAATTTATTTCTACCTACGATTCGTTATTACACTAATTTTAATTTCAAAGTATAAATGATATAATATCTCTGCCCTATCTATAGTAATGTAGTGTCGCATGCTAAATGGTGCGCCAATATATTTCTTATATTGATGGTATTTTTTTACTATAACCTTAATGAGCTATTTTTTTATTTTATGGTTAGGAATATCATTAATATATTTTTAAGACTTTACGAAATTGATCATATTTGAATTTTAAATTTCGTTTTCTGCCGTTAATTAGAATGTCTTCTACTCATTTTAGGCCTTGTTCGCTCTTTGGCAAACATGGCTGATAAAATGCGAAAAAATCGGTAACCTTTGTAATATCTATTTGCTTATATTTCGAGTTGATTAAAATTTGGAGTATAATTTAAGAAATTTATAATTTGAAAATTGAAGCTTAGGCTATATTAGTTTAGATTATTTTATAACTCTTTAATTATTCATTCGAATATTTTCTTCGTCTATTCCATTCGTAAGACGAAATGCGGCCAAATCGAAGTTAACTCAAATTTGCAAGGAATCGAAATCAAACTCTATTTGCCGCATTTCGACTTCCGACCGCCAAAAAAGAACATATTTGAATAAAGCACAAAAAGTGTTGCAGGAAGAAGTAATAAAATGTAAAATAAAAATTATTACGGTAATGTAAATAATTTTTCGAAAAATAATGTAAATTTTACTTGCTAACACTTTGACTGCTATGGCCTTTTGCCGAGAAAATGTCATTGAAGCCACAATTTTTTTTCTTTAATTTTATACGTATAAATGTATGATGTAGCATGGTGTAGGTCGTTCTAGCCACAACTCAACAAAACTGGATATATATTATTATTTTTTTTTTTATTACGATTTTTCCGTTGCACCCATGGCATGCATATATGCTCGCCAGATATACTAGCAGACATGGTAAGCATATATGCATGCCACAAATACACCCATTCCAGGCATGGCAAGCCTATATGCATGCCATAAATACACGCATTCCAGCCATGGCAAGCGTATGAAAATGTATATGAAACAAATATGCTCACAAACATTTTATAGGTATTTTTCATGTTATTAAGGTTTTCTTTTCTTCTTTTCAGCGCCCAATAAAGTAAATAATCTCGCTAAAAAGCTGTCAAATCAAAGTTTTCAATCAATTTCGGAAATTCTCAATTCTCAAAGTCTTTTCCAGGTTCACTGTTTTATTTACATTTATTCTTTTCAGTTATCTTTATCAATATAAAATATGTTGGAACGTGAACAACTTACCAGTATCCCAATAATAAAGATGCTGGATCAAACTATTAATTGTGAATTGTCTGAAGAAAATGACTTCGAAGATTATGACTCGGATTCTGACCCTGATTATTACCCCATGGACTTTACCGGATTTGAATCGGATGATGATGATCCAGCTGTCCTGCTTTAGTTGAATGATGTGTTAGGGCAACTAGCACTGGAAGAGGAGGATGAGCAACAGGAGGGGAAGGAGGATGTTCACGATGAGACACCGATATGGTCTGAGTTTGAAGAGCAACTGCAATCCTTTCCTTTCACTTGTAGAAGTGGGGTGCATAAGGATCTTCGAGCAAATATGACGCCATATGACGCCTTATCATTGACAACGAAGGGCTGGAGTGGCTAGTTGTAGAAACAAATGCCTATTTAGATCAACTTAGAGCAGCTACACCGAAATCACCTGCAGCCAGGCACAACGAGTGGACAGAAACGAACAAAGATGAGATGAAAAGATTTCTTGGAATTATCTTATTGATGGGCCTCATAAGGATGGGGTCAATTGAAGACTACTTGTGTTATAACGCAATTTAACTAACGTCCGTACCTGATTTTACAATGAGTAGTAATCGTTTCCATCTCCTCCTAAGCTGCCTCCACTTTGCAGACAACGAAAACACCGATGTCGATGATAGACTATACAAAATACAGCCGCTTTTAGACATGTCGCTGAAGAAACTTCAGAAAGTTTTTATCCAAACAGAAGATGGTCATTAATAAAACCTTGGTTCCTTGGCATGGGAGGCTAGTATTTAAACAATAAATACCAAACAAGGCAGAGAAGTACGGTATTAAACTTTTAAAATTGTGTTTATTGGAAGGCTATACATATAACCTCAGCATCTATTCAGAGAAGGGCAAAGATGGCAGCGTAAAGAAGGGTCTTGCGCAAACCGTCTGCGAGAACTTAATGAAGACCCTCATAAATGATGGCCGCTTGTTATATGTAAATAATTTTTATGCTTCATAAGATTTAGTGCGCTCACTCCTTAGAAATAAAGCCTAGAAAAAATGCCTTAAAACGTTAGCAAGCCAAATTAAAGAAAGGCGAGGTGCTCAGCAACGAAGATCAGCATGGCATATTGGTTTTGAATTGGCATGACAGCTGAGATGGCATGATGCTATACACCAATCATGCCCCGACTATGGTGTAAACAGTGGCAGCCAACGAAGCGGAAGTAGACCCCACTGAACCAAGACTATCTATGAGGCGTAAGAAAAGTAGAGCCAGAAAAAACACTGGCACTCTTGGCGTACAATAAAGGAAATGTTTAGATTGACTAGAAACGTCTCATTCTTCTCAATCCTGTAATAATTATATCATTATTTGATCAAAATTGACAAAGTGAGCCATATAGCCTAGTTGCATAACTCAGGAACCCTACGTGCTAGGACAAATCTGAGCACAGATTTGGAATCAGCGCACCAAAGCTAGTTAGTATCAACAACATTGACTCAAGTCTCAGAGACAAAGTTAAACTTTGTTGGCTAGCGTTAAAGTTGATAAACCCTGAGCAACAATAAATTTGACACCATAGATGATGTGACGTGTCAGATGTGAGTAATTAGTGTCACGATAAAAGTTTTAGTAGAGAGTAGTAAATTGAATATAATATATACACTTAAGTTATGATAGGAACAGGTAAGTTACAGTTGTTGTGCTTATAGTTTTATTTTATATAGGTCGTTGATTATCTTCATGGAATCGGTGACAAGTATGCCTACATGCTCTTGAGAGGCCACTTAGTACCGAAGTATTGACAACAAGACTATAGTCAACTGCAACAATTCATCACGTAATTCCTCCTCACTACACTTACTATGAACTTCGAACAAACTTATAATAGATTCAGCCCATCTACATGTTTTATTTCACTCTAAAATACCAGTGTGCATTAGCTGAAAAAGAGCCTTTAACCTGCGTTGAAGAATCTACCAAAAGAAGTAAAATAAGACGAATATGAAAAGTAGGAGAAATACGTTCTAACATAGGAGCTTCCCTAACAAGAACCCTTTTAGATCCAAGAATTACCTGAACCTGGTTCCTTTTTACAACATCTACTGTGGGTTGATTGCACCTATAAGATAAAGAACAAGTCTGTTCCTGGCCATCAACAGATATCTATTTAGAACCACCATAAGTATATTTCCGATCTTCACTGGAGATGATGGTGGCAGTGATATGTTTCTACCAGACTTTCAGTGTTTGACCTTATGAAATTTCTGCGCATGAGCCACTCTAACAAATAATTGTTCTTTAAGGCACAACAAATAAAAGCGAGACTTCAAGCGTCGACAAAACATTAACTTAGTTAGTGAAGCTCTGTACTAGTGTAAGGTGTCATTCGATAGTTAAACAGGAACCTATCTATAGTCATGGGAAGCAGTTCAGGAGGTCTACGAAGAAATTTCTTGAAGATCTCGACATCTTCAGAGCAAAACCATTGGTAGAAGGTTTATATACTGCTGTAGTAATGTTATGAATACCAAAACTTGTAAAAAATTTCTAATACTCAGCAGAATTAAAACAAGGCCCATTGTCAGAAACAATTGAAACTGGCAAATAAACTGAGCGAATTAATGTCTAAGAAACAAGTGTTTCTCTTGTAGTTAGACCTGACGTAGTGTAAACATCAACCCATTTAGAGTGAGCATTCGCTATCATGAAAAATTGTTTCCACTCTAATGGCCCACCATAATTGCAACTGTGCCCACTTCTAAAAATGGAATTCCATTTTAGAAGGTGCAGAGTGTATAGTTAAGACCGGTGATACTAGCTACATAGTTCTAAGAGGTCAATGTCTAAGATTGGTTAACAAAAGAAACTTCTAGCTAATTTCTTAATTCTATAACCACCCACATGATTAATATGCAGTTTATGAAATAGAGCATTCCGTAATTTATAAGAGATGACTACTCTACTGCTCCACAAGCCTGAACCTGACTGAAACGACAAATCATAGCTCCTCGATACATAAAGAGCAAGACTAGGATCCCTATAGTTAAGGCTGACCACCCAATCTCACAGACTTTGTGTACACTAGAAAAAAACTAGAGTTGCGCGTTTGCAATACCAAACAGCTACACTAGGACTGGTGAAAAGCGTAGGTAATTCAGTAGAATAGTCCAGTCAGCTGGAACTGGAGTATTATCACTTATATTACTACTAGGAAGAGTTAAACGGCTTAGATCATCTGCATTACCTAATAATAAGGTTCGAGAATGATGAATAAGAGTGAAATTGCAAATCTGATGAAGAAGAGTCCAACTTTGTATACTAGAAGAAGCCATAACGGGGATACATTTAGTATAAGCAGATAACCCAAGATAATATTTATGATGTCACAATGGAAAAATTGTGCTGATCCCCAAAATTCAAAGGGAATTTTCTTAAAGAACAAAAAAATATCATCGAGACTTCCTTCTGCGACCGAGAATAATTACGTTCCGTAGCTGTTAGAATACCAGAAACAAAATCAACAGCACGCTCTTTACCATCTATTACCTCGCATTGAATACCTCCGTTACCATAAACCCTGCTCTCTGCAACCACCACAATACAGATCTGAGTGTTAAAATTCCCGAACGCATCATAAGATACAATTCTCTTCATGGAGGCAACAAAAGCAGTTGTTTATACTTCTCTCCCAAACCAGCTCTTAATGAACTTTTAAGAGGATCGAGCATAGATGTTGCCTTAGGAATGAACCTCCTAAAAAAGGTAAGCAACCTTGAGTATGACTTAAAGTGAGTCACATTAGTAGAAAGAAGGTTATTTCTGCACATGGTTTAATATGCCGTTTCTAATTTCAAGTAACGCCATTGAAAGGACACCCCCGTTTCCAATGTAATTTTGACAGCGAGAACAATTTCTTTAGGCCTCTGCTCATGCACTTCATTTGAAGCAGTGTCCCAAAGCTTGTACATCTCTGAAAGCGGCTTCTCTAGCACTAGTCATTTCTACAGCTCTGGTGAAAGCAAAATCTGTTTCTGTGTAAACTCATTAAATAGGTTCATCACGAATCTGTTTCTCATTGAATATGTCAACTGGTCACGAGGATCACATTTATGAGCGAGTGATTTAATTCTATAAAAAAATAGCAAAATCTCTACCAGGTATTCTATTCCTTAAATATAACCTAAATCTTTTATAAATTATAATTACCTTGTGCTTTGAATCTTCCTTCAGCACTTCAATAATAGCAAGATATTTGCATGTCCTTGACTCCTTTAGATAAAAGATCCTTAGCTAAAGCTAAACCATAGCTCCCACAAAAGTAAGAAACGCTGGTAACTTCTCCTCTAGGATAGAGTTAACTGTAAAATAGAGTTAAACTCTACTAAAAGAGGCTTCAAAATATAAGACTTCAGCATCTAAACTGTTTTTAGAACCAATTATTTATTTAATTAGAAAAATAACCTACTCCACACACCCTACTTGACCAGCTTGCCCACCCGTACCCTCAACCGCAGTTCGCCTACACGATTAACTGCCATTACCAAGGCTGCCCACCTCCCAGTCATAATGAAGAACTAGAAAAAACTCTCTCTAAGGTCACATCAATAGAGCGATCATTGTCGCAGCTGACTAGCTGTCCTGGCCACAAACTACAAAACAACAATAAACATTTCTATTCCAAAAGTTTGCATAAAGTCCCTGAGTCCACCAATTTATTGTTACAAAGCAGGTCAGCCGGTCGGTGAGAGACCAAGATGCCTTTCTCCAGAACTGTTAAAGGTAGTTTAGGACAGCATACAAATTATGCTGCTAGAAAGTAAGATTAGAGCAAGAAAATCAGCACTTTTTTTTTCGCCGATTTAGCTTGTTAAAGGAACGAAATGGCAGCTACCGCAATAGTTGTGAATATAGATGATTTAATTCTATGACTGATTTTGGATAAATACCCGTTACTTTATCTTATAGATGCAACTTAAAAATTTCCCGAGTTCGTATTCGTACGCAAGAAAAGAACATTATTCCTATGGAATATATATATATATATATATATATATATATATATATATATATATATATATATATATGGGATCCATTTACACAAAACTACATACACTCTTGTACAAGGTCTTTTCCAGACTCAGGTGTTCCGATCCCAGCGACCTTTAATTTCGCCTTGGTCACATTATCTTCCCAAAAAATTCCTTTGATGAACAAACTCTCCCCTACCCCTCTCTTTCTCGAACACACAGCAATGAACATTCACTTCAGGAAAAGCGACTCCTCGAAACTCCATTGGTCACGCCTAATTTCTCTACACACATAAAACAATCGGACATAATTCACACAGTCAGACTCACATTATCCACACAGTCTATCAAGTCTTTTTGTCTTCCTATTGTTCTCCATCCACTGTAGACTGGATTCCGCAGTGGATAGGATTCATGAATGAAGTACGTTTGTAGAGAAGAAATTGAACGTATTCTTCTCTCCAAACGCACTTCCTTCATGAAGTACGAGACCTCCATTGCTTTTAAGGAACTCAACGCACGCCATCATACATGTACTTCTAACATCAATGGCCAAGCGTCCAACGTGATCCAAGACTCCATCTTCTAAATCCTCCGAAAACGGTCTGCAAAATTGGAACGTAGGTTGGATCATAAACTACAACGCCTCATCGCTAATAATAGCTGGCTAAGAACAGCTGACCAGAAACTGTCGATGAACTTTCTTCTCAAGAACTTGACGAACCAACGATTGCTGCTCTTGGTTTGGGCTTGAACTTCTCCATTCCGCCCAGACCATTTAATGTATCAATTGCTAAAGGTTTTGCAAATTTAGAAAAATCAGTGACATTCCCAGTGAACTTGTTTCTATTGTAAACATTGCGTTTAGCAGTGTTTAACTATTCCTACACATTATAATAACCCCTTGCATTTCCAGCGTGTTTAGTTGCCTTTCGAAATGATGCTTCAATAGTTAGGGCCTTATTCATAAACTTAACTCCATTCCTTACTCGAATAATTTCTCTCTTGTTAGTTTCGATGTTTGTTCCATCTTTACTAAAGTGACGGTTAACGAGCTTTTCCCCTTCCTTATTGAAAAATTACGTAAGGCTAATATTACTTGGCCTGGTAATACTCTTATTGAAGTCATCCTCAAATGCCCCCAAAATTGTAAATTTTCTTTTAATGGTAAATCTTTCCTTCAAAATTTGGTTTAGCTATAGGAAATTCTTAATATCCTGTCCTCTCTAATTTCTATAAAGAGATTTTTTAAACTACTTGTTTCAGGGACACAGATGATATGATTTGTTTGTGGCTACTCGTAAGGATGTCAATAGTCTTCTCACTGAACTTAATAATTCTTTAGTTCCCTCTTGAGAAAAATGGTGTCCTCCTAATTTTAGATCTAGTAATTCACAAGAAAATGAAATCTAACAAAGCAAACAACACAGCTATGAATTAAACGAGTTTAAGTGAGACTTATTAAATTTAAACAAATGAATATAAAGTAATGGTTGACCCAAAGGTCAGTTCAATATTGGGCGATAATTGACCTTCAGAAAAAATATTGGATTTTATTTACCTTTAAACAAACATACATGAGTCTGGTTGGAGACTGACCTTTGACTCAATTTTTATGTACACACAATAATGTATTTTGATGCTAGGCGCGTAGACGTATTCACAGACACTCCAGCTGTTTGGCTGGTAAGGAGATAAGCTTGAAGCCACAGTTGATTTCGGTGTGGGCGACGGATGGCGTTAAGCACCTTGTCTTACTCCGATGATTTTAACAACTGGACAGGGAAAGTATTCTTCTTCCAATCTTTGGTTAATCTTGGAATGATTTGCGCTGCCTCGCGATGAGCAAACGATTGAATCCTTTGACGAGTGTTTTAGGAAGTTTACTTTAGAGTATTCCTTAATGGCTAGGACTCTCTCTTGGTTTTGTTGTAAACCTGGATAGGGGGGTTTCTCTGGCGAGAGATGGTTGAGCTTGTTTCTTAATACAAGCTAAACTAAATTTTGGTATGACCACCAGGAACTGGCTCAGCATGAGCTTCTTCTGTGTTCCTATCGTTGGGTTGCCAGGCACTCTAGTCGGACTTCGTCGTCTTGATCGCTAACTTGATCTTCCTCAGACAAGATGCTAATTTTCGGTGTGACCACAAGGAACTGGCTTAAGATAAGCTTCTTCTTTGTTCCTTTCATTTGGTTGCCTGGTACTCTAGCCGCAATTCGTCGTTTCGATGACAAACTCTATCTCTTTTGTTCTTCTACAGTTATCTGCATATATACTTCACCACTCCACTGGGGGTAGGGAAAAGAGGCAGAGTGAGGCCTTGGGAATTAAGCCTCCTCCTCTAACGGCGCTTCTCCGAGCGTCTTCCACTTAGCCCTAAAGGCACCTCTGTGGCTTTTGGTCGACGCTCCTATAATTTCGTCTATGAAGTGAAATTATATACCAAATCTTAGGGGAAATATTGCCGGTTTAACCAATGTTAGGCTCGCCGGACCCGAACCTTGGTGATTCGAGCATCTCGTCGTTTTGGAAAGACCTTTTAGGCCTTTTGGGTGGTCCTTGAGGCGAGGGGAGAGAGGGAGGAGTTAAGTAATCAGATTCCACCGCCCAAATGCTAGGACGTTGCGATTACCGAACAGGGTCTCTGTTTATAGGTTGGGATATCGATTTCCCTACAATAAGATAATATATATAATATATAACTGAGTATATATTATAATTGTTTACTAGAACATAATACTATTTCTCTTTTTTTTCAGGTTGAATAGATAAAGCTATAGTAGATACGAAATTTTTTCAGTAGGATTCTGTATGGTGTAGACTATGTATATATGTATAGAGAGCAGAATTCCCACATCGGATGCTTCGAACTGGCAAAGATGCCATAAAGAATATGCTCTACTTGCCGCGGCCAAAGCGGGCAGGCCAAACTTGGAGCTCCCAGGATGTAGCAGTTAAGCTGCTGGCATGGCTGGTTCAGGAACACTGGCTATTCTGCAATCTGTACACCCTCCACACTAGGCACATAAAGAAACATATCCTGAAGTTGTAAGGTGAATTTGTCAATCTCATCCAGACTTGGAAACAACAACAAAGTGATAGTTTTTAAGCGAAACCAGCAGGTTTCAATGAAAGGACATAACAGTTGATGAACGTGTTCTGCTAGAACTCTGAAATACGCAAGAAGATGGAGCTGAAACATGGGGTGCAAATGGGTAAAGTGGAATGGGCCTTGCTTGAAGACCAAAGAATCTAGGTATCAGCACAAACGTGAAAGTATACGAAAATTCCGACCAGAATTATACTTTTCTGTTGAAAAACTGAAAAGCTGCTACAACATGTCTGAGTGGTAAGCAGAATCATCTGTAATCGTAGCCGGCAACAAGATGTTTGGGTTTAAACTGGAAAGCACATGATGAGCGAGAAATTATTAATCTGGACACCTTGCCAGAATCCAGTGTGTCAGGGATGCAGGTAAAAGTATTGAAATCATGTCACTGGATGTGATTGTACAGGGGATTATAAACAAGTAGTTATGCCTTATTCTGATTATAGTTCAATGAAGCAGGGCGCTGATTCTTTTTCCGTTCACGTTATCACTGTTAATGAAACATAGTGGGCCTTCCCGACCATGAGCATTGCTTCTGAGTCCAGGTATAACTTGGCTGCTCTCAGGGTAGCAGTTCTTAGAATTCTGGAAGAGGCAAGTGGTGTCGCATCTAAAACTCTTTCGAGAAGATAGACTTTGTAATTACAGACCACACAACTCACAATTTGAAAGTGGATTAGCTATTGGAAATCTCTTGCCTGAACACATCCAAGATCACCTGTTCTGCATTGTACACCTAACACTAATATTTAATCGAGTCATCACCAAACGGTGGGCTGAAATAGAGAACATGCTGAGTAGAAACAAAATCTACTCAAACATACTCGTCAATGCAAAAACAAACGCAACATATGTGACTGAACAAGCCTTCGATTGAATGACTCGACTTATCAACCATGACTTTGATCACAAGCCATGGAACCAGGCACATGAATTGATATCCACATAGAGCCTCAACCAAACAAGTCTGTCAGCCTCAAGCGCGAGTGCTTCAATCACCTGACACTGATCTGCGCCATCAGTCTCTACCATGTGGAAGATGTGGCATATTTTCTGCAGAAATACGAACATGTTACCAATCAGTTGGCTTGCATTGTGAGGTGCTTCTTGGACTTTCACTTCCTGAAGGTGATGTACTGTGCAGGTGCTCTTGCGGGACTTCATCTAGTCGAACTATAGCTGTCTTTGACGACGTCAGCTGAAACAACCTACAGCAAGATCGTTCCAGCATTTCAACATCTGTATCAGGAAGTGGAGAAGGTAGATGTGACCACCTTGCTGCAGGTTCAGGAACCAGCTACAAGTTTGTCTTCTAGGAAAGGTTTCAGCATACAAAGTATTATAAGGAAGTCTTGATGCCGTACTCAGAGTAGCAACATCATTCCAACCACAAGTCATTAAGCTTCTGAGGATGATTCTTCCCAAGTTCGCAACAGTCTTTCAGAGACTGAAGGGTGATATCTTTGCCTTTGGAGTCTATGATGAGTCTGAAGAGCATGCTGTCACTCAGATGGATCCAGAGAAGTTCTAGAAGGCACCAATTTACAACCTGAATGCAGATTGCAGTGTTGGATTTAAGTATGAGTCTACTAAGTATAATATGATGGTTCATAATAATAGCAAGCATATAGGGTGAGTTTATTCTATCGATTGTGCAATTTGCCCTAAGCGCTACTTTAAGCAAACTGGAAAATCATGAAAATGTTCGTTTCTCCCCACTCAATTATAATATTAGATGAGGTGAATGCAAAAGTGTTTTCTTTATTCAATTATCTGAACATGAACACCCTATCAATTTGAATTCGGCTAAGTTTATTTACAACACAGATGAATTAATCCAAAGAAATATTGTTGAATGCTCCTTTATTAATTCCTCTTTTAACTTCCATATATTTCCCGGTCTATCTATTTAAACTGGACCCTGTCATTAAAAGTTTTATTTTAAACAAAATTGTTTATTTTAAATCTTATCCTTTTTATTTATTAAATTTGTTAGGTTTTTCATTTATTAAACAATGTATTTATAATTGCATATGTATGTATTCAGAGTTATATGACTTAAATATCTACATTTCACACACACTGTGTCTTTTAATTGTTTACCCTTTGGTATCTGCAATGGATCCTTCTTTTCTAAAAAAAATGTCGATTTTTCATTACCGCACTCTTTTCTATCATTTCGTTGCACGTAGGCAGAGCCTCGCTTAGTTTTCTCATATATAAATGAAAATTTTGCTGAAGACCATTGTGTATTTTGCCCTAATTAATTAAAGCAAAATACACAATGGTCTTCAACAAAATTTGCATTCAAGAAAGACTGCTACCTAACTACACTGATATATATATATATATAAATATATATATATATATATATATATATATATATATATATATATATATATATATATATATAGATATAAATTAATTATATGGAAAATGGGAAGCAACAGAAGTGGTAATATTCAAATTATAAAAAGGGCTTTAAACTATTAGGGAATAATTTAGCAATAGGTTCACTATTTAATGTAAAGGACTTGCTCTGGTGTAGCCTGCGAAGTGGTGTAGTATATTTATTTACATGTCCTCGGTGTAGTAAAGGCAATTATGTCGGTAGTATACTGCGCTCGTTACAAGCTCGTACTTGTTCTCACCTTGGCATAAGTAGCAGAAAAGGTAACTAACCTCCTTACCCGCAAGGAATGGCCCCTGGTTGTGGGATCATATTATCCTTTGCAAAGCCGATGCCATCATTAATGATTTTAGAATTATAGATTCTTCCAATTATGATATAATAAGCCTACGAATAATTGAATCCATTCATATTAAGACCCTTAGACCATCTCTCAACAATGATGGATGTCTCCGCCTTTCCTCTCCGTGTGTCTTATAATAACCAACTAATTATTATACCTCACCCTTTTTCATTGTTTCTTGCTTTCCATTGCTTTAGTCGCATTTCTACAACTTGTGTGACCGCTAAGATTTCAATTTGTTAAAAAATTAAAATTCTAAAATTTTGTGCTATAGCTGCTTATAAATTTGGCCCCTCTTCCCCTATACTCACAATTTCTCAATCCTTGTTTACATAATTAACTATTTATGATTTATTACTATAAAATGTATATATATATATATATATATATATATATATATATACATGTATATTCATATATAATTGTACCTTCCAGTCCTAATTAATCTTAATGTTAATTTTTTTCCTTTAAAAGCTAATATTGTTCAATTTATCAGGCCAGAAGATAAGCTTGTCTTTGCTCGTAACGTAGCAAAGAGAAATAAAGAATGAATACTGTCATTCTCTTTGCCATTAGATTCTTACTCCGGATAACATTGCGTCTCACTAAGAGCAGTCCTTTTCAATACTTACATTCTCTCTCTTTCTCTCTCTCTCTCTCTCTCTCTCTCTCTCTCTCTCTATATATATATATATATATATATATATATATATATATATATATATGGTAGTGAAAAACATGTATAGGAGCATAGAATTTAATTACTAAACTAGTTTCGGTATGAAGTTTACTATACCGTCTTCAGTCGTACAATGAGACTGGAATGAACAACACAAGTTAGTAAATATCTAAAAATCCCAGCAAAAACAAACCAAAACAAACCACCCTGGAGACAAAAGGGTCATTAATCAGGAGATGTGGTTCTAAGATCATTAACTAAACTCTTTACAATCAGATTCTGGGAATAGGAGATACATTTAAATTGGCCATCAGAAAGATTAAAATTGAAAATTAAATTTGAGAACGGGAGGGATAGACAATTTCATGTTTCTCACTTTGTTTTTATTCTCGGGGCGGTAGTATGTAGAGTTAGCTTTAGATAAACTGCCATTGATGGTGTGGAGGTGATAATTTATTTCAATAAATATGCAGGTTCTATATGTAATTTCGTCTTCTAAAAAGCAAGGATCACATATTCTAAGTGCTTTCAAGAACATACCTGATGCAACGACCTTTTTAATATTAACATCATGATGTGGAAATAAATTGATATAAAAGTTTGAATGGGTCGGTTTACGGTACACAGTGAAGCTAATTTGATCAATGACCCTTTAATTTTAACATCGAAAAAGCCTACACAATTATCTTTTTCCCATTCTACTTTAAAATTTATGGTTGTATGGAAGTCGTTAAAATTTTTGAGGAAATTGTCGAATGAATTTAAACATTTTATAGGCCAAATCGATATGACATTATCTACATCCCTAAACCATACAAAATTTTGATGTGGAATAACAGAAGGGAGTAAATTAACTTCAAAATGTTCCAAAAAATGGTTACATAATATAAGCGATAAAGGATTACCCATGCTAAGACCGTATTTCTGACGAGAGAAACTCATTTCACTAATAAATTTATTGTCAGTAACACATAATTTTACAAGATTTATAATTTTATTTTTTCCTAGTGGGAGGTTTAATATTGGATTGTCTAATACATTAGATAGAACATCGAGGGCTTCATTAACTGAGACATTGGTGAACAGGATATTTCCATCAAAGCAAACTAAACGCCTCCATTCTATGTTAATTTTTCTAAATTTTTTACTGAAATCAGAGGAATGGATTATGTGTGAAGGAGATGTCAACCCAACGGAGCCAGCAAGGAGAGAGGCTAAACACTTCGAGAGTTGGTATGCACGAGAGATAATACACGATATAATAGGTCGGAGTGGCGTTCCTCATTTGTGGGTTTTCAGCAGACCATACATATGGAGCAGTTATGAGTAGGTAGGCTTAAAACGATGCAAAGGTCTAGGTTAGATCGTTTAAGCATTTTTGTCATAGTTTTGTTGAAAAGTTCAGTTTTCAACCAAACTATCACCAAATTCTAAAGAGTATAATTAAAGATCTTAGAACCATACCTGCTGATTAATGACCCTTTTTCTTCCGAGGGGGGAGGGGGAGGGCTGTCTAATTATACGACTGAAGAGCGTATAGTAAACTTTATACTGAAATTAGTTTCGTAATTAAATTCTATGCTCCTATATAGTGGTTTCAATAATAAATGGCATCTTGACCACGAAAGACCGAAGCTGAGGTAGAAATGTCACGAAGAAGGCGAACTCAGTGTTTTAAAAGGAAGGTACTCTCCTCACATAGCCAAGAATGTGCAAGAGTGGTTGGGGTCGAACATGAAATTATAGTCGAAGAACTTTCGGTCGCCGCAGTTGCTCGACCTCAATCCTCTCAACTACTAAGTGAGAGCGCGTGTCGAGAGCAAGGCTTACAATTTACGCCACAGCAGCGTTAACAGGCTGAACTTCTCCGTCAAATGCTTGCGGAAGAGCTTAATGATGGACTTGGTATGCAACGTGTTCGCAGCCTTCAGATCTCGCTGCGAATGCCTGCCACATTGAAAAATATTTCAATTTAGACACATATTTATATGTTAAAACAAGAAAATGGTGTCTAAATGCAACAAATCTATCATGTATACTTTGATAAGAACGTTGTAACGAGTATAACAGGACTTTTGCAATACCAGGTAGGATATACAGGAACATACATGCATATACAGCTCTGGTTAAAATGTGACTTGAAGCATCCTCTTTGGTGGTGGGTGGGATGATAGCCTAGGAGCTAAAATTGTCGATTTTATATGTACGACCTCCACCTATTTCTCACTTTCCTTAAACTTTCAAAGAGTTTATATTTTTGTATTCTGTTTGTTATCACTTATCTTCTTTCTTACTTAATTCATGTGTGATCTTTGTTTGGTCTTATTAAAAGACAAAATTGCTATTCTAACATCTTTCCTTATTTCCTATGCATTATTGAACATATTATATATATATAAATATATATATATATATATATATATATATATATATATATATATATATATATATGTATATATATATATATATATATATATATATATATATATATATATATATATATATATATATATATATATATATATATGAGGAATTAAACCACATTCTCCGAAGACAATTTAATTCAGAACAGTTTCGGTGTATCTCACACCCTTTTTTCAACTGACACTGGATAGAAAATATAAGCAAATTACTTACAAACATAACACAGGGGGTCAGGTTGTGAAAGATCCCCTCTTTTTTCCCCCAATCCCCTACTTGTGGCTAACAAAGGAGGAGGGGGGTTAAGCCCAAACATATTGAAGGGCTAACATTTTACTATTTTGTTTATTTGCTTTCGTATTACAGGATTAAAAGAAAATTGACCCTCAGATACATTTAAATTAGGAACCCACGATGTCAAGCTCGATTCTACGATTCTTCTCTTAACATAGTTAGCCGATTGAAATACCATTGTACTTCCATTGAAATCACTCGAATGATTTGAGTCTCTAACATGGCAAAATATTCCACTGCTTTCGCTGACCACTCTAATATCTCTTTTGTGTTCATACAATCTCTTGTCTTGATTTCTCCCCGTTTTTCCTATATAAACTTTATAGGAGTCGTTGCATGGTATTGCATATACTCCTATGTTATGATGTTCTTTGGGTTTCCTGGCAATCATCAATTGCCATTTAATAATAAATTAAATAGTTTAAAGGACATATTTAGAAAAGCGGGTATTAATCTAGCCTTTAAATATAATAATTCCTCAAACTAATTGATGATTGCCAGGAAACCCAAAGAACATCATAACATAAGAGTATATGCAATATCATGCAACGATTGCCATAAAGGTTATACGGGGGAAACGGGGAGAAATCTTGACAAGAGATCGTATGAACACAAAAGAGATATTAGAGTGGGCAGCGAAAGCAGTGGAATATTTTGCCATGTTAGAGACTCGAATCATTCGATCGATTTCAATGGAAGTACAATGGTATTTCAATCGGCTAACTATGTTAAGAGAAGAATCGTAGAATCGAGCTTGACATCGTGAGTTCCTAATTTAAATCTATCTGAGGGTTAATTTTCTTTTAATCCTGTAATACGAAAGCAAATAAACAAAATAGTAAAATGTTAGCCCTTCAATATGTTTAGGCCTACCCCCCCCCGCCTCATTAGCCACAAGTAGGGGATTGGGGGAAAAAAGAGGGAATCTTTCACGACCTGACCCCCTGTGTTATGTTTGTGAGCACTTTTCTTATATTTTCTATCCAGTGTCAGTTGAAAAAAGGGTGTGAGATACACCGAAACTGTTCTGAATTAAATTGTCTTCGGATAGTGTGGTTGAATTCCTCATATATATATATATATATATATATATATATATATATATATATATATATATATATATATATATATATATATATATATATATGCAGTGGGTGCAATTAATATGTTAATGCTTTCTGAGGAACATTGAGTATTATCATTCTACATTTCAATTTTCTTTAACTTCTCACTAATTATTATACTAATAGGCGAAATATATATAATTCTAATTGAAACTCACTATTTAATTAAGCAAATAGTGCTTGAGTTGAATTTAAAAGGCGGTGTCTAGTCGAATAGTCTGCAATTATTTGGGAACTAGAAAGGTTATGTATGTAATTGTCATGGAATGAATTTCAGAGGTATTGGATTTGCGAGGAGCGATTTTGTAAAAGTTTTCAATTTGATTCAGAATTGCATTTCCTGTTGGATGGATTTATGGACAGAAAAAGCTCTATGTAGTCGTAACTAAAATCAAAGGCAATTTCAATAACTCTCCCTAAATTCGTTAGTAATTAAAAGCCTGATATATATATATATATATATATATATATATATATATACATTATTTTTTGTACAACTGTGAGTTTAGTGCTAAGAACTTTCTTTTCGAGTCTCAATTTATCCTATATTTCGATTTTGATCTTGAGATAATCTGTAGATGAGTGTAAAGGCTATCGCGGAACCTGGTCCACACGTCCCCCCCAAAATACACACCTAAAAAGTATTGACTGTATTATTACAACAAAATTAAAACGAAATAAATTAACTGTTAACACAAAAAATAAGAAACGTCACAAATGTTTATCACCACAAATCGTTTTAATCAAAAAGATATTCGTGCATACAAAATTGTGTTCTATGCATAAATTGTTTAAAGCCGAAACGACACGCGCCGTTGAAGATGAAATAGGCTTCGCTACTCTAGTGACAGGTGTTCCCGGAATAACCTCACTGTCTTACGTCACTTACCCGAAAGCGCAAAGTTACATGAATAACACTTATAACACTTAATTAATTTTAAGCAGACGTAAGAAGAAAGAAATACTCCAAAATACCTAATACCAGAGCAGTGAAGCAATAACATACGTCGTTAACCCAGGCGAAAGAGGCTTGGCCACGATTAGGGAATTTGACCCAAGTCGACAGGGGTGAATGCGATGGCGGTCTTCGTCGAGAGAAGCCCACAGAGGGCGATATCTTGGTGAAAGGCGTCGGGTCCACGGGGAACGATGATTCGAAGGCCCAACGATCCGAGAGAAGGTAATTCGAGATGACAGAATTCCCCAAAGTGGAGCTGGCGAGGGTACTGGGAGAGAACTTTCACGTGCACAGTGTGAACGGCTTCCCGAAGGAGAACACTTTCAAACGTAACTGCAAGAGTACAATTCGATGCGGCCGATAGAGGGGCAGCGACAACGCTGACAGAAATAAATGACCAAAAATCCTCGCTGCACGAAGGAATGCAGTACGGGTCTCCAAAAATCAATAACGTTCAGGTAAGTGACGGACAACGATTCAGCGGAGCAATCAGGCAAAATTCTCGCAACAGAATGACTTAAAAGGACTCACGGCCCCATGCATATCCTTCAGTCTGAAGGAGGAAAAGGGAAGTGGGGCACAAAAGAAGGGAGGAAATGAATCACTTCCCAGACGCAAATTTGCCTGGTAAATTAAAGAAGTTTAGACCAAAATGGTAGCCTCGAAGCGGGTCGACCTGCGGTAAACACCATAAACTATGATGAGAAAGGGAAAGCATGAGAATCCGAGGGCCTACCCTTTACAATGAGTTTACCAGAAATTCTTTAGAATAGCAGTAACGAACAAGGGCAGGAAAATAGTTTATTTTGTAAAATAAACTATTTATTTATTGGCGCGACGCGTTTTGACACACACATTTATCATTGTCAAAGGTTGATATTAGTACCTCAAGGAATTTGAATGGGGCATTACATTACATTACATAATTTAGATGTTAACAAATATACGAACATACTTATAAGGGATGCAAATTCCTAAACACAAGTACCTGAAAAAAAAACACACAAAAAACTAACTATATTTCAATGTATTTTGAGGAATTTCCATTCCTTATAAGTATGTTCGTATATTTGTTAACAAGCTACTAGTAACAACCTTTGATATGATATTGGTGTGTATCCAAACGTGTCGCGCCAATAAATAAAGTTTATTTTGAAAAATAATCTATTTTCCTGCCCTTGTTCGTTACTACTATTCTAAGGAATTTTGAGTGAACTTATCCCCGGATTTTCTCAGGACCAACATCCGAATATAAGATAAATCGAGAGACTTGAAAATAAAATAATTAACACCAAACTCACAGTCGTATTTAATAAAAAATGTTATGAAGAAAATCTACTGCTCAACTATATATACATATATATATATATATATATATATATATATATATATATATATATATATATATATATAATATATATATATATATATATAATAGCGAAATACCCGTGGTTGAAATGATTATAAAAAGAATTGCCAAAATTATACTATGAATAAGGAAAGTCATTCCCTTAGATTGTATTGAACTTATATAAGAAATTGCTGTTAACTTTCATATAAATCATATAACTGTTTCCTTCTGTTCAATGTATAAGAAATGAATCTTGTTTTTGTGTAGATGACAGAGCTCTATCTTTTCAGCCTACATATAAAAAAAGATTTTCAACTTTCATGTATACGATAGAGATATTTCTTTCTTACTAATATCATTATTGGTGCATATAAACCTATGATCTATGATATCTAATATTTCTGTATATAAATAATTTTAATTTGTTAATCCCATGCTAAAATTCCTTATAAACAATGTTTCGGATTTTACCACTAGGAGCGAAAATGAACAGATTTTCTTGCTCCCCAATCTCGAAGCCCCAACATATAACTATCCATGTGAAAAACAATCCTCCTCTAATTGCACACCAGCAACTTTCCAAATCTGACGTCGGTACGTATTAATGGACATCACCAAAGACAGACGCATTGGAAATTGGAGTCGCTTTAACTCTAAGGCACGTTGGAAGGTATTAAATATATGCGAGGAATAAAAACATCTTCGCTTTTTTGACAGCCAGAAATTTATTGTCACCTCTATAACATTTCTCATTAATTTTATGACGCACAACTCTTGTCGTATTGTACAACTTTGGTTGAGAAAGGTTACGCAAAAGCATGATTGGAGCGCCTATTTTCAATCGAAGGCAGTGTGAAGGTGCCCCTGGTGGGTCCAGTGAGTTTAAGAACTCAACCGGTAATTAACTATCCGAGTCATCGACAAGAGTATATAGATTAATTACATTAATTGTGGGAGCCACCCCACAATTAAAGGAGGGTATGGGGGCGAAGTGTACATTAAAAAAGTAGCTTCCATTGACTCAAAAAAATAAAGTGTGGGAGGCAAAAATGTAGCTAGGAAAATAGTCCAAAAAATCGTTCTAAATTCCTAAATTTGTAACTAAAGTTTTTTCCATTTCCTGCTGACGCTTGCAAATAATATAATCCTTCTTTCTAATGTGTCCTTTGGTCAATAATTGTTGTATATGCAACGTTTTGGTCGGGCAAAAGTTTCAGGACATTTTCTTCAATAAATCAATATGAAATGAAGTTACTAAATTATTCACCTCAGTTCGATGAGTTTCAGGTAACCTAAACTTGCTCAGCACCTTCCCTACCTTTGAAGAAACGCGATCCTCAATATCAATCAATGAAGAATTATATATTTCATCGTTGAATGCTATTTCTCTCTTAGGGAATTTTAATTGTGCTTGATATATGTAGTCTTCTGATAAATCATTCATGTATTCCGCCACAACACTAATGGATTAATTATTTTACAAGTTTTGAGAATAATTGCAAAAGGATCTCTCAAAGAAATAGGTGCAGGTGACACTAAAGCTTCAGTGACGATTATATACAACTGATTGTCATCTTCATAGAAATTTAGAGCCGAACATTCTTCCCTGTAAGTACTACCATTTTGACCATCAAACTTTCTTAGGAAGGAGAAGAAGTTCGTTCCTCTTATTTCAAGAAGAAGCAGACTTCAAAAGAAACATCCACGGTGACTTTGATTAGATGACCCTCAACATCAGCTCTTCACGTTCTTCTGTGTCGAGTCTTGTTGCTCCATGTGTAATAAGATGGAATGTGATGATAAACAAGATTCTTTGCGGAATCATCTCGTTGGCACTATTTTAAAAACGCTGTAAGACTTGTATCTTTTGGATTTAGGGCTACATGTACAGCTGTTTCATTTGTGAAAAAAACTCTTTTACCATTTTCGAGAGGAACTGCAAGCTGTTGGATTGCAGGATGCCTTTCATGGATAAGGAACCTATTTTTACGCCAAAATGCTTCATTGTTCCTAATATATCTACGAAGCTCATATTGAAAAAAATCATTTTGAACATTTCAAAACTTAGGGCAAAAAAAAGGATAAAAGAAAAGCTTGAATGCGTTATGAGGAAAAGTGTTTTATTATTTTTCAATATAACTACCCTCGACTTAAATGCACTTGTGCCACTTGTTCCTGAGGCTTTGAATTCCCGACAACCAGAAATCTCCCGACTGCTGTTAAATCCACTCCTGAGCGGCGAGCTGGACATCGTCATCGTCCCCAAACTAGCATCAACACAGTGCAGCATTGAGCTCGCGGAATTAAAAGTAGTCGCTAAGGGCCAGATCTGGACCTTAGGGGGGATGGTTAAGCTCCTTGAATCCGCACTCGCGCAGGGCAGCTTGTGCAACTCTATCCTTGTGGACTTTGACGACGTTGAAGTCGATCATATATATATATATATATATATATATATATATATATATATATATATATATGCAGTGGGTGCAATTAATATGTTAATGCTTTCTGAGGAACATTGAGTATTATCATTCTACATTTCAATTTTCTTTAACTTCTCACTAATTATTATACTAATAGGCGAAATATATATAATTCTAATTGAAACTCACTATTTAATTAAGCAAATAGTGCTTGAGTTGAATTTAAAAGCCGGTGTCTAGTCGAATAGTCTGCAATTATTTGGGAACTAGAAAGGTTATGTATGTAATTGTCATGGAATGAATTTCAGAGGTATTGGATTTGCGAGGAGCGATTTTGTAAAAGTTTTCAATTTGATTCAGAATTGCATTTCCTGTTGGATGGATTTATGGACAGAAAAAGCTCTATGTAGTCGTAACTAAAATCAAAGGCAATTTCAATAACTCTCCCTAAATTCGTTAGTAATTAAAAGCCTGATATATATATATATATATATATATATATATACATTATTTTTTGTACAACTGTGAGTTTAGTGCTAAGAACTTTCTTTTCGAGTCTCAATTTATCCTATATTTCGATTTTGATCTTGAGATAATCTGTAGATGAGTGTAAAGGCTATCGCGGAACCTGGTCCACACGTCCCCCCCAAAATACACACCTAAAAAGTATTGACTGTATTATTACAACAAAATTAAAACGAAATAAATTAACTGTTAACACAAAAAATAAGAAACGTCACAAATGTTTATCACCACAAATCGTTTTAATCAAAAAGATATTCGTGCATACAAAATTGTGTTCTATGCATAAATTGTTTAAAGCCGAAACGACACGCGCCGTTGAAGATGAAATAGGCTTCGCTACTCTAGTGACAGGTGTTCCCGGAATAACCTCACTGTCTTACGTCACTTACCCGAAAGCGCAAAGTTACATGAATAACACTTATAACACTTAATTAATTTTAAGCAGACGTAAGAAGAAAGAAATACTCCAAAATACCTAATACCAGAGCAGTGAAGCAATAACATACGTCGTTAACCCAGGCGAAAGAGGCTTGGCCACGATTAGGGAATTTGACCCAAGTCGACAGGGGTGAATGCGATGGCGGTCTTCGTCGAGAGAAGCCCACAGAGGGCGATATCTTGGTGAAAGGCGTCGGGTCCACGGGGAACGATGATTCGAAGGCCCAACGATCCGAGAGAAGGTAATTCGAGATGACAGAATTCCCCAAAGTGGAGCTGGCGAGGGTACTGGGAGAGAACTTTCACGTGCACAGTGTGAACGGCTTCCCGAAGGAGAACACTTTCAAACGTAACTGCAAGAGTACAATTCGATGCGGCCGATAGAGGGGCAGCGACAACGCTGACAGAAATAAATGACCAAAAATCCTCGCTGCACGATGGAATGCAGTACGGGTCTCCAAAAATCAATAACGTTCAGGTAAGTGACGGACAACGATTCAGCGGAGCAATCAGGCAAAATTCTCGCAACAGAATGACTTAAAAGGACTCACGGCCCCATGCATATCCTTCAGTCTGAAGGAGGAAAAGGGAAGTGGGGCACAAAAGAAGGGAGGAAATGAATCACTTCCCAGACGCAAATTTGCCTGGTAAATTAAAGAAGTTTAGACCAAAATGGTAGCCTCGAAGCGGGTCGACCTGCGGTAAACACCATAAACTATGATGAGAAAGGGAAAGCATGAGAATCCGAGGGCCTACCCTTTACAATGAGTTTACCAGAAATTCTTTAGAATAGCAGTAACGAACAAGGGCAGGAAAATAGTTTATTTTGTAAAATAAACTATTTATTTATTGGCGCGACGCGTTTTGACACACACATTTATCATTGTCAAAGGTTGATATTAGTACCTCAAGGAATTTGAATGGGGCATTACATTACATTACATAATTTAGATGTTAACAAATATACGAACATACTTATAAGGGATGCAAATTCCTAAACACAAGTACCTGAAAAAAAAACACACAAAAAACTAACTATATTTCAATGTATTTTGAGGAATTTCCATTCCTTATAAGTATGTTCGTATATTTGTTAACAAGCTACTAGTAACAACCTTTGATATGATATTGGTGTGTATCCAAACGTGTCGCGCCAATAAATAAAGTTTATTTTGAAAAATAATCTATTTTCCTGCCCTTGTTCGTTACTACTATTCTAAGGAATTTTGAGTGAACTTATCCCCGGATTTTCTCAGGACCAACATCCGAATATAAGATAAATCGAGAGACTTGAAAATAAAATAATTAACACCAAACTCACAGTCGTATTTAATAAAAAATGTTATGAAGAAAATCTACTGCTCAACTATATATATATATATATATATATATATATATATATATATATATATATATATATATATATATATATATATATATAATATATATATATATATATAATAGCGAAATACCCGTGGTTGAAATGATTATAAAAAGAATTGCCAAAATTATACTATGAATAAGGAAAGTCATTCCCTTAGATTGTATTGAACTTATATAAGAAATTGCTGTTAACTTTCATATAAATCATATAACTGTTTCCTTCTGTTCAATGTATAAGAAATGAATCTTGTTTTTGTGTAGATGACAGAGCTCTATCTTTTCAGCCTACATATAAAAAAAGATTTTCAACTTTCATGTATACGATAGAGATATTTCTTTCTTACTAATATCATTATTGGTGCATATAAACCTATGATCTATGATATCTAATATTTCTGTATATAAATAATTTTAATTTGTTAATCCCATGCTAAAATTCCTTATAAACAATGTTTCGGATTTTACCACTAGGAGCGAAAATGAACAGATTTTCTCGCTCCCCAATCTCGAAGCCCCAACATATAACTATCCATGTGAAAAACAATCCTCCTCTAATTGCACACCAGCAACTTTCCAAATCTGACGTCGGTACGTATTAATGGACATCACCAAAGACAGACGCATTGGAAATTGGAGTCGCTTTAACTCTAAGGCACGTTGGAAGGTATTAAATATATGCGAGGAATAAAAACATCTTCGCTTTTTTGACAGCCAGAAATTTATTGTCACCTCTATAACATTTCTCATTAATTTTATGACGCACAACTCTTGTCGTATTGTACAACTTTGGTTGAGAAAGGTTACGCAAAAGCATGATTGGAGCGCCTATTTTCAATCGAAGGCAGTGTGAAGGTGCCCCTGGTGGGTCCAGTGAGTTTAAGAACTCAACCGGTAATTAACTATCCGAGTCATCGACAAGAGTATATAGATTAATTACATTAATTGTGGGAGCCACCCCACAATTAAAGGAGGGTATGGGGGCGAAGTGTACATTAAAAAAGTAGCTTCCATTGACTCAAAAAAATAAAGTGTGGGAGGCAAAAATGTAGCTAGGAAAATAGTCCAAAAAATCGTTCTAAATTCCTAAATTTGTAACTAAAGTTTTTTCCATTTCCTGCTGACGCTTGCAAATAATATAATCCTTCTTTCTAATGTGTCCTTTGGTCAATAATTGTTGTATATGCAACGTTTTGGTCGGGCAAAAGTTTCAGGACATTTTCTTCAATAAATCAATATGAAATGAAGTTACTAAATTATTCACCTCAGTTCGATGAGTTTCAGGTAACCTAAACTTGCTCAGCACCTTCCCTACCTTTGAAGAAACGCGATCCTCAATATCAATCAATGAAGAATTATATATTTCATCGTTGAATGCTATTTCTCTCTTAGGGAATTTTAATTGTGCTTGATATATGTAGTCTTCTGATAAATCATTCATGTATTCCGCCACAACACTAATGGATTAATTATTTTACAAGTTTTGAGAATAATTGCAAAAGGATCTCTCAAAGAAATAGGTGCAGGTGACACTAAAGCTTCAGTGACGATTATATACAACTGATTGTCATCTTCATAGAAATTTAGAGCCGAACATTCTTCCCTGTAAGTACTACCATTTTGACCATCAAACTTTCTTAGGAAGGAGAAGAAGTTCGTTCCTCTTATTTCAAGAAGAAGCAGACTTCAAAAGAAACATCCACGGTGACTTTGATTAGATGACCCTCAACATCAGCTCTTCACGTTCTTCTGTGTCGAGTCTTGTTGCTCCATGTGTAATAAGATGGAATGTGATGATAAACAAGATTCTTTGCGGAATCATCTCGTTGGCACTATTTTAAAAACGCTGTAAGACTTGTATCTTTTGGATTTAGGGCTACATGTACAGCTGTTTCATTTGTGAAAAAAACTCTTTTACCATTTTCGAGAGGAACTGCAAGCTGTTGGATTGCAGGATGCCTTTCATGGATAAGGAACCTATTTTTACGCCAAAATGCTTCATTGTTCCTAATATATCTACGAAGCTCATATTGAAAAAAATCATTTTGAACATTTCAAAACTTAGGGCAAAAAAAAGGATAAAAGAAAAGCTTGAATGCGTTATGAGGAAAAGTGTTTTATTATTTTTCAATATAACTACCCTCGACTTAAATGCACTTGTGCCACTTGTTCCTGAGGCTTTGAATTCCCGACAACCAGAAATCTCCCGACTGCTGTTAAATCCACTCCTGAGCGGCGAGCTGGACATCGTCATCGTCCCCAAACTAGCATCAACACAGTGCAGCATTGAGCTCGCGGAATTAAAAGTAGTCGCTAAGGGCCAGATCTGGACCTTAGGGGGGATGGTTAAGCTCCTTGAATCCGCACTCGCGCAGGGCACCTTTGAGTACTTAACCCTTCTGTTAATTCTATCATGTGCTTTAAATGGTTTAGCGAACCATCCCATCCCTTTAACTCTATATTTGTTTTACCTTTTTAAATCCTTTAATCCTCGGATTAGCCCGAGCCCCACGACCCTTTCCATTCTCTGTATATGTCAATATTTTCCGTCTTGTGTTTGTTGATAGTTATTATTCATAAAACTCTATTTTATTAATGATAGCAATATTATTATCCTTGAGCTCAGTTCCACTTTTTAAGCATATCGAAGATACATAATATCGGCCCGCCAGACATCAACGCACTCTAAAGATAATTAAAGAAGTTCCCTCAACGAATAGTTATATATGGTATATCGTCGAGAGTCCATTCTACGACATATATATATATATATATATATATATATATATATATCAGCATTTTAAAGCAGCTATCGAGAAAGCGCCAGCATGAGAAATTCGGATAGTTATTATTGCAGTTAAAAACCTTCAAATGAACATGTTAGACGATTCAATCTTCCTCAATGCAATGAATTCGCAATTATTATGAAAGACACAAAATTGGGTAAAAGAGACATGATACCTCATTCAAAAGATTCTACATTGAAACTTATGTGTAAAATGCACCTATCATATTTCAGCCTTCAGTATCCCCTATAATTTTTATATAGAGAAGATGGTCAGCATTTTGGTATCCTTCAATTTGAAAACAATCCCAGAAAGGATGTTTCATGTATTGACTTTTATTATCAGGAATAATTCCTTCGATCTTCTTCATAAAAGTCAAAATCTCTTCTATTAATTTGCAGTCGATATGTTTGCCAAATTGAAACAGAAGGCTTTTGTTTTTAAAAGCTCATCAAAAGGCACTTAAAGTAGATTCATATATCTATTTCAAAGATCCTATAAATAACGATGGGCAAGGAAGAGACATAGACTAAATTTGCATTTTCCCTTTAGTTTCAAGGGTAATCCACGATATATGCATGAGAGGAGCCATGATGCAATGACCTATGCTCATATTTATGGATAACCTGACCTTTTTATCACACTTATTTCAAATTCAAAGTGGAAAGAGATTTCAGATGAGCGTTTCAAATGACAAACATGAATCAATTGGCTAGCGAATTTTGATTGAAGATAATCAAACTGATGAATCTTAATAACAAATCGCAAAGCTTTAGGTCAGTAAGATGTTATATCTATAAGCTTGAGGGTCAATAAAGTGTTCTGCCTCATACTCATATTTTATGGGGCTTAACACAAAAATTAACTCTAATCAAATTGATTCAATATTATCGGCTGAGTTTGTCAATCCAGAAATTGATCCAATTCTATTTGAAATATTAAAGAAGCACACGATTCATGGACCTTGTGGTAATATCAATCGTAATTTACCTTGCATGGCTGATGGCAAATGTACAAAAAGATACCAAAGGAAATTTCTTCTTAAACTAAGTTTAGTATAGGAGAAGAGCACCAGAAGATAGGGGATTTGAAACAATGGTTGGCAGCCATGAGGTTGAAAATCAATGGATTGTACTCTGTTGTCCCTTATTATCAATGAAATTCAATGGTCAAATAAATGTTCAATTTTGCAATTCTGTAAAATCTATTAAACTAAAATCTATTAAAAGTATGTCTACGAGGGCAAAACAGAGGAAGGGGGATGGCTGTTTTGTCATAACTCAGGTCCTGAGTTATGACAACTCAGGACCTGAGGCTGCACGCTCCTGCCTCGTCTATTTAAGAAGCAGTAGCTGATCGCAGATCGTCAGTCACAAATGTTTCAACAATGGAGAAGGTTGAGCACCGCGCAGAGAAATTTTATTTTTAAAAGTAATACTATATGTAGTTATTCAAGAATCTAATTCTACTATATTATTTTTTTATTATTTACTACTTTTAATGAAACATACACATTTATATAGCTTTCATTCAACACATTCATTCATGTTTAAGAGTGTATCTGTTTGTTCAGTGTGGTCTTTATGTAATCAACGGTGCCAACTGTTCCTCTGAGCATTTTATCGAGCTGGAAAATTGCCTAGTTCTAGTCACTTTAACGTTTTTGTCCGCTGAGATGTTTAGACCCTCCGCTAGTTCGAGTGCCATTTCATTCAGGATCATCTCCCAACTTCCTTTGGCCAAACTTTGCGTCGCCAGATTGATAGGGTATCTGATCTCGCTCTCTGTGTTTGTTTATATTGAGATACGCCTTGTTCTGGACTTTTTGTAGGCGCTTCAAGTGAGTCCTACTTAGGGTTTGAGCCACCACCGCGTGGTATATGAGTGTTGGTTGAATATGTATAAGATATAACTTTCTGATGTTGTTAGAGCTCATATTTCTAAATCTGTGAAGTTTGATGAGTTATAACTTTGCATAAATTTCATGCATTATGAAGTGATGGCTGTACCCGGTGGAGGTGATGTTGATCCCCAAAACACTCCCTTCTTGGTGATAGGGAAATATTAGCTCCTCTATTGTCACGTCCGCTCTTTTTTCTGCGGCCGAGGGCGAGGATCTTGAAATTCGCCTATTCGTGTGGATCTTCCACCTTTCTTCGTACTCATTTACGTTGCTGATTTCGCTTGCAGTCTCTAGAGCCTGAGCCCTGGGATTCCTGTATGTATGTATTGGAGTTGGTAAATATATTGTGTAGATTAGGTAAAAGATGAGGCTCAGACAACTTTTCTGCATTTATCAGATGTTTTTTTAGTAATCCCTGTCCAGCGAGGAGCTTTCTGCTTGAAGGATTTGACTGTGCTATGGTACTCGTCAGAAGTGATCGGTCGTCCGTGGCTCACCATTCTCCTCTCTTTATAAACGTGCGGGTGGGGATGCGTGCGGTGGATTCTTGTATTGAGTTCGTCAATAACCTGGTGTTAGAATTCAAGGCCGAAATCCTTGTTCTTTTCAGAGAGGAGGGAGAATACTTTTCGCCAGTACCTTCTGAACCTTCTGTCGAGTCTCTTTAGATCTTCAATGATTTCTAGATGTTCTTCCAGCCTCATTTTTTCCTTCGGGGGCATACCTCTTAGCTTATTTAGCTCTTTTTAGACATTTTTTGGGGGTTCTGCTCTGTATCAAGTCTCTCGATAATTCCGTCCCATATGGCCCGTTGTTATGCATTGATCTGGTCTTTGAGTTCCTCTCTGAGTTGTCGGAGTCTTCTGGTGTTATTTATCTTTGGGCCAAATTGCCTGACTTCCTCATAGACCTCTCTATGTTCTGAGGCGATATCTCGCATATCCTAGGTCCAACTGGGTTCGGATGGCTTTTGTGCCTGATGTACAGAATGCACTTTTCGTCCGCTTCCATGATCAAAAGTGTTATGCACTTAATCTCATCGTCAATCTCTTCCAGGATAGCTTTGCTTAGGTTGGCTTGTTCAAAGCTGTTGAACATTCGCTTGTATAGCTCTCAGTTTGCTTTTGCTAAGCTCTTCTTGGGTGTGATAGAAATCATGATAGGTGCGAGATGATTGTGGTCCTGATGGAGATATGGTCACTTGGAACCGGGGGCCAGGCATACTGACCAGATTGAAAGGAAAGTTGGTACTTGTTAATATTATGTTTGGGGCTGTCGCTGCTCTTACAGTCATGTAAGTCGGAAATTCCGGCCTGGCTCTCTCGAGCCTGTCCCGGTCAATGATCAGCTGCAGATTTATGCCCCTTTCGTTAGTTCTGGTGTAGCCCGAGGCCCCCAGATTAGCATTGAGGCCGCCCCTTATGATTACATTCCTGCGGTGGGCAGGTAGGGTTAGAAGATTGTTGATGGGTAGATATCGACGGCAAGGAGGATGTTTGCAGCTGCAATTGTATGTACCCCAGCAAGTGTAGGGATTTCGACCGATACGAAGGACTCATCAAGCTCTGGGAGCCTTTAGAAGGTGATGTTCCTTCTAATGGTAATTGCAACATCTTCAAATCTATCTTGAGTGGAGTTCTTTGTTAGGACGTGGAATTCGAGATTTTCATCCGTATGTTATTAGTGTTGACACCGAGTTGCGATATTAGGATAATTTCGGAGTCCGCCCTCCTGAATATGTGTCATATTCATTCGCTTTCCCTAACCATCCATTTGTGTCTAGTATTAAAAGTTTCAAGGTAGTATTTATGTTCTTCATGTTTTGTGTCTACTTCTAGAGTGTCCTAATTATTTCTTCTGCTTGCGTATCTTTCTGTTCTTCATCTTCTTATATTCTATGGCCGAGATCGTAAAAGGGAGGCGTTGTCTAGTAACACTTTACCTGAGTAGAGTGCTGCTGCAACTTCAGTTTCGTCTTCTGATTCTATAATTGTTTATTTTAGCTTTGGGTTTTTTATGCCTTTTATTATGTCCATGGGGTATATTTCTTAAGGGAGGGGGGTCTGCGTAGGTCGTCATTTGACGTTCTCTTCTTTGTGGTACGTTTTGGGCAGCTTTCCTCGCTTTTCTACCTACAATTCTGATGTCGGTTATCCTGGGGGGTTCCTGATTTTCTTGTTCTTGGTCCTTGTGCTGAGTCCTTGTTTTAGCTGGGTGGGTAGACACTACTGCAATAACATCTTCATTCACCTTTGGGGGGAAATTGTAGTTGTATGAGATCTCCTAAGGAGGGTTCTCTAGCAACCACATCTCATTAAGATTGTTGTTATTTAGCATCAGATTGAGCTCACTTTAGAACGTGCCCGAATTTGTAAGATTTCTTACGTGCACATAAAGGATACAGATGAGAATCTTCTTTGATTTCTCGTTCTCCAGTTTGATGTGTCTTAGTTAGAGCTTTTGTTGGGTGGGACTTTTTGTTGCTTGCGCATACGAAGTATTCCTCTACCTCTGTTCTTCTTCTTTCTTTGCAGCCTGTTTCCTCTTAACTATGTCTCTTTTCTTGGGACAAGCCATGGCTACTGCTCTATGACCCTGCCCGCGGTTTACACACTTATCTGTCTTCATGCAGTTTTTCTATCCGTGGCCCCTTTCACTGCACCTGTAGTATGTCTCCTCTGCTTCTTGACAATCCTTTGTGGAGTGTTGCTCCATCTTATAGCAGCGGAAACACATCTTCACCGGCGTGAATTCCTTGCGCTCGATCTAGTCCCCGCTGATTTTCGCATGGAAGAGTAATAGACCCTTCTCTTTGGCCTTCTGGGCCATCTCCGTCTCTTTGAAGATCACCTTGAATACATGGGTGTATTCGTGGTTCTCTCTTTGGTTTCTGAACTTGATTATTTTCTATACTTTCGTCCAGCAACGTTTGGCCTAAAATTCTTCCGCTAATTTTTCCTTCTTGCAATCACCTTTCCAGGGATCGAGTCGACGGCAAATCACGCTGAGGTGGGTCTGTATTGGGGGCATCTTTCCTCGCTTTTTCTTCCCTCGCTTTTCTACCTACAATTCTGAGGTCAATTCTGCTGAGGGGTTCCTGGAGGTTTATCTTCTGGAGAGCGCGAAGACAATCTTCCTTACTGATTGTCTCGATATCCTTTTCCCTTTTACAGATCGCCAAGTATCCGGTTAAGGTGTCTATAAGGCGAATTACTGGTACGCGGAGTTTTCCGAAGATGGTCTAAAAACTTTACTTCTTTCCGGTTTCGCCTGGCTGTTAATTACTCTGAGAGGTATTCGTGTGGCAAGATCCACTGCCATGTTGTTGAGGGTGATCCTCTCGTGGTCCTTGTCAGGCAAGCACGTAGGATAAGCAGACTTCCGTTATGTGTGTGTAATTCGAAGAGTCTTATTTGTGTTTTGAAATTATTATTTTCTTAGGATGGCTCCACCCACCTCCCGCTTTTGAGCGTGGTACTGATGCATTGTGATAAGATGATTGATGATTGAGTATGAGTGAGACCGGCTGGGATTCTCCCGGGGGATGACTACTGACGTACTCCATAACAACGCCGCTCCCCGGGGGTGTTTGAATTGCGACTGCTCCCACCATGCACGGAGACGGCAAAGTGTCCCTCTGTGGTCCTGAGATGGTCTTCCGTAGTGATTAGCAAAGGAGATTGCAGTCCGTCCCTTGTCCAGTCGAGCTTTAAGACATTGCTATCCACTGTGGGCTAATCCTCAAACCAACTTCCCCGAATACCCACAATTATGTCTTCCCTAGTGAGCGACATAGTTGGGTGATGCTCTGTGTAGCGATTTCCCTCCGTGGGGCTGCTGTGAAGCAGCGTAAGGGAGTGAAGGTTATACCCGGTCATCTTCTTAAAAGCGTAGCCTGAAAAAGAGGATAAAAATGATGGTGAAAAGGGGTTGCAATGGTGTAGAAGTAATAGGGTATAACCTCTCTTGTGGCTTCTATTTCTTCTTGACATTTTGGCAAGACCTTTTCCAAAACCTTCATGCATTTGCCGGTTGCTGACTTATGCCCAAGAAATCCGATCAGTCATTGGAATTATTTAAAAGGGGCTACATTATATATAGTATTACAAAAATCAGCCAATTATGGCGCGGGAAATTTGAGAGGGAAAACTAAGCGCTACAAGAAACATATAAAATTGGAAGGCTCAGATTAAAATTAACTAGATGCTTATAAAACGGCTAAGATGATTTTCTTGCCTAAGCACGAAAAGAACCCAACGTTGAAGGAAAGCTATCGGCCAATTTCACTTCTAGAATTTAGTGAAAAGCTCTTCGAGAAGATCCTCAACGAAAGACTGGTGTCTCACCTGTAGGAGAACTCCCTCTTTAACCCATATCAATTCGGGTTTAGGAGAAAGCGAAGTACGGAGATGGAGGTTAATCTCATCACGGAAAAGCTAGCCCAAGCAAAACGGGAAAAAAGTTACGTGGACATTGTTTGTCAGGATGTATCAAAGGCGTTTGATAAGGTATGGCAACGGGGAATGCAGTACGAGATCTTACGACTGGGCCTAACTGAAAACTTAGAAAGAACTCTCTGTGATTATTTCATGGAGAGAGCGGCGTACATCAGTTTAGGGTGCAGAGACGGACCAAAGTTTCGCTCACTGCGGGCCTCCCGCAGGGGAAGTGGCTATCCCCCACTCTCTACTTGATTTACACCGCGGATGGTGCAGCCCTTGTAAGCCCCACTTGCCTCAACATTCAATTCGCCGATGATTTCACCCAGATAATCACTTTTCCATGGAGAAATGAGCCTTGGCAAGCTCGTATGACAGCAGCAAAAATTAAAAATCTTAATACCTACGAGGCCCGGTGGAAGATCTGCACCAACCAGGAAAAGTTCAATGTAGTCTCCATAGGCGGGAAACTACTTTACGACATCAGGTTGGGGGATAGATGTTATCCCTACACCACGAATTGCAATATACTCTGAATGAAGATTACCTCATCCGGGTACAAGAAGCACGTCTAAGAAAGAATCACCAAGGCCATTGCTGCGGTCAAGACTCTATATGGGTTCAGAAATCTTCGTCAAAGCAATAAGAAAAATATCTACAATGCACTCGTAAGATCGACGCTGCTATACCCCACTTTCGTCCTCTCGTGTGTCTCGAAGACAGAAAAAGAGGAAACTACAGGTGGTGCAGAATAAATTTACGTACCTAATTACAGGTACACGCAGGAAAGAACGAAGACGCCAGGAAGAGCTGCACCGGGAGGCGGGGTTAAGTCCCATTAACATGGTCATAGAAGAACGGACAAGGAATATGCTGGTAATGGTTGATCGTGAATTGGACGATGATATCGTCTAAATGATTTACCAGAACAAAAGAGGAATAAGTCACGCCGGATTTCTAAGCTCCGCCGGAGTTTTAGCTGGCGGAGCAGAAGTGCCGTTCTACGCATGATAATGGAAATGTTTTTACCCTAAACCAATAAAAAATACAAATAAGTTTAAATTAATTTAACTATGAAACCTCACTGATTAATTTTAATTCACCGATGAAGACCGAAATTTAATGAAGAAGACATCCACGAAAAAACAAAAAACACAAATTAAACACACTATAAGATATACGAAAAAGGCAAAGACACTAAGCAAAACAATAAAGTAATTAATAAATCAATTATTACGACAACAGCAAAAGAAATGGCTTAAAAGCCATAATATATATATATATATATATATATATATATATATATATATATATATATATATAGATATATATAAACTAACTCAAGAACAACAAAAGAACTACAAAACAAAAAATACTTAAAAGCGATAAGCATGATCACCAGGCTCTAGCATCTTTTTGCGCCCTTCCACACTTTTTCTCTTTTCATCACTGGTCTACTTTTCACTATCTGTCCACACACCCTTACTCTATCTCGTACCTACATCTACTCTTACAACTCATGAAAATAAACTAAAAATGTAATGAGTGAACTATATTTGAAGGTTTACCAAAAATGATAGTGAAGTGGAAGTTTATAGTAAAACAAGTAAACAAAGTAAACTAAAATGTAAACACGATAACAACAAGAGAAAGTGAAACAAAGTGAGGAAACTAAAAACAAGCAACATAACAATACATAAACAAAGCTCAGAGCTAAGATAACTCAAAATGGCATGAATGCTACAATAAACACATGAAGGAAAGATGAAGAGAATAAGGGAACAGAAATTAGGCGGTCTTCCCGCTTCTGTATGAGGAATATAGGTGCTAAAGTGTGAGAAAGGAAGTAAGCATGATGAATGATGAGTAAATGCATGACGGTGGTTTGAAATCCACGTTAATCAGCAGGTCTCCCTTGTCCCTCGGGCAAGAAGGGTATTCCACCCTTGCCACCTTTGACTACCGAGGTTGCTCAATCTGCCTCCTCACCAATATGTCCTCTTTTAACTCCAAACTTTCCGTCTCCCACAGCTATAAACCTTCTTCTAAAGCTTGTTCCGGACTTCACATTGAGCACTTCACTATAGGTTCACTTGAACTGAGAGTCAGAAATGTGGGGAGTTTATCCAGGAGCATTGTCGGCCGCGGGCCTTCTCAACGATATCCCCTACGATCGGGGGGATCGTGGGATGGGTACAGATGGGAGGAGTAACCGCGATCCGTACCTTTCCTCCCCATAAATAAGTCTGACTCTTTGTCGCGCCGATCTAGTTTTCTGGCAAAGGAGACAAAGGAAAATAAAGTTTGAAAACGTGTTTATTTTAACGGCGGTCAACTCCGGGACGCCGAGAGGTCTGGAGTATGGTTTCCGTGAAAAGAAGCACGTTTTCAATCTTCATTTTCCTTTGTCTCCTTTGCCAGAGAACTAGATCAGGGCGACAAATAGTCACGATTCACGATATATTAAAGAAAGAAATACAATGAGTTTGCCTTCTAACAAATATTTAAATTCAATTACATATATGTAAAAATAATATAGAGTAATAGCGGTGAAAGATTTGGAGAAATTTCAGAGGAGAAGAAAAGGTTCGAGTCGGTGTATGAGAGAGAAAAAGAGAAATATTAATTTTTCCCAGGAAAGTCTGGAGGTCAAAGGTTTGGAAAAGTAAGTTATATTTTAAATATACATATACACATAAAATGGCAATCCATTTAATTCTTATATTATTAATCTCATTTACCGAACTATTTATCACATTAAAATTTCTCGAATAATTAACTTAAATTTTTCGATTAATTAAACTAAGTTTTACTTTTGTTAAGATGCTCTCAAACTTTGTGTAATTGATTATATTATGAATCACGTTTGCCTAACTTTTGTATCACTTGTTATTTTAGTTGGAATACCTTAATTTATTATTATCCTATTTATACATTTTTAACTAATTATTATTATTATTTCCCTTTTATCTTTGTCTTATTTATCTACTTTGTTTCCCTTTTAGTAACTCTTACTATTATCATGTTTAACACTTTTTTGGAGACTTATGTTTTTAATATTCTCTTTTATTTCACAGTAGTTATATTATTGACGTTATTATATTCACTATTTTAACGTTTTATTATTATTATTTTAATTTAACTGAATAAGTTTTATTATTCCACCTGAATTTTTATTACCACTTTTATTCACTTTGTAAGATACTTCTATTGCACACAATGTTCACTTTATTTTTCATTTAGGAGTTTCTTTTGTCCATTTTGATTATTTTACACCATGACATGTTCACCATATGAGACTACAAGTCCAGAATAAAGACAAGTCCTTCTGCAAGTAGGCCTTCTATTTCTTTTGCGTTGCACGGTCCCTCGAATGTCCATTTGAATTCTCATTGGTGAATCCCTCGGAGCAGCAGTTCTGAGTCGCCTTTTGGAAGCCTGCATAGTGGAGATCCAAAGACCTTGAGAGACACGTCCTCACCGTTGAAGAAGAAGCCTTGTTACAGAAGTTCCTTTTTCTCCGTGAGGTGAAATCCGGATACTTCGGTATTTCGTCTTGCTCTTCGTCCACCTCTTCTTCTTCCGTAGTCAGGATGATTCTATATTCTTCTATTTTCTTCTTCTTCTTTCCTCTTTGCTTTTTCTTTTTAGGGCTTTTCTTGTCAGACGATCAACGATCAAAGATCGAAAAAGGTAGAAAAAGTGTAAATAGAGTAGAGAGAATAGGTGTATAATAGAGGGAGAGAAGTTGTGCCAGGTTGTCTGGCAACCTCAGTCATTTGCATTTTCATTTATCGTAGTTATTGTTTCTTTGTTTGTGCAGCATTCAAACCTTTGAAATCTTGCAGGCCTCTTGATAGTTGATTGACTTTACTTGTAATTTTACGTGTCCGTTTCGGATCTTTAATATTATACTAATTATGTATATATATATATATATATATATATATATATATATATATATATATATATATATATTTTTTTTTTTTTGTCCAATTCGGATCTTCTTTTTTTAGGTATCCAGTTGGGATCATTTATAATCAGTTTGATATCTTTATTTACATGAAACAAATTATTTTTGGTTTTCATTATTCTCATCATTTAATATTGTATTGTAAATTTGAGTTGATATAGGTTTTAATCTTCTGGTAATTTTCTCAATAGATCGGTTGAATTTCTTGTCGAGATATTATTTGGCTGCTTTTAAATGCTTCCCTGAACCTTAGGTTCTGTACATCTACATCAGGTATTCTAATCGGGTTCAGCACCTCTTCTGGCATATTATCATAGATTTTCTGCCAAATATTTCGTGCACGTCTATTTAGGGTAATATTTATTGGCTCAATGTCCAAAGCCTCTTGTAATATACTCGAAGGAATGTAGTCAAGCAGTGACACGTTGGTAATAGGCCTGATTGCATTGTTTTGGATAACTTGAGCTTTCATTATAACAGATTTGCTCAGGGTATTAAGGGGTATAGCTGGGTATAAGAGTAATAGTCTCACAAACAGCAAATAGAGTTTTCTTTTGTTACTCGTCGAGAGATGTCTGAAGCGATAGAGGCTCTGTAGCGTTCTCGTAGCAAAGGTGATCTTCTGTAGGTAAGGGCCCTTTACTTTTTTGACGTTAACTTCAGGCCTACAACTCAGCCTTCCCTAGAGTACTCATAGGGCTCTTCTTACACCAGTACGTCCGATGTTTTCCAAAGGCTAATTGGTATTACTCTGAAGCTTTGGACATTGGTCTTTATCTTATTCCTTTTTTCAAAGTTATTGATATTTAAAATTTCTCTCCTTGTCCTGTTAGCGATGTCGTTAAGATTTTTATAAAAACTAGTAATGACCTGAGTGATATAATCTGTGTAGATGTATCCCCTAGAATAATATTATTTCCCCACCTCCTAAGATATTACTTTGGGAGAGAAAGTGAGCCTTTCTCCCCCTCCTTCCGACCTCACTCTTTTTGGACTCGCCTCCAGGTCTCCGCGAAATTTACTCCGCGGCAGGACGCTGAAATTGAGGCTACCCTCCAGGCGTCTCAATCTTACTTTCCTTCCCCCTCAGGTCGGTTAATTACTTTGTAGGATTTGAGGTGAACCGCTTTTATGGCTCCTGCCGCTGTGTGCCCGTCTGGCCCGCTGATACGTGTCTTTGACACTTCACCGCAAGGAGACGCTCAGGTTTACACGGCCGATAATAAAGGTTAAGGAAGGTTTCAATCTCTCTCCCTGTATTGGGAACTCGGGTATACCAGGGGAGGTAAATAAGTTTTGCGAATCGGTAGGGCAAAAGAGAAGAAGGTGGATGGCTGTTTGGGGGGTGGGGGTGGTAGGACAAGTTATGACAAGTCAGGACCTGCAGCCGCACGCTCCTGCCTATATATATATATATATATATATATATATATATATATATATATATATATATATATATATATATCCATTTTTATTGTGTGCCTTTTTCTCGTGTGTGTTTTAAATCTATTTTTGTCATTGTGTTTGTTAAATTCCTTGGTTACGCAGCTGCCGCTATCTATTCAAATCGCACTCTTAGAACAATAACAGTTCCTGCCTTGTTTAGCCTACCTTAGAGCCTGTGTGCGCATATTCGTCTACACTTGTCTATACTTCGACATAAAGAAATTTGGTGTCAGGTGTGGGTTCTTCCCCACCTGATTTTTGAAGCACTAAGTTCCATTGATAGCAGCTGCATTACCAAAAATATCTGAACACCAATATTTCAGGACAATTTTCTTTTTGATTAGGGGGTAACAACCAATTTTTAAGCCTATTCTTGTGTGGTGTGACGACAGTTTTTAGTTCCTTAAAAGAGGATACTAGCTAACGCATAATACTAACCGTCTTTTTTTGGTGTCGTGAGACAGATTCCCCCCTTTAGTTAGTAATTTATCTTTTTTTTGTGCATTTGCCTTATTTTTACTCGGATTTTTAATCAATTTTTGTCGTTAGTAGCATTCATATTTGTTTTGGGTTAAAGCTTCAATAGCTCTGACAGCTTTTTCGTGTGCAAAGGCCGGAAGTAGCATATCCGGGATGTATTCATTTGATCGCTTTCATAAGCAAGTGCAGATCCTGGGCTTATCTGGGACAGATTTATTAGCTTACGTCCAGGAAGAGGAACGTAATGAACGTGCGGAAAGGAAAGCACAAAGAGAAACAGAAGTCGAAGAAAGTTAAGCAGAGAGAGAAGAAGAAGCAAAAAAAGCACAGAGAGATGAGAATGAAATAATTAGGGAGCATGAGAGAGAGATAAGCTGTGACAAAGTCGGAATATACTCCGTAGGATCTCGAAATGAACAGGCTGAAGTGCCCTCATTAAAACTCTCCGCATACAAAGATGGAGAAGATCTTTGCTCTTATTTAACGCACTTCGAGAATATCTTCGAAGTCAGCAATTGGAACGTAGAATCAGATGGCGTCACCAGGTTACTTCCACTGTTAAATTCTCGTCTTCGCCACATATTCATTTCGCTCCCTTCTGAGGCTACCCTTGATTCTTCAACCCAAAAGGCAGAACTTCTGTCTTCTATAAATATGAATCCAGAATTTTATAGGGTTAGGTTCAGCTCCGCGCGAATACAGCCAGGCCAAACCTACAGGCAATTTAGATTCATGCTCCGGCGTAATTTCAAATTCTGGCTGGATTTTCTCCAAGTATCAAATGATTTTGAGTCGCTAATTGATTTCATTCTAAGGGATCAACTGATGTCGGCACTCCCTCGCGAACTAAGGGTCTTCATAGTGGACAGAAGAGCGTCCACTTTCTTGGAGTTGTTGGAACAAGCCGACCTTCACGCATCCAGTCACGACCTCTACCCCAGGAGGTCAAGAAGAAACATCCCCCCTCCCCCAAACACAAGTTTGGGTTTAATCAAAGCCTATCCAAGGACAACAACGGCTTCGTAAAAGTGCAGGTGCCGAGCAAGTACAGGCCTTACTCGCCGTGACAGAAATGGAAGGGAAGCCCCCGTTACCTCCCTCCACGCCTAATAACTACTCTGTAGATAAATTGTATGCTTTACGTGTGGTACCCCTGGGCACTTAAGGTACAATTGCCCTAAAAATTCTCAACTGAGGACCTCTTCGAGTCACCAGGTCCACCAAATCTCTGCTGCCCTCTCGCTTAATCCGCCAGCCGCATCGCCAGAGGCCCCTGTTCCCTCTCCACCGGATCAACAGATAAATTTCCTGTTCGACGAGAGTTCCCCCGGTGGGCTCCAGTTTGAAAATGGCGCAGTAAACGGGTGCCGAGTGTCAACCACCGGTAAAGATAGAGGTTCCACCTGTATAGTAGTTTTTGACAAACTACTACCCGTCGTAAGTCCCCAACATAACAGGTTCGGGTTGGTGCACGACTTTTTAGGTCGTGCTACCCGGTTCCCAGTGGTACAGTGCCATATTGAGTGCCAGTACTTCGCTGGATGGGCCAACGCAGTCGCGGCTCTGATGAAATTATACTCCATACTCATTGGACAGAGCGCACAGCTCTCCCAAAACTCAATTTCACAGTCGATAGTTACCAGGGCTCACGCCAAGAAAGATCTACCGCTTCCGTTACCTCTATCGTACCTAGACATCTATCTCGCCACCAAGGTTCAATGTGATGAGGCGCGGAACGATTGCCTTCCATTACAACCCCTGTGGGAAAAAGAAAGGAAGAAGGAGACTGAAACGGGGCAAGGCGATCGGATGATCGAATACAACGTGAAGGACCCGTTAGTATACCGTTCTTCTATTGAGCCGGAGAGCCCCCCGACCAACGCTTTTTGTGTGCCGAGAACGAATATCAAACCCGTTCTAAAGATGTTTCAAGATGGCCGAATGACCAGAAAATTTCGGCCATAACAAAACGGCACAGCGAGTTTTTAAATATTTACTTTGGCCAGGAGCGGCCACAGAAATTATCGACGTCTGCAAGTCCTTTAAGGTCACCTCTCAAGACGTGTAGCTCTTGCTCCCTTTTAAAAGACCCCGAGAGTGCCTGAGCCCTTTGCTCGTGTCTTAATCGAGCTAATAGGTCCCATTCTTCCCCCGTCAAGCGAGGGACACATCTATCCCGTTGAAAACGGGTGTCTGGTCCAAACGGTGCGCGTAAAAGCAGATGATAAGTATCTCCTGCCGTCTCTTCCTTCTCACCAAGCGGAGCCTCACTCCGACTTGAACGTAAACCCCAATCTCGCCCATATTAAGAGGGCTCAATTCGCTGCCATAGCCGCACCCCTTAACGACATGCTTAAAAGAACGGCCCCCGTCTCAGTCAATTGGACTCCATCCGCGGAAGATCGCTTCTACCAGTTAAAGGACAAGTTAATCTCTGCCCCTATCTTAAGATTACCGAATCCTAATAAAACATTAGGTGTTCGTACCGAGGCCTCCCAGGATGGCCTAGGTTGTGCTCTCGTCCAATATGATGAAGATGGAGTGGGATATCCTGTAGGGTATGCTAGCAGGAAGCTGCCCTGTAGCGAAAAGTCGTATGACACTATGGAGCTTGAAGCGTTTGCCATAGTTTGGTCTATTTGTAAGTTTAGAATGTATGTTAAAGGAACCAACAACTGCCTAGCCGATAGCTTGAGTAGGAATCCTCTAGAACAATGGTTCCCAACCGATTTTGGCTTATGGCCCCCTTAGAAACCTTATTTTTTCCTATGGCCCATAATCATTATTTTTAGTAGGTAATATGCAGTTTAACTCTACTTTAAAGGATAAAGATATTAAAACAGCTATTTGTATTCAGGTACAATTATATTTTCACATATACAGGACTATCAACATAGCAAAAATTAAACAGTGGTTAACAAAAATGTAATACTATTTTAAAATAAATTATTAGTCTTACAAAAAATAAAATCCTTTAGCAAAATGAAATAAATATATCATCAACTCTTTATTCATTCAATGCGATCCTTGTGCTTCATGCAGTTTCACAATTTTTTCAATATGAGAGTCTATAGTTGTTAGAGACAGACGAAGATCACCTCTTCTTACTATTTCTAAGCGGCTGCGAGATTTTGATAGGAGATGTGACACTTTACTAAAACCCGACTCAACCAGATAAGAAGTAGGAAAAGCCATAAAATATAATTTTACTTCATCCCAAAGCAAAGGATATTTCATAGCAATTTCATGACTTGTCCATAAGTTCCTGACACCATCCTTAAATCTAGCCAGAGAAGTTTGATCACTCTGTAACTCAATGAGGGTTTCTTGTAATCTGATATCAACATCAGCTGCATTAATTCCAAATGGGTCTACCACCCAACCTGGAATGTCCAGTTGTAGAAGATCTCTGAATCTAACTTCCATATCACTATGCAATTTCTCCAAATGATCAATGTATATTAAAATATCATCTTTTTTCAGCTCAGTCTCAATAGTGCGGAGGGTTGGAAACTGTATCAACTTTTTCGCACCATATTTGTCTTGAACAGCTTAATTTTCCCCATAAATGCACAAATAGACTCTTTGCAAGTTAAAATATTTGCACTTTTACCTTGTAGCTGTTTGTTTAAGATATTTAGCTTTTCAAATATATCTTTAAGGTAGAATATGTCACATTTGGCAGCAATGATTCTTAATCCGAGCTGCTTACCATCCAGAAATAATACAACACTATCCCAAAGTGCAATGAAGTGATTCAGACAATTGCCCCTAGAAAGCCATCGCACCTCTGTACGCAAAAGTAGACGCGAAACCCCTTCTTCATTGGTAGCACAGAGTTGTCGGAAAAGACGCTCTTGAAGTGAATTTGAATTGACAAGGTTGACTGTCCTGATTATACTATCAAGTGAATCTTTCAGACGTCCTCTTAGGTTTTTTGCAATCAGATGTTGACGGTGGACAACACAGTGTATGCAAAAAACCTTCTGTACAGCCTCTTTTAAATGTGCAATAAATCCCCTATATCTACTTACCATAGCAGCGGCGTCATCAGTTGCACAAGCCATAATATTTCCTAGTAGAATATCATTTTCTTTGAAATAGGTCACTAATTCTTTGAAAATTGTTTCACCTTTAGTATCTGTCGCAAAGCTGTGGAAAAAAGCATTTCTTCTCTGAGTTGATCTTTATCCAAAAACCTAACATACGCCATGATAAGGGCTTCGTTATCACGTAATAACGTTTCATCAATTTGTAAGGCAAAGGTCTTTCCTTGTAAATGTTTAACGAGTTTTTGCTCTACATCCTTTCCCATTTCGTCACTACGTCTTAATTCTGTATTGTGTTCAGCGGAATGACTTCAGTGATTTTAGGCGGATTTTTTTGCATGACAGTTGAAATGACCACAGATACTGAAGGCAAAATAAATTCTTCGACAATAGTTGAGGTTTTCCCGATTTTGCTATTAGCTTGGAAATCTCATAAGATGCAATTAAACCTTTGTCTAGTTTTGCTGCTGTTTTACTAAATATATCTTTAATAGTGCTCCTTGCTTGGAAATCATCCCGCAGCTTTTTAAAGTAATCTAATGTTTTGTCTTTTTTGTCCTTGTGCTTATTCTCCAAATGTATTTTAATCTTACTTGATCGCATACTATCATTAGAAAATCTAGTCATACATAAAAGACACAATGGCTGTGTTATATTGTCTGGTGAATGTAGAAAACCATAAGCTAAATACACACTGGAGTATTGTCCACATTTTTTCTTCGTAGCCATAGCCATGGGTAATCTGTGCAGAAGAAATTTAATATATTAATGATATATATATATATATTACATTTTAGAGCCAAAGCTCACCACAACAGAATGAAAGGCGCTTATCTCAGCGGCGAAAAAGGAAGAGTATTTCTGAGAAAAACCCAGAAACAACCTCCATTCCCTGTGCAAAGCACCGAGTCTGTGCCCAACACCAACTCCTATTACAGTCGGCCACGAAAATTTCCGAGATGTCCAATAAATAGAAACGCTCATAAAAATAGCTGCATTGAAAATTTGTTTTTCCTTTTTTGTGCTAAATACTCGCCCTCGATGGTAAATTTTTGACACAAAAAAGAACTGCAAACAATGCAACTATTTTCATGAGCATTTCTATTAATTGGACATGTCCAAAATTTTCGTTGCTAATTGTACATCCTGGTACTCTGTACCTGTACCTAAATGCAAAACAGCAGAAATGTATCCCTCAGGGACGTATATCTGCATTAATTTTAGGAATATATTATATATACATATATATTACTCAAATTAATTCAGATACAAAATGATAAGTACAATCATCAGAATCTAAGATTAAATTCTAATCGCGTAAGTAAGCCCTAAGTGAAAGCGAAGTACAAAAAAATGATTTCGTGTAGGCCTAGCAATGGCACACTTTACTTACAAACAAAAATACTCAGTTATTTACTTATAAAAGTCTTATATTATTGTGCTTGTTGCAATCTATTATAATTTTAAAAACTAGTAAAATTACAACTTCGTAGTATTAGGGTTAACAAATTAAAGCTACTTACATACTATAACTCGAACCACTTGATAAACAGATTGTAAGGATTTAAAGTTCCACCTGAAGTATTTTCATCAAGCCAACAACGGTGCCAGGCGCATACCGATCAAGCGCACAATGGAGTGTGATGTAGAATAAGCTTGTAAGATGCAAAATATTTGTTTACAGATTGATGTAAATCCTATTATGCTAATCAAATATTTTACAAAAGGGAAAATATATGTGTTAATATTTTTAAAATGCAATTCAACTGCATAAGTTAAAATTAGTTACTGCCCTAACTATAATTCAGGTTTCAATAGGTTGGGTCCTGTGGCCCCCTTCATGGATCTGTGGCCCCTCTAAAGCTTTAAATTTTCTTGTGTCCCCCTTTTGATGTTCCATGGCCCCTGGTTGGAAAACCCTGCTCTAGAAGACCCCCTCCAAATACGTGAGTGTATAGTAAAATTCGCGTTTGATTCATTTTTCTGAATACTATTTTACTTTATTTTTTATCTTGTTGATGTTGTATGTGCGTATGTATAGATTAAGTTATATGTGGTAACGCATATGCAAATCCCCTGTAGTGTTGTTTTTTTTTCACTGTTGGTAAACATTAACTTTTGTAGCTTTATAAATTCCCTTCTTAATGAAATTATTGTAGACATTTTTTTTGCTCTAAAGTATCCCGCTCTATCCTGCTTTGGATAGGGAGGAGTGTAGAGGTATCCTCTAGAATAATATTTTTCCCCACCTGCTAAGATATTACTCTGGGAGAGGAAACGAGCCGTTACCCTACCCCCCCTCCGACCTCACCCTTTTTGGACTCGCCGCTAAGTCTCCGCGAAATGAAATTTACACCGCGGTATGACGCTGAAATTGAGGATACCTCCCAGCCCTCTCAATCTTGCCTCCCCCCCTCTCGGATCAAGAGATTACTTTGTAGGATTCGCCGTGAACCGCTTATTTGGCTCCCGCCGCTGTTTGACTCGTCTGGCCCGCTGATCCCTGTCTTTGACACTTCACCGCAAAGAGAGGCTCGGGTTGTCACGGCCGATAACAAAGGTTAGAAAAGGTCTCAATCTCTCTTCCTATTTTGGAGAACTCCTGATATACATATATGCACCCGCTCCAGGATTACAGACAGATTTGGTTAGACGAGACTTCTCCGAAAGGAGTAGAACTAAACGAGCTCTCACCCGAAAAGTAAAGTGAAGGCCGCCAGCCACGGAAGAGCTGGACATCAGACCCGTATTCTCGGGTCAGAGAGAAGAGTCTCGTGAGGCAACGTCAGTCTTTCTCATCTGCCTTTGGATCAAGGATTGGAGAAGCCGTCCTCTGAAGTTTTTCTGGTGACCTATTAAGGACAAGGGGCTCATTAGCTCGCTCATGCCGAGTGTGGAGAAGCCATCTTCCGGAGAAGCCATCTTCCCTCCCCCTCCTTCGTTTGGTGACCTCCTGAGAACAAGAGGCCCGCATCTGACAAAGCACGAGTTCGAAAAAGTAGCTCCACCCGCTGAAGGTTTGTTGCTACCGCTCGTGAGTAATCAAGGTCACCAAAACCTCCCTCAAGTTTGCCCCATCTTACTCTCCAGGTTCAAAGGAACTAAATCACTCATTACCCTAAATCTCCCGTCATAACCATTCAATAACCCAAGTTATCAAATTATATATATATATATATATCCATTTTTATTGTGTCCTCATTATTTAGTCTGTATTAAAAATCTAGCTTTTCATTGTGTTTGTTATATTCCTTGGTCTCGCAGATGCCGCTATCTATTCAAATCGCACTCTTAGAACAATAACATTTGCCGCCTTGCTTGGCCTACCTTAGAGTCTGTGTGCGCATATTCCCGTACACTTGGCCAAACTTCCACAATCTGCTAGTTTTATATACTGGTCGAAGTCTTAAACGGGATGTGGTAAATCCACACTATACACTGAATAGAGAGTGGACTGAAGCAACCCCCTTGAGGTACCCCAGCTTCCAGATTAAAGGCTACACCTTCTATACCATTTATCTTCACGATTGCTCCTCTATCCTCCGGATAGTCGCATAGAATCTTTGTAGGTTTCCATTTATGACAAGTTCACTTAGTTTGCTTTTCAGACCCGGTAGCCATACCTTGTCGAATACCGAGGCGACGTCGCGAAGTATGTCATCGACATTACCATTCTTAGTTTTTCCGATTGCTATTCTCTCCGTAATTAATGCCAGAGCCGTTTCTGTTCCAAATTTTCTCCTAAACCCATGTTGTTGGGAGTTGTTTGAATTGTGAGTTTACAGGAAGGTCCTCAGTCTGGTGTTAAGAAGTTTTCTAACAATTTGCCCATAAACTCCAGCAAGGAAATGGGCCTATAGTTACTGATCTCCTTCTTCAGTTTTCCAGGTTTCAGAATAAAGATCATGCGGGGTCTTTTAAATTGGTCTTGGAAATAGCCAACATCGAGGCAGATATTAAACAACTCTAGTAGACCCTCGTTGATATTATTGGGGGCATACAGCATATGCATTTTAGTGATGCCAATTATGCCTGGCGCTTTTTGCTTAAAGCTTTCGAGGGCCCACTCGTACTCTTCGTGCGTGAATGGTCTACCTTCTTCCCATGCAATGCGTGATCTGTTCACGAAGTGATGTGGCGTAAGGTCAGCACCTAAATCTTGAAGTCTAAGTAGAACTTCTTCTTTTTATACCTCTCATCAAATAACTCGTTATCTTCATCACTAATACGAAAGCGGTTTTCTCAGTACAGCCTAAATTCCCCCTCGATGTCATGGTTCTCCGTATATTTTACGCCGTTGAACTTGATGATTATGCTGTTCTTAGGAGGAGTGCCTCTTAGTCTCTTTATTTGACTCCAAATTTTTAAGGGTCCCATTCTGCGCCAATTTTAGTAATGATATCATCCCACTGGTCTCTTGATCTCTCAAGTATGAGTTGCCTGATCTCATTCCTTAATTCTCGCAGTTCCTGGTACCATTGTACCGTGATCTCATGCCTATTCTCTTGTCAGACAATCTGAGCCTTTCAATTTTATGTTTCTTGTAGCGCTTAGTGTTCCTTTAACAATTTCCCGCGCCATGATTGGCCATTTTTTGTAATACTTATGTTCGCGTAGAAATACAATATATAATGTAGCAATTTTTTAATAATTCTATTTCTGTTCATTTCATGAAGATGATCTAACCTGATGGAAAGACGTCTAGGAATTAAAAATGTCATTCGCGGATGCTTTTCCTCGCCTCAAAGACCCCGTTAAAAAACTTGTAAGAAATATGAAGAAAATACAGGTTAAAATTAATAACGCTGCCCCAGCTGTGGACTTCAATAGAACCTGCCTATAACATCACCTTTTATCTAATTATAAATATATATATATATATATATATATATATATATATATATATATATATATATATATATATATATATAAATATAGGTTCTATTGAACTCCATAGCTGTGGCAGCATTATTAATTTTAACTTGTATTTTCTTAATATTCTTTAAAAACTTGTAATAAATATTAAGAAAATATAAGTTAAAATTGATAAGGCTGCCACAGCTGTGGACTTCAATAGAACCTGCATACAACATGGCCTTTTACCTTATCACATATTTATATATATATATATATATATATATATATATATATATATATATATATATATATATATATATATATATATATATATATATATATATATATTGTTGAAATGCAAAATTTATTGTAGACTCATGATTCAATCTAGTCTAACCCCTCGGTTAAGATATAATCTGATTTATGCTTGATTTTCTTACCCTCCAATGAAATAACTTGGAAATATTTGTAATCCTCGTATTCTGATGCCAATAAACTTTTTGTTCTGTGATGAATCTGACCCCGAATTTTGAATGTAGTCTTAAAGCCCCTTTCACTTACAATATTGGCCTTAAAGGAGGTCATCATCATGAATTCATTATTGTAACATTGAATGTTTAACAAAAAGTGTTGTGATTTAGCATTTATTAATGGTTGTGGTGGATCAGGAAAAAGAGGTAATTGAATCTTTCTCTTGCTTCAACACATAGCCGGCAGTTCATGACTCAATTTCTTGCTATCACATTACATAATATTACATGAATCCTATGGTAACAATGTCTTGTGATTCATATTCATAATTCAGAATGTAAGTGAACGCAACCATTTTCCATTCTTCAGTAGTAAAATGCCGTAGTTTAAATTCATGATGCCTAAATTTATCTATTCTCCTTCTATCAAATTGTCTGGTTGTTTGAATTGGTCGGATAGCGATTCTGAGTCTCCTTTGTCTCACTTGTAGATTTCAGATTGGTCGCAGCAGTTCGTTGAGCATCTAGTCTGTATCTTCTTCCATTTACTTTTCGAGTTTCAGATTGTCTCGATGCTGCAATACGTTGAACAATTAGTGTGCATCGTACTTCCGCTTGTTTTTGACTATCTAATGCTCCTTCTCTTGCTTCACTAATCATCATGTTCTGTGGCTTTTACTCTATTGTTTCGTTGGGTATGCTTAAATGGGCCAAAACTAGCCTTTTAGGGGAAATCGTATTTCCCCTAAATAATTTTGGTTTTATTTAGTCAGCTAGCAGCAGATGAATATGAAAGGCATAGAGCTTTTAAGGAATTTTCACTATGGTTATATATATATATATATATATATATATATATATATATATATATATATATAATTAAATTGTAAAGTTACATATAGCTGAAATTGTAATTATGTTGTAGATTCAAGAGAAACCTTCTTACTTAAATAAAAAAGATCTACCATATATTCCTTGGATGATTTTATCTAAGTTTCATTCTATTATTTCTCGTCCTATATGTAAACGTTTTGCCCTGAAATTCAACATATCTGAGAAATCCGCAAATTGGGCAAAGCTTTCATGGAAATTATCAACGTTCTAGGACATATAACTCGATAAAAGCTCGATATAGCAACTTCTGATTTTTGGCATTGTATTTGGGGGTCATTGATTTTTTAAGAGCAAAACTATTTTGTTATCTATAACTCTGTTATTTAAGAACTTGATTTTAAATTTCATTTTCTCTTGATTTGTATTTTGTTATGTAGGTAGAAGAGAGGAAGGAGAGAGGAAGGAGAGAAGTTTTAGATATTTTCCCTTATTATGGCGCAATTTCGCCTCCTCAGCCAGATGGCTGAACAGACAGTTAGTCGAGTGAGTAGCTCCTCAGATAGATGTCTGAACTGCCTTTCTCACAGGGGGAAAATCGAGGGATGGGCTCATTTAGGTGGTTTGTGGGGCGAATAGGAGGAAATTAAAAGCTAACCATTATTTAATTTATAAAACTTTTCAATGTCTTTGTAAATTTGAGGAACTAAATCTTTTCCTTTATTTTCTTGCCTCCAAAAAAACACGCACATATAGGAGTCAATCAGAAAACGATCGGTTCCATATTTTATTTTATTCCTTATTTTTCGCCTTGGCCCAAAGGGAATCTATTTGGTTTGTGTGAGTACTTGTTTCTTGATCTTTAATGTTCTTGGAGTGGTTAACAATCAAATTTTTATACTGCAAGGAATCACTTCCATTTTATGCACGCCACTTATCAGAAATAATAGTCGTCCCAGGCAATACACATTCTTTAATTATAGATAATAATGTTTCTGCCGATCTACAAGTATTAGCATACATGAAACACCCGTGCGTTTCCCTGCAAATTTCTCCGAAAACCCACTGCACTGGCATAACCCTCCCAACGTTATTCTTTCTTTGCGCGAACAAAGATTAATCTATTTCTACTGTCAATTCATTTCTACTTCACTAAGATTGTTCTTCAACTATCATGACATTTTTAGTTGTTTTTACAAAAAACAGTAGTTGTTAAGTTGTTGCACCATGCATGAACGAAAAAGATGATTGTTTCCATGGGTATTTTTCACCCTTCTAACTAGGTATCGCTTCTCAATCCGGATTTGTTTATACATCTTTGTTTGTGACAGCGCCATACAGGTGGATAATGGGAGAACGAAAGTTTCATGCTTCGTTCATTTTTGCAAATTTTCCGTTGATGCACAATACCTCTTTCTTGCATATACTTGACTGCTTGTTCTATATTTTGCACCTCCCTAGCAAGTTCGCTCGTTTTCATTTTTTAAGGGGGAAAAAATGCTTATACTTCCAAACAAATCAAAGGATATCGTAAAACTAAAAATGTCACAGGTTACTCACTCGAGTAACTTGCTATTTAACCATCTGTCTGAGGAGCTACTTAACAAACCAAAGGGTATCGTAGAACTAATAGGTCGTAGGCTACTCACTCAAGTCCCGGCGTTTCAAGAAAAAGATCTGAGGAGCTACTTACTCGATTAACCGGCCTTTCAGCCATCTGGCTGAGGAAACAAAATTGCGCAATAATAATAGGAAACATCTAAAACTTTTATCTCTTGGTTTGGAAGCCCTTTTGTTAGGAGGAGAAGAGGATAGAGGGGGTAGAAGGGAGAGAGAGGGTGGAGAGGGAAGGGAAGAGGGGGAGGGGGATTCAGGAATTTAATTATTTCATTGTTTATGCATTAACATTGTTCTATAACTCTACCTCATTCTCTCACTCCCTTTGCCCCAACTTCCCTGGAGTAGCTGCTTACTTCTCGCGTCTCTCTTAATCTTCTTCTTTAGACTACCTCCCTTCCCTTAATCTTTTTATCCCCCCTGGCTCTGTTCTTTACCCTTTCTGCCTCTCCTACTTTTTCTTTGGTGATTTCTTGTTTTTTGGTGGTCTTTTATTCTTTACTGTCTTATGTATACCCTTATATTATTTTTACTTGTAGTTATCCTTGCTAAGGATACGAATAAACTATAAAGTACTCAGAAATACCTTTTCCTTTTTCCTGCCGGACATCGCATTTATATATATATATATATATATATATATATATATATATATATATATATATATATATATATATATATATATATATATAAGTGAAAGACCTCAATGGCGAGTTATGGTATATGATAGTGAAACCACTGTATAAGAGCCAAAAGTTTGGTTTACGGGACGAGTTTCAGTATGTAGTTTATCACACCCTCTTCAGTCGTATACCACGATTCCAATAGTTACAAAAGTTTATACATAGCGTACAGATCAGAAAAAAAAGTAAAAAACTCAAAGAAACACAAAACAGGGAAAAAAGGTCATTAATCAGGGGGTATGAGTTTAAGATCTTTGACTAAGCTGTTTATGGTGAGCTTAGGGGAATGGGGCTGCATTTCAATTTCCAATCTGACAAATTAAAATTGGGAATTTCTCCTATTAATATAGATTCTACTATTTTTCTTTTACGGAAATCTTTACAATTATATATCCTAAATGACCCTTTTTTCTAGAAGACGGGATTACATATATAACCTGCAGTTTCATTGAATTAAATTATCCCCTCCACGTGATCAATGAAAGTTTATCAAAGGAAAATCTACTCATTACCGTCCCAAGAATAAAAACAAATTTTGTAATACGAAGTGTCTATCCCTTCCTTTTTCTCCCATTCTCAAAGGAATGAACCTAGTTATTTCATTAGGCCTAACCACATTTACATACCCTTTTTCTTTCCTTACATCTTTCCCTCTGATCAAGCCTGTGGATCAGCCAAATGAAGCAGATGTATATTTAATCCCCTGTGGCTCTACAAACTGTTCCTCATTTTACATAGGAGAGAAGGGAGGAACCTTAACAAAACAAATTTATGAACAAAGAGGTCATGTCAGACGAGTCAGTACCACATCCAGTATTTTTAATCATATTAGCAATTTCAACCACCAAATTGACTATTCAAAGGCACAAATCATATATAATTATAAAGATTTCCGTAAGAGAAAAGTAGTAGAATCTATATTAATAGGAGAAATTCACAATTTTAATTTGTCAGATGGGAAATTGAAATGTAGCCCCCATTACCCGAAGCTCAACATAAACAGCTTAGTCAACGATCTTAGACTCTCACCCCCTTTTTCCCCCGTTTTGTGTTTCTTTGAGTTTTTTCTTTTTGTTTTTTTCTGATCTGTACGCTATTTATAGACTTTTGTAACAATTGAATTCTCAATATACGACTGAAGAGAGTGTAATAAACAACATACTGAAAGTAGTCTCGTAAATTACACTTTTGGCTTCTATACAGTGGTTTCACTATCATATATATATATATATATATATATATATATATATATATATATATATATATATATATATCTATATATATATACATATATTGTTAGAAATCACGAAGTATAGGTTAGAATGGGTGGAAGAAGTAAAAATCTGGAAAGATTCTGGATTTCTTTATTAACGTTTTGCCTTTCAGAACTACAGAGGAATGAAGTACACACTCTCTCTAAATATATGTACACAGATGTCATCCTGTTTCAGGATACTAGTCCTTGGTCGGTTTATTTGATCAGACTCCGCCCATTGGCCAGCAGGATGAACTCGTCCCAGTCATTGGTTGACCTGTTTAAAATCATATGCACAGTTTCAGTCATTCTTTTCGTTTAACCCTTGTGAAATATTTTGCTCCCGTTCCAATTAGGCAATTGACCATATTCAGTGACATGTATTACCATTCCTTTGATGATCTATGGGGTCTAATATCCCTTTATTCTCATTAATGCTAGGTTTAATTTCTCTTCCTGATTCACCGTGATACCTGCGGTCGCATCCATCACAGAGTATTTGATAAATAATCCCTTTGTCATTTTTAGCTGTCGAATTCATATTTAACCAACTCACCAACTCTTGTTCCCTCAGATCTCGCTGTTAATATACATGCTTTCCGAAGAGAACTATTTAAGGACAATAGCAAAAATTGACAATAAAAAAGCTTAAAAACATTCATATAAACATGGTTTAGGCCTTGGTGGCAAATCCCTTATTATCAATTACAGCTTACAGGTGCTTTAAATGGTCCTACGATCTTTTTACAGGACCTTGGGCTAATTTTGTTCCATTCCTCCAAACATATTTTATTCTCATCAGAGAAGTTATACGGATCTCGTTCTTCGTCCATGAGTTCCAATTTCCTACACAGATTTTCGAAGAGATTCAGGTCAGAAGATTGACTTGGCCATTCCAAATCATAAATTCTACTTTTATGCTTCCAATTCTTAGTTTGTTTTGTTGTATGTTTTGGATCATTGTCTTCTTGAAATGCACGTCCTGGTTTCAAGTTCAGAAAGCCAACGCTAGATAACAATTTTTTTTCCAAAATTCATCTATACATTTCGCAGTACATACTTCCTTCGAATACCTCTAAACTTCCAACCACTTATGAGCAAAAACAAACCAATACCATAGTGATCCACCATCGAATTTGAGTGTCGGAATTTTTTTTTCTTGGCGTGTAAAATGCAAGCATATTCTCGAAACGTTACTGATTGAATTTCGACCGAAAAGTTCTATTTTCGTTTCAATTGAACACATTCTGTTCCCAGAACATTTCTGGTCTATTAAAATGTAAATTTGCAGTCGCCAAAATCTTCACACTGGATTTTCTAAAGAAGTGTAGCCTTTCTTGGAGTACGAGGAAAAGATTAAAAATTCGGAGGGTTCTACTAAGTGTATCCTTGCTCCCTTTAACTTCACTTGTTTCTAGATATTTCTGCAGCTATGTGGTTCATTACATTCTTTTCTAGCAATATTTTAGCTCCATGTCCTGAATGATCCAAATGAGGAATTTAATTGCAAGTCTTTCAAATACATATTATGAAACGAACTGAATTTAGAGGTACTTTAAACTGTACATACAGAGAGATCTTTCTCTACCAAAGAAACCTCGTATGGAGGGCTATAAGGCAATCACGAAGATCTTAACTGATTTGTTAATTTTATCCCATGAGGAAGATGTTGACGCTACGACGATCTTATAAGTCATGAAAGAGTAGGCTTACATGATGAGGAAAAAACACATTTAGTACGAATATACTAGATATTCGGGAACAAATGTGGATTAGTTTTTAATGATGCACTTTACAGAAGTAACCTATTTATATGTATTTATATGAATTCTTTTTAAACCTCTGCTTTATCAAATTTTACTATTTTCTTTATGAAGTTTTTCCTGTTTACAACTTAACTTATTTGATCTTTATATTGGATTTATTACATAAAGTGCCACGTGGATTGTAAATTTTTATTACCCTAGGTTAAATAAAGTATGTAAATTTACCGTTCTAAAAAAGTGTGTAGTAAACGAATATATATATATATATATATATATATAAATATATATATATATATATATATATATATATATATATATATATATATATATATATATATATATATATACATATATATATATATATATATATATATATATATATATATATATATATATATATATATATATATATATATATACATATATATATATATATATATATATATATATATATATATATATATATATATATATATATATATATACATGGTGTCCACAAAGTCTGGGTACATAGGAATTTTAATATTTTATTTATTTATGTTATTTTTCCTCCCCAGATCGAATGATGGCTCTGTCTAAAGAAAAAAGAATCGAGTTGGTACTCTTAAGTGGACGAGAAGGATGGTCTTATCGCAAAATCACGGATGAATTTAACCTTCGACACCCTGATCGGCAACCTATTTATTTTACTGCCGTCGGGAAATTGGTCACGAAGTTTAAAGAAACAGGCAGTGTCTTGGACAAACCCCGTTCCGGGCAACCAAAGACTTCAGACGAAACGAAAGAGGTTGTCATGGCCAAGATTGCTGGTAGCCCAAAGAAATCACTTCGTCGGACACCCATGGAGTTGGGTGTTCCAAGGTCAACTATCCTCAAAATCCTGGTAGAGCAGAAGTTTCATCCGTACAAATTACAGATATTACATCACTTAAATGAAGACGACCCCGATAGACGAATGCAGATGTGCGAATAGTTTTCAGATAAATTGGATGAAAATATCAATTTTACTAAAGTCCTTTTGTTGTTCAGTGATGAAGCTTTGTTTTATGTTAATGGTGAAGTCAACAGACAGAATCTTCGATACTGGTCTCAAGACAATCCACATTGGATGGATCCCTCCAAACAGCAAGGCTGCCAAAAGGTGATGGTGTGGTGTGGTGTGGTGACTTTGTGGACACCCTGTATATATATATATATATATATATATATATATATATATATATATTATATATATATATATATATATATATATATATTTATATATATATATATATATATATATATATATATATATATATATATATATATATATATATATATATATATATATATATATATATATATATATATATATATATATATATATGAGGCAACTCCAGGCCTCAGCGTCAATCGGGCTCGTAACAGATTTCGCGTATAAGAGAAGGTAAGAGACGTAATGCGCACCGCAGATTTAGATGTACACTGACAATTTAACAATAAGACAGAAATATAGTTTTAATATAAATATTGCTCACTTCATTTATACATGAACTCTAGTCATCTTGGTTTGAAGGCGTTTCACTTTTTTTCCGCAATATTTCTAGCCCTATATGTTGTTTTTTTTATCTAGCACTATGTCTTTCTCCACTTCTATGTTAAGGGTAAAAATAAAGCAACCCTGCAAAATACAACTGATCTTGACACAGAAATGCACAAAATAACAGCAATCAAATAACGACAAGAGCGTGCACAACAAACTTCAGCCAGAAACTGATCTAACTATCGCCTGTACTGTACACTTGACAAGAGATGCCAGTTAGTCTTTTACATCTACCAGGCTCGTTCGTATTAGCCCGAGTTGCTGAATAATCTTTCGTTCCTCTGAGAATATTGTAGAACAGAAACCTTTCATAGATTGGAATTTAAATCCTAATCTCTAGGCAAATCTATTGTTTCAAGAAAACTTTTAATTTTTACGATTATACACTGGTCAACAGCCAAAATGGTTCACATATGAGATTATGCTCACACAACTAATTTCATATTGATGAATTTGAATCTGATATATGTTTTGTCCTGTCAGACTCGGTTTTATAAAAAAAATCAATATGAAAAAATATTCAATATTCCGTCACTTGTGTTGTGCAATAGATATTTAACCCCAAACAGACAAGCTTGTCTCTTATGTGACTGTGCTTACATGAATAATTTCACATTTTTTAGTATGATTTAGATGTTTTACTCTACTATAAGATCTAATTTCTTAAGGCACCAATGGAATACTAAATATGATGAGAGTAATTGTCTCACGCAAGATAACGACATTAACCACGTCGCAGATAAGCTCATAAGAAATTGTACCAGAAAGCATAAGTTTAAATCCTTTATTATTGACTAAATATGAAGTTCTAAAAGTGCTTCTGAACTTTGCCCTTTCATTTATACAGCTCACTTTCTTCTCTTCGCAGCGTCCAGCAATAATCGCTCATCATGTTAGAACTGAATTGTCCCTGATATCTGCTCTCCATTATGGCAATGTCTTGATGAAATCTTTCACCGTGTTCATCACTAATGTCTCCAAGGATATCTGGGGAAAAATCAATATAAGAGTGGAAAAAATGCAATTTCAAAAGCATCCTTGGTCCCAATGCATGATACTTTTGCAGCATGGTTGTAACTATTTCTTTGTACATAGTTATCAGCATGATAGTTTCCAAGAAAAAGCTTTGACACATTGACAAATGATTCCCATGAGTTTTTCTCCAGTGTATTCAAGGCCTTGGTGAATTCGCTATCATGAACTAGTATCATAATCTGTGTTCCATTTTCGACGCCTGCTTTCAACTTGGCTTCGGAAACCATACCACATAACTTATGGCATAAGATTGATCCATAGCCCTGAATAAATCTTTAGCCAAACCGAGCTATAGATGCAGTGGAGGCAAAAATATCTTTTCTGGATCTACAAGAGAATTGTGAACACGGTTGAACCTTCCAAGCGCATTTCTTGGTTTTGTCGACCATTCCTTTCTCACATAGTGCGCTGGATCAGCTCTGCTGTCCCACAAACACAAAATGCACATGTGCTTTGTGTAGCCACTCTGAAGGCCCAGTAGTAAACTGATGACTTTGAGATCCCCAAATATCTTCCGCTGGTATTTCTCGTACTATATAGTGACTAAAAATTTCTTCATTGTTTCATAGCTTTCATAGCCATCTTTTATGCATATGCCATTGGGACAAATTAGAAACCATTGCCATTGTGTAAAAGAACAGCTTTTATAAAGTCTCTTCCAGAGTCTATAAACAGCCTCCAATCATCTGACATATATGGTTCAGATTTGAAGAATTGTTTCATTAGAGATACTGCGTCCTCACAGTAACAAAAGTTGTTTGCTATCTTGGAAAATGCAGACAGCTCTCTATATCGGTAACGAGATTTAGTAATACGCACTTCAGCTTTATTCTGGATCACAGAACTTCGGCTTTTTCTTTGGACAAGTCTAGGTCCCTGATGAGATTATAAAGCGCTTCTTGAGTAAAGAGTTTAAGCCTGGTAATTTCAGAGTCATCCTGGTAGTCTTTCTTATTTGAAGTAGAACTAGAATCGCAATCACTCGTCAATTCTTATTCACTCGGTGGATTTGGGACTGGTAGTTCAGCGCTGTGCGGAACTAGTTGAATTGCAGAAGCAATATTGGGGTACAGCAACTTGCCACGTGTTTTGATGGTTATTCTTTAGATGTTTGTAAGACAGAAGTATCAGTAACTTCTGCGGTATATGGGTTCACGCCATATCATTGGTACAGCAAACGTCATTCCTGAGCTTCGCTTACCACACATCCACCCACTCATACGGTTGACACAAGACTTACGAGCTATTTTATGGTGCCCATTTCTTGTCTTGGTCACCCATAGGACATTTGAAGTAACTTTTGTAGTTTATTCGAACAAATTTGGTGATTGGTTGTTTGAGACTACCAGTAGTGAAGGCGCCACATATGTAACAAAAACGTTCAACATCGTTTACTCACTTGCCACGTTACATGTTTTGTTAAGTTTATAGTAATTAGAAATTTAGCAGTTGTAGATATGCACTATCCTGAACCAGCAATCTGAAACAAACAAAAGAGCACAAATTAGGAAAAAATTAGTGCATAAGTGGAACCGATCAACATAAATTAGTGTATGAATAACATGGCGCACCAAATATATAGATATGTTGGTTCTGGAAGACTGAGCCCGGAACAGCTATACAGATGTCATTATTAAATTTATCACATTCAATTACCCAAGAATCAGACTATTTTGATCCAGAACCATGAGAAAAATTGTTTTTTTATTGCCAGTCAGTTGTAACTTCTGAGCCCCGAGTCAAGCGCGTGTGAACGATGTCGAGAGAACGTTTCCTACGAATGATATTTTTTGACACGGGGCACCTCTAATATGACCGACAGACGGTGAACGGAAATATATGAACTGGCACCAGGTTCAATAAAAGGAGCAAAAGTTATTGGTTGCATTTACTTACATGAAGTCAGTGTTGGAAGATATTAAATAAGCTTATAAATACACGTGCAGGTCACTAAATTTATACTCGGGCTAAGCCCAAACAGTCCGAGTGCCGGAGTGGCCACTGATATATATATATATATATATATAAATATATATATATATATATATATATATATATATATATATATATATATATATATATATATATATATATATATATATATATATATATATATATATATATATATATATATATATATATGAAAGTAAATGGTAAACCACAATATTTGAATTAAGATTTTATAAATATTTATCGGACTAGTTGCGGCAAGATGCCATTTTGAACTTATTAGTTGAAAATGACCTCATGCCAAACTAGTCCGATAGTTATAAAAAAAATCTTGATTCAACTATTGTGGTTTACCATTTTCTTTCATTGATATATATCACGTTAATATCTTCCATTCTATATATATATATATATATACATATATATATATATATATATATATATATATATATATATATATATAGGTTGAGGATAAATCCCAAAATGAGGCATGTAAAATTTCTCATTCAATTAAGTACAACGTTTCGGGTACCTTACCCATCTTCTGGTCTATAAGATAGATTTAGAACACGTTTAAAATTACAAAAATTATAATGCACACAAGGATTAGAAATAAATTATTTAGTTAATTGAAATTATGAAAAATCGTTTGAAAACTATTGAAATTTAGATATGGATCAATTATGGTTACTTTAAATATGCATAAATATAACACTAGTTGATGCAATTATTGGTTGACACAGATATTAGTCACTTAATGAAGCAGCAATAGTAATAAATTATTTAATAAATTTAAAATGTGAAAAAATCATTTGAAAACTTGACACTAAATATAGATGCTATAAATATAGATAAATATAAAAAAATATACTAATTGGGGATATTAATTGGTACACAAAAATATTAGTCACCTTAAGTGGACGGCAAAAGCGGAGAGACTGAGGAAAGATTATAGAGGAAACCGATTAGAGATTGGTAGGTTGTGAAAATATTTTGAGTGGTTTATGAAATGAGAAGGGGAAAAGCAGTTGAATCAGAATTTAAACTGGGATTTAGTTGTTTTATAAATAATGATTCGAGAATGCGGAGGGAAGTGAGGTCCTTTGCATCTCCTATAATTTGAAAGTTTTTGTGGGAAATTTCTGTCCTACAATTAATTGAATGATATCGAATGGGAGAAGTTTCTTTATTGGTCAAGGTGGAGCCAGTGAGAGAGCTAATAACAAGATGAGAACAGACCCTAGCCCCAAGTGAACGAACAGTGCTTCCAATGTAGATCCCCTGGTGGCACCTGGGGCAAATGAATTTATAGACAACTGAACAGCTCATTTCAGGTGATAGTATGTCTTTAGTTCTGAAAAATTGTCGAATATGAAAGTTGTTAAGGAAACCTATTTCAATTTATTAAATAATTTATTACTATTGCTGCTTCATTAAGTGACTAATATCTGTGTCAACTAATAATTGCATCAACTAGTGTTATAATTATCCATATTTAAAGTACCCATAATTGATCCATATCTAAATTTCAATAGTTTTCAAACGATTTGTCATAATTTCAATTAACTAAATAATTTATTTCTAATCCTTGTGTGCATTATAATTTTTGTAATTTTAAACGTGTTCTAAATCTATCTTATAGACCAGAAGATGGGTAAGGTACCCGAAACGTTGTACTTAATTAAATGAGAAATTTTACATTTCTCATTTTGGGATTTATCCTCAACCTGAAAATAAGCCTTCTTAGAAGCAAACTTATAGAATATATATATATATATATATATATATATATATATATATATATATATATATATATATATATATATATATATATATATATACTAGGGGCGGTCAATAAGTTTTGCAATTCGGATATAAGAAAACGAGATATGAGGAAAAATGTTTTATTATTTTTCAATATAGCTACCATCCACTTCAATGCACTTGCGCAACTTGTCCCTGAGGCTTCGAATTCCCGACAACCAGAATTCTCCCGACTGCTGTTCAATCCACTCCTGGACGGCGAGTGGGACATCTTCATTTTTTCCCAAACCAGCGTCCACACAGTGCAGTCCTGAGCTGGCGGAATAAAAAGTAGTCACTAGGGGCCATATCTGGACTGTATGGGGGATGGTTGAGCTCCTCAAATCCGCACTCGCGTAGGGCAGCTTGTGCAACTCTGGCCTTGTGGACAGAGGAATTGTCGTGGAGGAGCAGGACACCACGTGTTAACTTGCCGCGCCGCTTCTGACGGATGCACTTCTTCAACCCAGCCAGTTCCTTGGCGGAATATTAGCCTGTGATGGTCCTTCCACACGGCACAGAGTCCACCATCAACACTCCCTCAGAATCCCAGAGGATAGTGGCCATGATCTTCCCGGATGAGGGTTGGGTCCAAAACTTGATAGGGGTCGTAGAGCCCATGTGCTGCCAGGCCATGCTTTCGAGCTTGGTCTCGAGATCACAGTGATGGACCCACGTTACATTACCTGTTACTATGCGACTCGAATCCTGCCGGGTCTTGGTTGTACAGGAGCAGTAGCTTCTCCGAACTTTGACGACGTTGAATTCGATCATGGGGCGTGAGGTTTCGTGAGGTTTCTAGGGACCCAACGTGCCGAGACTTTGGTTATGGCCAAATTGTCATGGAGGATGTTAATAACACTTCCATGTGATATTCCAAGTTCTCGCTCGATTTCTTTGACCTTCACCCGACGATTTTCGAGGATCATCCTCTCCACACGGGCCACATTATCCTCATTGGTCACGTCTGACGGGCGTCCTGGACGGGGGTCATCTTCGAGGGACTCACGACCATCGCGGAACTCCCTATTCCAGCGAGCAATGGTTGCATAGGAATGGGCCGTGTCGGTGTACACTGCAACCATGCGTTCATGTATCTTTTTGCATTCTTGCCTTCCTTGGTCAAAATTTTTATCACTCCGTGGTGCTCAACCTTCTCCATTGTTGAAAGATTTGTGACTGGACGATCTGCGATCAGCTACTGCTTCTCAAATTGAGGCGGCAGGAGCGTGCGGCTGCAGATCTTGACTTGATATAACTTGCCCTAACACCCCCATAAACAGCTATATCTTTTCCTCTGTTTTAGCCTACCGATTTGCAAAACTTATAGACCGCCCTTCGTATATATACATATATGAATCCAGCATACCGCAAGAAACAGAAAAACAGGATAGTTTTTCTTTGAAAAAAGTTATTTCTTAATTCTAATTATTCCGTATAGAGGTGAGATTAGAACCAAGCACATTGAGGCAGCGAGTAACCACTTTGATCTCAAATAAACCGTCCCTTAGACCACTCGGCTACGAGAAAGACCTAAAAGTCTTCCGTGTGTTTACCTCAATTTCTTCTTTGTCTTTTGAATTCCTAATTAATTTCTCTCTATTTCAGTGTCTCGATCGACCGATGAATTATGGTGGAGTCTGAATTAGGTTGAATTATTAGAATGACTTTTTTCAGGGGATATATATATATATATATATATATATATATATCCATATGGAGCTCGGCCGTGAAGCCTGCATTAAATATTGAGGATAAATCCCAGAGCTACAAGAAACGGGTGCAGCATCTTTTAATTTTTCACTACGTTTCGAAAACTACAAGTTTTCATCTTCAGGCTAGGAATAAGTTTACAAAGTTAATACATATAAAGAAAACTTGAAAGGGCCAACAAGACATTATTTTAAAGAGTTACCAATGATAAAATATCAGTAAAATGTACTATAAGTTAAAAATTTTAAATAGGACTTGTCAACAGTTAGATTTGCTTTAAAACTGACTCCAAAAATTTCTAATACATAAGAAGAAAACTTAAAAAGGCCAACAAGACATTATTTTAAAAGGTGAAAAATTATAAAATATCAGTAAAATATACTATAAGTTAAATTTTTTGTTATTAAATATGACCTGGCAACAGTTAAATTTGCTTTAAAACTGACTCAAAAATTAGTTAATAAATTTAAGGTTTATTGCAGAAATTAATTAAAAACTATAGAAGAAATTAACCTATTTGTTGAACCTCCTCCGCAAGTATCCATCGATGACGTGATTTTCTCACATTTAAAAACACTTCTTTTGAGCCAGGGGGCTCTTCATCCAACTGATTGCTTCTTCTTCCGTGAGAACCCTTTCATGCTTCTTCAAATATTTCCGTTGTGACTTCTCCCGTTGTCCATTTTCCCCCGGAGGGTAGGGATAATGTCTCGTTTCCTCCACCTCCCAGATGTCTTTCCTTACAAAATGACACTTGCGGTTTCAACTTAGTCGAACATCTGACTTCGTTTCTTCTACGATTTGTGACTAAAGCTAAAATTTATCATTTCCTTTACAGAGATTTCCAAGAAAAATATTATCATTATCATAATTACCTCTCCACTGATCCTTCATAGCAGGCCCAGGATTTTTTGCGGCAGAGTTCTTTTATCTGATGGAATCCAAATAATAGCTTTGGAAGTTATTTCAGCTTTGTGATTTGTACTTTTCGTAAGAAAATAAATTCTAAACGCCATCTTATATTACTTAGCGCTACAGTTTCTTTACCTGCCTTGATTGTTTCAGGTAGCACAAAGAATATTCGATCTCGTTTTGCATGACATCTTTCCATCAACTATAGGACGTTAATGACCCCCCACCCCGAAAGTATGGTCTTTCAATGCAGTTGGGTAATGATAATAAATAGAAATATCGGGTTGGTACTCACGTGGAAATTGGAAGCCCTTCTTCATAGATACATTGAGAGTAAGATTTTACGAGACCGAAATTTTAAGTATAACTCAATTTTACTTTTAATTCAATTGTGGCTCAATATTGGATGACCAACACGACAAAAATATCTTTATTTGAAGTTCAATCGTCTAAGGCATTTAAGATCAAGTAGGCTTTTAAGTCTTAAGACAGAGCTAGGTATCAGAACTCTCTTGGCTTGGTTGCGTAAGCTCCATCTCAAAATAGATATCAGCTCTATCCCGTGTGAGTTATAAGTAAATATTTTCATAGGTAATAACATAATATACCTTAAAGTTCTTTCATATATTAATGGTACCGCAACAACCATAATGAATTACGTGTAATGGAGCAAAGTCTCCATGTATTCAAAGAGTAGCTATATAACAGTGGTAGGAACATACCTGAGTTGTAATGCTACAGATTCACTTGGCATCCCTGACGTGGAAATTTTCCACATACAACCATGGAACCTAACATTGGTGAACCTTTGGATTGGTTGCGCAAGCCAAACCATTGCCCTTACTGCCCAGGCTCTTTACAGTGAAGTAAAGCCTTAAACTCCCCAGAGTGTTTAGGGGAATATGAGAAGGCTTCTAACTACTGGAAGAGGGAGAAGGGAGAAGGAGCGAATAAAATACGTATTTTAAAGAGGTGACAGTTACCTCAAAAACTGGCTAATCTTTTGCAAATTAATTGTTTTTAATTTTTGTATTATTATTTTTTTTATAAAACGTAAGCTACTTCTGGTATTTGGGACAAGGGGAGCACTCAATTGTTATCAGCTCACATACACCCAAATTCGAGCAAGTACGCTTAATGGAACAAATTGTGAAATAAAATTATTTTTTTCTCATAATTAATAAAAAAACATCAAAAGGAGTTCCATATTAGGTTGAAAGTTTTACAAAGGTTTTCTTACATTGTAATTAACATCTTAGGGTCATCCTAAACTCTCCACTTCTCTAAATTTCATTATGAACACAAAATAAAACGATTAATTTGCTTACATATTAATCATAGTCAGCAAGTAAATCGCAAACATTTCCTTTCATTGAAAATTTTAAAAAGGGTTTTACCTACAAATTAGATATTCTTGAACTTAGAAAAATCTGAATTAAGTTCTCATTTTGTATTGGCCTAGTGCGAAAGTTTCATGTACTTAGGTCCGCTTCGCCTCACTGATTAGCCGGTTGATATCAACTGGCTAATAAGTGAAGAAAATAGAGTGAAAGGAGGTGTACACTGTCAGAAACTTACCAGAAAATTTACTCCAGGATATATGTATGGTAATGTAAAAACGCATAAAAATAACAACCCCTTAAATCAGATAATTTCATAAATTCACATGCCAACATATATCATTTTAGAAGAAACCAACACAATCACCAGTGATTAATTATATAACAAATCTGTCCAAAAACTAGATCCTAACGTATTAAGAAATATTTTGTGAGTGTTCACTATGGAAGCAGCCTTCAGTTCGCACAAAGGAGAACTCTACAAGCAAATAAATGGAGCTGCAATGGCTTCCCTACTAGGACCCACCTTTGCTAACTTTTACATGGGTTGATTAGAAAAAGAAACATTGACAGAGAATCATTCAAAGCCTTCAACTTACTGCCCATTTGTCGACGATATATATATTGACATTAAAGCTGAAAAAGAACTGAAAAAACTAAGAAAGAGAATGATAGAACAACTTGTATTAAAATTTACTTATGAACTAAACCTTAAAGGAAAATTAACTTGCCTTGATGTTAAGTAATAACTTGTGAAAATAAGTATAAAACCCAAATGTATTCCAAAACCCACAAATTCTGGAAGTTGTATTAATGGAGAAGGGGAATGTCTTGAAAGATACATACATCAGACGCGCATACAAATGCAGTTCTTCATGGGCATTATTCAAACAAGAAATTCAACGAATAAAGTAAGTATTAATTAAAAATAGTTTCTCCAACACTATGGTAGGCGAAGAGACAAAAAGATTTTGAAAAAAATATATACGAATAAAAAAGAAGATAATAAAAAACGCCCAATAAATGAGCTCTATTAAGACCAAATGAGTGATTCATATAAAACGAACGAAAGAACAATAAAAAATATTATACACCAACATATAAAATATATGAATCAGTAAGAAAAGTTACAACTGATATATATATATACTACAAACCATGAAAATTAGCAATGACACAAGCAAAACGATAGAAATGAAAGCCTCCAATGTAATTGAAGAATTCAACTGCCCCCATGAAGACTGTAAGCTTCATTCTTCGACTAAATAAATTAGAATGACAACCACATCCTTATCTCGTCGACTCACCATGCACTTGCGAAACGGCGCCATCAAAAATCTCTACTTAATGGAGAACTCCATAATCAAATGGATAACTGACCGCACTCGCATTCACATCATGGAAGCTATCTTAATTCAAGAAGAGAGATCGGTCTTAATGGACAATAGACGGCTACGTAAAGGACTTTAAAACTCTTAACAGATTAAATAATTTATACTAATAAAATTCATTCGCCAGGTTTCTTAATATGAACTTTGCCCGCATTCCTTTTTGATATAATTCCTTGGCCTTTTTGTATTATCTTTAAACATAACATTAACGTTGGTATATAAATCTACGGTTTCGAGAAGTTTAAACAGTGTAAAATAATTTCGCTCAGAAGATCGTCAAACTTAACTGAAAGCTCAGCTGCAATAAATTATGAATATTAGAACCCTTATTCCTAACTTTTCGAAAGGCGAAAAAAGTATAAGAAAATTAGAGAAGCAAAGAAGAAAGTTAATCAGAGCTTAGCAGGACCTGGCCTTTAATGGAATATGCGTAAAAGAAAAACTCGTACCTAAATACAAAATATACAAACATATATATACATAATAGGTCATTCTATAAGTAATGCTACATTTGTTTTTCATGTTCGTAATTATTTTAGGGATAAAAATAACCGAGAGCAGGTTTGCTTTATACTAGCCTAGGCTACCAAACTTGAAACCTAGGTACCTGTATTTTTTGCCTAACCCACTGCTAGAAGTTCCACATGCCTTATTACTCATTTCTTGGTCTATTAATTTTGTATTATTATCAGTATTTTAATGCACCTTATCGTTAACTGATGACTATAATAGAATAGCCATAAGAGGAGTACATTCTCTAAGGGAAAATGCTGACTTAACAGCAGGAATGTTGTGTCTTGCATACGCTGAAGGATCAAGTAATTTAAGTCAGTACCAAAGATGGTTTCAGAATTTTCAATCTAGAAATTTTATTCTCCAAATGAAACCAGTTCAGAAACACCAGTGGAATTTTAGATTCATTGACCTAGTCCGCGGCCCCTCCATTAAGATTAATGAAAAGAAGTCGGTGCTTACCCCCAGGCGCCACCTCGTCTACCTTGGCGTTGATATAGACCTGCGCTCCAGCCTCACCCGTCTGACCCCGAAGATGAGGAAGAAAACCTGCGAGGCCCTCGAATGGGCCCCACGTGTCCCTGCGTCTTCCCCCTTTTGGGCCAGGATGAGTGGCCTCCTAAATTTTGTGGGAATGGCCATAGGCCTACCGCGTTTTGGGGCACAGCTGGCCTATGCGCGGTCTTGCAGGGTTGCCCTTCTGGCGATCCTCCTCCCCTCTGGTTAGGTCCCTTGGGTCGGAGCACTAGTCGGGTGGGCCCCTCCCTCGCTCCCCGTCGCTTACAGCGATGCCCCTCCCTGGATGTAGGGATGGGTGTTCGACCAGAGGCAGGCTAGTTTACATCTTTCCGCTCCTACCCGCGCGGTTAAGGCTGAGTTTGCCGCATTATTTGTTCTTTATGTTTGTCGCCCTAGTTATCATTTGTACTCCGATTCTTCGGCTAGTGTTTTATTGCTCAGTAGGGGGCCCTTCTGGCTTCCTTGCTACCTTTCATAAATTGTGTTACACTCCTTATGTACCATAATTTTTTTATTTCCCATAGGCCGGCGGTCACATGGGTACCGTCCGAGGCGAACCTCGCTGATCCTCCCTCGCGTGGATTAAGCGCTGGTTAGCGTATGCGAATTTTTCCGTGACGTCATTTATGACGTCCGATAAATCCATGACGTACTGACTGGCGCTGACGTCACGCGCTCGGAGGTATAAAAGCGAGGACTCGTGGCTCAATACACACACAGAGACTTATCACACAGTACAACAACCACTACACCAGAGGCCCACGACAACAGAACATCAACCAACTACGTGCCCGCATCCTTCAATGCGTGCAACTAGATAGGAAACGGCAGTGGCGTGAGGTCGTCCGCATCGCGGACGACACCCGTTGCATGGACCCTTCCTTGTTCTGGCGGCACGTAAAAGGATGCTGGGTACGGAACCATCCAAACCAATAACACTGAAAATAAACAACCACACACTCACAGATACTAATTACATCCTCAACGCATTCAGGTTCCACTGGGACACAGTACACACCCACAACCCACTAAAACCACATGCGCAGGAGCACTTCCAAGATATTCAAGAGTGGTGCCGGATTCATGCTCACGAGCTGAGGCCTGCCCCCCTGATACGTATGGAGGTGCTCGACTATTCGTCCACACTTACCACTCCAATCACCGTCGAGGAAACAAAACACTACATAAAATCGACACCAAAACGCGCCCTGGCCCCTCCGGTCTACCAGCCACACTCATACATAACCTTCCCGCAGACATATACCCCACACTCACACATCTATTCAACGCCTCACTAGCCTCAGGCCACTTCCCCAAAATATTCAAAGTCTCTCACAATATACTCCTTCATAAACAACACAAAGACCCCAAACACCCAAACAATTACAGGCCTATTGCTCTATTAGAGCATCTAGGCAAAATACTCGAACGAATGGTAAACTGCCGCCTACGGGAGTTCCTGGAAGAGAGACACTGGTTCTCCCCCCATCAATACGGGTTCAGGAGAGGCAGGTCCACTCAGGCGGCCGTGACCATCGTACATGACAGAATACAGAAGAAACGACAGATACACCAAAAGACTCTCTTCGTCAGTAAGGACGTGGAGAAAGCCTTTGACAAGGTGTGGCACGCGGGACCCTTATTGTAAACTCGCCAACAACACGGAATTACCTCTCTACACCAGAAGGCTCCTCTCACACTACCTCACTAGACGGCGCTGCCACATGAGATACAACAACACCCTTTAAAGACCCTTCACACCACGCTCAGGCGTTCCCCAAGGAAGCGTTCTGGCACCCACACTCTACATTATGTTCACAAATGACACCCTACGCTTACCAGAAAACTGTGTTCACACATACATAGTGGCCTACGCCGGCGACGAGACCATTCTCGTCAGTGGCCGGGCCCCCGAAGAAATCGCGCTCCACGCACAAAGAATACTTGATGAGAAGACAGATTACGAGGATAAATGGCTCATTCCTACGAATCCTCAGAAGACAAAGATGACACTCTACGGCGCTAGAGATCACTTCATGCACAACCTACAAATCTACTCACACACACCAGACATGATCCACCAAAACCCAACAAGGCTCGCATACACATAGTGCACCAAAATCCTGGGAGTAACATTCGACAAATCCCTCAGGTTCAACTTACACCAAAACATAATACAAGCGAGAACCCCACGCACAAATGCATCGCTGAGTAGGTTTTACCCAGCGAGTAAAAAACTAAAACTACACTTATATAAAGCACTCGTGCGTCCCATTTTCACGTACGCCCCACTGTCGCTCGTAGCTGCAAGTGACACCTGGAAGCGAAAGGCTCAGCGCATTCAGAACTCTGCTCTGAAGCGCGCTTGCCGTTCGCCGCTGTACTTGAGAATGGACGCACTACACAAAAACAACAAACTAACTCCTCTCAACACTTATGCTCACACCAGACTTACAAAACAACTCGGAAAACTCACCACAGACCCACTTTACACCTCGCTACACGTGAGAAGGTACGCGATGGCGCCGCGATATCCCGCGGCTCACGAACACCTGCCACCCGTACCGTTCTTCGCATAAACCAATAGGCATCGTGAATAACGCGTTTCCAGATGAGCTGTCAGCCTTCCCCTCCTGACTTGCCCCTAACCCTCACCCAGTCAATACCACATAACCTACACCCTCACAACAACACCTCGCTTCGGTGTATAGCCACCGACCTATCTACTCTCGCTGTCCTTTTCTTAATTATTTTCCGCAACGCTCCTCTCTGACTACCTGACTGCCGTATCACAGCGGTCCCTCTCTGTTCTTTCTATACACAAAAGTCAAGTCTCTGCCGTTACTTGTGCTCCACCTGCCTCTGGTTTCACATTTAAAATTCAATTTATAAATGTTTATTTTCTGAAGCTACTTCGTTTGTGTTTAATTAGTTCACAGCTGCTTACCTTTTGTTGTATTAATGAATAAAGGCCATGTTTTACGATCGAGTTAATGGATCTCTCACGATCTCTAAGAGGTACATTTGTTATTCTCTCTCCCCTTGCATAAAATGTACAATTGTTTAGTCTGATTCCCATTTAGGGTGGGGACGGCATTCGTTCCCGTGAGGACTGTTTTTATTTTTTGAGTTATACGGGTATTTGTTAAATTTGGGTCATTCATAGTGTTTCCATGGCGTGTTCTGTCGATCTCACTCGATTAAATAGCCTGTGTCCTCGATTAAAGCCTCTAGGAAACCTAGGAACCGGCCACGGGCCTTAGTCACTATTCCCGTTCTAATATAGTGAAGGCCCTGGTAATCCTGGCACAAATCGCATCCTTCGTGTTCCAGCTGGATTTGTTGGTCTCTCTTTCCACCATGCAACAGAAAAGGAAGTTGAGGGAATTTCAGTCAGGTGATGTGGGATGCCAAATGTCAGTTACTGTGAGATCGAAAATATTCTCACATAGCCAACTCTGACTCTTCCGGCTGGTGTGGCACGGTAAAGACTCTTGCTGCCAAACGTAAGGCCTCCTGGCAGCTACCCTGAAGATGTAGTGCTTCAAAACCTCGTTCATAACAAGGATTTAACCATAGATATTTAGCCTGAGGCCATCAAAGTAGAAGTTGGGTTACATGACCTCACCTTCGCTGTTGACAACCCTGAACACCATGATTTTCGCAGGAATTTTTATCTCTCTTACTCTGGGTACGTCAATGGATGCGATAACGAGCCACGTCTCGTTATGGGAGTTCATCTTTTGGTCTTTCTGCATCGCGTTGGACAGAAATTGTACCTTCTTCCCCTTTTATGAAAAGTGGTAAATGTCCTTAAACACCACCAGCCTGATGGCTTTTCACCCACACTTTACATATCTGATGGTGTCAAATTGTGAACTAGGAGTTTCTCTCTAAGTTCTCTCCTCCTTTCTTGACTTTTTCCATCATCCTCCTGCGGACGTTGAGGAAGTCTGAAATCTCCTTGTTTGTCCTTCGGTCAGGGATACCACTTATATAAGTTGTGGGGTTCAAAATATTCCAGTCAATTTCTCTGTAAAAAAAGTAATAAAATGGTTATCGTTTTAAAAGAGAAAAAAACCGACAACAAATATAAAAATATATAAGTAAAAACAGCATTTGGAAATTTCGAACGAATACCATCGCTACCCAATAAAAAACGAAAAGTGGGTTATGTAAAATACTACAAAACGTTCTATAGAATGGTTTTATTCTTGGGGCAAAACAATACTGTATCGTAAAGAAGCGCCTCATCGACTGAAGATTGTCCTTGCGATTAACAGGAAACGAACTGTATAATCAATGCTGAAATTCAAGATCCCAATCAGTTTAGGATCAAAGGGGTTTCTTGTGCTCAGAGGGACCGTTTACAGGCAGTACTTGAAGAAAAAGTGGCAGCATAAATCATTAAAAGGAGAGATCTCTTTCGTCGAGTAACGACCGTCCAAATATCCGGAGAGATACGCTACAAATTGTTAACAATTTCCAGTAAGAGCTAATGAGTCATTTTCGATACTCAACCGACTTAGCCGCATCAGATTATTAGCTTTATAGGAGTTAAACGAATCACCTGAAGAGAATGAACATGTAAATACAAAAGAGGTTGAAACAACCTTAAAAACCTTCATAAATGAAAGTCTAAGTCAAATATGCTATTGAAAAGTTCAGGAAAAGATTGAGACGTAGGAAAAAACTGGTGGAAATAATATTATTTACTTAATAAATGTATACTTATTTAAATATAAATAACTTCAAAGAGTTACACAAAAATAATGATAAACATAAATTAATTTCTGCAACAATCCTTATGGAATGACCATATCTATATAATCATATATATATATATATATATATATATATATATATATATATATATATATATATATATATATATATATAAGAGAACCAGGGCAGCAGAAAAGAAATGCATTTTCTTCCTTCATTTAATTTTAACAACGTTGCGAGGGCCAGCCTTATCATCTGGGTACTGACATTTTAGACCATTCCCCTTATGTTACCTATTCCATGTCAACTAGAATTACTTTGTATTTATACTTAATATAATTCCAGTAGCCAGATGATGAGGTTGGCCCTCGAAACGTTAGTTAAAATTGAATGAAGAAAGAAATGCATTTCTTTTCTGCTGCCCTGGTTCTCTTATATATATTGAAAAAACAATACTCAATAGCGAGTTATGGTATATGATAGTGAAACTACTGTATAGGACCATAAAATTTATTTACGAGACTTGTTTCAGATTGAGGTTTACCACACCATTTCGTAAATAAATTCTATACTACAATACAGTGGTTTCACTATCATATATATATATATATATATATATATATATATATATATATATATATATATATATATATATATATATATATATATATATATATATAATAACCTTAATTATACCAGGTTGTACTAAATTTCTCCTAAATTTTAATCTAATTCCGCTAATTCATTTATTGATTGATTCGATATTTTCTTTACATTCTTCTCTTATCACCTTCTTGTTAATACGAGTATAATACAGTTCTGTTTTGTTTTCTGTCATTCTTCCATAATTGACTTGAATAAAGTTAAAAAGTACTTGGATTCTGAGTTTCATTTTTCTAGAGAGCTTTGGTGCATTATATTACTTACTTATGCGATACTTTAAGTCTTCCATATATATATATATATATATATATTTATATATATATATATATATATATATATATATATATATATATATATATATATGTATATATATATGAAATGAGTGGGATTCGCAATGAATGCAATGTAATCCATGAGAATTAACTAATTAAATTTTGCAAGTACTTGTTAGCACCTTTTCATTTTTCCTGCCGGTCATTGCATTTCCATATAATATATATATGTATATATATATATATATATATATATATATATATATATATATATATATATATATATATATATATATATATATATATATATATATATATATATATATATATATATATATATATATATATATATATATATATATATATATATATATACATAATGTGCAAAGTAACTTTTAGTATAATCAATGTATTACAGAACTAGTTACTAGTTTCTTTATATCCTACCATCTCCAGCAAAGTTGGATGCACAAAACTTATAGGCACCCAGTGAGAATGTTGGAGCAAAGAACGGGTATGGAGGAGGAGGGATGGGAATAGAATCATAAATGAAGGATATCAGAGTTTAAGGAATGTCATGTCGGTCACAATTTTAGATAACACTTTGTGGCTTAATTTAATTCTGTTAACTCTTTTAAAATTGTTCTTAAATTTTTATAAGAACTTGGAATTGTTAAAAAATAATTCTTCTCTACATTTACTTAAGTGTTTTGTATTTAAGTGATTTTGATAGTAAGTTTTACTAAAATTTTCACTGGCACCTACATAGGTTTATCAACATGTTTACACATAATTAAATGCACCTCTCGATCGCTTATAATGTGGTTACATCTTTGTTAAACATTTCTCTAGAAATCGCTCAAGATTTTTATTTTTTCTAAATTCTTAAAACACATCTCATTTTCAAAATAAATGATTTGGCTTCGAAGAAGAAACCACATATTGCACTAGCAAGCGTTTGCTTAAGGCGTTTAAAATGCTACGCAGGTGGCCGTGGTATTTTTATAAACGTATCTACGAATATTGGAGGGATAGAACAGCACTTATGTACATGTAATCACGAGATAGATTTCAACAATGCCAAGCTTGTATACAAATAGGATGTTTATTATAAAAGATAAATAATATAATATAACATAAATACAGAATTATAATATGTCCTACAGAACTTTTAAAGTCATAAAAATTACCAGTTGTCAACAAACTTTTCAAAATCTCAGTTGTAAAAGATTTCTTTACTTATTCTTATTATTTTTGACCCGCTGAATTGAAATCTGAAAACGGTTTAGCTCTACATACTCTAGTCTTGATGCAATTTTAAGTTTTTCATTCTAGCCGTTTGTGGTCAAATTAATTACTTTCACGTTTATGTTATCAACAAAGATATTAAAATTGTTTTATTTTTCTTTCAGATCTGGTCTTAGCTACAAAGAAACCTCAATGTGTGACGAAGCCAGACGCCTTCACGCTTTTTCGTCAAAGGCGTATTATAACATCATTTGTGAAGCGTACTTATAAAGCGTACTTTGAACTCCTCTTGGCAACCAAGACTAGAAATGGGCCCCACATACATACTGTTTGCCATGACTGCGGAGAAATGCTGCGTGATTGGACAAAAGGGAAATGTAAGTGTTTACCTTTCGGAATTCCCATGACCTGGCGCGAACTCACTAACTGCTATTTTTGTCTGGTCAATACAAAGGACATTGGCAATAAAAACAGACACAAAATCTCATATCATAGTATCCCCTCAGCAATCCAATCTACTCTGAACTCTGATTAGCTAGCAATCTCAGATTTTTAAGTAGTTTTTCGATATGAAGATATTTGTAGTGACCAAGAGCAAGAGACTGTTGATGAAAGCCAAGAAATACTTTCAGAATCCAGCGATCCTTCTTATGAGACCCCGTCGCCATTAACTCATCAAGAGTTTAGCTAGTAGAGCTGAATGACCTTGTGCGTGATTTGCATCTCTCCAAAAATGCAGCTGAAGAGTTATCCTCCACGTTGCAAGAAAAGAATCAGCCGAGCCATACAACTAAAGTTTCATACTTCCGAAATCGGGAGCAGGTTTTTGTACCATTTTTACAGAGGAGAATAACTTTGTTTATTTTCATAGTATCTCAGGTCTTCTCCAGTAATTAGGGATGCCAGTATACAATCCAAATGATTGGTGATTATTTCAAGATAGTTCTAAGCACAGTTTGAATTGTGTTATACTTCATAATGGAAAAAATCTATGCAGTTGTTCCAATTGGGCATTCTGTGTATTTACGAGAGGAACATAATGAAAGAAAAACTGTGATTGACCTACTAAAATAGCACGAGCACAACTAGATAATTTGTGTGGACCTCAAAATGGTAAATTTTTTCCTAGGTCAACAAAGAGGATTTACAAAGTATCTCTACTATCTTTGCATGTGAGACAGCCGAACTGAAGAAAAGCACTAGAACGAGAAGGAGTCGCCCATACGTGAGATTGGAAGCAGTTATGTCAAATATTGTCAACAATCCAATTGTCAGTCGAGGAAGGACCATTTTTCCTCCGCTCCATATCAAGTTGGATTTGATGAAGCAGTTTGTCAAGCCATTAACTCCTGACGGTGAATACTTCTAATGCCTATATTCTGTCCTCCCTGGATTGTTCTTTGATACTCGTAAGATCAAGGTAGGTGTTTTTTTCTGGACCACAGATTCGTGGTAGTGTACGTGATCAAGAATTTGCCAAAAAGATGAACTACAAGGAAAGAACTGCATAGCTATCATTGGTGGAGGTGATGGAAAATATTCTCGGTAATAAAAAGGCGGGAAACTATGAAACTTTCGTAGTTAAAATGTTGTAAGCTTTTCGTGATCTTGGATATAACATGAGTGTCAAACTCCATTATCTTTACAGTAAGCTTGATAAATTCCCTGAGAACCTAAGAGCAGTAAGTGACGAGTAAGACAAGCGGTTCCATCAGGACCTCAAGACCATTGTAGAACGTTACCAAGGGAGATGGAACAAACATATGATGGCAGATTACTGCTGGAGCATTTAATGAGAATGCCCCGAGACAGTCCATAAACGCAAGAGCTACAAGCGGAAATTCATGCCTGAGTAGACTGCAATTAAACTTTGCCTCCTCATAGTAACAAATGTCTTATCTATCAATCAGTTTTATATAAACTATAGCCATTGTTTATTTAGGAAAGTGTTTCAAATCATGATCTTGAATATATTTATACTATGTTGGATTTTATTTTTTATTACCCAGCTATATTAAAGAGTTTTATAACATATTTCATATCATATTTTTCCTGATAGACTACGACGTCAATGTGATGATGACGAAATTTTGAGATTTCCAAAAACCTTGATTGCAAAAAAAGTAGAGCACTGAGGAAAAAACTAACTTCAGTTCTGGAATCAGCACAAGAAATTCGGTAACACCAAGTGTTTGATATCAATGCAACAAAAAGTACGTTGACCAGTTAATTATCTAACGCGTAATAGGCGCCAAACTACAATATAAAATGATCACGAATTTTAACCTTGATTCAACTCCGGTATCTTTTTTTTCTGATTCTATTCCAATCAATCATCCTTTGTACTTCCTCTTTTGCCCCCTTTCCGGCTTGGTGTTTGTATGTCCAGTTTTCATTCTACAGCTGAAGACTGTAACTCTAGTAAATTGCTTTTATTAACATTAGTTTTCCAAACTTGAATAAACTTCCACTCCATTGTTGCCAACGTTTCGTGCTCTAGAATAGTAAAGATTAATATTAGAACAATTGCTTAAAAATTATGAGAAGAATGATAATTAATTAATGGCTTTAGGCTAAAAATGTACTAGAATGTAAAAAAAAATAAAATATCAGAATGCAATATAAAGGACAATAATGTGTATAGTAAGATAAAAAATAAATAAATCGAAACGAAATTAATAAGGTTACAATTAAAGGAAAAGAAAAATCTCAATAAAATACACAAACATTTGTTACGTATTCGAAAAAAGCTGTGAGGTGAATGAATGAAATTTAATAATTATACCACCAGGAAAGATGTGATTTAGTATTAGTTGGTTCTCTGATCTATGTGGTTGGTTGGTCGAAGAAAAATAAAAATGTATGTTAGCTAGTTGGTTGCTAGTTAAAAAAAAAAATTCCAACGAAATTAATCAGGCAATATATAACGGTGGGGAAGTAGAGTCCTTATTTAACTGAGGCTGATTGTATTTAATTAAAAGAAACTCAATTATGAGAAGGCCAGACTTAGATTTTGATGAAGATAATATTTTAAATTTACTATAATCTATTGGTATTTTATATGAATAGGAATGAGATCGGAAAACAAGAGTTTTCTTTTATGGAGAGATCCATTCCTGTACTGTAACTGACCTCACGGTGAGCATCAATGCGAGCCTTGAGAAGACGTTCCGTACATCTAATGTACGTCCCCAAAGAACATTTAGGACCAGTAGATTTATATACTATTCTGGAACGCAAAATGTCAGGAATGGGGTCCTTTACATTGATCAAAGAACTAGTTTTTAAGGGGTTTACAAAAATTTGCACGAATATTCGTGCAAAGTCGGTGACTGCGAACACCGCAATTCAAGGTACATCGGCGTAACCTCCACAACCCTGTTAAGCCTCCTGACAGCTCCCATTCAAGATGGCGTGATTGAAAAACACGCTCAATTTCATGGCATTACCCTAACCCGTGAAAAACTGAATCAGGACACCTCCATCATCTTGAGACTCCAAAACCGGAGTGGATTGCAGATAGCCAAAGCCGTCTTTATTCAAATGAAGAAACCGGAAATTAACGTGAAACTTCAGCCGGAAAACATACTCCCGACATCTCAGCGTCTCCGAATTGACCGCCGTTAAAGAAGCATGTTTTCAAACTTCATTTTCATTTGCCTCCTTTGCCAGAGAACTAGATCGGAGCAATAAATAAGCAGAAATGAAATGAAATGAAAAGAGAGGTGGGAGATGAAGAACAACTCTTCCGACCCTCCCTCATCCCTCTTTGGCCGCTCCATGAGCGCCAAGGAGGGAAGGTAGTAGGCCCGGTACTCCTTTATAGACCCCCAAAGCCACACTGTCTAGAGCTAAAGTAGGCTCCAAGTACAGTGAGAACGGCGGTTAAGAGTGAGAGGGAGAGGAAGAAGAAGGTCTTAGGATAGGACAGCGAAGAAAATAGTAGAAGAAAAAATAATATTTCCCCTTTTGAACGCATCTGGGAAATAACCTGCGCTTAGGGAGGCATTGAACTTGCTAGTATATGTGTCAAAAAGGAGTCTGGAACTCATATTAGGTCCTCTCTTGTTATTCCTCATGCACAGGATGCCTTTGCTTTGCAGTCAGGAGCTTTCTTCTTATTTCTTGTAGGGTGATATGTCCTACCCCTTCCTTTACTAGAAGTGTTGGCGAAGCAGCTACGTTCGGGACTATTTCTTGGCGTTTTTGTTTCTATTCTTCAACCATTCTTGCTTCGTGATCATCGTCAAAGTCTTTGTTTTCGTCTGGGGATATATCGAAAACAATCTTCCAGTGTTAGTGGAATGTTTTTTTCAATTTCATTTGGCTCTTTTGCCTCTTCCCGTTCTTTTTTTTATTTTGATTTTGGTTTTCGGCTTTCTTTTTCTTCTGGCGATGATGATTTTTTGCCATAGTTTGGTAGGGTTTAGTTTTCTATCTAGAGCTTCTACGAACCGGTTACACCTTTCATTTCTTTTAAATGATATTGCCACTATCAGATGGTCTTTCACGCGTCGTATATTTGCCCTGTCGCCCCTCTGGGGTCCATATCGTTCGATGAAATCTCTTATGTTCTTGTATTCCCTCTCCAGATTTTCAATTTGGCATGACCTGAATGGATGCGGTAAAGTTCTGGGTTGTATAGAGGGGACATATCTTCTATCAGCTCTAAACAGCACCTCCATGAAGTCTTAAAGCTCTTGATTCATTACCTTCAGGAAAGACTCAGTTAGGTCTCTCTGCTTGTGTCTGGCAAGGTCTTTGGCATAGCCGTTGCAGTTGACATGCCTGTATGACTTTCATAGGGGCACCTGACTTATATAGGGTCTATAAATAAAGTCATTACCACCAGTTCGTTGTTACTATTAGATGGAGGCCCTTTCGTTATGCTGTAATTAAATTAAAGGTTTGGAGTTGCCAAAACTCTATCTGGCTTCGTGGCTCTGGTTGGACCTAGGTAAGTTGGGAACTCTGTCTCTAAGCGTTCTGTAATTCCTCTCTCAAGTAGTAAGTTAAGGTTTCTTATGGCTGTGTTAAAGTTTCAAGTGTAACTAGATGCTCTACTCCAGGCATTTAACAAGGAAGGAAGTACCCTAGGAGACCTTAGGGTCGATCAAAGAGGGTACCTTTGGACTAGCAATCGAGCAGGCACATGGCTGCTCAATTGTTTTGCGTCCCTAAACGGCCACTTTTCAAGACTTTGTCTAGTCTTGACTTGAACTGGTCAACAGATTCACTGTTGACAACTTCCACTGGAAGTGCGTTCCACTTACCGAAGTTACTGTAAGGGAAAAATTTTCCACACAGATTGCGGTTGTAACGCTCCAGTTCAAGTTTGAAGCCGTGATTGCGCGTTCTGTTCTCACTCAGTGTAAAAATATCCCGGTAGTCAACATTGTCGACCCCTCGAAATATTTTTGAAACTTTGATGAGCTGACCACGCAGTCTACGGGTTTCCAGCGAGAACAGATCTAATTCCCTTAGTCTATCCTGATAACTTTTATGTCGGATAGAAGGAGTCAGTTTGGTTGCCCTGGCTTGTACGCGTTCCAACCTTGCGATATCCTTTCGGAACGAAGGACTCCAAAATTGTACGGCATACTCCAGGTGCGGCCGAACGAGGGAGTTGTACAGACAAAGTACTATCTACTTGTTACGGTATCCAAACTAGCGTTTTATGTAGCCTAACATCCTTTGGGCTTTCTTCTCTGCCCCGATGCACTGTTTCGAGAACTTGAGGTCGCTAGTAATAGTTAGATCCAAGTCCTTCTCAGTGTCACAAAATTCAAGAGCAGTGCCCTTGAGGATATACTGAGATTGGTGGTTTCTGTGGCAGATATGCATTACTTTGCATTTGTTCTCGTTGAAAGGTATTTAGAACGTGTCCGACCACTTCCCAATCTTGCCAAGATCTTCCTGCAGGCGGGCAGTATTTCCATCCTTTGCAACGTTTATATCAAGCTTGGTATCGTCGAAAAATTTGGAAATCTTAGCAACCATTTCACCGTCCATGTCGTTGACGTAGATAATAAATAGTAGTGGTCCCAGGACAGAACCTTAAGGCACTCCGCTAGTAACGGGCACCCACTCAAAAGCCTGTCCATTCACCACCACCCGTTGCCGTCTGCCACTTATCCAGTTCTCGATCCAGCCGGCTACTTTTCCGTCTATGCCCAGCGCTCGCACTTTATGAAGAAGGCGGCGGTGTGGTACCATATCAAAGGCTTTCTGAAAGTCTAAGTAGACCACATCCACCGCCTTGTCCCGATCGTGCTCACTAAAGACGAAGTGGAAGAATTCCACAAGGTTCGTCAGGCATGACCGTTGCCTTCGGAAGCCGTGCTGGGAACTCCTCAGTAGCAGGTTTGACTCTAAATACGACGTCATTTTGTCCACCATCATGCTTTCCATGAGTTTACCGACTATCGAAGTCAGACTGATAGGTCGGCAGTTTGACGGTTATCTTCGGTCTCCTTTCTTGAAGATAGGAGTCACCTCCGCTTCACGCCAGTCTCTAGGAACGCATTCGGTCCGGATTGACATGTTGAAGATTGCGCTTAGGTGTCGTGACATTTGATCGCGCACTTCTTTCAACACTTTAGGTAGAAACCCATCCGGGCCAGGTGACTTGTTCGTCATTAGGTCACTGATCTTCTTTTTTATTTCCCCATCGGTGAAGTCCATATCCTCCAGCTTTTCGTCCAAGTAGGAATCCATTGGCTGGGGGATGGGACCACACTCTTCAGTAAACACTAAAGAGAAGTAGTCGTTGAGGAGGTTACCATTTTCTGCATCTAAGTGCTTTAATGCCCACTCCTCATTTTTCAAAGGGCTAATCGTTCGACGGATTGGTTGACGGCTGTTCACATATCCAAAGAACTCCTTGGGATTCTCTTTACAGAGTCTCGCCACCCGAAGTTTCACAGACCACTTATCCGCCCTTATGCTGGACTTCACTCTTCTGGCTAGCCTCCGGTATTCGTCAAAGTCGCTCGAGGTCTTTAAATGCCGGTACACAGTTCTCTTTTCCCTAAGCAGTTGGCCGATTTCTCGATTAAACCACTTTGGTTGAACAGAGGACCGACAGGAACATTTCAGAGGGATGAAAAGTGATTGAAGACTCATGAACTAATTTTTGAAACTGTTCCACGAGTCCTCAACAACATCGCACACTTCTTGCCTCACGTTAGTCAGTCCAGCACGAAGACCTGCAAAGTCTGCTCTTTTTAAATCGAGTTTCCTTGATTTACTAGTTGCAGGCCCTGCCTTCGGGACTTTGACTACAAATCTAATTAGTCAGTGGTCACTCCCATCGACCTCTTTGCCAACAGAGAGGTCCTCAACGATGTCATCCTCAGAGGTGAAACCCAAGTCGAGGATATTGTCTCCTCTCGTTGGCTCTCTCACCCATTGAGTGAGGAATCGTTGTTCGCGAAATCCAGGAGTAGTGCGTTCTCGCCACAAGTTTTCAAGTCAACTTGTGTGTTGCTATCACCCATGACGATACACACTCTGTCTTCGACAAGTTCACCAAGTAGCTGGTACAGATCTCTGTCCTTTTCAACGAGTTGGACAGGAGATCTATAAAGCACCAGGGTGCTTTATTTGGCAGGACCTATCTCTAGGTCAACAACTAGTAGTTTATGGTCAGATACGATGTTGCAATCCGCCGAGTTGAAAGTATCCTTGACATACAACATCACACCGCCACCCTCTCTGTCTGACCTATCTTTTAGGAAGAGCTGGTAACCGGGAATCGTGAATTCACCTTCAAAATCTCGGCTTGAGGTTTTTATCCACGACTCCATTATGGCCACCATCTCAGGTTCCTCTGTTACTACGAGGCCATGGAGCTCAAGAAACTTATTTCTGATTGACCTCACATTGAACAGAGGAACTTCGAGGGAGTCCCCTAGTGTAGGACTTCCTACGCTCATCCGTTTCATGGCTTCTTTGTTTTTGTGGTCACACCCTTTTTGACGACCTCCGAGAAGGTAGTTCCAGGAGTAACACGGGCGTGCTGGCACACGTCCGCTTTTTCTCTGTTTCGAACGCTCCTTTGGGTACTTTCCACGACATCTTGAATTAGGTTGGCGAGAAAGGCCTTCCCTTTAAAAGAGAGATGTACCCCGTCCCTTTGGTAGAGGTCGTCTCTACCGATAAAGGTACGATAGGGGTCCACGAAGAAGACTCCTTCTGCCGTGCAGAGATCTGCCAACCTTCTGTTCACTGCGATGTTTCTTTCGTGAGCGGTTCGGGATGGACCTCTTCTCGGAAGCATCCCAACTACCACACGTTTGCGGGTTTTAAGCCCTATGTCATCCACGGCTCCCATCACCATTTGGATGGTCTTACCACTCAGGCCAACCTTACCCCCTCTAAAGTAGAGGTCGCTGCCGCTCACCATCAAAGCAACAACGGAATTTTCAGAAATCTTAGCTTTCTCTGTCTCTACTCTGATGTTGTGGTTACCCTGTCCTGACAGGCAGCTTACCTTCACGCTAGTGTGAAGGCGTGCCGCTACAGCGGCTGCAGATCCCGTGTTTGCGAGTCACCAATGTGGGTGACCTTCGGACACTTAGTCTCTGAAGACGGTGTCTTCCCTTGTGAAAGAGGCCTCCCCTTTTCCTCTTTACTCTCCACATTCTTATCTTTCTTTTTCTTCTTGTTTATCTGTTTTTCTTATATTTTTGGTTATACTTTTGTTTCAACTTTATTCTTTTTCTTTTTTTCTTCGTTCTCCTTTCTTCTTTTTCTCCTTTTCTCTCGCCTCAGCTAGCTTAGCCTCAGATGATGCTGGAATGTCCGCTTGGGTACCAGGGGATTCCGACACGTCAGTGGGCGGTGCCTCTTCTAGGCATCAAATTTGAGCTGCTTTAAGGGCTTCGAGTTTCTCCAACTTTTTTTCAAGGATTTTAGCTCTCTCCTCTGAGGCTCTATAGAGGTCTTTTAATTTCTCCACCTCTCACCTTAATATGCAAGTAGTGCAGATACTTTCAGGGCGGCATTTTGAGTAGCAGCCCTCCGGAAAGTCAACGCACCACTTTTCTAACTGGCATGTTGCACAGTTGTGTTTAGACGAACGGGTCCTTTTTTGCCTGTCATTTTGAGCGCTTTCTCTCTCTCTGAAAACTTGTGACCAATCAATGATTAAAAGGGAGGTTGGTGAGTTCTCCCCACGTGAGTCACTCCCGCCTATCGATCGGAGAGGTTTCGGATCTTTCAGAAGGCACGTTCCATGTGCTGCTGGTCTTTGTGCCCGAATATTTCTGTGAAGTTGTTAAAGGGAAAGATATCCCTCCTAGGGGGTTGGTATCGAGTCGGCACTATTAGATTGCCTTTCGTTTTTCGGACGCTAATCGCTAGGTAAGCTTTGCGAATCCTTGAGTTTTTTGAATCTCAGGTCGTTGCGTATTGTAATAGCGACTCTATCAAAAGTGACTTCGTTGGTGTTTTTTTACTGATTACAGGGAAATTAAACAATTTGCTCTTATTTATCTCGGTGTCTATGTTTATCTCGTTTAGCAGAATAATACCCGGGTCTTCTTTTAGCTAGGCGTTGCTTAGAGAAAATTTCTTTTTGTTCCATGCGGTGACATTGTGGCTTATTTTTTTACTTTCCTTATGTGCGCCATTATTTAGGTTTTCTCTCTTCACGGCTTTATCTTATCTTGAGTTGTGCGCTTTCCGTTCAATGGACGATTTCGTTCTTCCGCACCTTTTATTCTTAAATTCCTCCTTCTTTAGGGTAAAAACATAGATCCTGTTGGATTTCCAGGTTTCCACCCGTTATTTTCTTGAAGACCTCGCGATCTGTGTACATGCCCTCGTACTCGTACGTGTAATAACCTTTTCTGATACCTTGAACTAGTTGGTTGTTGTCTTTGGGGAAAGGTCTTTCATCAGAGGCGTAAAGCCTCAGGTTGAAACTTTGGTACTCCTCTTAACTTTATTTTCTTAACTCTGGTGTGGGTTCTGTACTCGCTCCATCATGTGCTTAAAATTCAGTGATAGTTTCCACAGTGTTGATGTTGTCTGTGACAGCCTCTATCTCCATCCCTTTTTATTTCTTCTGTTGCGTGTTCCTTCTTAGTCTCTGCTCTGTAATCGTCATCTTGTTGATCTCTGAAGTTTTCTCTTGACTAGGAGTTTTGTTTGCTGATCCTAGTTCTTGTCGCTTTTCACTGGTTTGAATTAGACGCTTAATATATACGCTGAGAAGGGGTTCTCAGTAAACCAAATCTGCTCTAAGCCGTTGATTTTGAGTATTAGGTTTAGTTCGCGAGTACGAGCCCGGATTTGCTACGTTTAAAACGTGCGTGTGCAAGATAAATTATAAAATGTTTAATGACTCACCCTGCTTGATTTAAATAACATTTTTCGCTGGTTGTATTTTTTCAGTTGTGGCCTTAGCGACTTTGGCGAACGTAAGGTTCTGCTTCTCTTCCTCTGCTCTGCCCTTCTCTTTTTTCTTTTTTTCTAGTAGTTCTGGTTTCTTCGAGCACGGCATTGTCATGGTGCGATGGCTTTCATTACAATTTAGGCATCTTTTTGTCTGAGAGTTGCATTCGCGCCACGTATGTTTTTTTCCACTGCACTCAGAGAACCATTTGATCTCTTTCAGCGAGCAATCCCCTGTGATGTGTTTTTCCAGTGCAAAACAGTTGAAGCAAGTTTGTACGCTGATAAAGTCATCTGTCTTTATTTCCTTGAGGTTTATCTTAAAATTTAAGGCGAGTATGCCTGTTTTCCTTGCCTTCTTGACAACAGTTGTCTCACAGAAAATTATTTTAAATACGTGCGAATACTCAATTATATGCACGGTTGGTAAACTTTATAACTTCTTTGATCTTTTCCCAGGATTCAGCTCTCTCTATTTTTTCTCTTATTTTATCCGCCTTGTGGTCCTCGATCTATGAGTCTATTTGGCGGCAGTAAACCGTCTTCTAAGCCTCTATCTGAGTCCGCACTTTTGCCTCCAATCCAATCTTAATTAGCTCGTCCGAGTCTCTTTGCAGGAGAAGTTTATCCAAATCCTGGTCGTTTTCGTAAATTACGATATGAGAAGTTGAGTAATCTAGTAGTCTAAGTAGCACCACTCCAAGATCGCCGTAGATAATTCGAAATACATTGATCCAGTCGGGTCTTTGAGGTGGCCTTTTCGACACGCAAAGAGACACATTTAACGGACACCATCTAACCGATTTTCTTCTTTGTCTTCGTCATCGACTTAAAATAAGAAGAAAAAAAGAAAGTGCAAGGCAGAAGGTAGATATAGATTGCTGTTATATCCGGTTATTCGGCTTATTCTGCTAGCAAGTCGGTTTGCCCTACCTGCCTACCTATCGCCTAACCATAACAGTTTTTACTCCCACCTATCTCGTGTCCTCCGCTAACACGGGTCTAAGCCTTTCCTGGCTAAGGTTCTGCTTGCGCCGTGTAAGCCGCCCCGTTCAGATATTGCTCCTGCACGTGAAGTTACCTACAGAGACTCATAGCTTCCTTATCCAACTCGACCTAAAAAAGGTGGATAGAAAGGGAGAAGTTCGTCTTTGTTGAGAGTTCAGTTAATATCTCGTCAGGCAGTCGCTCTCTCTTCGCTTATCTTCTTTCTTCAGAAAAAAGGTAAAAAAACGATATAGCTCGCTTCGAAATTTTTGGAGTTGAGGATTGTTTGCATGAAATCTTTGAAAGTAAGAGTTCCAAAATTTGCCATCCATCTGGCGATTCTTCGTTGAGTAATATGGCATCTAATATGTTCAGTCTAGCTTTTTTCTCTCTTTTCTTTCAATTGTGGAGTTTTCAACCAATATATCACTTTGTAGGATGATGTTAGGTGTGCTCTCCATATGATTTTTGGGCGCTCCGTTTTTAAGGTGCATTGGTTAAACACCTCCAAATGGTGGTGGTTGTCATGCCAACATATTTTGAGTTATTATGAAGCTTGGAGTCTTTATGCGAGTAGTTAAACTCCTAAACTATGTTGGTAGACTTTAGTTTCGAGGAGTCTTGGCAGATGTTATTTCCATAAGGAGATTGTTAACTTTTTTTGTTTTATAATATATAATAAGCTGGATCTTGTCTGTTTGACTCTTGACTTTGGTTGCGGTTAACAATCTCCTTTTATGTCTTTTCATCTATTTTATAGTCCAATTAAAATTCATAAATGAATTTTAATACGGAGTTCTCCTCAAATGGCTGTTTGATGTTCTTCAGAGGTTCTTCATTTTAGACGGTGATGTAGATGTCCTCTAAGTATCGGCCGTATGTGTATAGCTTATTTCCGATGTTGTCTAATAAGCTCTATTCGAGTTGACCCATTTAATAGTTGGAAATGATCGGCCACAGGGGCAGTTCCATAGCCCCTCCATCGACTTGTGTGTATAGCTTTCAGTCCGGTGTCCTGAACGGAGCTTATCATGTGCATGAACATAACATATTCTTTAAGATGTTTTGGTGAAGATTTGGAGGAGCCACAGTAAGACGGTGGTATACATTTTGTAAAATGATGTCGATGGTCTGAGAGATAGGCACATTCGTAACCGGGCTTTCCACATCAGGGGATGCTATTAGTCCTGCCGGTCTTGTAGAGTAGGGTATATCAATAAATTCCTCCGTAGACTCTATGCAATAATTTGAAATGTTTACTGGTTTTATTATTTCATTTAGGGTTTTAGCTAAACGGTACGTTAGAGACGTGACTTGAGAAATGATGGGCCTCAATGGGCTAGGCATACATAAAATAAGTCAACCCCTTCCTGCTACTGGTTAGTCAAGTGATCATTGTTCAACTTTCTTAAAAAGTGATTTGGAGTGATTTCGCTAAGAAAAGTGTTATAAAAATAGGTGACGGTGAAAAGGCGCGATTTTCGTTCAAAAGTGGACCTCTCATTCTCGATTGGAGGAAAGTAGAGGGGAAATCTTCGAACTCTTGTTGGAATAGAATGACCCGAACCAAACCCGGCCTATTCTTAAGCCCCAAGGAAATTCTAAAGTTATAGTGAGAGGCACATTGTTGGACTGACGTCCCTCCTCCTCTCATTCTCTCCCATTTCATTACTATTCTTTCCTTTGTCAAACTATTTTCCCGGTGCACTTATTTAATTCCCCTCTCCAAGAGTCTCCTCTCCTCTCTCTTGCAGCTATCTTACAATAGCATGCAGGGGAAATGAGAGATACCCTCCGTATTACTTTCCGTGCCCTCACGGAGAGCCCAAAATCAGACCGAGGTAAGGTATTCGAAAAGATATATAGATCATTGAACATTGAGCTGATTAGACTAATCAAAATTAAAAATGGTTACTCGGCTATTTCTCCGATTGAGGCCAAATGTGGAGCCTTGACCTCAAGCAAGGCCGTTGAATGCCTAAAAACAATTTATGTGAAACCGACCAAACTACCTCAAATAGATCACACAAAAATATCATGTGCAGGCACTTCGACTCCTGGGTTGGGAGCCATTTGGCAGACGAAATTCACGAAGAAATTAAACGCCGGCCATCCGTGAGAAAGGTCGCCAAAATTATAAAATTTAAATATTATACGCATAGCTTTAAGGTGGTTTTCGAAGATATAGCAATGGCTCAAAAGATTAAGGGAAACGGTCTCCTTTTCTTCAACGTAAGAGTCTGCTCAGATCAGATGGAACGCGAAGAGTTTGTCAACTTGCAAATGTGTTTCCGGTGCTACAAGTACGACAAGAACAACACGCCCAACGGCCGAAACAAAGACCTTACCCTCTGTTTCATCTACGCTAGCCGCGATGATTTCTAGCACGATTGCAAAAACAGCGCCCAAAAACGATTTAGGTGCGAAGGGAACCATCGAGCTATGTTTATGGCATGCTAGGGAAAAAAACAGGAAGTACAAAAGCAAAAAGAAAAAAGTGAGTGAACGAAGAGAAAAAGACCACTACCACTTATGCTTAAGTAGCTGAAGACGCAATCGCCGAAATAAATAATCAACGGACATATATTCACATCGAAAAGGAACTGTCTACAAAAATAAAGTGTTGCATTGATTATGCACACATTGCTAACATTACACGTCCAGGTACCTTTGCCACGGAAGTCAACATGATGCAGGAGATGTGATTCCCGGAGAATCCGCATTAGGAGGAATTTTTTGCAAATAAGCGTAGCCCCTCATTGCGAAGATTCCTGCAAAAAGGTTCCCTCTATCCAAAACGCCTCCAATGCACGCGACTAGCAACTAAATAAAAAACAAACAAACACAGAAACAAGCCCCACAACACCCAGGAAAAATATTGCCACTCCAAATGACACACAAACGCACAACCCCAACACAGAATCAGTGCGTCCCAAAGAGATAAGGTCTCCAAGATTGAGAAAAACCTCAAAACAAAAATCGCCCAAGGTCGACCTCACCCGTAACGCAAGTTAGAGAACACTAGCTCAAATACCACGCGAGAAAGTTCAACCTCAAAATATTTGCTCCCGAATCAGATCCCTTCACAGAATAGCTGGATTCCAGCGAAGTTGCTGAAGGTCTTAGGACTGAAAGGTAATTGTGGTAATGCTCAGACAAGGTTCCCGAGCGGCATAACATGGTAGCTAAAGTAGAGCGTGAATAAGCGCCTACGATAATTCCCCACACTTAAGAACCAACGCTACACAAACTGGCAACCAGACTTAGGATACTACACATTCACGTCAATGGGTGGGACGCAAAAGGTTCCACCTATCGCAACATTATACCAGAGAGTGACCCTGATGTAATACTTATCACCGAACATGGACTGACCACAAGCAAACAATTAAAAATTATTCAATACGACGTCATTAGTAAAAATCACAAACAAGACTACTATGACGGATGTGCAATAGCCGTCCAAAAGGGAGTAAAATACAAAACTTTGGAAGAACTAGATGAATCATACTTCACCATTGAAGTAGGAACAGCCCTAGGGGGACTCGTCGTTAACACGGCGTACCAACCTCCAAGTCGCGGCTTTGTGCACATGCACAATATCTTGCAGCTATTTGGACACGGAGCAAAGTTCTTTTCACCGGCGATCTAAATGCAAGATGTCCGGCAGAATATAACTCCTACAACAATGCAGGTTGAAACATCGAAACACTCCTAGACAGAGGATATATGACAAGAATCGGATATGATTCCCGACATTCATTAGTGCGACGACAGCCACAAACCTAAGATTTTTTTCACTAATACCAGTTTTCCTTTCAACTATTACATTGAACCGTTCCTCATTATTCCGAGCAAACTCCAAGCTATTAAAATTACAGTAGTGGTAAATCTCATTCAAATTTAAATCCCAGAATCCCAAAGCTACAAGCAAGCGAACTTATAAAATTTCAGAAATTACCTCTCAATTTACATCCCTGACCCGTTGTATGATGGAAATTAGAAGAAATAGATAAAGATCTGGATAAGCTTACCAATTACCTAATTGAAGCCGATTTAATTAATTAAATAGCATTCACCGTATTAAATATAAAACTCTTCCAGCTCCCCCCTGCACCACTCGCATTAGAGCCCTGGCCCAAGAATATAGGGACTTGTTCAATGTAATAGCGTTGATAGACCCCAACCACAATGCCTACAACAGACTAACAGTAATAAGAGACGAACTACCGACCCTAATCACGGACCAATAAAGTCTATCCTGGAACTGACTAATAGAAAGGCTTGACATAAAAAAGGACTCTCAAAGTTTCTAGCAGACGGTAAAACGTCTAAAAGAAAAGCCTCCACGCACAAAACTCACTACCGAACACAACAACAAAACAATTACAGAGACGGACGAGATTAAAGAAAATTTATAATTTTCTGCTTTTCAATCTTTAAAATTACTCCAGGAGAAAATGAAAATTACGACCTCTAATTTGAAGCAGAGATAATACAGCGGTCAGATACAAAAATATACAAAACCTCTCCTCATCTTTATGTGTTGCAGGGAAGATTAATAGAAGAAAATAACAGCAAAATAATCGCCCTAGAACTTTCTGTCACTCTAAAGTCCTTTTGTCAAAGAACCCCGGGATACACGGGGCTGACCCGAGTGAATTATATCCAGGCCCCGCCCAACGTTTGGAGTGGGCTGCTTAACATCATGAACGCCGCTCTGAACACTGGCTATTTTTCAGACCAGTGGAAATTTGCCAAAATGATATTTATTCCTAAGGAATAAATACAACATTTACACACGATATAGGTTTATTTCTCTGACGATAAATCACAAAGTTGTACCGGCGCTTATGTTCACAGGAATTTATGAACGGCTAGGGAGCTAGCTAACATTAACTCTTTCGAGAAAGGATGGAAGATATCAACCAAAGCCCCAAAATACAACAATAATTCCGATGTTTTGCAAGAGCTACAACGATATTCGTGTAGATAGAGAGCGAATCCCTTACTGCACGTGTTGTTTTTTTTTGTCTTTTTTTAATTTAGGAGCCCATCTGGCGATTGCCTACTTAGTGCATCTTACCTCACGAAATGGACTGTTCTGGGGCTCAGGATCACCACCTGAGCTTGCATGAGTCATATTTTCGTAGGTCAGCTTATATTTCCTGAGCTCCGCTTGATTTTCTTTGACTCAGAAGGGAACGTGGCAAGCCCGCCGGCCACTCTTCGATTGGGCCTAGTCCTGAATCAAGCACTTTAAACGTAAATAAAGTAAGAGTTTCTTTTTTTGCTTGGCCGAATTAAATCGACTAAGCTTTCCGTCCGATCCGTCTGACTCTGTCTCTCTATCTCTGATCTTCATTTCTCCTATCTTTGACATTTCCTTCCCCTTCAAGATTGAACTTCCAAAATGAAGTGACATCCCAACATAACAAAACTGGAGTATACATCGTAATTTCGAAAGAACAAAACAATAAATAGATGGACTGGGGACTACATATGTATATGGATTATCATTAAAAAAAAATTGACAATATCCACAATTATCGACCAATATATTTAAGAAGGAGACTCGCCTGTCTCGGGTCCATAGCAATATAAAGTTAGCACAATCAATATACTATACAAAAACATTAAATAAAAGAAGGATACATGTTTCCTTAAACTTAATGGAAATATTGCCTGACCATATGTACAAAAAAAAATCAATCTTGAAAATTAGAAAACTTTACTCTCAATCAAGATCAGGTCGAAGAGGAATTGAATGGATTTCTGCTTAAGCTATCGACCATTCAGTTATGGGAGCCTTTAATACACAGGATACTAAATTGGAATTTTTGTAAAAACAAACTCCAGCGCATTAAAGGACCATTATTGTTTCTACATTTCGGAGGTAGGATAAGGGTTTATGGTAAGTTTCTATTACAAAAGCATTTCAAACTACAAAATTTCCCAAATTATCGCAAAGGCTTCTCATTCAATCACAGCGTTGTTCTTTTAGCAGGGTAGCAATTTTCGCATAAGGTATGTGATGGAAAACTCGCGTCATTTTTCCCATACTGGACTAGAACACACCTTATTTTCTCGTTGCTAGCATCTGTTCGCAATAACCATAATTATCAACAAATACCTTTGAGAAGGAGACTCGCCTGCCTCGCGTCCATAGCAATATAAAGTTAGCGCAATCAATCTACTATACAAAAACATTAAATAAAAGAAGGATACATCCTTCCTTAAACTTAATGGAAATATTGCCTGACCATATGTACAAAAAAAATTCAATCTTAAAGATTAGAAATCATTACTCTCAATCAGGATAAGTTAAAAGAGGAATTGAATGGATTCGTGCTTAAACTATCGGCTATGCAGTTATCGGAGACTTTAATATATAGGATCCTAAATTGAAATTCTTTTAAAAACAAACTCCAGCGTTGTAGACGACCATTCTTTTGGCTGATTCCTGCGTTGCGTAACCACTTGACGGTTGCTGCGACTGATCGCTTATATTTCAGGATTCTTGAGTAGGGACGTTGTCTTCGTCTTCAGAGTAAGAGGGAACAACCCTTGAGCGTGTCATTCGACTCATGTTGGGTAACACTTACTGATGCCCGAAAAAGATCTTCCAAGGAAGAATTACGAGGAGAGAGAGACGATGCGGAGAGTTGTTGACGCGGTAACACGCTGATAAAACTGCTGCGCACCTCCACCCTATGGATCTTGGGTACGGGAGGCCAAGGCACGAATGTCGGAAAGGCCTAGAAACCGCCCGGCGGTTCCTAGAAGACGTCGCTGATTCCCTGGGATGGAGGGATCGGATCAAGATCGACCGGGTGGCACGAAAAAATGGGACTGGACACAAGAACCCTCTTCTAAACTTCTGCTGCTTGTTCGAAGAAGTTTCTAAGTTCTTCTAGCTCGGGTTCCTGGCCCTGAGTAGCCATCGGGTGACGTGATAGGCAGTACGGCCAAGTCCTGCTGGTTGATGTCTATTACCTCTGAGATTTGTGGGTCTAGGCGTCCCTGGAGCGTCTCGGTGCTAGTAGAGGACGGAGCTGAAAAAGATGAAAAGACGTTGCGTCTTACCCTGGGGGCAGTAAAGCTGCCCCCTGATGACGGCAAAATATTGAAATAGTCGGAGTCCCAGGAGAGATCTGGGATGTGAAACCTTTGAGGAGACGGAATTGGAGCATTATGCCGGGAATCCCCTAATTCCTCCGAGGTTGAAGAGAGGGTTCTTGTGTCCAGTCCCATACTTCGTGCCGCCTGGTCGATCCAGATCCAATCCCTCTATCCCAGGGAATCAGCAACGTCTTCTAGGAACCGCCGGGCGGTTCCTAGTCCTTCCGACCTTCGTGCCTCGGCCTCCGCTACCCATGCCAGAAGGTCTAATCCAAGATCCATAAGCTGAAGATGCGCTTTGTAGCTATCTGAAAAATGAAGTTAATGACGAGGTTCTAGGGCTGTTTAACGCGTTTTCGCTTAACTCGATACCTGTATTAACGGCGAGCTGCTCCTGGTTATCCCTAAGGGCCACACCCCAGCCGTGCAGTCACACAGTGTGAAAAAGTCGAAGTCTCGTATGAAGTTGGATAAACTCTTCTCTGCCCTAGGATGATCTGAACCTGTATAAGGATAATATTGAGTTAATTTCCTGCCTGTCCCTTGTCTTGAAAACTCGTGCGTTGACGTTGGCGCGTAGATTCTCTGTCACTTGTTCCAACTGTACTGGGTTAAAGTGTTCTACGTCTCCTGGGTACAATCCTTGGGTGGGGGGCTGGGGAGGGATTTCGAGATTCTCTGCTGCAGCTGGCGGTCGGCGCACCGACCTAGGGGTCTCAGACTCCGCTGCGGCTGTAGTGTAAAATGCGGACGGAAGCTGACCTGGTTCAATTAACAAGTATTGGTGGTAAATTTCTATTATAAACTCGATCATTTGATAAGGGCCCTTCAATTGTACAGTAATTTTTTTTTTCAGTTGGGAGCAATAACAAAACTTCTTCACCTGACTTAAATTTCTATCTTCAGATTTGTAGTTGAAGGAAGTTTTATATTTATGCTGGTTAACATCCGCATTTTGATACGCTATTTTGGCACATTTCTACAAGCTATGACGTAATTCGAGCAGATACGAGTACAAAGATTGGATTTCCTGATCCAGTTTTTGATTTATAAATAGCTCCTTCAAAATGCTCACGAGGCCTCTTACATTCCTTCCGTATAGTAATTCAAAAGGAGCGAAACGCAAGGTCAAATGGATAATTTTTCTATACGCAAAGAGAGCTATCGGAAGATATCTGTGTCATTCCCTTGGCTTCTCGGTACATAATTTCTTCAGAATGGTTTTCAGACTGCCATTTACCCTTTCGCACATTCCACTTCCGGCTGGGTGGAACAGAATCGTAAACAAGGGCTCTATCATGAGAAACTTACCCACATAATACATCAATTCAGACGTAAATTGGCGGCTACGATCCGACAATATCTCTTTATAAAGCCCAACACGGGAGGAAAATCGTGATTAGTGCTTTAGCACAAGAGATGCTGTCAATCTTTTATAGTGGCACAGCCTCGGGGAATCTGTTGGAAAAATCGACCAGAGTTTAAACATAACTATGGCCTACACTTGAAGGTGGGTGAATCAGCCGGATCAAGTCAATTGCTACTCTGTAGAAGGGTTCGGAGATTATCGGGCTCCTCTGTAAGGGTGCATGCTTGACTTACCCTCTAGTCGCGGTCTTTTGGCAGATGTCGCACGAATGACAGTAACGCAGGATTTCGTCCGATGACCCTGGCCAATAGAAATATTCAAAGACCCGTTTTGCCCTTTCAGAGTGTCTAAAGTCACCCGAGAAGAGACTATCGTGGGCGGTTCGAAAGATGAGTTTGACATGGAAGTGGGGTACACATAAAACTTGGGACACAAAAAACTTGCTGAGCACACGCAGTAAAAAAGGTCATCCTTAACAATTAAAGAGATTATATTTTTGCCCCTAATGGACTCACGCGTTCTATTTTGTGCCTTTATCTATAGGTGGCGAAAAGATTCGCACAATTTCTGATTTTTCATACAATCTTCGTTCAGGACATTTGGGCAATCTGAAGCTTTGAGGGTTTCCAGAGGTGCGGGCGCTTCCGATTCTTTACCCGTTTGAGATTGGGTGGTTACGGGTTCAGCCACCGGGGTCGGATCATCGTGGACTCTGGCCAATTAAAGCAGCACGGAACTTGATGGGTGCTGCGACGACCGGCTCAGCCAGTGAAGTAGGCGCACTCTATGTAGCATCTCACAATAGGCCACCTGTTAGCGCGATCCAGGAAATCGTGCACTGTTGAAAACTTGTCGTGATCCGGAGCTACAGGTGGAAGTAATTTTTCAGATATCATGCTGCACCTGTACCCTTTATCGCGCACGAGAGTTGAGATGCGGCAACCGTTCCAGTTTGGAATTAAAGACCTCCAGGAGTGCTTTTATCAAACAGAAAGTTCACTTGGTAGCTGGCGGGACTCAGTTCGCTTCTGGTTGCGACGGTGATTTAGCAGGCATGGCACTTATATTGTGCACCTGGTTGGGATGGCCGCCTCTAAATTGAGAATTCTCAGGGCAATTAGTTCTTACATGATCCTCTACTGCAGGCAAGTAAAAGACGATTCTTCTTCTGGGGAACAAATAGGCAGGGATGATTAGAGGAGAAGGGTTTGATCTCACAATGTCCAGCAGGGAGAAGGGTTTAGGCTTAGACGGATCAGTCAATTTGATGAACTTATCCCTGTGGTAAGGAACGAATTTGGTTTTATGAGCCTTTCCTTTCGGAGAGTGTAGTTCCGTTTTCTTCCCTTCTTTTGGATAGTAATTATGAATACCCACATATAAATCTGCTTCTTCGATACACTCTTTAAATGTTAGGTACTTACGATCGTTAAAAAAGGATCTGATCTCCAATGAAATTGACGGCAAGAGTTGGTATTTAAGGACGGAATCAACTAAAGCATCGTATTCCTGGGTAACTTTGGACGCGTCTAGCCATAAATTAAAATTACGCTGCAGGGAATATCCAAATTGACGGAATGTTTTATTACGCTTGATCCGACAGTGCCGCAAATTTGCACGGGAAAAGTCCTGAGTCATGTTATGGGCAGCAAAACTTTTGCATTTAACGTGGAATAATCAATGGTTCTCTGATCGGAGCGAGATGAAAATGTTTGTTGCACTTCGGTCCTCGAGTTAATTGAAATCGTTTAATTTCTGGCCCATGTCATTTCCAGTTCATGCAAACGAATTTTCTCTCTTTCTTCTCTTTCTTTATCTTCTATTTTTCTTCACGTTCTTCTCTTCTCTTTTTTCGCGTCTTTCTCTTCTTTTTTTTCTTTACGTTCTTTCTTTTCTCTTTCCTTCTTTCTGCTATTACTGCTCTCTCTTTCTTTTGGATGTACACCATTAGATCCTTCCTATTTAGTTCAAGTGACTCAATTGTGCTTTGAAAACTTCAAAAGACGACATGCTGTCGTGTTCACCAAACTCTTACGCAAAATGAAAGACAACAACCAAAGAACTTGGCTGATTTGTTGAACCAGATTTAATCATAGTTCACAAGATTAATTTCACTCAGCAGCACTAATGGGAGACAAAAAATCAGACACCATAAAAAAAACACAATTAAATATATCGCACGATTCGAATTTTATCCCGTTCGCTACCTCGGAATAATTTCTGGAGTCGAGATTTTAGTAAAATCAACTTACTAAGATTGATAAGATGGCTTCAGCGTTTACCCCTCAAATACGCAAAATAAAAGAAAGGAACCAAAAAAAATGCAAGTTCTAACGAAATTTTCAAATGTAGCAGAGTATATGGGGCCAAAAAAGAAACGGAAATTCCGCTTGGGAGAATTAGTGAAGCACAGTCACAAAAGTAGAAAATTTTATAGAAAATATAAATAGATAAATTTAAAAAGTCAATGGGATAATGTAAATAAAAGTTTAATTGTATACAGCTTAAGTAAGAAAAATTTTTCTCCATAGTTTTCTGATAGCCAGAACCAATCCTCATACAACCTTGACAGCAGTTTGATATAGGCACGGACCAAAGTCCATTTCAATCAGGGGCTGAACTAAAATACCTATAGAGATAGGAAACGGAAAGGAAATAAATACGAGAGTGTTTCTTGTTTATGAATCTTTATTAAAGTGGAAGATCTACTTTTAAAATTTGGGGGGAAAGACATCAGAAGGTAGAAAGTTCCAAAGATTTGATGATCAGGGAAAGAATCTGGCATCACAACGGACAGCTATTGTGTGGCTAATGGCCACAAAATAGACATGTCGAGTCAAGATATTGAAAAGGGCATAGGTGCGGTCATCTCGCGGTCTCATAAAACAAAGTAATACCAGTAGAAAAAAGAAAATAACCAATGATTGCGGCAAAGTGCAAGGATTTAAAATTTTCAAGTTATTCTATAGAAGTCTATACGACGGAATGCTGTTGAATCCATTCTGCTAGCTAAGGATACATAGATAGAACCACTCTAAATTAGATAAAAGTACCCTATACAGGGACGCAACAGTCTCGATTATAAACTAGGTAACTGTTCATGAAATTAGTTTTCCTGAGCCTAACATAGCTATTTATGTGATTTAGGATTTCTAAGAGTTGACGTTATAATATCACCAAATAAGTACATTGAGTCAAGAGGTGCATTTACAGGTTCGTCAAATATGAGATGAAATTAATTGTAAGGATTACTTGATAGCAAGATGGTTAAAAATTCGGTCCTGGAGACATGTAAATTAAAAATATTTTGTCAACTCCATTGATAAATCATGCCCAAATAAAAATTAATTGAGAGCTATAACAGGAAAAGAAACAGACTTAGTAACAGAAGAAAGAGAGAAACCGAAATATATGATGAATCCAATGTTACAATCAAACATGTGTTAGTTCATCGACTTTGTAGAGAGGAATTTGTTGATGAAGATAGAGAAAAGTGGTAAAGACAGATCAAAACCTTGAGGGAGAGCTACATAATATAAAAAGGATTATTGAGAAAACTTCAGCGTACAATATCTATCTATAATTAGTATTTATAGGCTAACAGAAAGCATTCGTTATAATAGAAACACAAGACGGCCGAATATTCGATTAATACGCCCTGGTTAGTACTTTACGGATGAAGCATTTTTACTTGCTTAGGAACGGACTTTGAGCACCGCTTACATAGAAAAAGATCCTATTCTCGGAGACTTTTGGGGAATTTTGCTCTCCCCTTCAGAAAGAGATAATACCATTTACTTAACCAAGGATTCATAATTAAATGAGGGCTTAAGCACGTTACTGCTTTTGTCCATCCTCCTGTGTGTGAACCTGCTCGGGTGTCTGCAATTCATTGATTTCGTCTTAACTGTCCGGCCACTTGGACTGACATAATTAAGAGCTTATGTGAAAACTGGTTTGAAGACTAGCTTACAGCGGAAGAATAAGTTAGAAATTTTCTCAAACTGGGGCAAAACTCTGAGACTGTGACGGAGGAGAGATCCTTATCGCTCGGGGGACCAGGCCAGCATCATAGATGGAAGTAACACCTGTTTCTATGTAGTTGGATGCGATTATGGCGCAAGTACCGGAAAAGTGGTGGCAAAACTTTAGTGGCCGTTGATTCGGCCGCTATTGCCATAAAGTCCACTATGAGTCATTCCTCTTAAGGTCCTGACTCAAGATCCATCCCATCCATCCATCAGCCATCATCCCGGCAGCATCTGAGCGGGGGAAAATGGTCGGGAGCGTTCATGTCAAGTTTTCGTACCCACTTCATTAATCGTTACCGCCTTTACCTACCCATCACTTTTTCTATTTTTCATACACCAAAAACGTTATAATTACACTTTTTTTTCAGAATGCAAATTAATACAAGAGGACCCCAAAAAACGACGTCTAAGACCATGGAGACCCTCACTAAGACGGTCTCCCTCAGGACCATCGAAAGAATGAAAGACCCCCCAAGAAACCAAAACTTTGCGAGACCCTCTAACTCGAACTAAGAGTTGGCCTGGTGAAGCTTATCGAGGTGTCGCCGGGATCATCGTAATCTGCCCCGAAACAAAGGATGTAGACAAGCTTCTATCGGAAAAAGGAGGTAAAGAACTCAAGACTTTGGACTCAAAGACAAGACCGCCCTCAAGTGGCAACAAAATGAAGCGTGATTTGCCGCAAAGTGGAAAGTTGGGTCGGCGAAAATTCAACGGAAGATCTTAAAGAAAAAATTATGAAGAGGAATCAGTGGACTAAAGTTCACGAAGTGATTAAATTCCGCGAACACACCCACGTATTCATGATTACTTTCTCGAACACCAACATGGCTCCTAGTTTTCAACATGAGGATTCCAGGAGAGGATACGCAACAGGAGAAATTTAGTAGCATACAAATGTGATTTGTATGCTACAAGCTGGAATCGCAGCCACTACGACCTGGTCGGACAAAGATAAGTTGTGATGCAGCGAATGAGCCACAAAAGGCCATAGACATGATAAGTGTGATAGAACAAAGAAAAAGTGCCTGAACTGCAAAGGGATATCATGAAACCATAGCTCTCAACTGCCCGAAGAGCAGGGAAATTATTAAAAGGAAATAAGAGGATGAGAAGAAAGCGAAAGAGAAAACATATGAGAGCACAACGAAGAAAAACCAAGTAACGCAAACAGCACCAACGCAACTCGACATTTCAGGAGATCTTAGCGCAAAGATTCTTATCTGCATTACTGAGGCAAATGTGGCTAACGCAGTTAAACTTAGCTGTTCCAACTAGGTAATGAATGCTTTGCTAAAGGCGAACAAAGTACCTACGATCATTGCGCCCGCGGCCCCGAGTGTTCCAAGGCATTCAAAGAGTCCGTCATCAGGACTAACTCCAACATTAAATTTGGATTGGAGTCGATAGGCGAAGCTCCGTCATCGAAAGAATCTGAAGGAGACGAAGATGACGATCAGGCAGAAGAACAAGAGCAAGAAGATGAGAAGCACTCACCTCTTGGGATAGTGACGAGGGCCCATGCACTCGTACACGAGCGACATAGAGTAAGTCCAAAACTCCGAGTCCTCCGCCGAAGAGCGAAAGGCTTGGGCACAGTAAAGTTGTGCCCAGGTACTGGAAATCAACACCAACGGATGTACGACTAAAAGGACACTCTATGGGAACGCGTTTAGAGAGATTGATGCAGACATCATGCTGATTTCAGAACATGAGATTGACACTCATAATTCCGAAATGAAGATCTGGAATTACGACGTACTGGTCACAAACTATGGGCAAGAACAGGCCAACGGTGCCACTATTGCGATCATAAAAGGGATCAAATACAAGCAACTAAGAAACCTAGAAGACGCTTTTCTCGTGATTGAGGTCAAGTTCGACTTAGGAAAGGTGGTTCTTGCCGCCGGGTAGCAGCCGCCAAGGAGAGATGTTTTACCTATTCACTCTCTCACTGGCCTATTTGACAGGAGAGCTCTGACTATAATAATGGAGGACCTAAACACCAGATGCCAGGCGTCCGGCTACAAGAGAAACAATGGAATAGGAAGGAGCCTGGAGTTCCTGCTGGACATAAATATTCTCCAGCGAATAGGCCCCAAATTTCCCTACCTTCGTCAGAAGAGGGTTTGCCACAAGGCAAACCCGTTTATCTATTACATGGAACCAATCCAGATTCCATGTAGTGACCATATAGGGATCCTGCTTAGTATACAAGAACCCTATACAAGTCCCAGCTGCAGTCAGAAAGTACAACAGAAGAGAAGACTGGGAACGGTGCGTGCGGCTCCTTGAGGGATACCATCCGCCCAAGTTGAAGCAGGCAATCCTCGATGAGATCGACGAGGCACTCGAAGACAATAACCATCTTATCCACGCGGATCATTCTTCTATCTCTAAAACCCAGTATAATTCTATCTCATCTTACAGATGGACTAAATTCATTAAGGAACTCTACCGTGATCTGAGAATACTGAATGGAATTAAATCAGGAATGCATCATTCGACTCAATCCAAAGAAGCAAGCAAACAAAGAGAGAACTGGCTCAGTTCATCCTTAAACAACAATGGGGGCGATAGGGCGATGCGATCGATAGTCTCGATCATAAAGCATCGCCCAACGAATTCTGGAATAAAATCAGACGCTTCAAAGGATCGTTTGGTAAGAAGTAGTTTAAGCAATTAAAGCAAGACGGAAACATTAAAACAGAAGAGGAAAACATCGAAGACATATTCAGAAATTACTGGGAAAGATTTTTCAGTGTAACTGAAGAAGAAAACGACGACTACATAAAGTTTAAAAGCAACATTATAGACGAGCTGAACGAACAAATACATAGGACGCACCCTCACAAACACGGGGGAAGACGGCGTGAAAGAGCCACTGAGATTGCCGAAGAAGAGCTATTTGGTGCACTCCACTCATTTCGATTGAAAGCCCCAGGACAATCGGGGCTTACAAAATTGAAATTTCAAAAGGCACCAGCTAATATCATCGAAGGAATAAGAAGAATATTCAACGCCTGTCTGAACACGGGATACTTCCCAGATGCTTACAAAACGGCAAAAATAATCATCTTGCCGAAACATGGGAAAGATCCGAGGTTGAAGGAAAACTACCACCCGATTTCACTCCAGGAAATTGGCGGGAAGCTCTTCGAGAAGATTCTCAACCGAAGGCTGGTGTTTCACCTGGAAGAGAACTACCTCTAAACTCATATCAATTCGGGTTTAGAAAAAAGCGAATACAGAGATGGCAATAAATGCTATCATAGAAAAGCTAGCTCAAGCCAAAGGGGAAATGAGTTAGGTGGACATTCTTTGTCGCGATGTGTCAAAGATGTTTGATGAGGGGAATGCAATATAAGACCCTAGGGTTGAGTCTAAGTGAAAACTTAGAAAGAACTTTCTTTGACTATGTAATGTAGACACCGGCGTACGTCAGGGTAGAGTATACGGCCGGCAAGAATTTTCCGTTCACTGCTGGCCTTCCGTAGGGTGGTATCTGTCCCCCACTCTCTATTCGATTTACACCGCAGATGCCCTAGCCCCTGTGAAACCCTCTTGCCTAAACGTTCAATTCGCAGATGATTTCAGCCAGATAATCGTTCGTCAATGAAAAACGCGCCTATGCAGGTTCGTATGACAGCAGCAGAAAGTGAAAGACTAAATACATACGAGGCACTATGGAAGATTCGAACGAACCGCGAAAATTCCACTTAGTCCCCATCGGCCGGAGGCTACTAACAGATGTCATTGTGGGGGATATAGGCTATCCATACACCACGGAGTGCAATGTACTCGGAATGAAGATTACCTCAACCGGCTACAGGAGCACATCGAAGATATAATCTCCAAGACCTCAGCTGCAGTCAGAACTCTGTATATGTTCAGAAATCCCCATTAAAGCAACAGGAGTAAAATCTTTAATGCACTTGTAAGATCTACGTTCCTGTACCCCGCTTCCGTCCTCTTTTGTGTCTCGATAACATAAAAGAGGAAACTACAAGCGGTGCAGAATAAATGCGTGTACCAAATCACAGGTACACGCAGACGAGGAAAAAGAGGCTAAGAAGAACCACGCCGGGAGGCGTGGCTAAGTCCCATAAACATTGTCATCGAAAAACGTCAAGGAATATACAGAAGTGTCGTTTTACGCAACAAAAGGATTGTTTTCGCCCCAAATTATGACAAACTCAAACCAACAAAGACTACAATAACAGGAATGGGGAAACCAACCGATTACTGACCATGAAAGCACCGAAAGAGACCAAATAACCACGATTCAGAAAAAATCGCAAAAATATATGCACTACATACAAACATAACAAACAAACTAAGCGCAACATGTAAAGTAAAAATAATCTATAAAAACAACAGCAAATGCACACTAGATACTAAAGAATATTAATTATATATAAGAAAAATTGTTTGAACGCCATGATAATGTAAACTATAAACTCTTACGAAAAAACAGAGGAAATATAGGCAACATACACAATTTGAAGTCCATAGGCCTGATCACCAGGGCCTAACAAACATCTCTTTGCAAATCTTCCACACAACTACTTTCTCTTTTCACAACTCGTCTATTTTCCCTCACTAATCACACACCCTTTTGTCCCTTACACAGAACTATACTTAAACAATTAGCGATCTTGAAACCCTTAATACTCAAGTTATAGAGCCGGTCTATAATTTCTCCGAAAATCTTCACGATTTGTCTAGTTGAACTTTTCAGGAGACCAAAATGACCAAGTGAATGCATTAAGATAGATTGGTATTACTTCACTCACTTGAGATTCGCAGATGATATTATACACATTGCCGATAATCTGTAAAATAAGCACTTGTGCAATATATATATATATATATATATATATATATATATATATATATATATATATATATATATATATATATATATATATATATCCATTTACTTTCTGCATTCATCAGAGGCCAGGATTGGTGGTTTTAACGTATACTTTCTTGGTAATCTTATATATATATATATATATATATATATATATATATATATATATATATATATATATATATATAAAACAATATTGTAAGAACTCAAGAAGGAATTATAACAGCCTTGAATAATTAAGGTATAGTTCGGTTTTACCTAAATAAATAGGCACATGTGCAATATATAAATATTTTCACCAAAGAATGTTTCCTGAAAGCGACCGCTAATTTTGTATTTGTTATTTTATTTTCATATTTCTCCATTTGCCGTGTATTCGCCTTTACGTTTGTGTTGAGGTCCTGGAAAAGTTCTCCGAAATTCATTAAAACTCGGATTTTAAAGTTAAATAGTTTAAATAGGAAAAAAGCCCTTTAACAAAACACTTTATTTATTTAACGTATTCCGATAACCTTGTATCATTTTCAGAGACAAACTAAAAATACAGATATAAAGGGTAGAACGTTGGTTAATATATCAAAGAATGGACACACCTAAATACAAACAGACAAAGAGATCAGCAAGTGCGAACGTACTAACAAACTTGTGAACAAGTTAAGACAATGTCGAAAGAGCTAGGCTTATGAACTAAGCTCAAATTCGTATCTCCTTCAAAATAAGGGTTGAACCTTCATATGGGCATAATGATTATCCCTCGTAGTTCGTCTCCTAATTCTACCGCTCGGCAGTATTCCTTTCGAATTGAATTAAACGTTTAGCTTTGGGGGGGGGGGGGTTGTGGGCTTGTAGGAAAAGTATTTGTCGGCGATCTTTTGCAAAGTCAATAATTTTTGTGTTTTCTTCTAACATTGGTCTGTTGAGAATAATTCCATGGCTTTGACTTGTGTGGTTTTATAGGGTCCCGTTGCTTAAGTGGTATGTCATTTTGATGATAATTTACTTTCCGGCATTCCAATATGTGAGTGGAAGAGAAACTGAGTCTCTGTGGTTGCATTTATACTCATATATATATATATATATATATATATATATATATATATATATATATATATATATATATATATGGGTCCTTTGTTTAGGTTTGTATATGGGCTTCTGGTTGTTTTGTTTTTCATGATGAGGCTGGCTGTGTGTGTAGTTTGATAATATATAGTTAACGATATCTTTTGTTCTGTATTTGTAGGCTTTATAATTCGGTTAATAATTTGCTTAATTACTCTTTCAACTGTTCGGTACGTTGTGATCATTGTTTTCTTGTAGAAGTTTTATATTATTTTCAATGTTATTGTTTCCGTTTCTATGCTGATATGTGAGGTAAAATTGATGCATTTTTTTCTTGATGGCTTCTTGTATATCGTGGTAGCTGAATCCATTGTTGAAGAGTATTTGTGTTGTTCTCTTAATCTCATTGTGTGTATCTTTCTAAGTTTGGCAATGGATGAAGGCACGGTTGATATATGTAAGCGTTAAGTTCACTTGTATTTCTTGTATTATTCTGGGCATTCACTTTCTGCATTCATCAGAGGCCAGGATGGGTGGTTTTCAAGGTATATTTTCTTGGAAATCTTGCCATTGTGTTTATAGTTAAGGTGTCTAGAAGGAAATGTGTTTAGTAGTTAAGGTGTCTAGAAGGAAATTTGATTGTCTTGGCTTCGTTCAAAGGTATAATTGAGGGACGAAAATTATTAAATTTCTTGTTGGAGTGTGTGTATTTCTTCTTCCGTTTGTACATTTTTGTAAATTTCCTCTATGCATCGGCAGTAGATATGAGTTTTGAGTAATTTTCTTTGACTGCTTCCGTGTAAAAATTTGTGAATAGGACTGCAAGAGGAGATCCCATAGCAACTCTATCTACTTGATGGTACATATATCCATTGGGACCATGAAACGGGGTTTCAAAGGTGCAGGCCTTAGGGAATTGTCTTAGGGCATATCTGAGTATAAAGATAGGGGCCGATCGATCCCAATATCGTTGGCCTAGCAAACACTTCACGAAATTAAAACTTGAAAATCTCAGTCAAATATAATTGGATATAAATAAACTTGCTAAACAACAGTTTGTATGTATTTCTTATTGACCGTGAAAATTTCAATAATGAATCTAAATTATTGCTACAATTACAAAAATAAAATAGCCACTCAAAAATATACGCCGCTTGCTCCAGTCAGAGAAGAATGTCTAAAAAAATCAAATCAAAATACCTTTTTGAAATAAATAATTACAAGTCCAACCTCTTGGATATATACAGCCCGTAATCGCGTTTTATAGGATGAAAAACATATCTTTTCTGATCTCAGATAGTGTTATGTTATCCCATGCAAGAAGAACTTTCTCTTTAAGTTCACATTCACTAAATTTATTTTTTACTATTGATGGTAACTTTTTCTTGAAGTAAATTCACAATGGAATAGTATATAGGGTTGCCGTCAGACGCTTGAAGAGCTGTGTCGTAGAATGGACTCTCGATGATATACCATATATAACTATTCGTTGAGGGAAATTATTTAATTATCTTTAGAGTGCGTGGTTGTCTAGGCTGGCCGATATTATGTATCTTCGATATGCTTAAGAAGTGGAACTGAGCTCAAGGATAATAATATGGCTGTCATTAATAAAATAGAGTTTTATTAATAAAAACTATCAACAAGATACAAACGGAAAATATTGACAAAAACAGAGAATGGAAAGGGTCGTGGGGAATCTAGCTAGTCCGAGGATTAAGAGGGATTCACAAAGGTAAAACAAATATAAAGTTAAAGGAATGGGATGGTTTGCTAAACCATTTAAAGCACAGGATAGAATTGACAAAAGGGTTAAATACTCAAAGGTAACGTTCGGCTTACGTAATCATACTTGTTGTGCAGAGGAAGGCGACGTGAAGGAATTTCGGTCCGCTAGGCGAGTTCCAGCCTAGCAAGTAGTTAAGAAAATTCCTTGCCCCCGAATCACAGTAAATAGAAGTGTGATCTGCAGAAAAGTGAATATATGGGTAGTGTCGAGAATAGAAGCTCCTTGCGGCCATGTAGAACGTCAAAACCACAAGGTTAGTCTCGAGGTCAGTCCATGTTAGCGTGGACCGTGAGTATCGAACTGCTTTCTGCGATAAGCGAGGAATTGGGATCTCAAACGCGCGCTTCTGTCTCTCCGAGGGTGTTATCAAGAAACCCCCTGCGAGAGTTCCTCCCATCTCTCAAGCGCCTATTGGCTAGAAGTGAGGTATAATTATCAGGGTCATCCTATGACAAAATATATATATATTATATATATATATATATATATATATATATATATATATATATATATATATATATATATATATATATATAAATATATATATATATGGAAAAATATCCAAGACAAATTGGTGCGGTTAATGTAATGGCATAATTAGACAACTGCTCTGCTTCAGGTCCAGCAGGTGATCCTATCCTCCTTGAACTGGAAGACAACACTTAGGGATGATGGATGGGTCATCCCTAAGTGTTGTCTTCCAGTTCAAGGAGGATAGGATCACCTGCTGGACCTGAAGCAGAGCAGTTGTCTAATTATGCCATTACATTAACCGCACCATATATATATATATAAATATATATATATATATATATATATATATATATATATATATATATATATATATATATATATATATATATATATATATTAAACGGCGTCAGGACTATAGGGTCTTTTAAAGGTTTTGAGGTTAAAGGCTTGGCTATCGAGAAGGTAAGCAGAAATATTCTTGCGAACTGTTTTTCTCATTGTTGTGTGTACCCGCATTTATAAATACCGTGTGGAAGTTTTAAGACCGTGCTTCTCATTTATTTCCCCTCCTCCCAGCGGAAATTTACCCCTTCCATATCAAGAAAGGTTCAGTCTAGTTTGGTTCTTCGTGTTGTGAGCAGAGTTAAGGGCTCTCGCGTTAATTGGAGTATTTCGTAGTGCTCAGACGGAAATTATTAATTGCGCCGTGTCTATACCGAGTTAATTCTGGTCGACAATCCCGTTACGTTTTATTTACAAAGGTCTAATTCAAATTTGCGACCATCATGTCTTTATTCGACAAATTTAAATTACAAGGTGAATCTCTTGGTTTATCCGGAAAGGAACTTCTTTCCTATACACAAGAATGAGAGAGAGCCGAAATAATGGACAGAGAAGAACGAGAGAGAGAGAGGGAGAGAGAGCGGAAAGAAAGGAAAGAGAAGAACGAGAAGAAAGAGAAGGCATCCGACAACATGAAATGGAAATTAATAGAGCGAGGATCGAAATCACCTCGATCAACTCGCGGATGGACGCCACACAAACTGCGTCAGTGAAGATTTCGGGTCCTCTTCGAGGCATTTTGAAAAGATTTTCGAGCTAAACCACTGGGAAATTGAAACAGATGGCGTGATTAAAATCCTGCCGTTGTTATGTTCTAAGCTCCGAGATATTTTAATATTCCTTCCGCCGGAGGCAACGATCGATTATTCGATGTTGAAATCGGAATTTTTAGCCGCGTATAACATGACGCCCGATTACTACCGCGTTAAAAGATATCACGCCCGTATAGAGCCAAACCAAACTTTCCCATAGTTTGGATATACGCTTCAGAGACTTTTCAACTTCTGGTTCGACTGTTCGAAAGTTACCCACGAGTATGAAGCGTTAGTCGACTTCATTCTGAAGGACCAGCTTATGGCCTCACTTTTTTTGGAGAGTCGATCTTTTGTAATGGAACGGAGGTGTTCTACCTTCAAGCAATGCATCGAAGAAGCCAATTTATTCGTCGTGAGCCACAATTGCTAGCCTAATGAAGGAAGAAAATCTGATCCATCGTCCCCCAAAGGTAAAAGTGGCTAGCAAAAATTTTGACCCCGTGAGCCTAGTAAGTTTGTAAAATGACTGGCTCCTCCAAGCTCAGAATATTTCTTCATCAGAATCCAGTGACGTCAAGCCATTCTCGTCAAATTCCCCTTTGTCATGTTTCCCTAAGAGGCCCATCGTGTGTTTCTCCTGCAGTATTGAAGGACATTTGAGGAAAACTGCCCTCACAACTCCTAATTCCGTCCTAGTTCTCTAAATCAAGTGGACCAAATTTGTGCTTCCCCCGCGCCATCACCGTAGCAAGTTGGACCGCCTCCCTCTCCATCTGCTCTTCCTGCCACTGGCCATCATGTGAACTTCTTGTTCGAGAAGAGCTTCCCTGTAAGCTTGAAGTTTAAGACCGGGTCAGTAAACGTCTGCCGGGTCTCCATCCTGCTTCAGGATACAGGGTGTACATGTATTATTGTGTCGGACGAGCTGCTCCCCGCCGTTCGCCCCGAACCATGATAAGTAGTACATGACTAACTTGGTCGTGCAAATTGATTTCTCATCGTGAATTGCTATATTGAATGCCTGTATTATTTCGGCTGGGCCGAAGTGTAGCAGCCCCAATGACGCTCTGCGCTGTTCTGGCCAGTCAGTGCCCACAGGTTACTCCCACCCCTGTGGTTCAACCCAGGCCAGATTAGGGGGGCGGGGTGACTACAGAAGAGCTAATTGGGAAGTTAACAAAGAACAACTCCATATCTTCATCATAAATGATCTCTTAGAGGCTAACATGGAGAAAATCGATGATGAAAACTCAAGATTAACAAGAACATTCCGAGGACGAGATTTAGTACTCTTCCTCTACCGTCAGTGGAAGGAAGAAATGAAGAGGAAAAATAGACAGCTAAACGGAATATCCGATCAGACATAGCTCCTTAGATCAACAAGAGAAAGATTCAATGTACTTAAGAGGCGAAAAGAAATTTGAATTATAGAAGAGAAACAAGGTCATATATGGTACAACCTAATAGAAAAATCAATGTAGAAAGAATACCTAAAAAACTGAGGCCTAATAAACAAACTCAAGGGCGGATCCTGACGGATAGAAATATAATTAAAAACTAGCGAGGAGAAAAATCCAAGAAGATAAGATCAGGCGCGGATGCAAGGGGAGATGGGGGGGGGGCAAGTTCCCGCCCCCCACAATTTTAGACCTGTTTTTGTTTATATTTATTTTTAAGTCCATACTTGTACTTTGGATAGTCAGGAAGAGTTATGTAAGGATATAGCCTATATAGAAAAAAGTTTTTGAAACCGTTTCGATCGTCCAAAAACAACACTTCACAATTTTATGAACCACGGAAAAAACTCGGATCTGAGAGAGAGAAAGTTAGTGCTCACTCCTCTATGATTCAACAATTATGCAAGTTCTAGAACAAAGGACATCCTTGAGGTTCGACGTTGCAAAGTTGGGAGAAGCGTGACGAAGTGGGGGTTAAATCCCTTTTACCTTGATGTGCGGTGAGTAGGACCAGGTAGGTAAGTTCGACCTTGAACTTGAGGACGTCTCACGGGACGCCCAATTCAACTTCGGGGAACTAAAGTTTGGGGCCTCTTATCCTTAAAGGGTAAACAGAGTGTGCTTTGGGATGGCTTTTCTGATCCTTAAAATCCGAAGACGTAGTGAGAAGGGTTGAAGCTCGCCTAACTATTTCCACGAACAACATTGAGTGACGACTAGATCTTCCTTGGCTAGATCTTCACGGGACGCCCAATTCAACTTTGGGAAACTGAAGTTAAGGGGACTCTTATCCTTAAGAGGTAAACGGAGATTGCTTCTGGGATGGTTTTCTCGATCCTTAAAATGTGTAGGCGGGGTGAGATAGGTTGAAGCGCGCCTAACTATCTCCAAGAAAAACACTGAGTGACGACTAGCTTTTCCTTGGCTCTTCGAAAATCACTCAATTCTTTTCTGGACTAGAATGTAGTCGATTCCATCTCGACTACGAAAAAAGTTACGAGTAACGTACTGGAACAGCTTCAGACACAATCTGCCTGTGAATGCAGGACTGCCGAATATATATCCCGAAATTATCTAGACGGGGAGAGAGATTCATCGCCAACAGACTTCCTTAATTGCCTTGGGTTGCGATAAGATTCTATAGCGCGCCTTTGCGATACCCACCACTTAATAGTCTTTCCATTGTTCTAACTTTTATAGTATATAGGGCAAACGAATTTAGAGCGATCAACGGCGAACTAGGGAAGTCAAGAGAGGGGGGATTCCTCCTCTCTTACTCATCTTTCACAGCGTCTATTTATTCATCAGTGATAATAAATGTCTCATATGCTATTTAGACCAGATATGTGGAGAGTCAATTTATGAGTTGATATTAGTTTGTGTGTGTGTCTAATTTCGAATAAATAAAACAAATCTATACAGGAAAAGCAAATAGCTACCTGGCATTAGTATTTTTTTCTCATTATTAACTGTTTTGTCACGCTGTCTGCCGAGCATAAATCGCCATTCTGAAACAAGCTACTCGTACTTGTATATTGTTAAAGTTTATTAAAATATATATTTCTCTTTCAGTTGTATCTGTAAACTTAAATTTAACCAGTAATTTCATAATCTTCTTTTTACCACTTATACGTTACTTAATGTTTTTTCATTAATTCTCTTTTCATTTAATTTAAAAGAATAGGTCTCACTTGATAAGAGAGCCTTGTCTAAGGTAACAAGTTACCAGTTGGACGTGCTATTGATCTCGTAATTGTGTGTTTCTATTCATGGCACTTTAAACTTTTCATAAAGATGGAAATTGGGTTGTTTGAAATTGGCACGCCACTTTACTCTTGAACAAAGCGACGAAAACAATGACAAATTAATAATGAAGGAGGGCATGGATGTCTCTTTAGTTAACAGGCTTGGTTTAGTTGCCCATGCGTGTATGAACATTTATTAGCCCTCTAATGGATAAAGTTTAATAAGAGGATTAAAGTGATCATTTCTATTTAATAACCATAATTAAACATTTTGATGATGCTATATGAACTTCATTAAAGTAGCCTCGTTAAAATAAAGTTTAAAGCCTTGAAAAAAATTGAACGTAGTCCAATTAGACTAAAGAAATATAAGAAATATTTGCAACAATTCTTTCTGTATTGCAATAAATATATATATATATAAATATATATATATATATATATATATATATATATATTTATATATATATATATATATATATATATATATATATATATATATATATAAGAGGCAGTCAATAAGTTTTGCAATTCGGATATAAGGAAACGAGATATGAGGAAAAGAGTTTTATTATTTTTCAATATAACTACCCTCGACTTCAATGCACTTGCGCCACTTGTCTCTGAGGCTTCGAATTCCCGACAACCAGAAATCGGCCGACTGCTGTTCAATCCACTCCTGGACGGCGAGCTGGACATCTTTATCGTCCTCAAACCGGCATCCACGCAGTGCAGCCTTGAGCTGGCGAAATAAAAAGTAGTCGTTGGGGGCCTGATCTGGACTATAGAGGGGATGGTTGAGGTCCTCGAATCCGCATTTGCACAGGGCAGCTTATGCAACTTTGGCCTTCTGGACTTTGACGACGTTGAAGTCGATCATGGGGAGTGAGGTTTCTAGGGACCTAATGGGCAGAGACCTTGGTCATGGCCAAATTGTCGTAGATGCTGTTGATAACACTTCCATGTGATATTCCAATTTCTCGTTCGATTTCTTTGACCTTGTCCCGTCGATTTTCGAGGATCATCCTCTCCACACGGGCCACATTGTCCTCGTTGGTCACGTCTGACGGGCGTCATCTTTAAAGGACTCACGACCATAGCGGAACTCCTTATTCCAGCGAGCAATAGTTGCATATGAAGAGGCGGTGTCGTTGTACACTGCTACCATGCGTTCAAGGATCTCTTTTGCATTCTTGCCTTCCTTGGTCAAATATTTGATCACTGCGTGGTGCTCAACCTTCTCCATTGTTGAAAACTTTGTGACTGACGATCTGCGATCAGCTTCTGCTTCTTAAATAGACGAGGCAGGAGCGTGCGGCTGCAGGTTCAGACTTGTCATAACTTGTCCTAACACCTCCACAAACAGCGATCCCCCTTCCTCTGTTTTGCCCTACCGTTTCGTAAAATTTATTGAACGCCCCTCGTGTATATATATATATATATATATATATATATATATATATATATATATATATATATATATATATATATATATATATATATATATATATATATATATATATATATATATATATATATATATATATATATATATATATACACCTCCACAAACAGCGATCCCCCTTCCTCTGTTTTGCCCTACCGTTTCGTAAAATTTATTGAACGCCCCTCGTGTATATATATATATATATATATATATATATATATATATATATATATATATATATATATATATATATATATATATATATATATATATTTATATATACATATATATATATATATATATATATATATATATATATATATATATATATATATATTCCGAATTCGTAGGAGAAATATGAAGACCTATGTGATCACTCTAAACATTTATTTGCTGGACGTTTCAGTCTTTAGCAATAACCATCTTCAGCGGATGAGCTCTAATACGAATACAAGAAATTTAAAAAATTAGATGACAAAATTGCCAAAATAGCACACACATTTTAATATTAGTTACAATATGAAAAATAAGTAAAACTCAACAAGAGAGGTAACAGTAATGCAACCAGAATGATACGGATAAAGCGATATACGAGTTTAACCAAGAAAGGAAAATTTAAAATTTGAAAATAAATTCAACAAAAAATATAAATAATTAACATGAATCAGACTCAATAGGAATAAAAGACTTGTTTTTAATACCCGAAAAATATTGCGAACAATAAAAATGAAAGGTAAGTGAATCAAATAACCAGGAATACGAAAGGAAAACAAAGCAAAGCAAACAGTTCAATATAAGTTAAAATACAAATATATGATAGTGAAAATAGATAAAAAACAGTTGAATACAGGGGTAAAGGTAATTTAAACGATCAATAAATGCTAGTAAACTAGGAAACAAAAGTTTAAAACCTAATAAAGCAATAGTGAAGCAAAAGAAAAAGAAATAAGAATGAAAAACATGAAACTAGGGGAAAACTTTTATATATAAGATCATTTAGATACGACGGAGCCAAATATTTAAAATTAACACAGAATAAAAATTAAACTGAGAACTAAACAGAAAATAAACTTTTTTTCTTGGAGCTGATGATATCTTATGATGAATATGAGCGGGACTAGCCATGATTAAAGCTATGTAAGAGGGGGGGGGGGGGATTTGGTTGGTTGTATGTTTCTTTATTTAACTCTATAGTGAGCAATTTGAGGAAGGAGGAATAATCATTAAGTTCTGGGCTTACTTGCCTTTCAAAATCCTCCATAAACAGATTGCATAATATCGGGGAAAGGGGATTGCCCATACTCATGCAATATTTCTGCCTGTAAAAACAATCTTCAGCTCTGAACACATTGTCTGTCACACACAAACGAACTAACTTTACAATATTTTTACACTGTATGGGTAATGTTAGGTTAGACCAGGGGTGTCCGAACTACGGCCCGCGAGGTAAGTTCATCCGGCCCGCCGCTGCCCCTTGCAACAAATGAGCTAAAATATAATTATGAGCATAAAACTTGCGCATTGCAACTTGCAACTTTGCATCAAATTATTATTTTTCTAAAACATTTTGGGTAGAATTTTCAATGTGTAAAATTCTAAACACTTAGAGGCATTATTGCTTCCCTCCCCAAATTTCCCCTCCTCTAATTCCGCCACCTCCTACTTCCACTCTCCCAACTCCTTTATCACTCTGTCTATTCCCCCACCTCCCACCTCGACCCCTCTGGCTGGTGGGAAAATTGAGAATTCTGCTTTCATTACGAGTTATTGTTTCTATAGGTCAGGAAATATAATTGAGATTTTTATTCACCATTTTGATCGTTTCTACAGTGCTATTAATTAAACTGAGATTGGGATTAATTTTTAGGAAAAATATTATCAATTCAGTGTTGAAATTTAATTAACATTAACTCCCTCAAGTTGAGTTTGATTATACATATTGCACACATATAGGTATATTGGACTCTGATTCTTCTTCTCTTAAGTTGGGTAGGTAGTCTTTCATGCATGCAAGCATTTTCTTATTCATTTCATCCAGCAAAGAACTATTTTGTAAGTTTTCCATAGTTTCTGCTAAATATATAAAATAAAAAAATGTTTTAGCACACGATGTCACATATTTTATATTTTGCCGACAAGAGCCTATAAATAATGATGTTCATCGTATATTTATGCTATGAAAAAGCATCTTTTTACAAAGTTTAATTTTTATTATATTTTTTCTGCTGAGAATATTTAGATTAATGAGAAACAAAATTAATGTGATAGGGATTAGGCAAAAGTAATTAATTATTTTGTCAGGTTGATTTTTAAATAAAAAGAAATAACACTTTTGACACATTAATTATTACATTTTACCATATTTAATATTTTGCCAACAAGAACCTAGAAATAATGATGCAAAGGTGTACATGAAGGAACTGGCATTGAGGAAAGTGCTTATTAAGAATCAAGAGTAAAATTATATTGAAGGTAGTGGTAAAATGTTGAAGATATGGTAGTTTTAGGAAAACTTTTGTTTAAGGTCTTATTTGTTAAGTTTGGTAAGAGAACTGTTTGAATAAGAAATTAGAGGTTAGTCTTGGTTGTTAGTTATAGTTGTAACTATATAACTATAAATAAATATATATATAAATATATATATATATATATATATATATATATATATATGTATATTTTATTTATATATATATATATATATATATATATATATAGTAGGAATATCACCACGTATAGGTGAGAATGAGAGGAGGAAGTAAAAACCCGGAAAATACCCTGAAGTTCATTATTGACGTTTCGCCTGTTGGCTTCTATCTAAGGTATTAGACAATCCGATATTAAACCTCTCACTAGGAAAAAATAAATCTTGTAAAACAATCTGTTACTGACAATGTTTTCTTAGTGAAATGGGTTTCTTTCTTTAAAAATATGGACTTAGCATGGGCAATCCCTTATCACCCATATTATGTAACCTTTCTATGAAATATTTTGAAGTTAGATTACTCCTTTCTGACATTCCACACCCAAATTTTGTATGGTAGGTATGTAGACGATGTCATATCGATTTGGCATATAAAAAGTTTAAACTCATTCAACAATTTTCTTAGAAATCTTAACGACCTCCTCCATATGACCATCAATTTTAAGGTAGAATGGGAAAAATATAATTGTATTGCCTTTCTCGATGTTAAAATTGTAAGAGTCATTGATCAAATTAGCTTCACTGTGTACAGTAAACCGACCCATTCAAACTCTTATATCCATTTATTTCCACATCATGATGTTAATATTAAAAAGGTTGTTGCATATACAACCTACACATTTATTGAATTAAATTATCCCCTCCACGTCATCAATGAGGGTTTAACTAAAGCTAAATCTATAACCACCGCCCCGAGAATAAAAAGAAAGTGAGTAGCACGAATTGCCTATCTATCCCTCCAATTTTCTCCCCTCCTCAAAGGAGTACACAGAGTTATTGCTCCAGGTCGAGCCTCATTTAAATTCCCTTTTTGCATCCTTAAATCTTTCCCTTCGACTAAGTCCATGGATCAGGCAAATGAGGTAGGTGTATATATAATTCTGTGTGAATCCCCTAACTGTCCGTCGTTCTATATAGGAGAGACTGGGAGAACATTATATATGTAAATAAAGGTGATGGCAAATGAGGCAGTACTAGATCCAGAATTTTTAACCACAATAGAAATTACAAGCACCAAATTGATTATTCAAGGTCGCAAATAATATATAATTGTAAATATTTCCTTAAAGGTAAAATTGAAGAATTGATAATAATAGGAGAAATTCTCAATTTCAATCTTTCGGACGGTCATGAACAGCATACTTAATGATCTCTGAACTACACTCCCTGATTAAGGACCATTTTGCTTCATTTGTTTGCTCTTTTATCGGGATATTGAGGCTATATAGCTACTCATATGTCCATTCCATTCTCAGTATATGACTGAAAAGGTTATGGTAAACTTCATACCGAAACTAGTCTCGTAAATAAATTCTATTTTCCTATACAGTGGTTTCACTATCATATACCATAACTCGCTATAGATTTCTTATATATATATATATATATATATATATATATATATATATATATATTATTTTATAAGAAATCCATCACAAAATTGCAAAAACAGGACAAACAGTTTAATATATGATAGTGAGAAAATTACAAGTCAAAAAACAGTTGAATACAAGCGGTAAAGGTGATTCAAAGCGATCAATAAATACAAGTTAACAAATAAGTATAATAAACATGAAACTAAAGGTAAGTAATTTTTCATTATAAAATAATTTGGGGGACAAATTTTTTTTAATAAACACAAAAAATAAAAACGAAACCGCAAAATTGAGACAGAAACTTACCTTATTTCGTTGGAGCTGATAATATCAACTGATTACTAAGGGCGGAAGTAGCCAAGAGAAAAACTATGTAGCGGGATATTTAATTGGTTGTATGTTTCTCTATTTGCCTATATATTGAATAATTTGAGGTCGGATGAATAATCATTAAGTTCGTGGTTTATTGTTTTATGAAAAGAGAGTACAGAACTTTTAATCCCAGAGAAGAGGAAGCGAGAATCAGGTTCAAGTGGGTGGTTAAATTTTTGAGAGTGTTGTCTTATAGAGGAGTATTCAGATTTAGAGATAGAAATGTGAGTTCTCTATGACACTCCTATATGCTTAGCGATCTATTTTAATTGTAGACTGATTTAACTCACATAGTGACTTGAGCAGGTTGCACAGGTAAATTTATAAATAAAGGAGGATCGCAAGCATAATGGGAGTGATTCTTTGTATCGAAAGAAAGAATTGATAGGAATAGGATTAGAATTAATTTGAAGGAATTGTCATTGAGCAAAATGCATATTAAGAATCGAAAGTAAAATTATTTTGAATTTACTGGAAAATGTTTAAGATATGGTAGTTTCAGTAAAAATTTTGTTTAAGGTCTTATTTGTTGAGTTTGGTGAGAGAACTGTTTGGATAAGAAATTAGAGGTTAGTTTTTCAAATAAGTGGTCTAGTAAGAAATTGAAATGAGAAAAGATATTTTATTTCGGAATTAAAGAAAAAACAATTTGAAAAGATTTTATATTCTATATGTATACGGTGTTTAATGCTGGCAAGTTTAAAATGTATAGGAGTGCAACTGAAGAAATGGGTGCTAAGTTTGGTTGTAGTAGGCTTGCAGGGCTCGTTCTATAAAATAGCTACGCCTCTGGCACTACATTACAGGATTTACTAGGCCAGGCAAGGAACTCCACAAATGGAAGCTCGGTGGATTGGAAATAAATTAAGGAAATAATATGCCAAGTCTAATTGTCGTGGAATTCGTGAGCGGATGCCTTTGCAGCAGAGAATGTAGTCTAGTTACGTTGCAGGCAACCAGATGGATGGACCAGCTGTACTGGGCTAATAAAAAGGTAAGTGCATGAGGAGATTAATAGTTGGCTGAAGGGAAGATTTAAATACCAGGTTTCATTGAAGGTTATTAAAAGATTAAAAACAAAAAATAACCTTTAATTACACTAATAATGCTAATTATGGAAATGTCTACAAAGGCAAAGAAATGGAAGAATTTTGTCGCTCCTAATGAAATAATAAATCAAATACTAATCAGTTTAACGGGAATCAAAATAGGGGACTTGGTCAGACAGGACAAATCTGGTAAACACTGGTAAGTCTAATTAAAGGAACGGGGGAGGATATTAGGTGGAGAGGACAAAAAGGGGGGCATTATACTTGGAAAAGGGGAAAAGGATTTTACCTTGACGGCTTGACTCTTAGTGAGAGGAGCGATTCTTACGAAGCGAGCTATTCTTACGGCTCGAGTGGCGTTGTACTCTTTACGAAGGGGTCGGAATTACCTAGGGCACGAGTAAGGTAATTTCCAGGCTGGGTGAGACGCTCTCGAATTCGGATGAGTAATCTCAGACGAGGGGCGAGGTTTTCTTGACGGGATGAGAAGAAGTTCGCACAATTCTCCAAAGAAAAAGTCGTTTCACGAATTTGCCGATTCACTGTGGCCAAACTCATGACAATCTGTCTAGTCGACGAGACCTAACTCCGAGGTTTGCTTCGAGACGAGGGGCTGTATCTTGGCGGAAGGGCATGCGATACTCTCAGACGAGTAGCGGTTGACCTTAGGTTAAATACCCTGCTAGCTTCCTCGCTAGATAGCCTCCAGGCGTGGCAGTCTCTTGGGAGTAAGCATTGGCGCCAGTCTCTTTAGGTTCAGACAAGATAAGACGACCGAGGAAGCTTCTTCTTGGGTCAAACCTGGTCTCCAGGCAGAGGAGAGTCGTAAAAATGCGTCTCAGCGGCGGATAGGCCGACTAATCAAACACAGGCGTTACCAGCTGCTTTGAAGTTTTACCACACGAGAATGTTTCTCGCTCCTTGTGTTTAGAGATCTAGCTTAGGTTCACGTGTTTTCTGCTGCTTGAAGGGGGGGAGGGCTCAAGGTGGACCTTATGGTTCGTTCACTAAGACTAATAAATAAAGAACCAAAGAAAATTAGGGAATGAAACTATATATATGTTAAACTGTAAAAATAGATCTAAGGCAAGCGGTCGTTAGAGTCGCGCGGAAACCAACGAACATACAAATATATCATAGGTGACCACCTAGCGTAATACGAAGATCGCATATAAACAAACATACTCGTGTTTGGATCATTTATCCGCAGATGAACAAATATAAGCTCTGACTGAGAAATTTCACAGAGACGTACAGTAAGCGATTCCCTATGTAATCACAACAGGTACACAGAACTGTCGAAATCTCCGGCCAAGGGGTGGAAATAACGAACGAACTAGAACAATGTGTCCTCCCCACTGCCAAGTCAAGGTCAACACCTTGGAGACGCAACACATATATAGAGCCAGACTCTCATTATTCAGAATCATCATTCCTTATTTATTCCCTTAGTAGCTTACATAATCCCATTTACTCGCCTAAATCCTGCCGCTTGCAGACCCCCTACTTCGCGTATAGCCCCTTTAGTAGGCTAATTTAAGAATGAAGTCATATTTTCTTAGACACGCCCTTTCAAAGTCCTTTATTTACCTCAATTACAGAGACACCCTCGGTGAGCCCAGGCTAACGCATAACCCTCGTGAGAAACTATAAGGACTCAGAACCAATTCAAAAAAAAGGTAAAGTAAGCCTACTGCCTAAAGTCCTCGCCACCCGTTGAGAGCAATACCAACCAGGACTCTCCAATACACGCCTTTATAAATACCGACCACGCACCCCAAAACCGGTAACTTATAACACCACATTAACTGGTAACATTCACAAGGTACCATATACCCCACCATGCCCCGATAGTTTTTCTGAGACTGAGGTACTTAATTTAAAGCCAATTTTTATAACAATAATGTCAAGAAAAGAGATTTTATTGCTTGTTTCTGTTTCAGTGAAAATTTAATATTAGAGTGTTGTTGATTTACTTAACTTAGAGATAAGAGGAGAGCATGGTCTATGTGTTAAAAATGCGGTAGCAGTCATCAATATATTATTCAAACACTAACGGTTTAAATTCAACGGGACAGTTCCTTTACTAGTTTGTTTTGATGGTAAAAAAGTAGAACGTTTGCAAAGCTTGTACTTAATGGGGAGCCCATGGCCATCCCATCGTGTTGAAGGTACAGAATTTCATTAAAAAAAACACTGTTTTCTACAGTCCACTTTAAGAGAGTCGCAAAAAGATACTTCCTCAAATCTAAAACGTTATCTTTGGATTGGTAAAGGGCATCCATTATGATGTTACAAGTTTCCACGAGAGGTAAATTTATAAACAAAGATTTTACATTGATAGAAGTCATAAACGTGTTGTTTAAATCCAATTGCAAAACGAAGTTTACAAGATCAAATGAATCTTGCAAGGCGAAATCGTTGTGAGTGAGTGGATCGATGATCGGGACTAAAAACATAGCTAGGTTAAAGTTCCGGCTATTGATCGCGGAGGTATTCCTACCTTGTGAATTTTGGGTAAACCATAAATAATACCAGGGGATGTTTAAAACTTTCTCAGGGGTCTTCATATTTCTACTACGAATCAGGTTCCGAAGAAACGACTCCATCATCAGTATATATATATATATATATATATATATATATATATATATATATATATATATATATATATATATATATATATAGATATATATATGTATTTTCAAGGCCCAAAGAAATGGAAATTGGTACACAATCCGGAAAAACGGTAAGAAGAATATTATGTGAACCAATGAAAGCTTAAGAATGAAAATAGGAGATGTAGAAAACGGAAAGATAGGGCAAATTATTTAACCATTGTATGAAAATAAATAAAAATGGTTGGATTTGAACCTGTGTGATCAAGCGCTCATGGTCATATAAGCGATGACCCACACTGGGCCAGATAGTAAGAAAATATGTCAAAAATTAAATAAATTTCTAAAAATTGAAAATTCTACCTGGAGTAATTTCAAAAACATCAAATTGAAAAAAATTTAATCACATGTTGGCATAAAATGGAAAAAAAGCTAAAAGAAAAATACATATTTTACATATCATAAAATAAAGAAATATGCTATTAATCCCCTAAATTCAACAAAGCAACCATTTCTTCTGGGTATGTATCTACATCTCCCCATTTGCTCTATTTCTCTTTTGCTCTCATGGAACTCATAAGAGGATCGGATGTTACAAGAAGGTGGTGCAGCAAATCGGTATTTGAGGCAAGTCTACTAGATTGAAGTTTATGGTGTTTGCTAAATTGGCAAACACATACTTGCTGCTACCATAGAACCATGAACCAATAGTTTATAACCTGCATTTGGTAGAGGATAGCACCCGTATCTTCAATATAAAGTTCCGCTGTTTGTTTACTATAGCTAGAAAAAGATTCATGGTTGAGGAAATGATAGGATGAAATTGTTCTAAATATTATTAAAATTCTGAAGATTAAATTCAGGTTAATATTTAAAATTTTAGCAGATACATCACATTTTGCAAAATAGGTTCTGGTTGTATTATGTATTATCATCATTTGATGCTCCACTTCTACCAAGCAACGGCATGTCAATAAGGATACCTAAAGACTCCCTAAATTTGCCTTAAAAAAAAGTTCTTCTTTTCATCTACCTGCTTCTTCATTTTTTCTCTTCTTGCTTGCCAAGATTTGGAATCAAGTCTATATGATATTTTCAAAAACATTTCCATGCATCTAATCCAGCACTAAAGAGTGGAAAGTCCATACTGAATTGATGTTTTCTTAATTGGAAGAGAATAAACAGAATCCAAATCATTCTTGTGTTATGCAAACTTGCACTTGAAGACAATTAGTAAATGAAATGCAGCTGACAACCTTACCATCAATTATTGTTAATTTTAATTCATGAGTCACATTAGTTCTTACATTTTCCTCAATAGATTCTTTTGTGGGAATGAGGGCATTATGTTGCCTATTGAGCTCATAATATAGGGTCTTTCAATAAGGTCGCTTGATTTTCAAATGTAAATTAAACAAGTTGTGTGTGATATATGCACTAAATTTATTTTAAATTTGAAAGTAGATTTTATTCATAAGTGTAGAATATGACGTCGTTCAAATGTCCACCGCGGCTTTGCTTGGTGGAACGTATTCGGGAGGCCCAATTTTCGATGACTTTGTCGCATAAATCTAGCTGAATTTGCTGGATGGTGTTCGTTATGTTGACTTTGAGGACATCAATTGTTTGCAGATTATTTGCATAGACCTGGGATTTAAGGTATGATCTCGGTGGCTAGTTGACTTCGCCGCCGCGCGAGATGACCCTGCCCTGAAATTGCTGGTGAAAAATGTGTATCGTGGCGTGCGCAGTGTAGTACGTAGCGCCGTCCTGTTGGAACCACATGTCGTCAGTATCCATATCAGGCATATAATCCAGTTGATACCACAATAAGTTGCTTATCATCGATCTGTAGGTCTCGCCGTTGACGGTTATGGCAATCCCATCTTCGTTCTTAAAAAATACGGACCGACGACTCCGTTAGACGAAAATCCGCACCAAACAGTGACTTTGTTGGGATACAATTGGTGCTGGTGTATTTAGTGTGGATTATTTTTGTCCCAAATCCGACAATTTTGCTTGTTTACAAATCCATTCATCCAAAAATAGGCCTCGTCACTGAAGATTATTTTTTGGAGGAAATTTGGGGCAACTTCCAACTGCTCTAGAGCTCAATCAGTGAACACGCGTCGTTTTATATGCTCGTCTACCTTAAATTCATAGGTGAATTGGGTTTTGTACGGGTGCAGACCCAAGTCCCTACGCAAATTTCGCCAAACTGAAGTCGCAGAAAGTCCAAGTTCTTGTGAACGACGAGAAATTGACTGCCTCAAATTTTCCCGTACACTCTCATTTACGGTAGCGATTTTTTCATCAGACCTTGCGTTTCGGCGACGTTCGGGTGTTGGCTGATTGTTGATCGACCCATTTGCCTCGAATTTGGCCACCAAGTATCGAACAATGGACTCGGCAGGACGATTGTGGCGAGGATAAAAATCACGTAATGCGCGGAACGTTTGTCGAACGAAGCACTAATTTTGATAATAACATTTGATGATTTGCACACGTTGTTCAACGCTATAACCTTCCATCGTGACTTGCCAAGTACGACTAAACAGTTTACAGTGAGGTTGCCAGATGTTGCTTTAAGAATATGGCCACTATCGCCTGAAAACCTCGAGCCTCCTTGTTTAAAAACCCTTTATAAGGCCTTTGTTTTGTCTTTAGTTTCTTTTTCCAAAAAAAACCCTAATGGGACGACAAAACTATGTTAAGTTTGGACTTTGATTTGACCAGATAAATTTTCCTTCTTCATCGCAGTTCATTAAAGGAACTAGGCTAGCAATGAAAATGGTACTATCATCACAGGTACCTGGTGATGTAAAGCACTGTTTGTAAAGAGCTTGTCCTGATACCCCATAAAACCCGTAGGTTGAAATTAATGTGAGCGATTTTTAAATTAGTTGAATTAAATTTTTCATGACGTATTCGCAAATTCGTTTTGCTGTATGGTCAAGCAGGGACTGAAGAGGAATTTCTGCTCCTCTATCTGTTACATTTATTCTATTTTCATAGCATTTTTCTTTTTCTTTCCTTACTTCATTATAAGCGAGATAAAGGTCGTGGTTACGCTCTATAACTCCTGATCTACACTCTTGATAAGCAGCTTTAGTTATCTTTGTTCTAATTAGAAAGGCCAAAGCTTCCTGTGATGAATAGGGACGGGGTACAGTTTCATTTAATTTATGTATGCTTTTGAATTGCTTAGCCTCTTGTGGGTGGCCTTCTTTTCTCATTTTCATTTAGGCTGCATAAGCAAGCTCTTTAAAGGTTGAGCTAGACTGTATTAAATTGCGAACCCTATGTCTACGGGATGGTGAACATAAAGAGACAAATGGAAGTGATGGTCTACCTACATGCCTATTTTTTTCTTTAATTACATCGTCAACCTCTATTTCGTCATCTAGCAAACTATAAGGAACATTTAAAATGCTGCCAAGCCATACCTTATACTTTTCTTCCATCTTCTTCTTATATCTTCTTTCACCTGGATTCAACCATTTGCTCTTGCATATTTTATGTACTGACTCTACAAAATTATGAATTTCTTGATCTTTTTCTTCTTTAATTTTCCAACTTTCTTTTAAATGAGAAACTCCACCTTAGTAGTTTGGTTGTTAGTGAATTTCCACCTGATAAAAAAGAAAATAATGGGTCAAAATGACTTAAAGTGGCAAATGGTGGGAAAAAAATTTATATTAAATTTGAAATAGATAAATTGAACTTTGTTTTGAGAATTTTCTCAGGACAAGGAAATGTAAGCGAAAAAGTCAGTGAACCAAAATTCATTTTTCTTTATTGTTTCAAACCCTAGAAAATTATTAAAACTTTTGCATAACTTACCAAAATTAGTTTCAGCCATGCTCCGTGATATTGGTTAAAAACTTCCAATTGATGTATGTAATAAATTCTAATTAATTTTATTGTAGTTTTATTAAAACAAATGAGAAAGTCTTATAAGTTTGAAACCAAAGAAAATAGATTATTATAAAATAAATAGATTTGAGTTGAAATTTGATAAAATCTATGTGATAAAACAATACAATATCATTAAATTATTGAAATTTAAGCAATAATAAATGATTTGTAATAATTAAATTCAATATTTTTAAAAAGTAGAAAAAATAATATTATGTATCCCTGGCCCAGTGTGCAACGGTTAAATAATTGGCACTATCTTCCCGTTTTCTAAATCTCCCATTTTCCTTCTTAAGCTTTCATTGGTTCACGTAATATTCTCCTTAGCATTTTTCTGGATTGTGTACCAATTTCCATTTCTTTGAGCCTTTAATATATATATATATATATATATATATATATATATATATATATATATATATATATATATATATATATATATATATATATATGTATATATATATATGTATATATATATATATATATATATATATATATATATATATATATATATATATATATATATATATATATATATATATATATATATATATATATACTATCAATAAGCCATAGTAAATAAGGAAAAATTATACAAAAGCGATTTCATTTTTTTAGAAGATCAAACAAGGATAAACGTATATTAAGAAGCAAAAGAGAACGATAGCAAACGGAATTAAATAATTTAAAGTGAAATTCAAGTCTGAATTTCTCCCTCTGCCCCTCAAAGAGAGTGCGCATGAACCTTGATTCTGAGAGATTACCTTCAGAAAGCAGAAAAAGCAGAGATTCTTGTCATTTCACCTTCGGTACGGTACCATGTGAAAATGCAAATGCACACTATCCTAAACGAATAAACTAAATTTCGAAAATTTAGTAAGAAACTGTATCAAATTCTAGACTGTATTAATGAACATCTAGAAAATACCAAAATTAAGAAAATTAATGTTGATTTCAGCTCTGAATGCGCCTGTGAAACCGAGAATTCCGAGAATCTTAGAAAACCTTTCAGCCCCATCATTTCTTAAACAAAATATTAGCCTCGTACGTGCGTAACAAATATAGCCTAAATTTCTCACCCTCTTTATCGATATGATTTTATTTACAACCGTTAAAAATCACACTAGCCTTCATGGATATAGAATCACTAGACACGAATGTACCAGTCATCCAAACGATAGACAATATCAGAACCCGTCTATGAACCAAATGAACGTTCTCCCCATTGAAATACCCAGGGCACCTGGGCACCAATAAGAAAACTTCTACTAGTTTACACTTTTGAAGCCACTTTTATAGACAGAACCGTGGAATGTACCTACCAGTCGACGGAATTGCCTTTTCTTCGCCTTAGGGATTTCTCTTTTCTAGATTGTATATGGTAGTCATCAAATAAATGGTTTCTCAAAGATACCTTATCCCCATATCTACTGCAGTTAACTTGATAGTATTTAGATAAATGTACAATCCGAAAGCGAAATACATAAGCTAGAGAAAGTATTTAAATAATGTATTCCCTAAACTATACTATTAAATATTGCCAAAATAACTAATTTCCACATTTAGACACATTAACTGCAAACATTAATCACATGATAACAACCAAACTACCGAATATTGAAAAATTGCTGCTGCACTCATTTCGACGCTCTCAATAAAGGACACAATGATAGTTTTGTTCAGTTAAACACGGATCCATCATCATCATCATCACTAAATTTATAATTTAAGAAGGGGATTTCTTTGAGTAATTGAATAATAATATCATCCTAGTTCAGAAGTTCAGAAATAAATATAGGTATTGAAATTTTGTGAATTTTTTACAACCCAAAGAATTACAAATGCTAACTATATTTTAGCAACATGATATTTTGAAAAGGGGGAAATTTAGTTAAGAGTTTCTTTTTCAAATTATTATAATTGGCGAAGTTCAGAAAATTTCTAAAAATTAACTATGGCTACTTTTTTTTAAATTTTAACTTTTAATCTTAGTAGGAAGCGCGAGCCCACCCCATAAAGGGAAGTGGCGAAGCCATTGCCTGGTTGTTTTAAGAAATAAATGTGTTTAAATTTGATTATTCATCAATGAGGCCGACCTTGGCTGTGAGCATGCACTCAAGTCGAAACCTGATGGCTGTGCACACGTTGCGGATGAATCCTTTCATCATGCCTTCCACAATCGGTTGACGGAGTGATTCAGCTCGCTGAAGTTGCTGTAGCGGACCTTGCAGGCTTTTTCCTTCACATGGGACCACATGCTCTAGTCGAGGAGATTGAAGTTCGGGACTGCAGCGGTCAAAAGTTCCTCGACCAGAAGTTTATGGTGGATCCCAACCACTATTGCATAGTCTTTTCCATGTAGGCTACAGGACCGTCGGAATGAAGGACGCAGTTTGCATTCTTCGTGAACTTACTCACCCAGAGCAGGACTTTCGTTGCCAGCATGTTCCTGTAACCAGCTGCAAATTACACCAAAGGCAACTTGTCTCCATGCGCAGCAATCACGCCGTTCATCATTACGGAGTCCATATGCTTGGTTGTAGACACTTACGAGAGGCGGTCAATAAGTTTTGCAATTCGGATATAAGGAAACGAGTTATGAGGAAAAGTGTTTTATTATTTTTTAATATAACTACCCACGACTTCAATGCCCTTGCGCTACTTGTCCCTGAGGCTTCGAATTCCCCACAACCAGAAATCTCCCGACTGCTGTTCAATCCACTCCTGGACGGTGAGCTGGACATCTTCACTGTCCCCAAACCGGCGTCCACGCAGTGCAGCCTTGAGCTCGAGGAATAAAAAGTAACACTAGGGGCCAGATCTGGACTTTATGGGGGATGGTTGAGCTCCTCGAATCCGCACTCGCACAGGGCAGCTTGTGCAACTCTGGCCTTGTAGACTTTGACGACGTTTAAGTCGATCATGGGGCGTGAGGTTTCTAGGGACCCAAGGGGCAGGGACCTTTGTCATTGCCATATTGTCGTGGATGATTTTGATAACACATCCATGTGATATTCCAAGTTCTCGCTCGATTTCTTCGACCTTCACCCGACGATTTTCGAGGATCATCTTATCCACACGAGCCACATTGTCCTCATTCGTCACGTCTGACGGGCGTTCTGGATTGGGCTCATCTTCAAGGGACTCACGACCATTGCGGAACTCCCTATTCCAGCGAGCAATGGTTGCATATGAAGGGGCGGTGTTGGTGTACACTGCAACCATGCGTTCATGGATCTCTTTTGCATTCTTTCCTTCCTTGGTCAAAAATTTAATCACTGCGCGGTGTTCAACCTTTCCATTGTTGAAAGATTTGTGACTGACGATCTGCGATCGCAAAACTTATCGCCTGTTTTCTTTCTTTCTTTCTTTCGGGTAAATATTGTGGCTTGCTAAATAAAAATCGGCTTCTTCTGTGCACTTCTTGAATATGAGGCAACGCCGGTCTTTTGCGAAAGATCTGATTTCAGCCGGAAGTGCAGCCACAACTGGATCTAACCAATAAGTCAATGAGGCAATCATAGTCATGCGGTTATTTAGAAGCATCGAGCCAAAAGTTGAGGTGACGCTAGAGAGTGTACCCAAACTGACGGTATGTTTGGCTTGCCTGAAGGTGGGGATGTCTGAATTTGGATCGGTAAAAGTCTAGAGTCATGTTATATGCAGCTAGTAACTTCGATTTTAAGGTCGAATAATCGATTGTTGCCTCCGATGGAATTGATATGAATAACCTTTGGAGTTAGAAATTTAGCAAGAGCAACAAATGAGCCACTCCGTCTTCCTCGATGTCCCATTGGTTGATTACGAAGATTTTCCCGAAGTGGATTGACTAGGGTCCGCAATCCTCACCTTCCTTGAAAACCAGAAACTTGACTGAAGCGGTAGGGAGAGCGTCAGACCTCGAGCTGATGGACAGCATCTCGTTCTTGGTCCTATTTATTTCAAGATCATGAAGACGGATTGTTTCCCTTTCTTTGCTTCCTATCTTTCTCTTCTTTCTTATCTTTCTCTTCTTTCCTCTCGATCTTCTCTTCTTTTATCTCGTTCTTCTCCTGCTCTTTTTCTTCTTGTTCCTTCTGTTCAATTTCTTTTTATCGTTCCTTTTTTTCTCTTTCTTTTTCTATTTGTCTTCTCTCTTCACTTTGTGTCTTTTCTTCCTGTTGGATATAACTTAAAAGGTCCTTGCCGCTGAGCCCAAGCGACTCTCTTTGCAACTTGAACGTGATAAGTAATGAAGACATTTCATCGCATTCGACCAGCTTTCAAGAAAAGCAACAAAAAAAGGGGGGGAATTTTTAGACACAGAGGGGAGGTGCTAGTAGGCTTTGGCAGATGTACGATTCTTGACTTAAAAATCAAACAAACACAACGATAATTATTTTGCACGGCAGGAATTCCTAATTATACTCGAAATATTCACTCCGGAATTTATCGAGAGCATGTGTTTTCGAATATGCATGAAGAAAACGACAACACAATACAAAAAAAAGAAATAATATCAACTCTTTGACAATACGGCAGACGTTTGATAAGGCCTGGAAAGGATTAAAGTTTCAAACGGTTACAAAATTTAATACAAAATATGCACACAAAGGAAAAATGGGAAATAGGTCAAGTCTTTTCTACAGTTTCTAAAACCAGAACCTTTAATATACAAAAATAGCAACTATTAGAATATACCACAAGTCTAAAATAAATAAGATCAGATACTGCGGCTGACCCTAAACACCTAGAATATAATGTACTATGGTGACCCCACACATGCCCCCAGAATATAATATAGATGTCGTAGGGTAACCATGAAGAAGGCATGCCAGAGAAACGGAATACAGATCCCAGTGCAAGGGTTACATAAACAAAGTCGAGAGCGGTTTGCCTAAATAGTCATTCTTAGAGGTTCTGGGATGAGAAAAACTAATGGTAGAACAATATATAGCTTTACTACGAGTATATACAAATAAAATATTAAAAGCAAAAGTAAGTTAATGACAATAAGTAAAATGAGACCCAGGGTACAAACACTCGACGGGTACGAGAGTCCGAGAGGGGATGCACGGTGATTGCTTTCAGAGAAAATGGGAGAGTGCAATCATCGGGGAGGAAACGGGGCGCTGCAAAGTTAAACTTGCAAGATTCTTTCTTCTTTAACATCCCTCAAAAAAGAGCGAGGAAGTACTCCAGTCGTTGAACGAAGTCGATAACCGAGTGATAGATGCCTGTCCGCGTCCATCGTCTGTCGGCGAGAACTCTGGTCTTAGATACGAGCAAGGCCGGGTAGAGATGACGTAGCGCTTTCAGAGCTAGAAGCCGTTGGGAGGCGAAGCAGGGTGTACGAGACTGTAGGTAACTGCTAACCAAGAAGGGGGTGGATTGTATTGCTTTCTCAAAGCATTTCTTGAAGTATTTATACTAACTCGGCAGAAACGGGTCGTCGGAGACCCCCAAAAGATGGACGGGTACCTCATTAGACTTGGCGCCCCAGGGCGAGGAGGGAGAGGATAGTCTCGGCTCCTCACAAGTTTGCGCAAAGGTCATTAGCGACGTGGGTGTTGCGTCAATCATTCGGTGCGACGGGAAGATAAAGAGAACTCAACCCGAGTCAACCGACCACGCGAAGTTTCGATACTCTCTTGGAGCTGTCTAGCCGTTCAGGTGAATCTTTCAGATGCCACAGGTGGACATTGGGTTCTAGGCTGGGGGGGGAAGGGGTAAACCTTCTCTTTCTGACAACAATTAATATAATATTGGTACAATTAAAAATAGAATATAGTCACTCTTGCAGATTGCTCCCGAGAAAGGATAATGTCTAAAGAAATCAAAATCAATCTACTTTTATTGAAATAAATTAGCAATATGTCCACTTTATTATCACATACAGTCCTTACTTGTGTTTCAAAGGAAGGAATCCATTTTCTGATAACAGATAGCTATATTTATTCCATGCAAGAATAATTCGCTAAATTTACTTTTTCTCTTGATCTAAACTTTTTGTTGAATTAAATTCCAAACGGAATAGTCCATAGTGTTACAGTCAGGCGATTGAGGACGCCATTTATCCTTTTTCTTATAATGGGGAATAATTTTCTTTGTAAAATTTCTGTGTTGTTTTGTTATTATGGGACAGCGCACTATATACCTGAGAAATGAAATCTCATTTATGGTAGAGCTCATGGCAATCGTATAACATGCCAATAGATAGTGAGTGGGTCGATGTAATTTTATGAATTGCTTTTGGATTTTTATTTATCGATAAAATGGATCCTTTTTTTACTATTCCATGACACTGCCACAAAAAACTTCATCATTTGCTGAATCTTGGATTCATAAAAAAGAGGAACAGGATGAATTTGCTTTTTCTGTGTTATTTTTACTATTTATTTAATCTTCCAAAGTGAAATCTTTGTAGTCGGTAAACAAAAAATTCCTTGTATCTTGCGATGAATATCGATCGTAGATTAACTTAAAACGTGTCTTTCTACGTTGTCTTACACTAATATAACGACGGAAAATGCGCATTCTTTATAAGCCTTTAATTTTTATCGTTTTAAATTCCGTTAAACAGAAAAAGGGGAAATGCCAACTTCACTGGAGACCTTCCTTTGGGATAGATGAATTCTACGGTTTTTCTCCAGAGATAAAACAAGTTCTTTTAATTCAATCAATTTATTCCGTGTCTTAGCGATTTTATTATGTACGCCAGTACCTTTTATTCTAGTTATTCAACCAGTAGTATTTTTTAATATTTTTAATTAAGTTATAAATACTTCTACCAGTCCAATCTCTATCTAGAAATTCACGAAAATTCTATTTCCATTCCGACATTTTTATTTAAAAAAATGCTTCAAATACGACTAAAGCGGCTGTCGCCGTGGGAAACATCGGCATAAAAATGGAACTGTTTGCAGCATTTCACATTGTTCTTTTGTGTTGCTCTGTTTCTTCTCTATCTCTCTCAGACATAGATAGAAATATGGAGAAAGAGAGAGAGAGACAGACAGAAAAAGAGAGAGAGAAAGAGAAAGAGAGAGAGAGAGACAGCGATAGAATACTGCTGCTGCTCCTGGTGGTGGTAGTAGTGAAGTACTCGTAGTGGTGGTCGAGATTGTGGTGGTGGTGGTGGTGTAGTAGTATTAGTGTTGATGGTAGTCTCAAACTCAAAACAAGAATCCAGGAACCCGTAAAGCAGCTAAACTCAAACAAAAATCCAATTAGCAAATCTGGAATTAAAAAAAAAATATATATAAAAAATCCTCGCGGCTAAACTATTGGAGTGAGAGACTTATGTTTGGTCTCATTCAACAGAGAATTATTTAAAACCTTCTTTTGGTCCTAATGGTTCCATGAATGGGACCATTAGAATGAGTGCTTTCCCCAAGATTTCTGAAATGCCAAAAATAAGAAAAGAAAACCTCGTTTCTTCACCGGGACAAAAATCGGCCAATTTTTACGATAAATTATCATTTAAGCTAAGCATCGTTGATATAAGGAGAATAATAACACAACTTACATATATTTGTAAAGTTTAAATGATCATTGCTAATTTTTCAGTGACTATTTTTTATTTTTAATTGTAGCAATACTATTTATTATTTATTTATTGAAATTTTCTCTGATAATACAAAATATATTCACGTTGCTGTATACGAACCTTTTTTATATCTATTTATATTTGACAGGTATTTAAGTGTGAATTTAGTAAATTTTTTGCTAAGCCATGCACTATAATTAAAAAAACTATTAGATTGTCGATCGAGAGTTAGAAGAAAGAACAGTTTAGTTTCCAAAATAGTGAAGATGCATATTTCTAATAAATGCCTTTTTTCTCTCATAGCTTAGCAATTTCATATATTCTTAAAATAACTTAAATCAATAAAAGCAATATATTTAATCACCAGGAAATGGCTTCGTCACTTACCCCTACGGGGGGAGCTTGTGCTTAAAATCTAAAAAAAAGCAGCCATGGTTAAATTTTTATAAATTTTCTGAACTTCGCTAATTATAATAATTTTAAAAAGGAACTCTAAATTAAATTTCCCCCCTTTTAAAATATCAAGTTGCTAAAATATAGTTATAGAAGAAAATAGAATAGAAAATATATAAAACTAAATTTTATAAAACTTCACCATTTGTAATTCTTTAGGTTTTAAAAATTTCAAAAAATTTCGATACTTATATTTATTTCTGAACTTCAACATTTTGGTTTTTGATATTATAAAAGAATTATTAGAAATAACTTTGATAAAAAACCTAATTCATAACCAAACTAAAATGAAATTATTATTCAAATACTCCAAAAAATTCCCTCCTTAAATTATAGAGTTAGTGACAAGCCGCTGTTCTCTTCCTTAACAGGAAGAGCTTGGTTACACAGGCACCCTTGCGTGGGTGTGGCCTACGGCAGTATTTGCTACTCTTAACCGCTTTTTTTAATCCCCTTTATATACTCTTTATTTTAACACCCTGAACACCGTTTTCTTCATCTTATTTTTCTTCTTCTTCTTCTTTATTTTCTTCTCCATCTTCTTCTTCTTCATTTTCTTCTCCATCTTCTTCTTCTTCATCTTCCTATTCTTGATATTCTTCTTTTTCATCTTCTTCATCTTCTCTTTAATCTTCATCTTCCTCCTCTTCTTCTTCTTCATCTTTATCTTCATCTTCATCTTCATCAGCTTCTTCTTTTTCTTCTTCTTCTTCTTCTTCTTCTTCTTCTTCTTCTTCTTCTTCTTCTTCTTAGATAGAATAGTGAGCCACCTCGAGGCAAATAAGCTGATTAACGATACCCAGCATGGATTTAGGCGTGCGAGATCGTGCTTGACTAACTTGCTCGAATTCTTCCACAAAATGATTTGCGTGTACGATGAAAGCAAAGCTGTAGACGTAATATATTTAGACTTTAAAAAGGCGTTAGACACCGTCCCCCACCAAAGGTTATTAATGAAAGTTAAAGCGATTGGGGTGACTGGTAAGATTTTAAACTGGATTAGAAATTGGCTGAAAGATCGCTCGCAGCGGGTAGTAATAAATGGGGAATGTTCAGATTGGGCCAGCGTTAGTAGTGGGGTACCGCAGGGCTCTGTTTTAGGCCCTTTATTGTTTTTAATTTATATTAACGATTTAGATAAAGGCATACTTAGTCGGATTTCGAAATTTGCGGACGACACGAAGCTGGGTAATCGTGCCTATGTAAGATCGGATGTCGATAAATTGCAGGGGGACCTAAACTCGATTGCCAATTGGGCGGACAAGTGGCAAATGGAATTTAATTTAAGCAAATGCAAGGTAATGCACTTGGGTTGCCATAATTTAAGAGTAGATTATACCATGAAAGGCCAAGTCCTCGACGCGGTTAAATTAGAAAAAGACTTGGGAGTATTAGTCTCAGACGATTTTAAATTCTCGAAGCAATGCGCGGATGCGTGTAAAAAAGCAAATCGCGTTTTGGGTTATATCGCGCGCAATTTCATCTTCAAATCTAAGGATGTAATTTTACCTTTATATAAATCCCTTGTGCGGCCACTTCTCGAATACGCTGTTCAATTTTGGGCTCCATATTTAATGAAAGATATCGCGCAATTAGAAAGAGTGCAGCGTAGGGCTACGAAATTAATTCCAGAGCTGAGGAATAGATCATACGAGGAAAGGCTCAGGGCTTTAGATTTGCCATCGCTAGAAAGCAGAAGATTACGTGGCCAGCTAATAGAAGTATTTAAAATACTAAAGGGTTTCTCAAACGTGGACTTTCGCAATCTGTTCGAACTGGATCATAGGGGAAATACTCGTCAGCACGGGTTAAAATTAGTGAACAAGCGTTTTAACACTAGTATAGCCCAAAACTATTTTACATTTAAAGTTACTCAAAATTGGAATCGGCTGCCCACCCACGTAGTAGATAGCACTTCGGTTAATATGTTCAAAAATCGTCTCGACGTGCATTTGAATAGTTTAAATATAACGTAGTTGAGCACTGTGAATTTGGACGTCCTTGCAGAGAGAGAGAGTTTGGAGCGGAGGTTTAAGGATATGAAATTATGATGACTAAAAATGATGCCGGCGATTCTCTGCATGTGTAGCTTGGATGTCCCATTTCTTTTCCGCCTATCCTATAAGTAGTCTCTATCCCTAAATTAGTTTTACACCACTAGCAGTCGAGTGGCTGCGGAAGATGAGAAGAAAAACTTTCTATCTCCCCCGACCCCTAGTTTGATTAGTTAAAATTGCACGATAATGTACACATGTAGATAAGTGTGTACAGTAGATAGTATTAAAAAAAAATAAAAAAATAGCATGTTAGAGATACACTCGTAGATAAGGGTGTATCGTAGTTTTTGATTTAGTGTAGCGGACTAGCCTCGAGCGGACCTTAGGGTCTTTGCTGGTCCTAGATTCTGTAGTTCTGTAGTTCTTCATGATCTTTTTAACTATTTCAATCCTTTGAATTTCCAAAACACCCGAAGTCATTTGTCAACTAAGCAAAAAAAAACATTTATAAATTTTCAAAAAATCCTGTTCTTAAATTATAGTTACTGCTGCTGCTGCTGCTGATGATGATGATGATGATGATTGAAGCTTATTATCCATTTTCAAAAAATTTATGAATAAGAAAATGCTCTATATATCATGGTCGTCGACAGGGACTCGTGACTTTAATCTACTTTGTATTCTCTTTACTCATGGTGGCCGGGAGTTGGTGATGGAGAAGATGATGGGTTTTCTGATAGCCAATAAGACCAATTGAGGGACGGAAAATCTTTTTGCACGAGTCGCATTAGGTTCTTGGTGATGGATGGAGTCAGGTTGTTCTATCCTTCTTTCGCTTTCGTTTGATTTCTTGCCCTCTCTCTCACCTCCTGCAACTCAGTAAGGCTTAGGGGAGAAAATGGAATTAAAGGGAGAAAGAAAAAGGCTGTAAGGGTCCGTTGGGATGAATTTGTTATGAGCGGATGAATTGCTGAGTTGAATCGCACACACATTGTCTCCCGGTCCTAATTACATTGTGGGAAAAAGAGTGTGGTATGTTAATACAAACAAGGAGTTTCATCAGTTTCCCGAAAATCTAGTCCTTCGGGTTTCTCTTCTGAAGGATAAATCTCCGGGCCAAAGTTTAGTTTAATCTGTTTAGAAATGTGGTCACCTATACAGAATAGCTACTAGTTACGCTTATTCTAAAGTTTAAAAAAAATGAATCTGTTATTAAAGATATTTTGCATTCATCTATATTTTCTCAAAATATTTAATAAAATATTAAGAATGTGAGGCTAGTTCTTTGATATCGGTTTTTTTAAATTTTCTAGAGAGGATATTTCTTAAATTTAAATCTAGAAAGTTAAGATGCTGTTTAAGTTATTTTTTTATTCTAGCTGCGCGAAACATTACCCAAGTCAGTTTTTGACGTTTTAACCTTCTTGCAATGATGTGCCTTTGTGCCAATATATATATAGAAAATTTTGAAAATTTTGAAGGCCAACGTTTCGACCCAAAGCATTTGCTTAGGCATCTTCAGAATTCATATTTCATTTTACTTATCAAAGGACCAAGAGCAATGCTAACAATTTAATCACCCAAATGGAGTCTTGTGGATTTGTATCCATACTTTAGAGAAAGATTTAATAATAAATTTTCATTTTAAAATTAATATGAGGGCTTAAAAACCTCACTGCTCCCTTCCATCGTCCTGCGTGAGAACCTACCTCAGATGTCTGCCATTCATTAATTTTGTCTTAACTATTCCGGCCACTTGGACTGACATAATTAAAGGCTTAAGTGAAAACTGGTTTAAGGATTAGCCCACAGCGGAAGCGTAAGTCAGAAATTTTCTCGAAACTGAGACATAATTGCAACCTTAAGGTGAGGATAAATTCTCCTCATCCGAGGGACTCGGACAGAATCATAAAGGGAAGTAGCAGCCGTCTCTATGTAGTTGGAAGCCGTTATGGCGTAAGTTTCCAGAAAGAGATGCCAAAAAGGTAGTGGCAGTTGATTCAACTGCTACTTCCATCAAGTCCACTATAAGTCATCCTTTCTGAGGTTCCTATTCGGGATCCATGCCATTCATCCATCACCATACATCATCTTGGCAGTATCTGATCAGGCGACCCACTGGAAAATAGACGGAATCGTTCACCCCAAACTTTTTCGAACACACCTGACTAAACCACTACCTCCTTTAACGCGTCATCCCTTCATTTTTTAGATCAAAAATCCAATAATTACACTTTTTTTACAGAAAAAGAAGAAATAAATCAAGAAAGAAGAGGAAAAGGACATAAGGAGACAATGGAGACCGTTACTAAAAGGACCATAGCCGGAATAAAAACCCCAGAAAAGAGGAAACTTTGTGAAGTGCTATTTGCCTGACTAAAAGTAGCCCTTGTGAAGCTAATTGATGTCTCCGCGGGTTTTATAGGCATCTGTGCAGAAGGAAGAGACGTCGATTGGCTCTTTTCAAGGTATTGAAGACCATCGGGCTTAAAGATAACCCCACCCCCACCCCACCCAGAAAGTGACAGCAAACCGCAGCGTGATCTGCTGCAGGGCGGGGGGCTGGGTTGGCGAACACTCGCCCCACCAACTAAAAGAGTAAATCACGAGATAATCGAATTTCGCGAAAACACTCATGTGTTCAAAATAACTTTTTCCATCGACGGAAATGGCGAGGAAAGCAACCACCGATGGGCTTCTGGTTTTTAACATGAAAGTTACAAGAGAAATCATCAAATAGGAGGAATTCAGTAGCGTACAGATGGGCTTTATATGCTACAAGATGAAAAACCACACGACAGCGACCAGCACGAAAATGAAAAGCTTTAGTGCAACAAATGCGCCACTGAAGGCAACCGGTTCGATAAGTGCAAGAGCACTAAAAAGAAATGCCTAAATTGCAAAGGAGAACACAGAACTATGGCTCTGAGTTGCCCCAAAAGGCGAGAACCAATTAAAAGAAAAGAGGAAGAAGAGAAAAATCATATGCGAACGCCACAAGAAAAGGAGGAACGATGTGACAAACACCGGTAAATACATCACACCATGCAAAGGAATACGTTGATAATTCTGGAAATTAACGCCAACGGCTAGACGACTAAGAGAACTCTTTATGTAAACGTATTCAGGGAGATTGTTGCCGACGTCATATTAATCTCAAAACACAGGATCGACACTCGTAATTCGGAAATGAAGATCTCGAATTACGAAGTGTTGGTAAAATATTACTCACAAGAGTGGTACGACGGTGCCGTTAATCCGATCAAGAAGGGAATAAAATAGAAGCAAAGAAGAAATCTCGATGAATCCTATCTCGCGATTGAGGTCGAACTTGACATAGGAAAAATGGTCATTGCCACCGGATACCAGCTGCCAAAGAGAGATGTTTTACCTATACATTCTTTCAATGGCCTATTTGGCAGAAGAACCTCTCCTATATTAATGGGAGATCTGAATGTCAGATGCCGAGAATCCGGGTACAGGGCCTTGAACAGAATCGGAAGAAGCCTGAAAATCTTGCTGGGTATAAATATTGTCCAGCGAATAGACCCCGACTTCCCAACTTTCATCAGAGGAGAGATATCCACAAAACCAGACATATTTTTTAGCTAATCGTCGCTACCGTTAAATTACTACATAGAACCAGTGCAGGTACCATGTATTGATCATATAGGGATCCTGCTTACCATCAACAAGAACTCTATACAAGTCCCAGCTGTAGTTATAAAAAAAAACTACAGTAACACAGACTATAAGACTACGCACGCATTATCGAGGCCTAGTATCCGCCCAACGTGGATGAGGCAATTCTCGAGGAGATCGACGAGACACCCGACGACCTTACTAACAATCTCATCAAGGTGGATAGAGCTTGTATCCTGAAATCTGAGTGCAAGACTATTTCAACATATAGATGGAATGAGTACTTGAAGGAATTATACCCTAAGCTGAAATTATTGTATGAGATCAACATCAAGAATGCATCAATTGAGTCGATACAGCGAAGTAAAGAGATCAAGGAAGAACTCATCCAGGTGATCCTCGAACGACAGTGTAGACGATGGTACGATGCGATATAAAGGGTGTTCCAATAACTTTGACCGATCTTTTTCTTTTTCTTTCAGATTTAACAACTTCAGTCCTTTGCAATTTCACCAATGGAAAGATAAACAATCAAACAACGTATTAAAGTCATCGAAGCCTATTACGAAAATGGACGTTCAAACAGAAACGGATTTCGGGCACTTCGCGATTTTTTTGGTCATAATCGACTAACCGAGAGTACAATTGGGAAAATTGTCCGTAAATTCAAACAAACGGAGTCTTTGTCAGATATGAAAACGCCATTGCGTGCCCGTTTACGCCGTTCAACTGAAAACAGTGCTGCAGTGCGCGAGAATGTGACCGAAGATCCAGACACCTCTATTTGTCATCGCGCACAGGAATTGAACCTCTCCACAACAACGTTACATCAAATTTTGACAAAAAATTTATCTCTACACGCTTACAAAATTCAATTAACACAAGAAATGAAGACTGCTGACCATTTGAAGCGCCGTACATTCGTTAAATGGGTGCACGAGCAAAGACAAGCCGATGATGATTTTTCGCAAAAAATCATCTTTAGTAATGAAGCCCATTTTCATCTTGGTGGATTCGCTAATAAGCAGAATTGTCGCATTTAGGCTGATGAAAATCCCAGGAAGATTGTTGAAAAGCCACTGCATCCACAAAAGGTCACTGTTTGGTGTGCATTTTTTGATACCGGAATCATTGGGCCGTATTTCTTCGAAAATGATAGCGGGAATTCTGTTACGGTAAGGGGTGAGTGATAGCGTGCCATGATAACCAACTTTTTATGGACTGAATTGAATTCTATGGATGTCGAAGATTTGTGGTTTCAACAGGACGGCGCCACGTGCCACACAGCCAATGCAACAATGGCTTTATTGAATGAGAAGTTCCCATGTCGCATCATCTCTCGAAACAGCGAGGTCAATTGGCCACCACGATCGTGTGACTTTGCGACTCATGATTTCTTCCTTTGAGGTCATCTCAAAAGTAAGGACTATGCCACAAGCCAACAACAATTCAACAGCTAAAGGATAAGATAATAAAGTATATTGGTGAGATCGAGGAGCAACTATGCAGAGATGCCATCAAAAATCTTGACCATCGAGTGGAGGTGTGCAGCCGAAGCTTTGACGGACATTAAGGCGATATTATTTTTCACACATAATTGCCATGGCTCAAATAACATGATCAAATAGTGAAATCAATAAATTTTCACCAATAACACTGTTTCATTTACTGCTAACTCAATCCGTCTTAATGGAACACCCTTTATAATCTCGATCACGAGGTATCTCCCAAGGATTCTGGAATAAAATCAGGAATCTCAAAGGATAAATTGGGAAGAAGAAGATTGAAATAATAGAAGAAGTTGGAAACCTTGAAAGAGAAGAAGGAAAAAATGAAGAGATATTACGAAGATATTGGGAAAACATCTTCAATATAACTGAAGAGGAAAACGAGGTTATTAAATAGAGTTTAAAAGCAATATCATATACGACCTTAACGACCAAATACATATGACGCACCCTCACAACCGGGTGGATAGATAGTGCGACGGAGACGCCAAGATTAATGAACAGTAACTACTCGGCGTGCTATGCTCATTTCTTCAAAAAGACCCAGGGTAATCGGGGCTTACAAAGTCAAAATTTAAAAAGGTACCATCCAACGTAATCGAAGGAATGAGAAGGATTCTTAATGGCTGTCTGAACATGGATACTTTTCAGATGCTTACAAAGCCACAAAAATGATTTTCTTGCCTAAGCACGGGAAGGACCCGCGGTCGAGAGAGAGAGAGAGAGAGCTACCGGCCAATTTCTTTCCTGAAGTTTGGAGGGAAGCTCTTCAAGAAGATCCTCAACCAAAAACTGGTCTCTCACCTAGAGAACTCCCTCTATAACCAATACCAATTCAAATTTAGATAAAGCGAAGTACGGAGATGGCGATAAATATCACCACAAAATAGCTTGCTCAAGCCAAACGCGAGAGTAGTTACGTGAACATTGTTTGTCGGGATGTATCAAAGGTATTTGATAAAGTGTGGCAATGGAGAATACAGTACAAGATCTTCCGGCTGGGACTAATTGAAATAACTCTCTATGACTATGTCATGGAGAGGGCGGCGTATGAGAGTTTAGGGTTCAGCGATGAACCGAAGTTTCCGCTCACTGCTGGTTCCGCAGGGGCTATGGTGTCTGTCCCCCATTCTCTACTTGATTTACACCGCAGATGTCCCAGCGCCAGCGAATCCTACTTGCCTCGACTTTCTTTCGGCGATGATTTTAGCCAGATAATCACTTGTCAATGGCGTAACGAGCATATGCAAGCTCATATGACAACAGCAGGAATCGAGAGACTAAAGATCTACGAGGCACAATGGAAGATTCAAACTAATCAAGAAAAGTTCAAACTACTTCCCTTTGGCAGGTGACTACTATCTGATATGTGGATGTGGGATAGGCGTTATCCCTACAACATTGGGCGCAATGTACTTGGAATCAAGACTACTTCATCCCGGTAGAGCAAGCACGTCGCAGAAATAATTTCTAATGCCTCGACCGCAGTGAGGACTCTATATATGTATGTTCAGAAATCTCCGAGAAAGCAACAAAAATAGATTTAGAAGCACTTATAAGCTATACGTTGCTGTCCTCTGCTTCCGCTTTCTCTTGTGTCTCTAAGACACAAAAGAGGAAACTACAAGTGGAACAGAACAAATGCGACTAAGTAATCACAGAATACGCGTGGGTGGGATAGAAGATACCGAGGAGAGCTTCACCGTGAGGCGGGATTAAGTCCCATTAACCTTGTCATCGATGAGCAGACAGGGAATATGCAAGTGCTGGTTAATTGAGACTCGAACGATAAAATCGTTTAAATGATTAACCAGAACAGAAAGCTATAAGTCGCACCAGATTTCCGAGCGCCGCCAGACTAATTGATGGCGGAGCTGAAATGCAGTTCTACGCCTGAAAAGTATTGTATTCTATCAGAGATAATGATAAAGAAACCCCTAAACAAAACAATACTATGAATAATGGAAACACGCCGGCAATCGACAGAACACTTAGCGATGAAGACTTACACCGAACAACACCTAAAGAAAGAAGAAACAAATAACACAAAAGTACACACACTAGAAAATATATTATAACAAATAATCTAAGCACAAATCTAAAGTAATTAATTACAACAAAAGCAAATGCGCACTACATGCCCAAGAACATAAATTTTATTAAAAACAAATGGCTTGAACGCCAGAATAATAATAATTCTATCGAAAACAACAAAGGAACACATGAAAAATGAATATTGAAAGCGATAAACTTGATCACCAGGTACTTGCAACTCTTTGCAAATCTCCCACACTACCTTCTCCCTTTACCACTTGGCTATTTTTATCAATATACTCACACACCCCTTTTGTCTCTACACCCACCTACTCACTTACAACAATTATGTAGTTTTGTCTCTATGCCAAACCTAAGATTAATCAGTCCAGAAATGCGTCTGATCGAATCAAAGAAATTAAGATACCTTTACATATTAGGTCATCTGGAAAGTTAGTTCGTGTTGATTTAAAAAAAAATCAAAAATTAACTTAAGTGAAAGTGAAAGATTAATTTTTCCGGAGTTTTGATATATATATATATATATATATATATATATATATATATATATATATATATATATATATATATATATATATATATATAATATATATATATATATATTTATATATATATATATATCTTAAGAGAGCAGAGTGGTTGAGCGTTGCCAGGCGTATAGGTTTTTTTAGGATAAATAAACAGGCTAAACTTAGAAAGTTCATTATTATATTATAACTTATAACTTCCAGTGTACGTAGTTGGTTTTCGTTGTTTGCTGTATCTTTAATTGAAAAAGGATTTAAGTTGGTTATGGTGTGGATGTCTGTTGTCATAGTGTATTCGGATAGGGGAGAATTCTGGAGCAGTGAGTGGGGCTCCAGTTCTATATATATATATATATATATATATATATATATATATATATATATATATATATATATATATATATATATACATATATATATATATATATATATATATATATATATATATATATATATTAGAGTAATGCCAAAACCCGAACATCAACAATTTATCAGAGGATACTATCTCAAATTGATTTATTTTCATGTAAAAACATTGTAGCAAAAATTTGTACTTGATAATGTTTAAAGGTGGCGCCCGGTAATTAAGTATTATAGATATATTGAAACTCGAATGGTTCTCTAATACTGTCAGAGAGAGAGAGAGATAGAGAGCAAGAAAGCACGCGCGCAGTCGCTATTTTAAGGAGAGAGAGAGAGAGTCGACACACCTGGTCGACCCTTTTTAATCCACGCTCACGGAGGCGCAATATAGCAAAGGTCGTGATGGGCTGGAAGCACGACGTCGCGAAAGCCTGAGATTTTTCTTAATAGCACCAATTGTCTTGCCGGGGATTATCCTACGATGGCGTGATTCGCACAAAGTCCACCTCGCTCGGCAAAGCGTTTGTCCACTGGAACCCTTCTCCTTTGGGTGCAGGAAAACGACCCTTTGTCCCAACCCTATAAAACGTCCAACGATAGACTCGGATACCAGTAAGTAACCGCCGGTGTCCCAAGTATCTCCCATCTTTTTGCACGAACCGTTTCCGAACCCGTTGAGTTTCTTGTATTCTCGTGGAACTCACACGAGTCAACCTCGTACTCCTTCTTACCCATTACCGGAATGCAACGGTTCAAATTCTCGATTCTGTATTCTAAACCCAAAGGCAAGATCTGAGTTCATCTCCCGTAATAGTCGTTTATCAAGAAGCTATAATGGTTAAATCTACGCCGTCTTTAACAAGGCAGGATTACTCCCTCGGACCAAATATTCGATGTAACTGCAACGCGCAGCTCTTTTGTGCAAGCTCCCCATCCCCTTTAAACCTCCGTCATCTGGGCTTCGAGTCTGCTCAAAGTCATTTGAACGTCCCATCTGTCATTGTCCGTTCATGTGTATGGTGGTCGACTCCGCCCAGGTCGCTGTTTGAATCCGAACTCGTGTACGTGTTCTATGTTTATATAGCGTACTAAAAACTCCTTTTAATTTTTTAAATATATTATTTTAATAGTATTAAAGTATATTTTGTACTACGTTTCTACTAGCCCAGAACTTTCCAAGATAGCTAAGGATTGTCCAACCTAAACTGCATCTGAAACTTAATTGCAGTCTGAATTGTATTCATAATTTCACCCACGCTCATAGCTGACTAATCCGTTCATAAGCCTCCCTCCCTCGGGATAAAATTTTTTGAAAAGGGTTGGGTTTTAACATCAATCTACGACAAATACTTAATTAGTCATTGAATATATTGTTCTTGCATTATAGGTATAATTTTAGCAATATTTTAAGGGTTACATCCATTTTCAATCAACAAGGATTATATAGTATAAATTTAAGTTCTTTTAACTTAAAATAAGAATCTTAACAATTGTTTCAAGAGGTTGAGTTAAGGCAAAAGGCGCATGTGACCTGATTTATTATGTTGCTTGCAGTAGAAAGAAGAAGTTATGCGATGATGTTCCTGATTTAGAGAATTACAAAAATTTCAACTGGATAAACTATGACAACTAAAAGTTCAACTGAAGTTTGGTTGATTGGTGAACCAATAAGTCACTTAAGCCATAGCAAGTTACCATCAAAGAAAGAAGTTATCTGTTTACTGATGAACCATAAAAATGTTAAATAGGAGAGCAAGCTTTAAACCTAACTATAAGTGATGTATTATATGTGTGGCAAAATGCTGGGATATCAACTAATCATAAATGTAATGCAGTAAAAAGACTTAATGTATTTTATAATGACTGGAATGCTAAAAATTCCTTTAGGCAGTGGCAAACGTATGGCAGAAGCAGTTCACCAAATGTGTCTTAACAGGGAATTCACAGATAAAGTGAAAGATATGTGATTTGATACAACCGCTTCAAATACATGTCATACAGAAGGAGCTTGCAGTATTATGCAAGATTAGAGAGAGACTTATTGTGGCTCCTCTGCTCACATCACATATTTAAAATTGCTTTGGACGCCGTGGTATTCCTGCTCTTTAAGTTTCTTCTGACCGTGATATTCCATTATTCAGAAGATTAAAAAAAAATATGAAATAACATAAACCAAGGCAAATATAACACCTTAGAAAATTATCCTCAACAAAAGTAAGATGTAATGAAGAAATTTTCTACAGAAGTGATCAAAGAAAGACAAATTCGATACGATTAAAATGAGCTCTTGGAGTTACAGATATTAATAAAGGGCGAAACTCATCCTAGTTGTCTGAAATTTAAAAACCTGAAGCATACCACATAACTAGATAGATGGCAAATCTTATATACTCCATGGAGATTTTCATGTGCAAATGTCAATTGAAAATTTCACTCAAGGAAGCAAAATATTTGGAAGAAATATGCAAATTTGCCAATTTGATCTATGTAAACTTCTGTTTTTTTGCACCAAATGCAGCTAGTGCTCGACGGAATAATTTAAAGCTTCCTGCAGAACTTCATTGCTACAAAGGAACAAATAAAACGATTGTCAATGACACCTTAAACAAATTTAAATACCATCACTGCTATCTTTATAAAGAGTTAATTGCTCTGGCCTATTTTGATGACGGGTCTCATTCGAGATAAAGGAAAAAAAAGGATGCCTTCAAGAATCCATCTGCTTCATATTCACCCAAGCAAACCAAAATAAACGATTAAAAATATGGCAGAAAGCACCTTTTAGACTTTGTGACGACAAGCACACTCTCTTCAAAACACTTGCGGTGTCCTCAAATATTTTAACAAATTGGGTGAGGCCTGGACTTAAGTAGAAAGCTTTTGGTTTGCTAAATATGTTATTAATAATCTAAAAGTTATTAATGCCACTACTGAAAGAAGAGTTAAGCTCATGGATGATAACAACAAATTACTAACTAAGGACGAGGACCAAAAACAGTATTTGTTACAAGTTGCGTCGAACTACAGAAAAAAGTTCACTAACAAATCAAAGACGACCATTATTGACACTGCTTCAAATAAGTAACCACTTCCAATAAAATGAAAAAGAAGTGGTATGGTAAGCCTACTGGGAACTTCCACTATAAAAAAAATAACGTAGTGCTTGCTGTACCTCCTGGGTGCCATGGAAATCTGCAATATTCAAGTACTTGGCGCCACTTCTAAATATTCATTTTTTCACCCGTAACTTTTGCAAAATAGTGTTTTGTATTAAAATGAATCACTTAAGAGGTATCTCATAAAATGTAAAATAAACGGTGAATCGCAAAAAGGAATACCAAATTTAAATCTAAATAACTTTTTATTGTCAAATTGAATTTAACAAGGGCTTTATGCAGATAATTGGCTCAATGAGAAAACATTTTTCAGCCAGTAGAAAAACATTTCCTTTCTAGCATCCATTTCTGGATTATGTGAAGCTAGCTGTTTTTATTAAACGACATAAATTATTTGTGATTTCAAAAAGTTATGTTTCTAGGACATTACCGCATAAGACCTCACGTCTGAAGATGTCTTTGAGACCTTAATATGCAACTGACAAAAGATCGACGCCTCTTTATTGTCAAGAATAATTTATAAACCAAAAGCTTAATGCAAGTACAAAACTATCTCAAACAAGAATTTCCCCAGAGAAAATCCCAACTTAACGTACTATTTGAAAAAAACTGTTGAAAGTATAAAAGAAAGGGAACTATTCTCAATTTAATTGAATGATAATCAACAGAACTGAATACTGTAAGAACCGAAGAGAGCATTAATTGTGTTCGTCAATTATTAATAGAAATCCCTAAAGTATTCCAGAATAACTGGTAGGGGACTTTTACAAGTGTCATTTTTGCGATTTGTTCGCAAAGACTTGCAATTCTATCCATTTAATTTCACTATTTAACACCAACTCGTTGAAAATGTTTTTCTTCTCCGTCTCAAATATGTTCACTGGTTTCTCGTGCGTCCAGGAAGATTAATTGAACAGTTAGTTGTTGGAGATGAGGCTGCATTCCATATGAATTATCAAGTAAAAGGACCAAACTCCCGGCACTATGCATCAAGAAACCAACCGCCCCAAGACCATGAGTACGAAAAGAGTATCCGAAGAGAAAATTTGTCTTGGTTGCGAAGATTGTATGGCATTGGATTGGTAATTGGACTATTTTTATTATTTGGATCATACATGTTAAAATTTACCTAATAAATTTTAAATCAAGATATCATTCCACAATTACATGCTGCTTATGTAGCCAGATTTAATCAGTTTGCTGAATTTAAGATGCGGCTCCCGCTCACATAGTACCGATTATTAAGAATCGCTTGCAGGAATTCTGCCTAAAGCAAATAATCGCACGGGACCATAAGACCAAATGACCTGCTGGAAACCCTGATTTTACCCTATGTGATTTTTTTAAGGGGTCATTTAAAGAGTGCAGTTTAATCGACAGGACTTTTCAATTTAGGTGACTTGGGTAATCGTATCATAAATGGAGTAAGCATCATAAAGAACAGGCTATATGTTATCAAAGGAGTGGAGAGCCCAAATCTGTACAAATAGAAATGGCCGTTTCATTGAATAAAGAAAAGAAAATTGCAATAAACAATAAAGAAAATGTTAACTCTTTTTAATGATTGATTATTTTAAGATTATTCTTATTTTATTAAACCAATATCAGACATTGTTTTCTGATTGACCAAATTGTGTCCAGTAACATCTTGTAAAATTGAATTAAAATTTGAAAAAGTAAATTTTAAGTAAAATCTAATTAAAATGTCTGCTTTCTTAGCTTTATTTTTCTTATTTAAAATATTATCAGCCTTTTTCTACTAACATAGTCCTTAACCTTAAGGTGATGCTATTCCTGATGTTTTCCCCAGCACTTCTTACCCTACTTTTAAAATGATCCTGCTATGTTATTCCCACTATTTGTCTACTCCATCCTTTGCAACGACTTAACTTCAAGCCATCCCTTAAAATGTCCCTGCAAATTGGTGGTGTTTAAGTTCAACCATTTAACTCTTATTCGCGGGAGTTTTATCTTTTTTCGTTTTTTTGCACTTTTGCAATCTAGTATCGAATTATGATGTAGTGCCTTCTTACAATCCCTTGATTATTTAAAAGTTTTAACTTTTATTCAGATTTTGCCTTCCCCAATGGAGAAATCATTTCGAATTTGGCTACATTCGCTACTATTCCTTCCAATAACGATCCTTTCTTCTTCAATTATTCCTTCTATTACTTAATCTAACTTTCTTCGGAATTTTTCTTTTCTCTACAAGCTCACATCTCACTTGTGGTACATACACCCTGATAATATTAAATATTATTTCTTTAAATATTTCGTTTCATTTTCATTCATCTAATTCTCCTTCTATCCTACCTTACTAAACGTATTTTTCCTTACCAAAAATACACGCATTCTATTTCTTCCCTGCCTATTTGCACCACTGTACCATAAAATAAATCTCCTTGGTTTTATTTCCCTTCCATCTTATCTTGTTTCTTGAGCACAGAATACAGCAATTCCTCTTGTGTCCATTAAATCCACCATTTCCCTACTTGCGGAAGTTAATGCTCGAAACAGGATTAATACAGAATATTAACTCAAATCTTCTTCCTTTGAAAGCATCAGAGTTGTTGCCAAGCGGAATACGAATTCGGAAGAGAAATCAAGGGACTTTATTTAAAGTAGAACCAAGGAAAATAACGATTTAGATTTGTAATTTGCAATAATTATAGATGAGCAAACATGACAAAATGAAAGTTATATATATATATATAATGTTCAACAGAAATCCCAAGGCGAGGAAAATGGCTGGTATCATCCTTTTTATTTACCGGCGACGTTTCGACCACAATACGGTCATCTTCTTAGGCCTAAAATATAAATAAACGAAACAAAATATTTTGCACTGTTAAGAGAGCACACTGCTAAATTTACATCTAGAACTTTAATAGCTACTATTAGCTTTGAATTGCAAATTTAGAGTTAAAGGGAATATTTCGAGATGGGGCTCAAATTTACAATAGAGAGAGTAGGGAAGGATTTTCAATATTTAAATTAGTTAACGAGTATATAATTGCTAAAATCTATTAAGGTAAGGGAGATTTAAATTATGAATCTAATGATTATATATAACTTTTAAAATGAATTTTAAACGAATAATTGAAGGAAAAAATTGGCAAAACCTATTATACAAAATCACAAACCTTGCCAAACGAGCGTGTTACGTGCTCCAGCCGACCCCAAAGCACCAAAACTGCGCCCCGCTACCCACATCCAAACGAATTCAGGTAACAAGGAGGGGAACCGACGAGAGATCATTATTTAAATTCGGGGAGAGCTGTTTTATATAAAGTGTTTCTAAGATTCGAAGGGTAATAGGGCATTTGTGCGAATTCAGAATTTCAAAGTTATTTAAGGAGATATCACTTTTGCACTTTATTACGTAATCTCTTATCGCTGAATTTTCTTTGCTTTCAAGGATCTTACCGGTTCTATTACTTATACCCATATGGGAAGAGAATCTTGCCTTCAGAGTTCTCACGGAGCTTCCGATATATTTGCCTTGGGAACACCCAGGACATTTAAATAAGTATATAATCGAACTCCTAAGACTCTTTGGAACCGGATCCTTTATCGTAAAGAAGGATTTTATATTGATTTTGTTGACAAAGGCAATTTGAAATTTTATTTGACAGAAGTATTTCCTTAGCAATATGTGTAATTTTCGGCTGAGGACTTTATTGTGAATACCCAGCTCTGGCCTCGTATAGCTTACCTGCCAACAAACTGGCAAAATACGTTGTGGAATTACTATCCACATTATCAAGGAATGAATATACAATTACGAACTCGTACAGTTTTCAAGCAGAATTGATTGCATATAAAGCAAATTCAAGTAGTTTTTTGGTGAGTTACGATATTCAGTCACTGCTTACAAACATACCAGTTAATGAAACCAAGACTATTATTTTAGACAGAATTTTTAAGGATTCACCAACTTTCCATGGTTTCAGTAAATCAGAATTCAAGTCTCTGTTGGACCTTGTTTTTGGTGGGTCGGTGTTTACCTTTGATGGCCAGATTTACCAACAAATCGATGGAGTTGGTATGGGGTCCCCAATCGGCACTTTAACAGCCGAATTTTTCATGACTCATTTAGAGGAGAGGGTTTTTTCTGAAGTTCCTGATTCATGTAGGCCAACTTTCTATAGACGTTTTGTAGATGACTCCATAGCTATATTTAAACAACGAGATCAAGCTTTAGAATTTCTTAATTTTTTAAACACCATCCACCCTGGTATTAAATATACAATGGAAACTGAGAGTGATAACACCCTCCCCTTTTTAGATCTTTTAATAAGAAAAAAACAAAATAATCTAGAAACATCAGTATATAGGAAATCGACTAATACGAGGTTAGGATTAAACTTTTTTAGTTGCTTAGATTTGAAATACAAAATCTCATCCATTAAGACCCTTCTTCACCGCGCATACAATCTCTGTTAATCCTACATTTTTATAGACAAAGAATTTCAGTACCTTACATCTTTCTTTATGCACAATGGTTTTCCTTCTTTTATTGTAGAAGAGTCAATCCGCACATTTTTAAGTGGATTGTATCAACCAAGCCACCCTAAGATAACAGTGGCAAAAGACAAACATTATTTAATAATGCCAGAGCTGGGTATTCACAATAAAGTCCTTAGCCGAAAATTACACATATTGCTAAGGAAATACTTCTGTCAAATAAAATTTCAAATTGCCTTTGTCAACAAAATCAATATAAAATCCTTCTTTACGATAAAGGATCCGGTTCCAAAGAGTCTTCGGAGTTCGATTATATACTTATTTAAATGTCCTGGGTGTTCCCAAGGCAAATATATCAGAAGCTCCGTGAGAACTCTGAAGGCAAGATTCTCTTCCCATATGGGTATAAGTAATAGAACCGGTAAGATCCTTGAAAGCAAAGAAAATTCAGCGATAAGAGATTACGTAATAAAGTGCAAAAGTGATATCTCCTTAAATAACTTTGAAATTCTGAATTCGCACAAATGCCCTATTACCCTTCGAATCTTAGAAACACTTTATATAAAACAGCTCTCCCCGAATTTAAATAATGATCTCTCGTCGGTTCCCCTCCTTGTTACCTGAATTCGTTTGGATGTGGGTAGCGGGGCGCAGTTTTGGTGCTTTGGGGTCGGCTGGAGCACGTAACACGCTCGTTTGGCAAGGTTTGTGATTTTGTATAATAGGTTTTGCCAATTTTTTCCTTCAATTATTCGTTTAAAATTCATTTTAAAAGTTTTATATAATCATTAGATTCATAATTTAAATCTCCCTTACCATAATAGATTTTAGCAATTATATACTCGCTAACTAATTTAAATATTGAAAATCCTTTCCTAGTCTCTCTATTGTAAATTTGAGCCCCATCTCGAAATATTCCCTTTAACTCTAAATTTGCAATTCAAAGCTAATAGTAGCTATTAAAGTTCTAGATGTAAATTTAGCAGTGTGCTCTCTTAACAGTGCAAAATATTTTGTTTCGTTTATTTATATTTTAGGCCTAAGAAGATGACCGTATTGAGGTTGAAACGTCGCCGGTAAATAAAAAGGATGATACCAGCCATTTTCCTCGCCTTGGGATTTCTGTTGAACATTAAATTTAGGCTTTCTAGAAGCAATCCTCATCGATATATATATATATATATATATATATATATATATATATATATATATATATATATAACTGAATCACAAAAATAAGGAACGTGAGGAATTAATGAATAACGTTACAGCTACGAGGAAAATCAAACAACGGAGAACTGCGAGGCCTTTCGACTAATGGTCCTTTACTAGGTAAACTAAAAGACAGGGAAAAAGAGAACGATATTTATACACCTGATTAATCTTTATATTCCATATTCTCATTAATCAGGTGTATAAATATCTTTCTCTTTTTTCCTGTCTTTTAGTCTGCTTAGTAAAGGACCATTAGTCGAAAGGCCTCGCAGTTCTCCGTTGTTTGATTTTCCTAGTGGCTGTAACGTTATTCATATATATATATATATATATATATATATATATATATATATATATATGTGTATATATATATATATATATATATATATATATATATATATATATATATATATATATATATATATATATATATATATATATATATATAATTGCAGTAGAAAGGATACGACCATAAGTGACATTCCTATTTATTCCAAATAACGTTTCGCATTAACTAATCCATCATCAGGCTAAACCGATAAACACAATTTTGAGGAGAACAAATGTTGACTTAAACTAAATGCAAATCAAAAGCAAATAATTAAGATACTAAACCTATAAAATTAAAAGTATTAATAATTACAATTACATATACAAATAAGCTCAAACCAAAGGAGCGCAACAAATTCCTACCTGCTGTCAGCGAGTCAGAGGAATGACTAAGGAATTTACCAAAACCGTACAAGATTATGGGTAGTTTGTTTTCGGTAGAATATTAACAGGTTTGAAGCTAGTTGGTTGAAACTATTACCTATAATGGGTGGCAGGTCAAGTATGAATTTAACGTGGGCGAATGTGTTTATTTTATGAAGAAAGATTCGAGAATTCTGAGCTAGGTTATGTTATGATTAGAGCCTAGAATCTCAAAATTATTGATGCTTGCATCAACCTTACACTATATCATATACCTTATCACTATATTCTTGAATCTTTCTTCATAAAATAAACACATTCGCCCACGTTAAATTCAGACTTGACTTGCCACCCATTATCGGTAATAGCACAACCAACCAACCAGCTTCAGTTCTTCAATATTCTACTGAAAACAAACTTCCCATAATCTTGTCCAGTTTTGGTAAATTTCTTAGTCATTCCCCTGACTCGCTGATAGCAGGTAGGAATTTGTTCCTCTCCTTGCTTTGAGTTTATTTGTATATGTACTTGTAATTATTAATACTTTTAATTTTTTAGGTTTACTATCTTAATTATTTGCTTTTGATTTGTATTTAGTTTTATTTAACATTTGTTCGTTTCACAAATTGTGTTTATCGGTTTAGCCTGATGATAGATTAGGTAATCCGAAACGTTGCTTGGAATAAATAAGAATGTAACTGATAATCTTATCCTTCCTACTGCATACGCCTTCTTAAAAGCAATCTTGTCGAATATATATATATATACATATATATATATATATATATATATATATATATATATATATATATATATATATAAAATAGTTCCATTACTACATTATACAGTTTGGAGTTTTCTCTGGAAACTGTTATCACAAAGACTGGGTTTCATTATTTGTCTGATATAAGTCGACCTCCATGCTGCCCTTTAAAACTAAGTTACATTACTTGAGTGAATGGTTCTTAGGGAAATTCATCCAAGAGAGGACTATTTTTAAGTTTAATGCGCGCATACAATTCCTTTACCTGTTAGAGCAAAGCAGTAAAGCTGATCTTACTTCAGAGTTTATGTCTGAGACCTTGGATTCAGGAGTTAAAGAATGCTTTTATTTGTAGCTTACACTTGTCTTTTGTACGACGTCTCCTTCGTTATTTTTCAAAGGAAATTTCTATTAGTTCTCCATTTGAAATAAGATGTATGTTGGTGTTCAAATTCCTCGGAAAAGAGATTCATATACAAACGTTTCTCGGCTGTTCTATTGGTAAGAATTTGTTCATAGAATCCTTGAGACCTCTAATGCCCCTTCTCAGCCTCATCACTAAGAATTATTAGAGGTTATATGAAACTAACTTTTAAACGAAAGTATTTGTACAAATCTGTCCTCTTTCTTTATATATGTTCATTTCAAGCAATAGACAGTACCTTCCAAACCTAGAAAAGAATATCCAAGAATCTATATTTTATTGATAGAACTCGTTAAATCTTAACGAAAATTGCACAAGCAATTTTATGATATTTGCCTTTGATAATGTCCAAGTTTCATTTCATAGAAGAGCGGCTAAAGAGTTATGGAGGACGAAATGTATATTTAAATACGTTCCAAACTAGCGGAGAATTAAAATGTAGACATAACCAAAAAACAACATAAGTTTATCCTAGCAAGATTAACAAAATATTATTAAAATATATGAAAGCCGTTGTTTTTAATGATTTAGACTTTCTATCGGTCCCAGCACTTCATCAATTAGACTTTATTCCAGTCTTTATTTAATCTTTGTGAGAGATATACGAGATTCGTCTATTTTTTTATCATATCCTTGCCAACGAGTTCTTCTTATACGATTACTATCAAAGAGCTGCTTCTTGATTTGTGACAGTTCATCACGTCGATATTTTCAGCATCAAAGAACTGCCTTACCTTCGTTGTTGTGTGACACAAAGAATTGCCTTGTATGAAAACAAACACACGTACTTAAATTCGTAAAATCATGCCCGCCACCAAAGCAATTGCACTTCCCTATTTTGCAGTCACTTTTCATGCATGTGGGAGGCTATTTTGACCAGTACGACGCCATACATGCTGCTTCTCATTGTATTCAAGCAAATTAAATTTTTTGTTATTGAAAATTACTTTTGAACCTTTTAGCATTTTACAGAGCCTACCTAGAAGCGTAAACCAGAATAGGCGGTTTTTTATAATTATGAGAGGTTTCTTAGAAAGAAAGCTTGCTATTGGTTCCTCATCTCTCAAGATACGTGAAGCACTCTTGCGAGAGACATCCAGGTTCCTGTTCTTGGCAAATTTACGTGAAATACCGATGCTGTCTAAAACCGGTCCCTCATTAACATCCGATGGTAGAGCTCTGTTATTGTTATTGTTGTAAAATAATGGATCAATTTGATCTACATTCCCGTGTATCTCACTCCAGAAAGACTCCTCCTTCAAAATAGTGCGGTGGAAATCTAATTTAAAGGTGCGCTCATAGTGCAAACAATCAAATAATATAATGACTTTTCAATCTATAAAAAAAGGCTTTTCCTTCAAAACTACATTCATACTTCTATTATCACTAAAAAGACATAATTCCTAATAACTTTGCCGCTTATTTTACAAATAATCAATTAATAAGTTTCTGCCAAAGATGCCTTCTTTGAACTTTTTTATTGTGTAATAGCCACAAAATATGAATATTAATCGAGTTTCATCATTTAGTACATCTATCAGAAACATGCGTGTTAAATAAAAAGGAGTTCTTCCCTGTAGTAGGTCTATTATCGTTAGAGGACGCCTAAAAGTCAGCACAAGCTAATTCTGCCCAAATTAGGGCCCCTATCCAACCTTTCTTATACCCTCCTATGCATTAATTCATAAATCATCATTTCCTGCACTATTTTCCTTTCATATTGATTTGGTCCATCCACTGAAAGAAAGCCACAAGACTGCCTCCTCACAAAACCCTACCACGCAATTATACCATACATAATACATAATTTCATTTATTTTCCTCTCTATCAGGTCCTTATCTCTTAAACATCAACTCAACTTTAATGCGGTCTTCCAACACCACATTCTGTCATATATTCTCTTCTCAAATATATTCTCATCACTTATTCCTACATGCAACCTGATTTGCATCTTTCTTCACATTAAATTTGTAACTTACCCATGCCTTCCTGACACTAACGCCCTCTCTCACAAAATTAACTCTCTACTATCCCTTTTCAAACGCTTCCATATTCAACATAATTCTCAGTTCATTTCTTCTGACTTGGAGAAAGTCAATAATAGTATTACATTATTTCTTCTTTGCCCAATCAATCAATGTTAACTTCTGCACATGTTTGTTTTGTACTAAAGGAATTTATTTACTATACAGGCAAATAGGCTTCATTCACTACCCAGCTATGAAAAAGACCCTTGTTTATTCAATTTCTTATCCTGTGACCAGCTCATTCCGATTTGTCTTCTCAAACCACCAACTGATACCAATTCACATTTCCATCTGCCAGAGACCGAATTCCTTCAAGAAGCTTTCTTATTCATCTACTTTTATAGTATATTCTCAGCTAAAAATGTCCTACTCCTACATTCACATCTAACCATTCTACCATTCAATCATTTCACTCCTCACTCAATATCTTCAAATTGCCAATTTTATGCCTAACTGCTTCTTTCTTCGAAACGTATGTCACTTATTGTGGCCACCAATGGCAGTTACAATAACGTCACATTTATTCGTCGTCAATAAATTCAAGAAAGAGCTCACTGGTGTAATTCTTCTTTCTTCAACAAACATACAAATTATGTTAATGCTCAATCTTTTCTGCTCTTTGCTAAATTGCCAAAATATATTTGCTCAAAATTCAAGTATTTCGAAAGCAAATTGGGCTATGAAATCGCTAATGGAATTTTCTTAAATATTATTCTATCGGCTACATGTTGCATTGTATTAGCTGAGAGCCATTTATAGGAATTAAAATGCATACAATTGTAGTAAATGTTGAATGGCCTATAAAATCGAGTCATATGAATTTAATGGTACATAAAAATATATATTATTCTATAAAAAAGAAAATGAATCTAAAATAGCCAATTTTATGGTCATATACTGAATCCCTTGTATCTTACATTACTCTATTTGGATTGGGCGTTCGTTGTACATCTGAACTTTCGTTAAGGATGAGGCTTCACTTAGAGACATTTACAGCATTCTGGTGAGGCTTCAGTCTAATTTTATTGGTTTGTAATTACTAAAATATTTTATAATTAATGAAATTATATAAATAGACGTCTAATAGAATCAGCTCTCATACAGAAAATTTTAAACTTCAATTCAAGCAATGCCAGTTCAACACTAGTCCCTCGATAAGCAGCAGACCCATCAGACTTCTGCTCAAAGATATCTTCCCACACCAACCCTGAAATAAATTCTCACTTATAAATATGGGTGTCCTTTGGTTAAGCACTTTCTTTAATCATTAGTTTCCCAGCTATTGAAGAGGTTAGTTGTGTATTCCAATGAGCGCATAAGACTGTAAACAAGTTTGAAAGGCAAGAAAAGGGAGAGCAAAATTTGATCACAAACTTTGCATGGGATATAATCAACTAACTCCCTGTTTTTTATCAGTGGATCTATTTTTTGACACGGTATTTCATATCGTATTTTCGTATTGTAAGGCAATATTAATTTTGTAGGTCACGGCCAGCTTTTAAAAGTTAATTAATAGCGGCGAATATGGAAATATTATAGAATTATTATTACACACTTTTTACTTAAGAATATTTGGTGAATAAAAGTTGGTTCTGACTTGCTAATGATATTTTTATATTAACTATTTGGGCTATTACAGTTCAATGAATGTTCGAGTGTTTGTATCAATTTCATTCTGCAAGAAACAAAGGTCATATATCGCATCAAATATATGAAATGAAGTAATACTGAAACACAAACTTTAAGAAAAGGTAGATCGAATTAATGCACATCATAGCCACTTTTTCAAAAGTTCCATTAGATTCTATTTTTTTACCTATGAGAGGTTTGCATGTGTGATAGAAAAAAATTTCCTTCAAGTAAACTTAAAGTTCTATTTTTCTAGGAATTGTTTCTAAAACTTCTTTTCCATTGTGCGCAAGTGTGTCGAGATAGAAATAAAATGATTAGAGATCTCTGCTCTCCTGCGCCTGGGTCAGAACAAGTCAGACATCGCTAAGCAGCTCAAGGTCAGCCGGATTAAATCCACAGAGTCACAGAGAGGCTCATGGAACGAGGAAGACCTCAAATATCGATGTCGTTCAGGTAGACTTGAGGTTATCAACCGTTTGGCTATGAGGAAAGTCTTTGAAAGTGCTACGAAGCTCAAAATGACTGCGCTCCTGAAGAAGAAGAAAATCTTGGGGGAAAAGTGTGCAGGGTCGTCAAGGAGGAGGGCGGCAAGCGCTTGAGGAACGAGGAAAGGCCTCTTTTTAACGTCTGTATGCAAGGCCTTGATGAGTGATGCCAATCGACTTCTCATTTTGTTCTGATGAAAAAACATCCGCATGGAAAGTTTCGGCCAGAGCGTCTCTGAGCTACGCTAAGTGTCTACGACTAACCACTTTGCCTCCATGATTAAGCTCAACATCGCAGCTTCGAATGGAAAGAGATTCCACTGGTGTCGTTTCCGGGCGGTTACAGGCTCATCGCGACCGATTACACGGACATCCTGGCCATGCAATTTCTGCGCCGGATAAAATAGATCACGGAGAAGGAGGACTACATCTTTCAGCAGGATGGTGCCCTAGCTCACATGAAAAATCCCGAGGAATAAGTGTTGGGGTCAAACTTGAACTTTTTGTTGAAGGTATTATGGCCACAACTGTCTCCCGACTTCAATCCCCTTGACTATATCATGTGGACCGATGTAAATGGCAAGGCCTGCAAGATCCGTCACAGTAAGGTCGATGAGCTGAATTCCTAACACATATTTATATGTCAAAGCAAAAACTTATCTAACTGGATCAAAACTATCATTGTATCCTTTGTAGAAATTGTCGTAAGGAGTGTAACAGTACTTTTTCAATACCCACTCTTTAAAACCCCGCATAGTAGTAATTTAAGAATAGAAAATCATAAAAAATTTAGATATAACAACATTAAAAATATACAAAATATAAGAGTATAATAAAACTTACGAACTTGAGTGAAGGACAGGAACAAACCATTCTCATTCGGTTTCAGCCACGGATATTCGCCGAAAAAAATGACATCTTTTTATATTATGCCCATTTAAGTAATTTTTTGAGAAGGAAAACAGATTTCCACCGAGTTTTAATCGAAAAGCGACAGTCTAAGAAACTTGAGAATTTAGGTTCCGTTGCTGATCTAAGAGTTGATAAGGTAATTTTCAATTTCATTGAAGCCGTTATAACACACGATCAAAAAAACATTTTGACTCGATGATTAGATTTCAAATTGCATTGATTTAAGATTAATCGCATTACTTATTTCAAATAATTTGAAGTCATTGTTAATATCATACAGTCCTTGTCTCATTCATAATTACACAAGAATAAGTTTTATCACTAATAGTTTAGAGATCTTAAAAAATCCGAATTTAATTATAATCAAGCCAGATTAGTGAATGGGCATATTATTATAAAATAAGACCGATTATACAGTAAAATAAATTCTATTTTAAATTTGATGAAGATCATTTAAAGTTGTCATAAATATATAACATAAAAGTAATAAATTTCTCCGATCCACATACGTAAGTTTAAAAGATTGCTTAAAGTACTCGAGTCTTTTCGGTTCAGGTTCAACTCTTTGCATACCTTAGGACCTTCTGAGGACCCTCAAAATTAAATTACCACTCCATGTAATCCTTTGCGAAAGTGATAAGCCTAAGTATAAGTTAAGCGGATTTTTAGTATCTATCATAGACCTTCATACTAAAAATGAGTTTACTCTGCGCAATTCTTTGTAATTTGCAGGTTTGATTAATTCCTCTAGATTTGCGCAAAATATATTATGATCACTTTCGATATTCAGTCACTGTTCACAAATATGCCTTTTGGTGAAAACTAATATAATATGTGATTCACCTTTAACACTAATTCCTCGATCATTGGTTTTAACAAGTGTGACTTTCCAAAGCCTGTAGTCGAAGCCATAATATTTCTTCTTGATAACAAACAACCTTTACACAAAAATGATGGGATGGCAATGGGCTCAGCTTTGGGTCCATCGTTTGTAAATTCATTGTTGTGAAAAATGGAATAGGCGAGGATTTCTAAGTTTCCTCAACTGTTTTAACCTATACTTTTTATAGGATAAGTAAATGATTGTTTAATTTTTTTTTTATATATGTGTCACTTCACAGTTTCAAAATTATATAAATCCCCCCAAGATGCTAACATTAAATTTACATTTAAGAACGAAACTGATTACTCACTTTAATTTTTGGACATAAAAATCCCACGTTCAAATAATTAGGTTTTTACCTCAGTGTATAGAAAACCTAACTACTCTCTGCTCGACACTGATTATCTCTCCTATTCACCAAACTTTTAAAATATCATCAATAAGTTGGATAATTCACTTCGCTCATGAATTATCCGCTTACTCGGTAAAATTTGACAGAAGATGTCTTATGTTAGAAGATTTATAGATTTAACTTATTTTCTGCATTATTGCTTGACAAATTTATCAATCGATTTTTTACTAAGATATTTGATGTTAATGAAATTCAATTTGATGTTTCAAAGGTCTATCCACATAAAAACCTTTACTTTAGCCTAATATATAAATGTTTCCTAAAAACTTTCTGTTTCATAAGGAGACGCTCCTGGTGTTACTCAACTCCTTAGTGTCTATCAATTTTTGTTTTCAACTTGTCAAAGACTCTACGAGGTAAAACTACAAACAATTAAAATTAAAGATTTGTAAACATGACGTTTCTGATAACACATTTATACCTCTTCATAAGTTGGAATTTTCTTCAACAAGAAACCAGTTTAATCATTGTTATTATTCATTTTTTCAATAAATATTTCACAATTTATGGTTCTGTTTATTAATCTTTCATCCACAATATTTTAGAATCCCTATATATCCTTAGGAAAAATCTAAGCAATCATTAGTTTGATTTTGAAAATACTTTTTTATAGTTTGCTGATTACAAATATTCACTGATGAATTATGCGTCTCTTGTCCCCTAAAGCTGATAAGTTTCATTTTGCTCATATTTTGTAGGTACAATCTTATATATTTTCATTTTCATTTTCTATCTTATTCTATTCTCAAATTACTATTAGCTATGGGATTAAATATCAACACTATTGTTTTGGTTTGCTTTTCTAAATGTTTTTGCCTTTATATCACTTCTTTTATTAGATTTGATGTCTTAAATGACTTAAGAGAGTGGTCTCTTAAATTAAAGCCTGTAAAAAAATCTTATTAAAAGAAATTGTCCATTTTAATACATAGCCTTTTGTTTTATTATATTTACTAAATTTCTTTTGTTTATTGAACAATGTATACATAGTTCTAAATATGACTTATATCTCTAGATTTCACACACACTCTCTCGCACCTGGATATTTTGGTAGGGATTTTATCTAAAGTCTTTATTCCCTTTTTGTACCTGCTTTTAATCCCTATTTGTGATCATTTATTTCTATTTCTCAAACCCACTCTGTTTTTTTATCCTATCGTTTTACGTAGGCGAAGCATCGCTTAGTTTTTCATATATATATATATATATATATATATATATATATATATATATATATATATATATATATATATATATATATATATATATAATATATATATATATATATATATATATATATATATATATATATATATATATATATATATATATATATATATATATATATATATATATATATATATATATATATATATATATATATATATATATATATATATATATATATATATATATATATATATATATATATAGTACAAGAAGAGAAAGGGACATTAGAAGAAGACTAGAACCAAAGAGAACAAAGGGCGGCACAATGAAGGCAATCCTTTATCGAAAAGACAGAGATAACGCCAGAGGAAAAAAGTTTAAAATATTAGCCAGGACTCGAACTTGGGTCTGCTGATTGCCGGTCAGATGCCCTACCGTCAAGCTACCAGGCACAGTGACTCTACCTCTTTCAAAGCGTTACCCCATCAAACCTAGTATCTCCATAAGCTAGGAACTTCCTAGGGATTTTTATACCACATCTTACCCGCTCACAATTTAAAAGCTCATTATCCATATAACATACAAAAAAAGAGTAAATACAAGTTGTGCGGGTTATAACAACAACCGTAGGGCTTTCGCCATATTTATTTTCTGCCTTTCAAAACAATTTTGTGTACAGAAAGAAAGATGAATCAAATTTCTCTTTCTCTTGTACTATATTGTTATATGGTCTGCAATGCAAGGTTTATGCATCTTTCTTTCTGTCTTAAAAATGGTTTTCAAAGTCAAAAAATAAATATGGTGAAAGCTCTGTGGTGGTTGTTATCACCCGCACAACTTGTATTTGTTCTTTCTTTATATATACGAGTAGGTATATATATATATATATATATATATATATATATATATATATATATATATATATATATATATATATATATGTAGGAAGTAATATTTAGAGGGGGTGCCTAGCACTTGAATATTGTTGATTTCCATGGCACACAGAAGATACAGCAAGCACCACTTTACATTTTTTATAGTTAAAATTTCCTCGTAGACCTAGCATATCACTTTCTTTTCTACCTCTATCGGAACTGGTGACTCATTTGAAGCAGCTGAAATAATGGTCTTCGTTGATTTGTCAGTGAACTTTTTTCAATAGTTCGAAACATCTAACAAATGCTATTTTTGCTCCCCCTTATTAGTTAGCAATTTGTTGTAGTCCTACATGAGATTAACTCTTTCAGCAATGTCATTAACAACTTTTAGATCATTCAAAATGTTTTTAGCAACCCAAAAGCTTTCTGCTTGAGGCCAGTCCTCAATTGCTTCGCTAAAATGATTTGAGGACTGCCCACGTGTTTTGAAGAAAGAGAAAGTATTTTTTTATGACAAAGTCTCAGAGGAGGTTCTTGTCATAATTTTCATCGCCTATTTTGGTTTTCTTGGGTGGATCTGAAACTGCTGGATTCTTAAAGGGATCTTTCATTTTTTCTTTTGTCTTAAATAAGACACTATCATCAAAAACGGCCAGTAGAATTTACTCCTCCGAAAGATGCCAGATGTCAGTATATAAATTTATTCAAAGCGGCATTGACAATTATTTAATTTACTCTTTTGTAGCAAGGAAGTTTTTCAGGAAAACAACAATTCATTATGTGGGCACTGGCTGCCTTTGGTGCAGAAAACCAATACTTTACTTAGATTAAAATGCCAAACTTGCATATTTCTTCCAAATATTTTGCTTCCTTGGGTGAACTCTTGAATTGACATTTGAACATGAAAGTTTTCATCAAGTATATAAGTTTTTCCATCCATCTAGCTCTGCGGTATGCTCTAGGTTTTTTTAATTTCACACCACTAGGAGTTTCTCTCTTTATTAATATCGGTAACTCTAAGAGTTCCTTTTAATCGTATCGAATTTGTCAGTCTTTGATCAGTTCTGTAGAAATTTCTTCATTATATCTTTCTTTTCTCGAGGATAATTTTCTAAGGTGTTATATTTGCCTTGGTTTATGTTATTTCATATTTTTTTAATCTTTTGAATAGTGGAATATCATGGTCAGAAGAAGCTTGAACAGCAGGCATACCACGGCTTTCAAAGCAATTTCATATATGTGATGTTGGCAAAGAAGCGACAATAGGTCTCACTCTAATCTCGCATAATAATGCAAACTCCTTCTTTACGACATGTATTTGAAGCGGTTGTCTCAAAACAGATACCTTTCACTTTATCTGTGATTCCCTAGTCAAGAGGTATTTGTTGAACTGCTTCATCCTTGAGGAATTTGTAGCACTTCAAGTAGCTGTTCTGTACCAGTGCTAGATATTAAAATTGGCAGGCGATCCACCACCCTTTTTCCTCATATGTCTTCAAGAAGTTTTACAACCCTATGAACTATAAAGGACTACTTAGTTTGACAGTGTATTTTTCAAGTTCTAACTGAATATCTTTCTTGATTATTTTCGAACTCGACGGATAGTAGAGTAACTGATAGTATAGTTTTCAGGGTTCTTCACTACACGCGAAATGGTAAGAATAATAATGAGAGAGGCTAAGCGGTCAATAATCTTGGCAACATGCAAGGAAAAAAGTATATTTTCGTTCAATATTTTAGCCTTTTTCTTTGGAGGACCTTTTCATGCTGAAGGTTTGGGTTCACGCTATAAAGCTTCTACTTCTCATTCACTGGAAGCATTGCTGGTACTAAATAAATGCTTCTTGCAAGATTAACGGTTTCATTGAATAAGGCTGCTTGTCGTCCCTTTTTTTAGCCCAATTTGTCTTGCTGCACTTGATCTTCAAGTTTATGCTGTTATGCCTTGCTATCTATTCCAATTATTATCCTTCTCCTTCTCGCTCTCTATAGACGAGAGAACTATTTATTTTATTCATTCATCATAAATTCATTAGCATATTCATGAGCAATATCAAATAGTCCATCTAGACTTTTCTTCCATTCTATCTTTACCTCCTTCATACAAGGATTTTTTATCTTTGATTTTTCTAAATCGTTTCCAGTCATCATTTTATCTATTAAGTTTCTTTACTACATATCAGAGAACAGAAAGAGAGAACATACACTTGCTCGATACTTTTCGTCTGAGCTAATGAAAGTGCGAAATCATGAGACCCCGTAGTGGCCTGAAAGCCCACCATCGCAGAAAGCCACGACAAGCTTGAGAGCCCGAAAAGGTCCCATTGGGAGTCGGACAAAGTCTCACCTCGTCGGCTTAGGAGCATTTAAGCGATTGTGCTAATAGGGCGAGGCTACCCTCTCCTTCCGATGCGTCAACGGACCCTGGAACCCTCCCCTTCGGACTGAGGAGTGAAACCCCCATTTGACCCCACTATATCCTCCGGCGCCAGAGTTGGAAAGCAGTATCTGGCAACTGCTCACCCCGTCAGTATTCGACGCCTGCCTGCCCCGTCATTATCCTCAGTTTTCCCGCCCCGTCAGTACCCGCTATTTGCATCCCGTTAGACTCTGCACAATTCCTCGCAGAACCCCTCAAGCTACGAGTATTCTCGTTTAATTCGCGTGAATCTACCCCGTATTCCTTGTTACCCTCTCCTCAATCTTCTCTTTAAGATGTGATTTATAACCACTCGTTGTTATTTTGATGCCTAGTGCCTTGCCATCTGTGGAGTGCTGGTAACGTACACCCTCTGCCATAACTTCCCTCGTACGTCTGCGTCCCATCGGAATCATTTTGAACTTGCCGATTTTCGTCTTGATTTTATTCATCCTTTAATAGTTGTTAATTATAGCAATTTGTCCTCGTCACGATCTGTGTGACATCGTCTGCCAGTTGAATGTATTGGGCAAAATCGTAGGCAGGATGTGGGAGGTCGCTGGTAAATATCGAAAATAACGTGGGGCTAAAAAATCGAGCCTGTGGCACTCCTGCTTCTAGGTTAAAGATCTCCTTCACTGTCGTTAATGCTGATCATGGCCTTACGATTATCAAGGTAGCTGCACAGGATCTTTTTCATGCCTTCCTCCATTCCAAGGTCGTAGATTTTATTTTTCAGGCCCGGCACCCAGGACCTTGTCAAAGTCCGAGGCCACGTCTCTAAGTACGACATCTAAATTATTACCCCTGGCCTTTTCAACAGCGATCTTCTCTGTTATGAGGGCTAATGCGGTTTCGGTTTCTAGTTTTTTCCTAAACCCGTGTTGTTAATCGTTGTACAGGCTGTTGTTCTACAAATAGCTCGTAAGTCTTGTGTTCAAGAGCTTTTCGAATAATTTACTGATGAACTCCAAAAGGGAGATCTTTCTATAGCTACTTATCTCTTTTTTAGGCTTCCCGGGCTTCAACAAAAATATCATCTTGGCCTTTTTCAATAAATCTGGAAAGTGGTCATTATTCATGTAAGCGTTGAGGATGTTTAAAATTGCTTGATTTACGTTGGGTGGGGGTGATTTTATTAGGTGAATCTTCGTAATTCCGGTCAACCCTGGAACTTTTTGTTTAAAACTCTTCAGTGCAGTTTCATATTCTTCGTATGTGAACGGTTTACCCTCCTCCTGAGCAGGGCGAGTACGGTCAAACAGAAGATGAGGTGTAAGTTCTTCACCCAGCTCTCCCAACCTTGTCTCAACTTTATTTTCATAGTCCCCATCAAATTCTGCATTTTCCGCTTTGTTTCCAAAAGTCTCTGAAGTGACACCCCACGTCCTCATCTCTGTTAATTCCAACTCCTTTGATTATTATATTTATTCTTTCCCTTGGAGGGGTTCCTATTTATCTTTTAATTTGATCCCAGAATTTTTTTGGATCCGTTTCAGTGTCTAGGTTACAAATTATGTTGTCCCATGTCTCCTTTAGATTTCTCCATGATGAGAAATTTGATTGTTTCTCTTAGTTCTCGTGGCTCTCTATTGATTTGATAAGGATATCTAATCGGTTCATTCTTTCGGTAATTTCTCTACCCAACCTCGGGGCTGAGAGAGTTTTAAATCCGTTTCATGGGATAGCTTGACGGTCGGCCTCTTTGAATTTCACCATTATATTGGTAAAATGATGGTCTATCTCCTTAATCGAGTCGCATTTCAGTCTATTTACCGGTATGGTGCTCAAGTAATCTTTATAATCTTCCCAATTATCCCTGTTCAGCAATCTCTGTTTGGGTATTTGGACCTGTATTGATGAAGTTGATAACGTAGTTACCATGCTTATATGGTCTGATTGTATGTAAGGACCCGGCACTGTCACTTGGTTGAGAGCAAAGTTGGCATGAGTCAATACAACATAAGGTGTTGTAGAAGATCTTCCTGTTAAGAATATGGCAAGAATCGGACCAACTCTTTGCACTATGTTCCTCCTAATTAGAAGGCTGAGTGTGTTTCTCGCTTCATTTTAAGCCGTAGTATATCTTGCCTCTCTGCAGTGGGCATTAACGTCTCCATTTGAAATTGTTGAGGAGTTTCTACGGAATAGGCGGATGAAATTAGGAACTGGCAAATATGAGCGTCTAGGTGGTTGATAACCGACTGCAACCACAAGGTCATCATAGGTCATCTTGACCTTCACAGCCAGGTAAGACTCTTCCAAACCTTGAATTTCTTGGAATTTTATTCCTTTCCTGGCTGCAATTGCGACGCCATCAAATCTCTCATTAAAGTGTTTGGCCATCAGCACTTCATAATTGTATATTTTAATATACTATGTTCGCAAATCGACGCCATTCTCGGAAATGAGGATGATGTCCTGGTCCAGGTTCCTTATAATTTCCTTGTATATTCTTTTTTATTTGTCCATCCGTTGACATTGAGGGAGAAGATTTTCAGCTTACTGATATATCTAATTTGACTGTACATGAATTTTAGTTCTTTTGTGGTTGTTTCGGTTTATTCCCGTTTTCTCTTGCTGGAAATCTTTTTCCCCCGTTTCTCTTCTCCTTGAAAATCTCTTGTGCGATATTAAAGCATGATTCCTCTGTTATCACTATTATTCCTTGTTTCATAGCCGCTAACAAATTATGTTTATTTATATCCCCCTCATAATCATACTTATACTTCCCTTTCATGATCTCTGAGATGATGTCAGCTGTTTTCGATATTTTAGGCAATGGTGCGGACAGGGAGCCGTATATCCTCATACCTATTTCATCAGTTGTTTTGTACGTTTTTGATTTTTCAGTATCGTCCATCGGCGTTTTAGGTCTATTGAGGCGGAAGTCTCTAGATGAGGAGCGAGATCTTGTGGTAGCGTCTTGCATTGTTTTGAGTTGGGCCTGGAACAACTCCTCTGACGGAGGATTGTCCAGAAATCACATTGGCTTGAGCTCGTTGTGAATCCACAGTTTTTTCAATTCGGTAGCCTAACTACCTGGTTTGATTACTGTAGAAGTCTAAATATCACGTACATTAATGTACACGGAAATACCCCGACACAGGCTGCGCGTCCCTCCCGTATTCCAAATTTGCCTTTCGCCTTGATTTCCCTCTGCCCCTTTTCGCACCAAAGAGATGGCCGTTCAGGAAAATGTCTGCCGCTAAAGGATACCTGCTAGCCGACGAAGGTCCGAGTTGTCGTGCTGTCGTAAACCGCCACGTAAAGCAAGGATAGCTGGAAGGTGTGAAAGATTTACTCTGGCTGGCAGCAGATGAAAAGTTCTTTCGCGCAGCGATACGGATTTTAAAAGAATTCGGTGGTCTCTCCCGATTTTTGCTCGTGAGGGAAATAAAAGGGAAACTTATCCCTGGAGTCAGGCAGAAGATCTTGGACCTACGTTATGTGTGGAGCTAGTTCCACGAAGGAAACCGTTCGCCCGTCGCAAGGAAGAAACTTTGGGAAATTTTTTGTTGCTGTCAGGGTATTTGTAGGTGCTAAACTTCCCGCAGACGCCCCCGGCCCCCTTCTGAGTCAGAGGTAACACAAGACTTCCCTCTGCAGATTACCCTAGAGGCAGCTGGGGTAATCATTTTGGGCTACCCATTCCAGGTGCCAATAATCGGAACTGACACTTCGAGGAGAAGAATTCCGATTTTAGTCATAGTTTGACTCGCCTTCGTGATTCGGCCTAGGATCATTAATCAGGACACCTGTCTAGGATTAGCCCCCATATTCGGTAACCTCGGACGACTGGACTAAGTGCAACATCGTCAGAAGAAGAAGACATTCACCGTCATTCTCCAAATACTTACGAACTCAAAGGTATCGTTAAAAGGAATTATCCCCTCCCCTAACTTCACCAGTGTAATCATTAACTACAATTTCCATTTCAAGCTTATAAACTCGAGTATTACAAGTGATTAATTCAGTGCTTAATTCCGTGATATTATTCAATTCATTCTGTCAGGTGTAATTAAGACGCAAGCGTCCTAATAAGTAGATTTCAAGTGTAATAATCCCCGCGATATTATATAGGCTTACTAATCCAGTGCGAAGATTCATCTTATTTATACATATATATGATATTTCATATTTCCAATTTATGTATATTGAATTTTATTTTTGTATGTGTGTGTTTTAACTATTTTGGACGATCCTTTGGCAATGGATAAGCAATCCACTAGTCTAAATTCTCAATATTACATAAGTCCACCCATGTCCACCCATTACATAAGTCCACTGGCTGTTACTGAGTGAACACACACTCAGGGGATCATTTATTTTAATCAAAAGGGAAGCAGCGGGGTTGTTCTTATTTACCGGAAGTGGCTAAGGTAGGTGTATTCGATACACTTCACCTCCACTTCTCCTTAGTGCCGTAATAAAATATATGTTCAGGCAGTGGGACTAGGATTACCCACTCACTCAACCTAGAAAATTACATTTGCAAAGTGCGCGTGAAGGATGCACATTTCTAAATCAGGTCTCATTTTGGGGTCTATTTTCAAGAGCGGCATTTTCTGTTTGTCCGTTTTAGCTACTTGTGCGTATGTTATGGTAGCCTTCTCATTTCTGTCCTCTGTAGCCTAATTTTTCTTGTTTGCAACTATGAATTTCTTCAGCGGACAGGCTATGGGAAAGGTTACGGTGTTGGTTTCCACAGTTAATACATTTTTTCTAAAGGCTCTTTCACTCTTTCCATTTATGATCTTTACCGGAGCATTCAGAACATACTTTACCCACGAAGGGGCACTCCTTTGTAGGGTGTTTCTCTAGGGCGTAACACGAAAAGCACACTTGAACCGGAACGAACACCTCATGCTCTCTGCAGAATGCAGATACTTTGACATTGAACATCACTAGTCCATTTTCGCATTTAGTAAATAAAGATTCAACATCATAACTCACAATATATCCATCGTTAACTTTGCTGAGTAATTCCTCTTTAAACTTATAGGAGTTTTGTATGGAGAACTGATTTTTAGATAAAGGTGAAAGTATTTTAACTAGATATTTGGCCAGTTTCTATGATGTATCTAGTTAAAATACTTTCACCTTTATCTAAAAATCAGGTCCCCATACAAAACTCCTATAAGTTTAAAGAGGAATTACTCAGTAAAGTTAACGATGGATATCTTGTGAGTTATGATGTTGAATCTTTATTTACTAACATTCCCCTAAACTATACAATCAGTTTGAGGTTTTTAAATAAGGTATTCCATTCCCAAAATACTTTTCATGGATTTTCACGAAGCCAATTAAAAAAAGCGCTGGAATTAAGTCTTTCTGAATCTCGGTTCACGTTTAATAATAAAGTTTACTGCCAGATCGATGGTCTTGCAATGGGTTCTCCAATGGGACCACTTGCAGCTGACTTTTTTATGACACATCTCAAAGATCAAATGTTTTCCACTAATTTAGATTACAAACCCTTCTTCTACCGCCGTTTTGTTGATGATTCCTTGGCGGTTTTTAATAATCCTGCACATAGCCAACTTTTCTTTAATTTTTTTAACACTTTACACCCTAACATGAAATTCACCCTGGAAGTGGAGTCAAAGGATAAGATGCCCTTTCTTGACCTTTTAATCAACCGAGATAATGACCAACAAAAAATTCAAACAGCCATTTACCGAAAAAAAACATTCACAGGACTAGGTTTGAACTACTTTAGTTTTTGTGATTTCAGATACAAAATATTCACATTAAAAACTTTAATACATAGAAGTTTCTCGCTATCATCCACTTACCAATCAATCCATAATGAATTTATTTTTCTTAGGAAGTATTTTATAAATAATTTATTTCCTTCTGACCTATATGATAGAGTTTTAAAAAAGCTATTTGATAATCTCATTGACCCCCCCTCAACCCTGCATAGAAGTTCCTAAAATGCCCATATATTTACTAATTTCAGAGATGGGTTTTTTAAACGATACTTTTAAAAGAAAAATCCTATTTATTTTTAAAAGATATTTTCCCCAAATCAACTCCAAAATAGTTTTTAGGAACAAACTATCGATAGGAAGTTTCTTTAACAGTAAAGATCCTATCTCTTTGGAGTTCCCTAGTGATAATGTCTATTTATTTAAATATCCCAGTTGTACTGGAGCCTCTTACATTGGTAGCACTGTAGGCGGACTAGCAGGCTGAAGAGGTGCAGGTAGAGATTGGTCAAGGAAGTGTAACTGAGTGGAAGTAGAAAGTTAGGGGGGTGTAAGCTGCTTGCCAGATGTGATTAGCGGCTAGTGGCAGCTGTCCTAAATGTACCTGGTCCCTTGATTTCCTCATCTTGGAATTGGCTCGATATCATGGTAGTTAGATTGTCTATTTAGACTTAGTCGGTTTTCTTAAATATAAATTGCTTCAAGAAAGAGTAATTGGCGTCTGTTTGGATCATAGTCTAATTTTTTTGTGTTTCATTAATCATTGTTCGGTTAAGGCAAGTTCCATGAATCTTTTGCGTATGTTTTTTAGGTGTACCATTGTTATTGATATTCTTCTTGAGAGTGTGGTTTGGGTCTTTCTGATATACGAGTTGGCTATGAGCTCACAGTCTCCTAAAGTACATGTGTACTCATGTACCAGATGGGTACTTTGTTTGGTGACGGGGAGGTTTGGAGTTATTTTTCATTAAAAGGGTTTATGTCCTTCTATTTTCATAGTAGTTGGTTAGTGCAATCTTTTTTTCGGTATTTGTGGATTTTATTCCTCGGTTTGTGATGTCTTTGGTTGCTCTCTCATCTGCATGGTGTTTTATGCTAATAGAGTTCTTGTAAAAGAGTTCTATAATGTTTTCTTTTCTGAATTTCGGTTCTTCTGGGGTTCTGACATGTACAAACCTACCAACATACTACGTACGCCACTATCTCCTAAAAATAAAGGATAAAGTGGACTTATGGACAAGTCTGGCTTATTATATGAGATTGTTTGCTGTAAAAGGCTCTGAAAAATACGTCTTACAAACTAGAAAAAGCGGGAAGAGTCTCACTAATAAACGATTGGATTGATAATGATTGGAAATCAACCGGAAATCAAACGAAGACTGATTCAATATATACAGACACACACACACACATATATATATATATATATATATATATATATATATATATATATATATATATATATATATATATATATATATATATATATTTATATATATATATATATATATTTATATATATATATATATATATAAAATATATACAACTGTTAAAAGTAATATTTCTCTGAAATTCATTTCTCATTTATTAATTTGTCTTTATTTTAGATTTATTCATATTTTCATTTTCTCGTCATTTTGTTTGGTATTCGTATATTTACTGTGTGTTAGTAAAGTCATAAGTGAATTTTAAATTACTATATTATTGCAACCAAATAAGAACGACTCTCCAAATCGTATTTTGAGGTTCATCCATGCTAGGCCTAACCTTTATTTTATAGCTAATGTAAGCTAAGCTAAGTTGGTTGAACTTACACGAAGAGTTGTCCAATAAGATGACAACGGCGAAAAGAACAATAGGCTGGGTTTTATGGTTTACAAAATTGGAAGCTGCGAGTATAAGAAGAGTTCCGGTAGACCATCTATTCGTGATGATTTTATTTAAGGTATCAGGGCAAGTTTTATTCGTATCCCTCTAAAATTAGTACGTTAATCTGCGCTGCAATTAGGATAGGCAAAACCTACAGCTGGTATGATCTTAAACCATTATTTGTGTTTTACATCTTATAAACTTCACGTTTTAAATCCAACCTTGTCAGTTGATTACCGCATAAGATAGAAATTCGTGGCTGATATTCTTCATGAGATTAATGCTGAGGAACAGCATAATTCGTATAAAGTTCAATGATGAGTGCCCTTTTTATTTTTCCAAGCTGCTCCATCGGTACAATTTAAGGATTTGGGCTAGCTAACGTCCACATGTCTATGTTGAACATAAGTGGAATAGCAGGAAACTTAATGTGTGGTTTGCTCTATTATGAGATCGAGTGATTGACCCAATTTTCTTCGCGGAAAGTATTTCGAGGTCACTCTATTCCCTTTATATTTCAGAACCTATATCAGTATCCTTAATTATTAAAAATAGTAGCTAGATAGTGCTCTTCCGCACTATTCCAAAGTTGTTCAATAATTCTTAATGAAAATTAATTTCGAAAGGGATAGGAAGAAGAGGATGGAAGCGATGACTGACTTACTCTCCGGACCTGACACATTTAGCCTTTTATTTATGTGGTTCCGTCAGGCAACGCAGAAGCAGTGTACCAATTAGGGATAGTCATCACTTACACCATCGAATCAGGAAAATATAGAATCGGCCACTCCAGATGTTCTTTTTTGGTGCAGCTAAAAATGAATTAACGACTAATTTGTCGGCAGTGCTAACAGAGGTGGTCGAAACAAATGGTGTTAAATAAATTTATGTTTTAGAGATTTACTTTAATTCGCTCTTATTTCATATCATTATCAATCATCGTAACAATAATATAGTTATTTTAATTCGCATCAAGACTGTCTGAACCATTACTAAACTTCCTTCTATGTTTCATACTCGTACCTCATTTTTCTAGAATTCATCATTAGACTGAAAATATTGAAGTAAATGTTAGCTTATCTTGATTTTGTTTTATATTATTTCATTTTCTTATATTATTGTGTTATTTATTTGTCTTTTCGTATGTTTACCTTTCTGTGATCCCATATATAACAGCTTTTCAAGTTTTAGACAACATATAAACAATATCCTTCTTTCCTCTTTGCCCGTAGTGAATTTAACATAAGTCCTACATTGAATGTATGTGTTATGAGATAAAGTTTTAAGAGTTTTTTAGGTAGAATATGATTCTTGTTTGCTATTCATAAACTACTGTCATGTAACCTTTTCGTCAATTCAATAGTCAAAAGATCTGCGCGTTCCCAATTTTATACAAGACGCATCAAACGTCATTTTCGATTTTATACACCACTCATCCTTACTTATTTGCTTATGGAGATCCATCGAATTCCAATGACATCTCTTCTCTCGTGATGACTAAAAGTGTGACTAGATGTGTGATGAAGGTGAGATCAGTTTTGGTGGCCCCGTGAACTTCTTTGATGGCTATGAAGTCCAAATTCTTAGGAAAACCTTCTTCTATATTTGGGGCATGCCATGCCCTCCCCTGGATGGTGTTTGTCAAACTGTTCCATGCATCTCTTGGTGAGTAGTTGCTTGTGGGATCAGGTTCAACTGTGCAAGTTTGAATAGCTGAGGCCAGGGCACTCGCAAGCTCCTGCCGCAGGTCTTGGCTTTTTTTCAGTGTCGTAGAATTCTTTCTGCTAAGAACTCTACTTTCTACCTGACCTCTGACACCTCTTTTATTTAGTTAGTGTCGTAGAATGCCCCTCCTTTTTGTTCTATTCTAAGAGTGCTAAGAGTGTCTAATTATTGATATTATAAGAATATCTTAAAGAAAAGAGCCTTTACCAAACACGTCAGGATATAAAAGAAACGCCCACTAATTCACAAAATAAACTTATATTTTATCTTTAACCATTGAATACACAACCTTTATACTTTAACTACAGCAATACTCTAAATATTATTATAAACAAGAATTAATTAAATTAGTTGACCCACAAAATTAAGTTCACGTTTTCTCTAGACAAAACAATAATATTAGAATTAGGCTTACGGACTCGTGGAGTTTAAAGGGCCTCAGAAATATTTACACTTGACGCGTGTAGATGGGCGGAATTCCACGGTCGTCTTGGCGAGGGTAGCAGCTGGGGGGTCCACGCGTTCTTCCGGGGGGGGAAGGGTTCTTCAAGGACGAGAACCAATACGGTGCTCTATGTAACACCCAGGCAGTCGTGGTCTCTCTGGCGAGAGTGAGTCGAACTTGGTTCTTGAATCAAGCTTACTTGGAGTGCGGTGTGATCACCGAGTAACGAGCTCGAGGAGGAGCTTTTTCTTCGTTACTAATTTCCTTATGGACGAGGACTGAACTCGGGGAGGGTCTTCTTCACGGGCGTGGATGACGGAGGGGGGTTTCTCTGGCGAGAATAAGTTACTTACAGTTTGGTGTGGCCACCGAATAACGGGCTCGAGGGAGAGCCTTTTCCTTCTTCTTCTTAATTCCTCAAGGACGAGGAATACCACTGGTTTTTAAGGTACACCAGGATATGAGGAATCTCTCTGGCGAGAGTAAGTCGAACTTACCAAAGTTCACTTATTGTTTGGTTTGACAACCAGGGACTTAGCTCAAGGATGAGCTTTTTCTTAGTCCCTTAAGGTAGGTAGCCCTGCCTCTCTTGCAGGGTGCTTCTTGGTCTGGCGACACAAGTAAACTACCTCTCCAGTCTCGGTAGCTCGGTTGGGGATCCGAGGACTTCGTCACCTAGAGACTGACGTATACTACCAATCCAGTCTAGGTAGCCCGGTTGGGGATCCGAGGACTTCGTCACCTGGCCTGACGTATACTACCTATCCAGTCTAAGGTAGCCCGGTTTTGGGAACCGAGGACTTCGTCACCTGGCCTGACGTATACTCCCTATCCAGTCTAAGGTAGCCCGGTTTTGGGAACCGAGGACTTCGTCACCTGGCCTGACGTATACTACCTATCCAGTCTAAGGTAGCCCGGTTTTGGAACCGAGGACTTCGTCACCTGGCCTGACGTATACTACCTATCCAGTCTAAGGTAGCCCGGTTTTGGATCCGAGGACTTCGTCACCTGGCCTGACGTATACTACCTATCCAGTCTAAGGTAGCCCGGTTTTGGAACCGAGGACTTCGTCACCTGGCCTGACGTATACTCCCTTCTTCTTTTCTTAATTCCTCAAGGACGAGGAATATCCCTGGTGTTTAAGGTGCACCAGGATATGAGGAGTCTCTCTGGCGAGAGAAAGTCGAACTTACCCAAAGTTCACTTATCGTTTGGTTTGATAACCAGGGACTTAGCTCAAGGATGAGCTTTTTCTTAGCCCCTTAAGGTAGGTAGCCCTGCCTCTCTTGCAGGGTACTTCTTGGTCTGGCGACCCAAGTAAACTACCTCTCTAGTCTCGGTAGCTCGGTTGTGGATCCGAGGACTTCGTCACCTAGAGACTGACGTATACTACCTCGATTTTCCTCAGAGTTCCTCATTTATACCTCGCACCCCCACTGGGGGTGGTAAGGGGGGGAGAGGGGCTTGAGGACGGCCCCAGGAGAGTTCTTTTTTTCAAACGGTCTTTCCCACGAAGTCAAACATCGGCTCCTCGTTAACCATCGAGGTTGGGAGAAAACCGTCTCCAATTTCTTTGTTCGACCTGAAACTGGATCTCACTCTCCTGGGGGAAGATCTTACCTTTTTGACCTTTAGGGTCTTACATGGCAACGAGTTATGCCACCCTCTGGTCAAACTTTCGACTCGCCGATGCCTGGGGCGGATGTCCTTGCGGTAACCACCGCCTTGGGACTGCATCACGAGTGAACGATGGGGGGGGTGACCTCTTTCATGGCACGGTCTGGGGCAGTGCTGCGGTCACGCGGGACCCGCCGATGCCTTCGGCCGGATGTCTTTGCGGTGACCGCCTTGGAACTGCACCAAGAGTGAACGAGGGGGGGGGGGAAGTGACCATTCCCTTACACACCTCCCACCGAAGAAAATAATGGGGGGGCGGGGGATGCTCCCGGGAACTCAAAACAACTTACTCAACCTAGTCGAGCTTAGCAAAGTTGTATTTCTTTGAGCCCTCCCTTACATTAAGTTTCCTTACATATGAGCGCCCACGCGCGCGTTTACACAGGCAATGTGTCGAGCTAGACACTCGATTTACAATTTTACATGAACATAACAAAACCTTAATTCATCGATTACCCATAAAAAAAAACAACAAAACAAGCTACTTCCTTACATTTCTAAGTTTTTGAGAACTTAATTCCTACCGATAAATATTTACACGAACAACAACTGAAAACATGGTTTCACGCTCATTAGGTGCTGAAATAACCCTCAATGGTATTTCGTCTCCGCCTATAGAGCAGCTGTCCTTTATCGGCTCCTTTGAGGTAGCTAATACTAAAATGGTGCTCTGTGACCATTATTCTACCGCGCCTGAGTCGGCCGTCCTGGTTATTGAGTCTACCCAAGTATGTTACTAAATGGTAGTGGTATTTCAACCTACTCGACTTACTCATATTATGGTACTTGACTACCTTTAAATTGAACATTAAGGCTTGAGCGGCCTGTTGTAGCGGGGCATAATTGATGGGAGCGTAGGTCCCATAGCTTTCCTTTAACCAGGTACACGGGAAGATCGTGTCTGGGTTCGATCTTTGGGGATCGAGAAAATTTTTCCCCGCGAGGTCGTTAATGGGCTTGGCGCTCACTATGACTTGGCGATTTAGCGGTAACTCCGTGGACGTTCCGTTCGGGGAGGAGACTACTAGGGGTAGGGGATACTCATCCGCGTCTACCATTTGATTAGTCTTACCTGGGTGCATAGCCATAGCACCTCTTTCCTCCTTCCTTGTCAACTCATTTGACTCGCTTCTCTTCGCCGGTAGTTCCTCAGATACACCTGCTCGTACCTCTACCCTACCTTCTTCTTCTTCCCTGATAACCCCATTTGGCTGGGTTCTCCTCGTAGGTTTTTCCTTAGGTACTCCTGCTGGTACCTCATTCCTACTTCCTATTTCTTCCATCGTTACCCCATTTGGCTGGGTTTCCCTCGATGGTCCTTTCTTAGGTCCAGGCCGGGCTCCAACTTCCTCGGCCTCTAGGAGATTCTCGATAGGTGCTCTTTCGAGTGCGAGCAATCTTTCCTTTTCTTCTCTCTCTTCTCTTTCCGCTTGAGCACGTTCTATTTCCCTCTTCATTCTCCTTTCATCTATTTCTTTTTTAATCTTTATTCTCCTCTCTTTTGACTCTTTTTCCATCTTCATTCTCCTTTCCTCGGCTTCTTGTTCTGCTTTCGCTATTTCGTTTTCCCGTTGAGTTCTTCTTTCTTCATCTTCCAACTTTATCTTTAGTCTTCTTTCTTCATCTTCCATTTCTATCCTTATTCTGAATTCTTGTGCTTCTCTTTTCAACAATATTATTCTTTCGCTTGTTTTACCTCCTCTCAGCATTCTTCTTTCCTCTGTTTCTATTTTCCGCTGTATTCGGGATTCTTCACTATTCCGGTTCATCCATATTTCCATTAATTCACGTTCTCTTGTATCCTCTCTTATTATATCCTCTTTTTCTCTCTCAAACTTTATTAATTCTTGTTCCTTTTCTATATCCCAAATTCTTTCTTCTTCTACACAATCTATTCTTAATTCTGCCATGACGTAGTCATGCATTTCTGTGCCTTCAAGTCCCAGACTTTGGGCTTGTTGGTAAAATCTTTTGACTGGATCCATTTCGTGTTGGTCCGTCGATTTTTCCTTTCTGTATTTTCAGATAATTATGCCGCCACTCACCAGGTAGCGCTCAGCATAACTTACCCTTAATCCCACTACTATGCTGATTGAAATATCACTCCCGACAACAAATTTACCACTTGACCTGCCAATTACCTTTATATTGTTACCACCCCTAACTCTACCAATTTTCCTCTCGTCAATTATTCTCTTGTTCCTGATATTCCTTTACGTGTTGGCTCTTTCTTAATTAGACACTGCTGGGTTCTTTCTAATAACAACCTACAAAACCTGACACCACTTTAATTATGTGTCGTAAAATTCTTTCTGCTAAGAACTCTACTTTCTACCTGACCTCTGACACCTCTTTTATTTAGTTAGTGTCGTAGAATGCCCCTCCTTTTTGTTCTATTCTAAGAGTGCTAAGAGTGTCTAATTATTGATATTATAAGAATATCTTAAAGAAAAGAGCCTTTACCAAACACGTCAGGATATAAAAGAAACGCCCACTAATTCACAAAATAAACTTATATTTTATCTTTAACCATTGAATACACAACCTTTATACTTTAACTACAGCAATACTCTAAATATTATTATAAACAAGAATTAATTAAATTAGTTGACCCACAAAATTAAGTTCACGTTTTCTCTAGACAAAACAATAATATTAGAATTAGGCTTACGGACTCGTGGAGTTTAAAGGGCCTCAGAAATATTTACACTTGACGCGTGTAGATGGGCGGAATTCCACGGTCGTCTTGGCGAGGGTAGCAGCTGGGGGGTCCACGCGTTCTTCCGGGGGGGGAAGGGTTCTTCAAGGACGAGAACCAATACGGTGCTCTATGTAACACCCAGGCAGTCGTGGTCTCTCTGGCGAGAGTGAGTCGAACTTGGTTCTTGAATCAAGCTTACTTGGAGTGCGGTGTGATCACCGAGTAACGAGCTCGAGGAGGAGCTTTTTCTTCGTTACTAATTTCCTTATGGACGAGGACTGAACTCGGGGAGGGTCTTCTTCACGGGCGTGGATGACGGAGGGGGGTTTCTCTGGCGAGAATAAGTTACTTACAGTTTGGTGTGGCCACCGAATAACGGGCTCGAGGGAGAGCCTTTTCCTTCTTCTTCTAAATTCCTCAAGGACGAGGAATACCACTGGTTTTTAAGGTACACCAGGATATGAGGAATCTCTCTGGCGAGAGTAAGTCGAACTTACCAAAGTTCACTTATTGTTTGGTTTGACAACCAGGGACTTAGCTCAAGGATGAGCTTTTTCTTAGTCCCTTAAGGTAGGTAGCCCTGCCTCTCTTGCAGGGTGCTTCTTGGTCTGGCGACACAAGTAAACTACCTCTCCAGTCTCGGTAGCTCGGTTGGGGATCCGAGGACTTCGTCACCTAGAGACTGACGTATACTACCAATCCAGTCTAGGTAGCCCGGTTGGGGATCCGAGGACTTCGTCACCTGGCCTGACGTATACTACCTATCCAGTCTAAGGTAGCCCGGTTTTGGGAACCGAGGACTTCGTCACCTGGCCTGACGTATACTCCCTATCCAGTCTAAGGTAGCCCGGTTTTGGGAACCGAGGACTTCGTCACCTGGCCTGACGTATACTACCTATCCAGTCTAAGGTAGCCCGGTTTTGGAACCGAGGACTTCGTCACCTGGCCTGACGTATACTACCTATCCAGTCTAAGGTAGCCCGGTTTTGGATCCGAGGACTTCGTCACCTGGCCTGACGTATACTACCTATCCAGTCTAAGGTAGCCCGGTTTTGGAACCGAGGACTTCGTCACCTGGCCTGACGTATACTCCCTTCTTCTTTTCTTAATTCCTCAAGGACGAGGAATATCCCTGGTGTTTAAGGTGCACCAGGATATGAGGAGTCTCTCTGGCGAGAGAAAGTCGAACTTACCCAAAGTTCACTTATCGTTTGGTTTGATAACCAGGGACTTAGCTCAAGGATGAGCTTTTTCTTAGCCCCTTAAGGTAGGTAGCCCTGCCTCTCTTGCAGGGTACTTCTTGGTCTGGCGACCCAAGTAAACTACCTCTCTAGTCTCGGTAGCTCGGTTGTGGATCCGAGGACTTCGTCACCTAGAGACTGACGTATACTACCTCGATTTTCCTCAGAGTTCCTCATTTATACCTCGCACCCCCACTGGGGGTGGTAAGGGGGGGAGAGGGGCTTGAGGACGGCCCCAGGAGAGTTCTTTTTTTCAAACGGTCTTTCCCACGAAGTCAAACATCGGCTCCTCGTTAACCATCGAGGTTGGGAGAAAACCGTCTCCAATTTCTTTGTTCGACCTGAAACTGGATCTCACTCTCCTGGGGGAAGATCTTACCTTTTTGACCTTTAGGGTCTTACATGGCAACGAGTTATGCCACCCTCTGGTCAAACTTTCGACTCGCCGATGCCTGGGGCGGATGTCCTTGCGGTAACCACCGCCTTGGGACTGCATCACGAGTGAACGATGGGGGGGGTGACCTCTTTCATGGCACGGTCTGGGGCAGTGCTGCGGTCACGCGGGACCCGCCGATGCCTTCGGCCGGATGTCTTTGCGGTGACCGCCTTGGAACTGCACCAAGAGTGAACGAGGGGGGGGGGGAAGTGACCATTCCCTTACATTCAGGGTTCCGGAGGACATCACGGTTCATTTGTCTCCTTCCATCTCGCTTGCGAATAGGTGGTCGTATCTTAAGGCGAAAAATGAAGCGGACTAGTTGGTGGTCAGTCCAAAATTCTGCGCCGCGTTCTACCCTCGTGATAGTGACATCTTGTAGATCACTGCGCCTGACAATAACGTAATCTATCAGGTGCCAGTTCTTAGATATGGAGTGCATCTGAGTTGTCTTGAATTTGTTGGGAAGTTGAAGAGTCGTATTTGTGATGGTAGGCCATGTTCAGTGCAGAGGTTTAAAAGGCGGAGGACATTAAAGTGGGAAGATTCCACCCTATGCCGGCCGATAACGCCACGCCAGATGGTATAGTTGAAGCCAACCTTGGCGTTGAAATAACCAAGTAGGATGATTTGTCTGTTGTAGGAATAGTACGAAGTGTGTAGTCAAGGAAGCCAGCAGACACGAAGACTCATGATGCGTTCGCTGATGCCAACAGGGGATTCGAGTAATTGCCGGAGGAGGGATAATCTTATTGCAAACCCTTACAGAAAAAGGTATATCACTCATCGACCGGATTGAGGGAATCCTTTGATGCCAGTCATGTCTCGCTGATGGCAGTGATATCAATGTCGTACCTCTTGAGTTCAGCTGCAATGAGGGCAGTGCGCCTGTGCGGACGGTAAATGGTGTGGTGCCTAGACTCTGACAGGGTACGTATATTCCAGGTTGCTATCTTTAAGTTTTGAGAACTGGTTTTGTCTTTGGATTTTCTTTTTCTATTTAGACTGCTCGAATAATCTCCTGGTGGGTGCAGTTACCCAGCTTGGAGGAGGTTGGAGCAAGCGGTGTCTAAAACACCTTTGCTAGGCCTGTCCTCGAATGGAAGCGAGCAACGTGGTCCCTAAAATAGGATCCTCGGTCGTGCAGACAGCTGCCGAAAAAGGCTGTCGCTCCGTCCCAGTCTCATAATAATCATCCCATCTGCACCGCCATACGTGCAGTGGTTAAGCTAGGGGCTGCCAGTCCCATCCAGGACCTGCTCCGTTAATGCATCACCATCGCTGCATGGCTTTCAAAAATTGATGAAGGGTGAGGGATGATAGTTGGTGGGTGACTAGAGAGGGGAGAAAGCCTGCGCAGAGATAGGATTATGTTGATAAAGAGCTTGTGCAGTCTTCAGTAATACACACTTGGACGGCCCCAGCTGGTGCCAATGGCAGGACGAGTCCAGAACTCGTTTGCAGGGGATGGCCAGAAAACCTGCTTGTGGTCAGGAGACCGCCCTATGGAGACACCTTTCCCGCGGCGCTGATGGAGAGCCCATGTTGCAGGGTCATGGTCATTCCAACAGTCTCAATTTCAATGGGAACATTCGCATTCCCGTTTTCTGTTGAAGTATTTAAGGTACAAATTTTAAAAAGCATCTTGAAATTTCTCTTTTTTTCAGAAATGGATGGTTGTCCAGTTGTAAGGTGGTGCTCCTGAAGAGGATCGATGAGCTCCAGGAGATATTTTTTATGCGATGGATTAATGAACTATTCCTATTATCCTTACCTAAACGTATATATAAATATATCTATACATATATATATATATATATATATATATAAATATATATATATATACATATATATAAATATATATATATATATTCAACCAAATTTCCGTTGCCTAAGAGCTCACAACTACATGATTATTTTCGTTTATTCAACGGATAAACAAATCTTTTTATATCTATAATCCTTTATATGCAAATAAAACAAAGTTTACAATTTCTCTCTTATATTCTGCCCTGAATTTCAATAGATTTTGACATTTATTTGGTTAAAAAGAAGTTACTCGGTCCACCAGAATTTCCCTTATCTTTGCAAGATTTGTTAAACACTCGCCGTTTTGCGGTCAGTAAATTAATTTTCATTGAGACTTTGGTATTCAACCCGGGGAGCCCTAGTTTTATTCTTTTGATTTTATCACACGGCAGAATATTGATCCTGCTTTTACATTTACGTAATAATACTATGGCACTCACCGAATATTTGCCTTGAAGCAGTTAAGAACGCTATTTATTGTGAGGGGTTACCATGAGCTTCGCTCTGGTGATCATGGTATATTGGTCTTTTATAAAGCGACCGACATCCCTTTTGGAATTGGAGTAGGTTCAAAGAAGTTGTGGGCTATAGTAGTCTAGAGGTTATTAGGTATTGGATAATCTAGAGAGTAACTTTCGCCTACTTTTTGTTTCCTTATCTTCGCCAATTTCTCTTTTTTAATTTATGTCGAATTGGACTTTGGATGCCCTAATGTTAGTGCTTTGTTTAGATTAACCGTGGTCCCTGTTACAGGGTCTTTAATAATGCACATCACTTTTTAGGGTTATAATTCCGCCGTTAAACACTGCTTTCAAGCATTCTCTTTCACTCCATATTTTTCGCCATATTTTTCGAAGAAATCTTACCTCTACTCCTCACGTGATTTTGGACCTACCTAATAGTTTGAGCTATTTAGAAAGTTGAAGGGTATTTTTTTATTTTGATTCTTATAGAAATTTTATTTATCGATTTTCCAAAACGTCATTCATTTGGATTTAAGTTCATATTCTATATATTTTCTATTATAAACCATTTTTATGACCTCTTTTTAGGTTTATTACCTTTAATTCGTCTTTATTCTTATCATTTCCACTCTTTATATTAGGATCATTGCCTCCACTAACGTGAACTAGGTAAATTTAGAGAAACATTTTAATGGTGTGTTATTTATTTCCTTGGCCTCAGCCCTGAATTATAAAGAAGTACGATCTGCATATTTATGTTCCCTATATCCAGTTACTTTACGCATCCATTCCGTCTTAGAAGTGGCAATAAATTTTGAATATTAAGGAACTCCAAAACATATGGGAACTGCATTTTTCACTTACTATCATAGACAAACTTGGTTGGTAAAATATGGAAAGCGCTTTATAGAATGTTTTTTTTTTCTTTTTAGTCCTTGGAATTAAAGGATGGATGTTTCTAACAAGCAATAAAATATGTCTCTCATTTAATGTAATATGCAACAAAATCACATGTATTCTTTTACATCCATATAATATTAAATTAAAAATCTGTATTATACCTGTAAAAGCAAGTTAGTAAAGCTGAAAAATTAAACCTATTAAACATAATGGTAAGCTACTATTTGACTAGTATTTCAATATATATATATTTTCCCTCACCACTACATATCAATCAGCAAAGCTACAATCTTAAAAATCTAACCGACAAATATTCTAGAAACTTTAGCCTGGAGGCGCGTGCTAGATAAATAACGACTAGACTCGAGTCTTCATAAGAAAAATTTTAGTTATAGAATTCTTTCGGAATGTAAATAGTTACCCTGGACTTACATAATTTATGATAAGATAAATGCATGATTATATTAATTATAATTACTAGCATTAATTTCGTAAGATATGTTCAATTCTTAGACCTAACAAGGCCAAATTATCAATATGATCCTTTGAATTCCTTTTTAACTCGACTCAATTCCTTAATTTGGACATGATCCACAATACAGACTAAACGACTAAATTCACCAGGGGTGTAGTGTTGGTGTTGGTGGGGTGAAAAGAGCATATAAAAGGTTGTACTTGCTAGCAGCCGGTGTGTTTTGAGAAATCATTCTCTGTCTCAAGAGAGACTCACACATTAGTGTTAGGGAAGTGTGGACTGAACACATGTTTGCTAAATTCTGAAGGAAGAAAGAGGAACGTGGTTGTCATCCGGTTGCAAAGCAGTGAGAGTTAATAAAGTTGCAATTACCTATATGTGTGATGATTAACATGATCGAGACATCACCCCTCCTTCCTCCGTGATTAGCAGGAGTTTCCTACACACTCGATTTTTTGTATTCGCCTTTGAAGGGAATTTAGCTCGAGTACTCAGGCGAAGTGATCCTGTCCATATGATCCTCATTTTCTTCTGCAAAAATAATAATATTCCCATCCGCTCAAAAGTTGCAAATAAAAAAAACGCATCAGATTTTCAAGAGGATAATATTCGTAGTCGATTCCGCTAACTATCATAACGATTAATTTATTTCGCAACTCAGGGCCACATAATTTCGCGCACCTGTTTTTCTGGGAGATCCCAGCAACTACTTGAGCAGGAAGAGTTTCTTATTAATAAGGAACAATGAGATGCCATAATCTTCTTTCGAATGCGCTGTTCTCTAGTTACCACTATTTGAGAACCTCAAACACAAGCAACATCATCCACACGATTCAGATATTCCTAGAGCATATCCTAAAATAGGAAAAAGTAGCGCACAGCGCACAGTCGTATCTTCTTAAGATCCAAAGTATATAAGAAGGATCAACAAGAGCTTAAAAGAGAATAGATTCAATTCTATCACACCCACTTTCACGGTCCATTCGAGGGCTACTATCACCTAAAGACAAAACTTATTCTCTCTTTGTTTTCGAGGTAAGACATGCTCAGAGCCAACTCAAAGACATACCACAGAGGCTAGGTTTGAAAGCAGAAGACGTATTTTCACATTAGCATGCACGCATTCCTGGCCTCCTGAGGCGCTACAAAAACAACCAATGTCGCCCCTCTTTAACGAAGATTTGTATTTCCTTTCGCGGCATTTTAACTAAAATTTTGTGAGAAGAGAGAAAGTGTGACTAAAATAATTTTTACCGTCGTTATAAGGACTCCATTCTGGGGTCTTAGTTGCCATTGACGTATGATAGAGTTATTTTTCACTCTGCCATCATTCAATGCTGCATCACCTTATTTGCTCAGAACAATCTACTGTCTCTTTAGTACCTATATGACAAACACACACGGGCCTATTGCGCTGTTTCTTATATGTCTAATCTTCGTTTGGATGAATGTATCTCTTCCAAGATTCAACTCACTGCATTATGTATATCAATCAGCGTTTAACGATACTTTCTCTGACCATACGATCTCTTTGGGTCACTAATTTACGAAATTCTACTCTTTCATATTGCCTTCCCAACTGATATACATATTCTCTCCGTGCAATAATCTCAATAAGTGTTTGTGTACTTAATCTTCTACACCCTTTAAGCTACCTAAATTTTCCTTCTCGTATTATACGTAGGCTGGGCAAATTTTTGAAGTCCTTTTGGAATTTCCTTGATATTTGAATCTGTTTGCTATTGGTGAGTTTCTAAATATTATCTCATGTTAACAGAATATATTTCCATTAAAAAGCACACATGGAGTTTGGCAGAATTTTTGGTTCTGCTCGTATATCTTTCTTAAAAATATCACTTTAAATGCCTCAGAAGTGATAGAGAGAGATTCAAATTTATCCAAGAAGAGCAATATATTATATTCACGTAATGCATTTGTCCATGCACCTGGGAAAAGGCGTTTACGAAGAAAAATAAATACTAAAAGAAATACGTGGCTTAACGTTAGTGAAGAATCTCTCTGGTTGATAGTGATCCTTTTATACAATACCGAAACTAGTATTTTACAAAAAGAGAAGTAATGCTATCAAACAGATGGATTAACGAACAGAGTAAGAAGAATCATTTCTGAGGCTCTCAGTGAAGTAGAGGATTGTGGTTTGAATAGAAGCTAAAAGTTCTGGATTAGGCCCGGCCCAGGTAAAATATTTGAATCTGAACAACCAGCGGCTACTTTTATGCCAAGCTTGCTAATTGTTTTTGCATTGAGGATAGTCTACGGATATTATCAATATTTTCCGAAATAATTCTAATATCTTTTCATAATGCCACCTTCACCTAGAGCTTGTAGGTTAGGGTCATTTTTATTCTTATGCTGAGAGTAAATAATACAATTCAATGCTTAAAAGAACCTATAATTTATAAATAATCCATCTAGGAAATAAAATAACGGAAAAATTCACAAAATATGGAAAATCTAAAGATAAAAAGTGCTTTGAAGATCGCATTTTACTTATGTGAATGCTTTCAACTTTTCTAACTAAAATAACATATCGTACGAACACAAAAGTACCTACATACAAATAAAGCCAATAAGTCTAAACGACCGGACTTAACCCAGGAGACAGTAGACACCTTTTATCAGGAAAATTGTAATGGCTTGTTTTCATATGAATAAAATCTAAGGTAGCATACTTTACTTGAAAAATCTAGGTTGGTATGGTTTAGCTTCAGACATTTCAAATTATCCTTTGAATAAAACAAATTTACAAGTACAAGAGTTAGGTAGGGAAGAAAACCAGGACCGCAAATGTATGGATACCCTGGCGAATTATTTTTCTCTGGATTATAACTTAATAGCATTAGAGATAAATTGCTTCGTTTCTATTATTAATTGCAATGTTGTAAGAGCCATTGTTGTAGAAGGCCCTCTTACAAGGATACCTCGTTCATTATAAGAATAATTTCCCCATTTTCGCCCCTATCACTAAGAAATAGCTATTTTCTTTATATTTGCAATTATGGATCTTCATATATGAAATACGACTACACAGAGACAAAGAAAAACGAACAATACGTGTCCGTATTTCCTATTAGGAAAAAGAAGAAATTGATAGCCTCTCAATTTTCCACTTGAAGAATAAGATTTGAGAATAAATCTGAACTTTTTGTTAGGAATGGAAAGAAAAAAAAAAAAATGTGTTTTAGAGTTTTTCTCCTGGGTTTGGGAATAAATCTGAATTTCAGGGTATTTTTTCCCTCTCAATAGACGGAGGGGACACGGCAGGTCTATTGAGACCCGCTGCCATGGGGGTCTCAATAGATGGGTGAGAGGTTGGGTGAGAACTAGCTGGTCGGCGTGTATCTACCCTGTCAAATTAGAGGCCGACTAGCGAAAGTTGTGGAAGAGGTTGGAGGGAAGGTGAGTGAGCAAGAAGAATAAGAACACAACGTGTCAGAAAAAAGGAGAGGAGGCTAAGCTTGGGCTGGACTGGACTCAGCAACTGGTCGGCCACTAATTCTACAGAGTAGAAGCTGTCCATCTTCCTCTCACCCAATCATCCCGGATTGCGGCTCAGGGGGAAGGGTACATCGGCCTCATAACCACTGAGCTCCGGTTTAGGGTAGTGTGTTTTTAACAACCTAATTTATCCCCGCCCTCACCTCCCCACATAGCCGTTCTCTCTCCTTTTAATGTAAATCAAAAGTACGCCGAGCCTACGGTTGAGCTACCATACCGATCGGCTGCCAGGCCACTATGCAGGAGGAGTATCGCCAAATGGCGGCAGCTAGTTTGGCAGGCTCCATGTTCACTCTTCGCAGAGCGGGCTACTGCGGGGGCTGATTAGCGTTTGTGGCCCGTGAAATAACAGGGTCATCATGCGTATTGATAAAGTCTCTCTAAAATCCCAGTCAACTCCGCCTTTACCATCGTCGGAGGCACGTTCGGGCAGTTCCACCGAAAAAAATGGAGCTCACCACCTTGTGCTTTTAAAGGGGGCCCTGCAAAACTCTTCTACCAGAGAGGATTTCCACTCCTTTCCTATGCCTATGGGTACAGGGGGCTACCCCTCAACCCCTTCTCTGGAGTCGCCATTGGGCGATTCGCTCTTTACAGTGGCATTCCCCCCCCCTTTATTTTCTAAGAGGACTGCAAAGAAAGCTCACCAGCAGTCCATAATTGACCACTCCCAGTGGGTGCTGCTTGATAAGACTTAACCCCCATAGGGGGGCGAAGGATGATAGGGCCCATCAGCCTGTGCCCTCTAAATTCCTGCTGGTGTGCATATCGAGCCTACAGTGGGCCACTATACGTGTCTCCCTCTCTTCCTCGACGGATGCCGGTTAGCCGACCCAGGATAGGTCAAAAAGTACTTCGAAGTGGACCCGTGATGTCTTAGAGGGGGGAGGGGATATTCACATAGAGGCCCCCTTTAGATGAACTCTAGCTCGTAGATGACTGAGGCCCAGACGATAGGATCTTTCATTCGGTCGAACACGGGCTCGGTACCAAGCACTAAGCCTGATTTGGTCCCTGTGAAAGCTTCTACTGAGACATCGCGTGCGGTCGAGGCCTTACAAGGTGAGGATGGATCTCCTTCCCTGGCTGCTGCCCCTGTGTCTGCCTAGACTTTCTCCATTTCAGGTAATGATCTCTTGCCGGCGGAGGGGAGAAGCTGGTTCATTCCACGCCATTATCTCCTAAAAAGAAAAGAAAAAGAGAGAAGACAAAAAAGACTCGGGGCTCATCTCCTTCTAAAGTAGCCGCTGGGATGGAAGGGACTGCTGCTGTTTTGGTCAGCAACCAAGTTAAGATCGGCAAGTTCTGACCTGGTGCACCACCGGGAAAAAGGGCCAGACTAATACCAAAAGTACGCCGAGCGGAGCCTCACTTACGTCTGGGCTCCTCATTCAGAGGTTTCCTTGCATTTTCGAGCCCATTATCATCAAAAGCTTCCTCGTTTTTCGCTCCACTGATAGCATCATGTTGACTAAGGGAAACATGATCCATCAGAGGAGAGCTCTAGCTACCGTGATTGTTGGCCCGTTTCTCGGACGGGAGCATTCTATAAAAGGCACCGAATCCCTCCAAGTCGGCCATGATTAGTGCCCTCCGGACAATTGATAGAACGCCGGTTAGTGTGACGCCGCACTTTACCATGAACTTCGTTAAAGGAGTGGTTTATCGGAATGAACTCGTAGACTGCTCCATAGAAGGCATCACCTTACACCCATCCAGGCCTAGGACACGGTTGTCTCCACGCAAATTCGGAACCCTTCTGGGGATTATACCCACCTCGAGCGCTCCGTGGGTAAAGCTGGCAGCTAAAGGGTTTGCATCCAGTGCCGGCTATAACCAGGGTTCCCCCTCCTTCCCTCAACGTGATCATTTAGCGTAAGAAAAGCGGTCGTTTACCTCACCGAGTCTTTAGACTCACAGGATGTTTACAACCCTGAAGCTGTCCATAAGGCCATCTTCTGGGGTTATTAAAGTTGACTCACAAAAGGAGCAGAGCACTAAAGGAGTTTCGGCTCTTACACCTATACCGATTGGTAAGCTGAGTGACTCGGAAGCGCTTGATACTGCAAAGGAGGGAACTCCGTGCCTCCAAAGCCGCCCCACTTGCCTAAGGTTTTGAGGCAAAGGAAGGAAAATACTCGCATGGCGAGCCCACCTCCCTCAATAAGTTATCGAAGGCGACAAAGCCTTCAGCGCATTTCCGGCCAACAGCGACCGGATTTTTGCCTCCGGGAAGCGTAAGGCCATTCCCGTGAGGGTATTCTCTTCGAAGAGGGGCCCTGCATCTATTCCGAGCTAGGCCTGGCGGGCATATTCCATCAATGGAATGGTGGCGGACTCTGGGCCAGTTGGGGTTAGCTTCGGAGGCTCGTCTCCTTCCCTCCCTCGTTAGCCATCTTTTGCAGGAGACCATGCTGAGTGCATGCCCCATGCCCACTCTCCACCAGAATAGGGGCCGGGTAGAAGGATGTGCCCTTTACTCCCAGCATGATATTTCCGTTCTTCTATTCGCTTTTGACACCTTCTTCTAGGCAGTAGCTGTGAAGCTGCAACAGGATAGGAAGTATAAGGTTATTTCTGGGTACATTCCACGGTCAGCCGATTTCGAAGCGGGTGAATACCAGCCCCTTGTGGCACGGTTGCCGAGATGCTTTCTCTTCTTTGCAGATCTAAATGGTATACACCTCCTCTTGAAAGATTACTTGATCAATTCCAGGGATTAGTTCCTTGTCGACCTGTTCAACCAGCGAAAATAGATATCCTGAATGTGGATGAGTTTACGCATCACTGCCCGAAAACCGCTTCATTTTCTTTCTCAATCTATCTTTTGTTCTTCTGATGCACAGCTCGATTTGGGGTAGGAGGTAGTTGATGACTCCATGATAGTGATCACCTTCCCATTCAAATATCATTTTGTGAGCTAAGGCTGTTTGAGACCCACCCCCGTGATAATTGGCGCATGCGCGATGGTCCGCATTTGAAGAAATGATTGATTTTTCTGTCTCAGTCGAGGAGTTTAGGTCAGTAGATAAGGCCGTTCTGTTCTTCTCTTAAAACCTATTAGGCGTGGTCCTGACAACTATTGCTAGAACGTCTGGCCGTTTTGCACGCTAACCGCCATCGCGGTGGTCTGCTGAGTGTAAAGCGTCCTTTAAACTGAATCGTTGTGCCTACATGCGCTATAAGCGCCGCCCGAACGATTTCACTGTTGGTGAATTTCATTGAGCTTGGCTGAGTTCCGTTTGTTTCAATTCAAGCCTGCCGCTCTTTTTAGAGGGCAGAAATGTGTAAGCGAGTCAAAAATTTTGGGACAATTTCTTGCAGGACCCCCCTCCCGTTACCCAGGAGTATGGAAACGCAATCTTAGACCCCGCGTCCATTCCAGACTCCTCCGCGAGCACTTTCTTGGCATTCTTTAGCAGAGATTCTGCTCCGCCAGTATTTAATGCGCATCGAGATGTCGCCGAAGGCCGCCAACTGAACTTTACTTTCAGAAGCGGAGAAGCCTTCAACGTCTAGTTTAAATTGACTGAGTAGCGATCCGCTCTCGATTCTTGCGCAGACACCGCCCCTGGTTTTCCAATAACCCGTCGCCATGCTTCAACACCTGAGTGATAGAGGCTTGGCTTTTCTGTTAGAGTTGTTCAAGAGGATATTCGTAGACGGTATTCTTCAAGACTTCTGGCGAATCGCTACTGTGCTTGCCTTTCATAAACCGAGGAGAGTTCACTATACGCCGGCCGGTTTCAGCTTAATCTCTGTAACCGCCTACATGTGCAAGTTGATGGAGAAATTAGTAAATGTTAGATTAGTGTTTTTCTGCACTTAAGGCTATCTGTCTTCTGCACATTGTGGCTTACGCACGTTTCACTCAACGTAGGATGCCTTGTTCCGACTGGAAAATGCCGTCTGCGAGACCTTTCTTCTTAGACAGCACTACGCCACGTTGTTTCTCGATCTGTAGAAGGCCTCTGATACGCATAACGATACGCTATCATTGAGACTCTCCAGATTATAGGAAGCCAGGGGATCCCGAACAATCTTTACATCTGAATTTTTGCGCGATCGTCAATTCCCCCTCCAGGTGGGGGGAGCCTTGTCTGGTCCAATGATTAAAAATAGTGTTCGCATGCAAGTGGTGGACTTGCACCATTTTCTTGGTCTTGTATTTGACTCACGCCTCATATTCGCAGTGTTAGTGTCTCTTGTACCCTCGCCATGGATTTTCTTTACTGCGTAACGTTCAGCGCCTGGAGCAATGATAGGGATACTAACTTACTTTTTTATAGATCCTTTTTTTTCGAAGTTCGACTACGGATGCCAGTTTTATGCATCCGCAGCCGATCTTGTATTGCGGAAGGTGAACTCGATCCACCACACCGATTTTAACGCACGTTGCCTATTGAGAGTCTACTTGTCGATGCTAGGTTGATGTCACTTGCTCTGTGTCGTGTACAGTGTTTTATTTCCCTGTACGCGCGAGCTAGGCGCCTCCCTCAGTCACCATCACATATCACTGCATTTGCAGCTGATCTTGATGGTGCCTATGCCACCGAAAGGCGCCAGTCATACCCTAAGACCTTTTTGTTTAGGGATAGGAAACTCTTTATAGAGCTCTGTATAGCTTGCGGACAAGTGGCACACCTGGTAATGTCTGGGACGCCAACCTGGATTGTACCACCTTTGACTATTTGTCGCCACACCTCTGTTGCCCAAGCTCCCACAGCACCGGAAATACTGCGTTCGACCTTTTGAGAGCACACCTCGTATCACAGTTCCACCGTGATACAAAGTGTGCTCTGTTTCTACTCTATATCCCATCTCTTTAGAGTCAAGTGGGTTTCTGACAGGCGTTGAGTCTGTCTTCACGGCCGAGCTGGTGGCAATATACCGCTCGGTACTGAAGATAACGCCAGGTGCCCGGTTCGAAGAGCGGATTGTGATTTATAGCTACTCACAAAGCGCCCCTTGTTATTTTTTATTTATTGTTATTATCACACCCTAGTCTTAGGCTATTCTGATCATGCTATCCCATGCTCAAGTAGGCAGTAACCAGATGCGCTCCTAAAAGGAACAGACCCTATAAAGTTTTGCTTAATAAGCAAAAATGAGATCTATTCACAGAAAAAAAAACAAGAAGGTCAAACGAGTAAGTCTTCATTATTATATTAAAATGTAAGTTTCACCATTAATAAATTTCTTCTCAAATTATGTTGGAACAGAACACTTTTATAAATGTACTCGATTGGATAATAAGCCTCACCCTATTGTGCAATTAGTTGAACCTTTTTCATAAAGAAGTAGAAAAATATGTGAAACCAGTTGGCCTTTCAAGAGGGCTCATTAAGTTGTCTCAAATATAGTTAAAAAATATAAGAACGTTTGTCTTTAGCTCAGAAATTGTTTTGTTTCAACTGTATAATTTAGAAGTGTCAGTCTTTAATCTCAAATTCTCAAGCACCATTGGGAATTGTGATCAGCTCAATTGCCATGTTAAAAAATTAACTTGTTGATTCTCTAAGAGTGGTAACCGCATTGCACGTGACACATTTAAAAGGTTGGTGGAGTAGTAAGAGTGCAAGGATTACTGCCATTGTTTCATATGATGAGAACATGCACATACGATCTTTCTTCTTTACACAGCTGCACAAGAATAGGATATGCATAAATATTGCCAGAAAAAATAAAGGAACACTATCTATATTTATGTTAAAAAATCCGTAATTTGATCATAATTGCTACTTCTGAGATCATTCTGTAGGTAGTCCTTTAGTTGGTAAAGTGAACATATTTATATCCCAAAATGTAGGACGCTAATTTCTAACTGATTATCTGGCAATCAAATTGTTTTCACTCCGAGAAGTATGCGAGAAAAATAATTCCTATGATATAATAAAATTTTCAGTTCCTCTCTGCGCATCATCCACATGCATTATAACTGCTATGCAAAACTACGTTTAAAGTAATGAACAAATCAAAACCAAAAGCAGCACTGTCGTAAAGAAGACAGTTCAAAATAGGACTAATTTTTATTGGTCAGCCTACTACATGATCTTAATTTTGTGCTGCTCTATATAGTTCCTTTAATTGATTTGCTTTTGATATATCAACTCCGAATTTAAGATTTTTCGGCGGGGTCGTTTCTGCGCGATCGTTTTGGCGCATACCCGTTCCGGTGTAGATCCTATTCGACCCGGACCCTTTTCGGCGTAGACCCTATTCGGCCCAGAGCCTGTTCGGCGCAAACGGTGTTAAAGATTTGAAGTCAACTAGATGAACTTTAAGAAAAAAATCTTGGAAAGAAAGATTAGTGTTAGAAATCTCTGACAAGGAAGTTGGAAATTATGTGATCGACGGCATTCGTTCGTGTTCAAACTTAGTCAAATACATCTCGATCGATTTCTAAATAATTTGGTGGAGCACTAGATCGTTAGCCTAGCTGGAAGTCTTTGACCAAGATCCAATTTTACCTAATTTATAGTGGTTTTTTTTCTTGCTGATTTATTAAGTAAAATTACCTGGAAGAGCTTTTTAGTACAGGGTAACTTTGTGAAGATTATGTAATCGCCAAAATGTCTCAATTTAATTTTTTACAAAATTACATGAAAACTAATTACCCGTTTTTTAAGAAATTTGGTGGAGCACTAGAACATTAGGTTATAAGAAAAGGATTAATTTTTGGCTAAGATCTGGTAAATATATCCGGATATATCCGATCAAGTATTTTTTCATTACTAACTTTTGAAAAAACGTTATATTGGGAAAGTTTCAAACTTTAATCTTGAGTTTCTAAATACTTTAAAAAATTATTAACCACTCTGAAATTTAAAAACTAGAAATATAATCACATTTTGGCACGGCTGTTTCGGTGGGACCCTATTCGGTGCAAGCGAGTTCGGCGCAGACCAGTTCCGACGCCTACTATATTTAGTCCAACAATTTTCGGCCCAGACCATATTTAGCGCAGTCTCTGTTCGGCGCAGACTCAATTCTGCGCAGACCCTGTTCGGCGCACACCTTTTTAAAAAATGTAAAGTCAACCGGATCAACTTTTTAAAAAAAAAATTGAAAGAAAAGTAAGAATGATCGATAGTATTCGTTTCTGTTAGAACTTACCCCCAAACTAGTGTTAGTTTCGGTTAGGAATGTTTTTTCCTACTAACTTATTAACTAAAAGTTATATCTTTGAAGCTGCAAGTGTTAAGGAAGAGTTTCTAAAGACCATGAAGAGCTTTATTTTTGTTGAGTTTATGTAATACCCATGTTTTAAGATGTTTGTTTACAAAATTGCACGAAAACTAATAGTTTTTGAGAGTGAAAAAGTTTACTGTTCGTGTTTTTACTGTGACGTTCTTGACTACTGAGGCTTCCAGTTTCTCTGAGATGATGATGTGATTATTATTATTATTATTTTTATTGTTATATTATTACTATTGCTATTATTAGATATCCAGAACTCATATATAATTAGGTTGTTATTAATGTCGAGGAATAGGTCACCTTCCCAGATAATACGTCTATATATACATATATGTATCTATTGGTTTGGAGGAAAAAGATAAAAGCCAAGAGAATATGTATATATATATATATATACAGTTATATGCACATATATCATCTAATGTGCGTACGCTACCTTCACTACGTACAAGTACGATCAATTCGTAAAATTAATCCGTTGATTAGGAGGTATAAGAGTGCAATTTTAATACAGGGGCCGATAGTGTTTAATGAGTTTACCAAGTTGCAGTTCAAGGATATATTTAAAGATTGGAAACCCCAAATATAATTTTAATAAGTCACTAGTTAACATATATATATATATATACATAAGAGAAATATAGGAAATGTAAATAAGGATAATATCGACAGACTATAAAAAAATAGCAATCGGGTAACGTTAATTACTTGTTAATTAACTTTTAAATGGGATACTATAAATCAATTATACAAAAGGAATATTTAAAAATCGGAAAGTGGCTCGATTAACGGGAGATTAAAAAATAGGTCGTTTTACCTTAAAGAAAGTCACCTCTTGGGAGGGAAATCCATAAGCGAGTCGGCGCATGGAGACGGTAAATAAATGGTCGTGATTTTCGGCGAATATCCTGATGGTGACGAGGATGAAGGGGAAGGGGCGACCAGAAGACGATTTTACGAACCTCCTTGAAAACAGACGATGGCACCTCTGCTCCAGAGAAGTGTAACCTCCAAAATTCGACACTCTGACGCGGCTCGGCGCGAAATCTCAAACGGGAACCTGGAGATCCTTGAGAGGGGGGTTCCATATAAGACGAGAGGAATCTCGGCCACTCCATCGGGGATGAAGCGATGATTCGAGGCTTACTCTGAACAGAGTAAGCCTTCACAAAAGAGATGAATCTGCCTGCTGAGATCCAAACTCGATGGTATACGCGAATACCAGGGACTTGGGTAAACAGACACACGATCTGGACCGAAGGTGACGACTTCTTTAACTTAATCTGCCTATCTTTGAAAAACCAAGGGTATTTATATGACTGCCATTTTTATACTACTCAATTGCTGGGTGGCACAAACGTCTGTGAGAAAGCTTTCGGCACCTAGATGGATTAGCTTTTGTCACCCGACACAGGTCTTAATCGTCTCCAATGATGTCGGTTGGAACTTTCGGCTATCCTTTTCCCGACTATGGAGATTAGCGTTTCATCAGCGAAGGGAAAGCTTTTAGCACCGAGCTTAAGTACATCTGTGAGGCGCTGACAGATATTCAAATTCTTCTTTTATTTTTCTCCTTGGATACAGGGTTTACTTCATGTGGAGTTCTACTTAGGAGACAGGGAGGGAAAGAATTCTAGAAACAAATGAAGGGGGTATTCTTCTTGGCTTCACTTTTCCCTTACAATGAGTTTCACTATAAAAAATTCAAATGAGTAAATTATTTATTCCTATTAAAGTTTAAGTATTTCATTGCTTAAACCTTTCTTAGACCCTAAATATGGCAGCAAATTTAATTTTAACATGTGGAAAGCTAAAATTTGAAAGTGATGGTTTTATAGAAAAAAAAACTTCTAAAGCAAGAGTTAGTGTTTTAAACGAAGAAATCGTGAAATATATTTATGACAATTCACACACTCATTTTCCCGCCAAAACTCAGAGAAACCGCATTCTAACTCAAAGAAAACTGAGTGCTAGCAAGGCAATTATAGGAACTGCTATAGTTGTCAACGAATGCTTAGATAGTTTATCTCATGATTGGCAAGAAGCTATGCAAGATAATACAAAGATCTTTTAAAAGGATGCTCCTTCGATAAAGAAACAATTTATGATCATACCCGATGAGCCCAAACGATTAAGCCAGTCTTGTTTTTCCAGAAGAATTCAAAACTTATTCTTTTGGTGGAGAACAAACTAAAGAAATTTTCCGTACAGTGAGTATGTAGATATTTGGAAAGTTCTTGTAGAATTTTAATATTTGGCCGGAAAATTAACCTGATATTAGAAAATGAGTGTACAAAGTTTATTTTTCTTAGTTCCTTTAAAAATTGCACCTCTTTTTCCCAGATTTATGAAATTTCAGTTGAGAAATACGTGTCATACATTCCTTTCTATGCGCTCTGCTGCCTAATAAATTTCGTGGGGCTTATCACAAATTATTCAACATGATTTTAAAAATTGAACATAGTTTTAGTCCAGAAATTATCAACTGTTAATATGTATTGGCCAATTTTAATAACTTTAAAGTGCATTTTCCTTTAGTAAATATCAGAACTGATTGAGAGTTTAACTGAAACTGCAAAATGGTGTGTCCTTTAGCTTTTATTCCAATAGAACAGATATATGAAGCAATCTTGCAGTTAGGTGACAATTTGCCTGATGATCTAGAATAACTCAATTGGGTTACAGACAAGAATATTGGAAGAATGGACAAAAGAACAAACAACAATAGAGCTCTTCGTTTTCTTTATGCAATGTGAAATCTATATTACCAAGTAGTGAAAGAGGAAGACATGACAAACAATCACGCAGAAGCAAAAAACAGGAGGTTGCAATCAGAACTTGAAATGCAGCATCAAAGAATATGGAAATATGGAAATATATTGACTGCTTGCGTAATGTACAAAGAGGAAGAGACCTTTATTATAAACAAGGTCTGCTGCTCTTACATATTCTGAATTATGACTTGACGACCTTCAAAACTTTCGATAATTCCCGGACTAACCTTGCGAGGACCTTGGTAATTATATATTTCGAAAGAAAATGTAAAACAACATAAGTGTTTTAAACTTAGTTAGAATTGGTCAAATAGTTATGATGTTATTTGCCCACTAATACCCAGGCTAACCTTGGGAGGACATTGGCAATCATATTCTTCGAAAGAGAATGATAAACAACATTAGGGCTTCAAATTTCGTTACAATTGGCCAAATAGTTATGATGTTATATCCAAAACAAAGCAATTCCTTGGCCATCTTTGGAAGAACCTTAGCAATTATATAATTCAAAAGAGAATGTATAACAACAGAAATGTTCAAAATTTCGTTAGAATCGGCCCAATAGTTACAATTTTAACCCGCCCCCCCCTCCAAAGCAAAACGGCGACCTATCGACCTATCGACCTACATAGTGAGATATAGAGTGGCACGCGATAAGTGCACGTGATTAGTACCCTTGTTGCAGGCCATAAAATATTCCCTCAAAATTGAAGAAGTTTACTTCTCCAGATCAAAGTATTAGCAGACTGGTGAGGAATTTTGAGAATATTAAACACATTGAATATTTATGAGTAATTTCTTACAATTATGAATAGTGTGATGTTTGAAGTCATGATTAAAACGAAATGAAAAGGTTTAGTGTTTTGTATTTTTTATTTTTTTATATACTAAGGCTTTTAGTTTCTCTGAGATTATTATTATTATTATTATTATTATTAATATCATAATATAAATAATGTATGCGTTCAATTAGCGTCATATATTTATGTCAATATAAAGTCTGTGTAGAGTTATTAATTGTAAACTTACCTCTACCTATTTCTAGTTAATTATTATTAATATATTATTATTAATATTTGCGTTCAATTATCGTCATAATTTTATTCCAATATTAAGTCTGGTTCGATTTATTAATTGTTATTTTACTTTAGCATATTTCTAGTTTCAAAATTTCGAGATGCTTAATAAATTTCAAACATTTAGTTGTTTATATATATTCACGTATTAAGGCTTAACTTAGCAATATATATAGAAATAGCAATATCCTAATATGCGTTATATATATTCCATTTATATATCGGGTAATTAGTTTTCGTGCAATTTTGTAAACTAAAAAATTAAAACAGCTAAACACTTACAGAATCTCCACCAAGTTACCTTAGCAAAAAAATTACTAGTTTCATACTAGGCTAAAGCTATATTACTCCAGCAAATTTTCTTGAAATCGGTCCAATAGTCTTCTGATTTCTATGTCAGAGATTTATAACAGTAACTTTTCTTTACATTTTAAAAAATTAAGAAGGTCTGCGCCGAAAAGGGTTTGTGCCCAATATGGTCTCCGCCAAATAAGCTCTGTGCCTAATATGATTTGTGCCGAAAGAAATCTGCCCCAAATAAGGTCTACGCCGAAATAGGTTCTGTGCCGAATATGGTTTGTGCCGAAACGGGTCTGCGCGGAAACGGGTGCTGCGCGGAAACGGCTCTACGCAGAAATCTCTTTTTATGAAGAAGAAATAACTATTTTTTTAATCCTTAATTTGTATCGTTAATGCGTGTAACATAGATGGTATCATGCGGTCCACGGGACCCCACACTTAAAATATATATAGCTACTTCGCTTTCAATTTTATGGTACTTTAATGAGTATTTTATGTATTTTTAGTCTATTTTCAATAAAAATATCTTTAGGTTTATAATTCATACCCAATTAACAATGTAGTAAATAAAAAATTAAAAAATAGACATATTTTAGTATAAATATGAGTTTAATCCAATAGTGTCTAATTATCACAGAGAATGACGTGAGACTTGACATGCTTGTTGGTAATGCATAGTATTTCTGTTATTTGTTGTGAATCATAAAAATCATAAAAAAGTTAAAAAAATCATAAAATAAAAGATGTAAAATGTTACTCACCAAAAGAAATTTTTCCGTCCTTATCTGCAGTTGGCTATTCTTTTTTTCCGTAAAATTAGAAAACTGAGGTAAAATGTTTTTTATTTCTAATACTGATGCACTTGTAATTGTTTTTAAGGCTTTTTATGATCTAATGTTTACACGACACTAAAAATAAAAAAAATAAAAGTAAAATGTTTACTTTTCTTTTTATTACACACTAGAGATCATATTTTTCATGAGTTCACATAGGGTAAAGGCCCAATTGGAAAGAATGTACCCTACAGACTGGCTTTTTGCACTCATAGCAAACCACTCTCGTCTTTTTATCTTCTTGTCCTGTGCAATGTACACAGTGTTTTTTGATATCTAACAGGAGAGTGATTGTCTTGGAAGGGAGATTTATATTGAGCACATTTGCAATGCTTTTCTTGAGGTCTCTTGACGGTGATGGTTGTGTCAGTCTATTCTCACTCTAAAGCCGAATAAGTTGCAGAGCTAACTCTTGCATGAATTGCCGACGCATGCCAACCTTTTAATTTCTGCTTTCTCGGTACCATGAGTAGATGATGAATGCATTGATGGTTGCTGCATTGAATTGTCCGTAGCATATGTAGAGAGACAATCTTTGGGTTCTACGGCTGCAACTGTAAGTTGCACACATTTGATCAAAAGTGTCGACACAACCTATCGTCTTATTATAAAAGTTGAGAACCTCTGGCTTCCCATTTGTAGCAATAGTAGGTTCATTGTGCATAGAGAAAAGCAAGAGCACAATTTTTTTAGCGGTCTTTTTCGCCGGCATATAAGAGCACAAAGTCAATTTGTTACTGAACCCAAATTCTACTCCTCTTGCTGGCCATCCTTTTTTGGTCTTTAGTTCTTCTGGTACTTGGGGTTTGTTCTGACGCAATGTGTCCATACTCGTCAGGCCATTTTGAACAAGATCTTCTGCTAGCTGGACAGATGTGAACCAGTTGTTGTGCGTTACTTTTCTGTTGGTTCCGAAGTAGAGCTTTGTAATTTGTTTTGAGTAATAATGAGTCAAATTGATATTTGTGTCTCTTCGGGCACAACAAGCATTTTACCCAAATAAGGAATAGCGTTCAACATATACGAGTATCTTGACTTATTATTGCAGAGCATCATAATTTTAATCCCAAATTTTGGCGGCTTGTTTGGTATATACATTCGGAATTGCCAATTACCGTTTGAAATTTCGAATACCTGAATAATGGTTGTTGCATAAGCATAAATGTGAGGGGGTGGGGGATGAACGTTTTTTGGAAAAATGGGTAAGTAACCAATTAGTTGCGGTGTTAAACTGTTCACAAGAGTTAAAAGAGTGTCATTATGTGAATTGTGAGTACGTTGTTGGTTTAGTAGTAAAACAAAGCGCTTGCATGTCCTTTAAAGCTAATTAAGTAGTGTTTTTGAATATGTAAGTATGACTAATGAAATCCCAGGTAGTGATTACATAAGTGACAGAATAAGTGAATTTATAATGTGAATTTGGTCTTCAAAAATGTAACGGAATATTTGTTGGTGGCTATTTGCGCGATGATGTCAAATGTGAAGCCTAAGGAAGTTAGGAAATTAAGATCAATTAATGGATTGATTGTCTAATAGAATGCGAGGTAGGCTTATAGGCAAATCGAAGGAAAGTATTATATAGGTAGTTTTATTGAGATATCGTCAGCAAAATGTATAAAATTTAGTAAATTGGAAGAATAGGACAAGTCACGAAAGAGGTAGTCTATCAGATGTGCAATTTTCAAATCTTTATTATCATTATCTATCATTTCCTGCTCATCAGTCAGCAAATCTATCAACTCTTGCAGCATGAGAGAATTTTCAGTCCAGTTGCAACTTGCAAACCATGAATTCCTGGTGCAAGAATTTTAGGGTTTGCTGTGGCTGCGGGGTTTGGATGGAATAAGAGCTTAATAATTAATTAGATCTTTTGTTGTTCCTTCTCATATCCACTCTATCTCACCTTGTCAGAATTGTGGTAGGTAATAAATCCTCCAGAAATTTATCATATGTAAATGTGTGGGTGTTTTGAGGAAGATCCTCCTCTATCAAGAAGTCATGCAAAGTGTTCAATTTGAGCAAACATATTTTGAGGAATTTTATCTGGCTCTCGGGTTGTGTAAACGCGTTAAAGATCTCGGAAAGTTGCTTCCGGGGCCCAATATTGTTAATATTTCTCTTGCGCAAAGGTACTTGTGGTATCACAGCCATAAATGTGGGCACAGTAGCAAGAACACAGCAACTCTTTTTACATACATCTTGAATATCACAGTTGGGACTAGAGAAGAAGAATGAAAACATCAGTCTGATCATCGTATAGTTAGTGTTGAACTAATGAGCTTTAAGGAACAAAATACAGGCAGTAATGCACAATATCTTTTTTGCTTCCTCTCCAGTGGATCTGAGTTCCTCAAATTCTACTCAAATGTCCTATAAGCATGATTATCTTTTTTACAGGTGCACTTGTCTGCACAATTAAAGTAGATATCTTTCCCTAGTAAATATTTCCATATTTGTACATTTTCGATTAGTTACAAACAAACAATATAAACTATATTTATTTTATCATTTGTCCCACTCAAATTTCAGATAATTAGAATGCTTTTATGGGGCTTTTCAGTTAGTTTTCAGTCGAAGAATCTCTTCCATCACTTTCAAAATCCTCGCTAGAGATCAGCTGAGAGTCGTTTACAAAATACATGCGTGCTTTTTTAGAGAGATGTATAAATAAGGGTTCTGTACATATTTACAAGTTATTTTGGTCAATGATGCAAATGTTCTTTTGGAAAGGAGTGTTTTCTGCTGTGTTTGTTCATCAAATAGGTGTATCAGATTGGACTCATCTATTTTAGCTGGTGATCGATCCATATCTAGTTTCTAATGCTCAAGGAAGGTGACCTGAGAAAAAGCTTAGCATCATTTCTATGCTAATATTATGGTCTACTCTGAGAAGAAGGAGTTGACCACACATGTTTCATTCGGCTGTTATATACCCTGTAACATTTGCTGACTTCATAACTACTGAAAATCATTTAAGTTTGAGTTGTTTGATTGTTGGTATGAAGCTCGCTTTTTACTATTCAGTTGTTTATCAATGACCAGTCTAAAAGGACCTCAACGAATCTTTTCAGCACTAAGCAGGTCGTTTTTAATATCCTCTTGGAGCTGGTACCCTTAAAGATAGGCAATAGAGTATATCTATGCTGTCAACCGCGGATGAGTTAAAGTTCTCGACAGCTTCAGCGACTTTGTTTGCTTCCTTCTCTTTTTTAACAATATGCGAAACTTGTAGGCCCTTGTATGAACTACATTCCTTGTTGTCCATGTCAACCAAAACCAAAATTGCCTGGTGGTAGCTCCTTCCTAGATATCTGGGGGTGTACCATATGTAGGAGGCTGATTGATTCGTTCTTAAGCCAGTAATGCAATCATGTGATGTTGCAGTTGCATAACGCTTTATTATTGTCTGTTCAATGGTGAGATCAAATGCATTTCTTGACGACAGAAAATCTGACCTGCTCAAACACGCGTTTCCTGAAACATTGCCAAAGTTTTACGAATGTTTGATAGAAAATAATGTACTTGGCATACATTTGGTGATAGTAACTAAGACAAAGGACGCATATTCTGGAGGCATTCCAAGTGGACATTTCTTATGGTTGCTCTTTGATATGGAAGTATCAGCCGTACTTTTCCGATTTTCATAAGACTCCGTCAGCTTTTTCCTCTATCTATTATTGGAAAGGTGTAAAATTTTATCCCATGCCTTCTAATCAATGGCATCAGCAGCCAGACTTTAGTTATTACAAGAAAAGGCGCTTTATTGGTTCTTGTCCGAATTTGTAACACCTGTTGTAATGTTTGTCTGTCATCACTTTTGAGAGAAACTACTTACTAAAGTTCTGGATTTAATAACAACTTCTTCAGCCTCTTTCCATGTCTCACATTTTTGTACTGGTGAAATGAGAAACACCCAATCTGATAAAATACGTTACTAAAATCTTTTGGATTTTGGTAATGCAAAGTTTTATGCTTATGGAGCAACAAATAAATCTGATGTCAAAATTATGTAGGATTGTCCTACTTCATTTTAGGTTTGAGAGAAATCAGTTATATTCACTGCATTGTATCGTTGTTAGTGATTTGACAGAAAATGGGGGCGGTATATATACTCGACTGTTGATTATTTACTTGTTACCTGTACTTATACTTGGTTGCCTGTCAGAAAAGCCCATGAAGGTACTGTACTCATTATTCTTTGTTACAAGTATGTTGTATATTCACATCATGTCAGGAAACATGAATAAATATGGTTCTCTGCTAATGACTTTAGTTGGCAGTATCTTCAGATTTTTCTCTGCTTATTTTTCCATAAATCATGGCTTAATTACTTTTGTGCCGTGTAAGTGATTAAGCGTTATTCTGTGCACAGTAAAGAGGTTCAAATCTAACACTGGAAACTTTATTTGATGCTTGATGAATTACCAATCAATGAGCTGTATGTTTTGTTCCATTACCCAATTGTTTTCCTACCAGAGTCAATGGATTATGGAAGCAATATCTCTGCCAATGTTTCTGCCTCTTGCTGTTTAATTTTCAAATATAATGTTGCAGCGTGCACAGTGGCAACAGCGATGGACAAGCGATACAATCTCATCACAACCTGTCATAATCCTCAGTGTAATTCAAGGAGTAGGAACTTTGGTATCATTCGTTGCTCCATTGATGCAGCATGGTAAATGTTTTCGCCAAAGGATTTTAGTGAACCTTCTGTCATTACAATCGAATCCTACTGCTTTTTTCCCTGGAAGCTCTGTCGTTGCTGTATTTTAGCAGGAGTAGGAAACTTGAAAATGATCGCCAAGGAATGGATATAAATTCAAGGTGAGTTGTTTAATGATTCTTGAAAATATCAATGCAGCTTCATCTAATCCCCTTGCTTTTTTAGCTGAAACTAGAAGTGAGATTACCCTGATTGGCTTTTAAACGCAAGGAGCAGTTAAGATTGCAAAACTGCAATTTTGAGCCGTACCTTTTTACAATCCTTGACCTTAATTTGTCCTTGTTTTAGTTATTATTGAAGAATTGCCGACTATTTTATCGCAGATTATTTTGATATTTTTCTTTAAGCATTGTCATCCCGTCAACGTAAGCTTTTTCAAGGATGCTCTCCTAAACATACGAGACAATCTACCAGCAAAGCTAATGTTTAGGTACTTTGTTCCTTTATGGACAGATTAAATACACTTTCTTGTATATTAGGTAATCTCTTCACGTGTATGCCTTCTAAAAACATTCAAATAAATACTTATTGATGCATCAGCTGTTTTTGTCAATCATTTTTCTCATTTTCCCCTCTTGTTTGTGTAATTCGTTTTTTCTCCTAAATATAAGTTTATCTGTACATAATAGAATAATTGTGCTGCATTGCTGTGAAGTCCTGCATTGTTTTAAAATGCCTTTCTTATTTAAAAGCTTATAGGTTTGTAAAACTTTGCAGGACCATCTATGGTAGCAATGTACATTTGATGAAAATAGGTCAGGTAACCTTTCCCTAACCGAACTCTGAGAGAGGCGCACCTTAATTCTATCAGTGTATTTTTAACTTACCTTAGTTAGTGAAGTAATTTCTGAATAAGATTTGTTTCACTTGAATGATTCCTACCATTTAGCTATATGGGGATAGGTAAAACAATGGGGGAAGTCTTTTTACTACTGCTTTTGTGTCCTGTACTGACTTTAGCACAAATGTTTTTTCTTATATCATTCTTTTTTCTTCAGATTTTGTGGAGCCCTTTACCTACCTGTAAATGAAAAAGGTGTCTTGAATTGCTATAAAAACAAAAGATATGCTGATACAGATAAAAAAGAACATTAACTGAAATCGAAGCCAAATAGTCGCCAAAAAAAAGTATGAAGATTTTTATGCAGACAAATTGAATTGAATTGTTATAGATAAAAGACTGTGGAAAACATAAGGACATAAAATACACTGGGTAGAAGGGGTGGGCTAGGGATGACACATGGTCTAATTAATTATAACAGCAGAGTAAGATTTTCGTAAATGGTGATTTTTTATAAAAAATAAGAATATTCAGCTACCGACTGCCTGAATAAAAGAAAAATAAAAAAAACAACACCAATAAATAAACTTTCAATGTCACATTCATTTGGAGAAAAGAGGCTCGCTCTTGTAAAGGTTCGTGAATGGATCCAATAGACCAAAAATGTTTACAATGAAGGAGGTAGTCCTCATCTAAAAACTCCACAAAGACAAGAAAGAGACAAGTGATAGCGACGCGCTCATCACGATAACGGGGAAGGTATCGCGTGATACATTTAAAAAATCTATCCCGGACATTTGGTGACCTAACGGTTTTCAATGTAATGCAATTTTAGATTCACCGCCATATCCAATCATCTTCGCCTTGCAACCAGAATTTCTGATATGATTTCGTCCATGTTGCCGATGGGAAATGAGTAGAACAATGGATTGTTCGCCCAGGGTTTGCCAACTCTTTGGTGCTCTTATAAAAGAGCTTATTTCAAGTAATCCTTAATATCAAGGAAGTAAGAAGAAATTATTCCAGACACCTCCTGGCCCGCAGCAGACTTGGTGGCATGGGTACTGTCTGAATATCTTTAAAAAGCTCGGAATTTATTAAAGTAGATTTCTAGTCGTAGAGAAAGATTTTTATATAAATGCGCAATGTAATACTACTGATGATATCCCAAAACTGATGTGTTATTTGAACTCAGCGCCCCAAAATACATATAAAAACTTCAAAAAAGCATACACCTACAAGCATCGTTTGGTAGTGTAATATATACATTTACTTATTTATTACATAAACTCTAAAATTCATGGAATTGTCCCCAACTGTATATTTTCACCATTAGCCATTCAAGGCGTCAATCTCTGCGATTTCCTGATCATCTCGCTCATATAAATTGCCTATTATTATTATATCGATTAATTTTATTTATATATAAATTTCCAAATTCACGTAGTCATGGACAAATTTTTTGAGACTAAAATATATTATTATTTTCCCATTCGTTTTTAAAAGTGACTTTAAATTATTGCAGGTTGATTATAAAGTCAGCATTTCAAATAGATAAGAAAATACAATGCATTCCTTCGATGAATCCAACACGAGGGAAAGTCCGTCCAATGACCTGCGGCGTTTCGTGATAAGATGATAAATGGTTATTGCATTGATGGTTTCCCATGGTTTAAATCACTTACAAGTGCCTTTGTATGACTAGATGACGCTTCTGCCACTAGTTGGCCCCACTCAGCTCCAAATCTACTGGCAGATTTAAAATCTCCAGCGTAAATAACCCTATGTCCCATGGTCATATGGGTCATTTCATGGCTCTAAATAAGTACAATTGAACTTTACTCCTTTTAAAAAATATATGAGACTCTTACTACTAGATGCCGACACCCAGGGCCAAAACTGATGGCAGATTTGAAATATCTATGGTGAATAACCCTATGGCCGTAGGTTATATGGGTCATTTCCTGGCTCTAAATGGCTACAATTAAACTTTACTCCTTTCGAAGTTTGAATTATACTCCTCTTGAAAAAAAAGCAACGCCTAGATCTGGCGCTTCGCCGCAGGGTAAAATCGTGCTCTAGTCCTCTTCATTTAGGAGGCAAGTTTTACTCCTTGAACTTTGCTTTTCAATCAAAACGGTAAAATGATGATAAATATTGGTTAAATAAATGGTGTGTAATTATAATCAATTTCGTAATATTTTCTTTGGTAAAAGTAAATGTTTGAATCTTTTTCAATTCCAGAAAGGGTACTTTCCAAATTGAAGCGAGCAAACATTGTTCATCTGCACTAAAGGTGCTTGAAATGCAAGTAGATAATTGCTAATGTTATTGCATCAAGGAGCACCACATTTAGGATCATTAATACCTTGAAAAAGATTGGTTAGACTCCTGTAAAGAAGTATTATGGATGCCAAAGAGCCTCAAATGCATGCCCAAATTGCATTCTGGTAAGCTCCCAGCTCAAGGAGCACCATGTTTAGGATCATTATCAAGGTTAAAACGACTGGTTAGACTTTACTCAAGAAGTCCCTTGGATACCCCAATGCTTCATATTCAAGCCAAGATCGCCTCTTGTAAGGTCCAAGCTAAAAGTCGGGTTTTCTCCAGTGCCTAGCTTGCTCACGATTTGAAATAAAGAGCTGTGAACGCTAAAGAGCGCACAGTTAAGCAGAAACTTTTTGACAAAGGTCTCAGGTCAAGAAGGGCTGCGAAAAGCCTTCGTCTCACCAGAAATAGCCTTGTGGATATACTCCGCTTTTGTATGAAATATAAAGAATGTACTTTTGAGGAGAAAGCAAAATAGATATTGTTTATTGAAGCTAACTTCTGCTTGTCTGGAGCTTCTGCAAGATCCCTAGTTTGGAAAAAGAAATGGGAAGCGCGTTTACGAGTCGTCTCTTGTGCCCCGGGTGAAGTATCGGGAAACTTTTCATGTCTGAGGCTGATTCTCATCTAAGAAAATTAGAGCACGAACAACTTTGAGTTCAAAATGTTACTCAAATTTTGTCAACTGTTATGGGCAAATTTCGGGATAATAATTGCCATTTTCAGCATGATGGCGCACTTTGTCACAGAGAAAAACCAATAACAAACCTCTTAGCTGGAAAAACATCGAACCTTGGGAACTCTGGTCCAGGAATTCACCAGATTTGAACCCAAAAGAGAAGTTGTAGGCGAAAGACCAACTGGCTGTGATAAACAGAAGCTATCCAACTATGATCAGTTGCGGTAGCTTGAAAAACCTAAATGGAGCAAGATCAGTCAATATTTCATCACCAATTTGGTTTCAATCATTCCATAATAAATTGAAGAATTCCTGGACAACAAGGGATATCATTTTAAAATTTAATGTACACATCATTTGACTGTATTTATTAATAAAATGGGTTTGGGCTCTAAATCTTTTGTATTTTTAACCTTCAAATTACGTATGTGGCAAACAAACTAAAACAAAATGAAGGTTAAATTAATTCATTAAAATTTATAAGGAAAAATGTTCTAATCTCAAAACTTTTCGCTTACTATACGCCTCAATTGTCAATTTCCACCATTATCCATTTTTATCTGTCAATCTTCTTGCATTTTCTTCAAGCCATTTCTCATTCATCATAACTAATCCAATTACATTATCATATATTAATATGTATTTCTATATATCAAAATGATTGCATCTACCTTAATTACAATAGTCAACAAGGATTTTGCTACTTGGGTATTAGTTGTGATTTATACTAAATCGAGTATGCTGATTCCGAATCTGTAATCAGAATTGTTCTAGCACGTAAGGTTCCTGAGTTACACACATATAAACAGTGTTACTTCGCTTACGGTAGTGAGAGGATGTGTTATTTGTGTGTTTAGTTACTGCGTTACATTCCTGCTTTATCATGTTTTCAAATTTAGCCATTATAGTACTGGTGTTGAAACAGTATTTGGATACAGTGAGTAATTGCATTTTCTCCCAGATTTATTTCTCAATCATAATTGTAATATCTCTGGTGATCTAAGCGTAATTTCTTTACTTTTTGGACTGCAGCTAGGATACACAAAGAATATAGGCTTCTTATGCCTATGGAACAGCCGTGACGACAGGAATCATTATATTGTTAAAAAGTGCCCGAAAGAGAAGAACACATAGTTGGCCGGTACAATATGAAGCACATACCTTTGGTACATTTACAGATCTACCTTCCACCACTTCATCTCAATTTTGTTAAAGCAATGTTCCATGATTCTGATGGATTCCAGTATCTCAAAGAGAAATTTGGTGCAAAAAAATCGATGCTAAACTTAAAGCTGGCATTTTTGTAGGGCCGGAGATCAGAGAATTAATACGTGACAAGGAGTTCAAAAATAAACTAACTGCACTTGAGTTGGCACCATGGGGTTCATTTATCCATGTAGTGCAGAACTTCCTTGGTAATCATAGGGCTGAAAACTATGAAGAACTAGTGGACAACATGCTGAAGACCTAGCAGCGAATGGGATTTCGGATGTCTTTTAAGATGCATTTCTTGCATTCACGTATAGATTTTATTTCATCTAATATAGGTGATATTAGCATAGGTTGTCGTTATCGCGATAACGATATCAGGTTATTCGTTATCCTATATTTTTTCCCCGCGTTATCGATTCATCGGTATCGCCGATACTTTTGGTTCCAACCTAGCAATAATCGATCATTTCAGTTTTTGGTTCCAGTTTAGCACAGGCGCGAGCCACGACTGCCTTGGAGGCAGAAATAGGTAGGTCCGAGCTGGGAGGAGGATCTTCAAAACCTATGATGAGATGAAGGAGAGCCTCGAAAGGTATCAAACTAGAAAAGCATTCAAATATTCTGAATATTGCATTATGAAATAACGCTATATATATGGTGAATAATTAATATTGTATTATAATTGGGGATTTATCGATTTATCGGTTAATACCTCCTCGGGCGATAAATTTACGGCAGTTATCGATTAGCGGTTATCGCCGATATGGTTATCGGTATCGTTTTATCGGTTATCGTGATATATTTTTTTCCTTAACGCGCTTACCTATGGATATTAGTGACGAACATGGGGAAAGGTTCCACGGAAATATTGCAATGATGAAAAGCATGTATCAAGGCCGCTCAAACAAAAACATGATAAGTTACTACATACCTCTGGTTCCTACAACGGGAGGATCCTATATCCACGTACAAGCGCAAGAGCAAGAGTCTCAAACATTTTTGAAGAAATTTATAGATAGGTGAGTACTACCTCTTTTATATGTAATACATATCTTGTCTGGGTCTGCAAAAAGAAGTACATAATGGCAAATAGGGTGCCCCGATTCCAAACCTTTTCCCAGAAACGACTCATTTTCTCAAACTCGTAATAATTATATCGTTAATTGATTCAAGTGAGACATATAGCCTAGTTGCATAACCCAGGAACCCTAGGTGCTAGGAAATATCTGAGCAGAGATTTGGGAATCAGCTACAACCTCAGGTACTAAAGGAACAGAGACAAAGTTAAAATTTGTTGGCTAGTGTTATTCATTACACAGACATCATCTATAAAAGTGATAAATTTGTTACTTCAATTATTCCTTTGAAATCTTACTTCAGATTTTCATTATTTATTTAGCTTTTATTAATAAATTGATATTCCATAATATAAATATATATATATGTATATATATATATATATATATATATATATATATATATATATATATATATATATGTATATATATTGTAAAAGTCTAAATACGTCCATGCATTAGTACATACATAAATACACCGACACAGTTGCGTACCCACCCCCCTTATTCCCAATTCGCCTTTTCGCATCAAATCCCCTTCACCCCTTTTTGCGCCTTTGAGATAACCAAATTCGCGGATGGCCACACAGTAAAATGGCTGCCTCAAGAGACACTTGCCAGCCGAGGAAGGCCTGAGTTTCCTCGCGCCGTCATAAAACCTGCAAGTAGAGACGAGGAAAGCTCAGATGGCGCCGAGATGTGAATGTTTTGACAGGTCCTGGTGGCAGAGGAAAGGTCTTTTCGCACGTCGATAAGAATTTTATGAGAATCCAGTGCTCTCTCTCGATTTTAGCTCTTGAGGGAAATAAAGCAGGAAATTACCCCTGGAGTCTGGCAGAAGATCTTAGACCTACGTTGTGCGTGGAGCTAGTCCCACAAAGGAAACAGTTCGCCCGTTGCAAGAAAGAAACTTGGGGCAATTTGTTGTTGCCGTCACGGTACTTGTAGGTGCTCAACTTCTCGCAGACCCACACGCCTTCAGAGTCAGAGGTTACACAGGACTTTTCTCTGCGTATTACCCTAGACACAGCTAGATAATCCTTCTTGGCTACCCACTCCAGGTGCCAATAATCGGAACGGACACTTCGAGGCGTAGAATTCCGATTTGAGTCACAGTTTAATTCGGTTTCGTGATCCGGCCTAAAATCATTATATCACGACAACTGTCTAGGATTCTCCTCCACATTCGTAACCTCGGACGACCGGACTAAGTGCAACATCGTCAGAAGAAGAAGATATTCACCGTCATTCTCCAAATACTTACGAACTCAAAGATACGAGTATGGTTAAAGCGACCTATATCCTCCCCTAACTTCACCAGTTTAATCATTAACTCGAATTTGCATCCCGAGCTCATAACCTCGACTATTACAAGTGATTAATTCAGTGCTTAATTCCGTGATATTATTCAATTCATTCTGTCAGGTGTAATTAAGACGCAAACAACCTAATGAGTAGATTTCAAGTGTAATAATCTCCACGATATTATATACGCTTTCTAATCCAGTGCGAAGATTCATCTTATTTATATATATATATATATATATATATATATATATATATATATATATATATATATATATATATGATATTTCATATTTCAAATTTATGTATATTAAATTTTATTTTTGTACCTGTGTGTTTCAACTATTTTGGAGGATCCTTTGGCAATTGATAAGCTATCCAGTCAGCTTAAATCTCAATATTACATAAGTCCACTCATGACTGGCTTTTACTAAGTGAGAACACACTCAGGCGATCATTATCTTAATTTTGATCAAAATCGAAGGAACTGGGTTATTCTTCTTCACCGGAAGTGGTTATGTTAGGCGTATTGTCTACATTTCACCTCCACTTCACCTTGGTGCGGCATTATAATATATGCCTAGAAAGTGGGACTTGGATTACCCACTCATTAAACCTCGACATATATAAGTAGTATCAGGTGTGTGGGGTTATCACTATAAGCAACATATATAAAGTTGTGTGAATCTTAAAACTTTAATAAAACAATTGCCAACGTCCAAATTAGTCCAAATACTTAAACATTAACAGCAATTCTTTTTTGAGGCTCCCCAAAAATAGTTAGGTTAGGCTAATTATCTAACCTTGTTTTTTTATTAATGGTTTTCTCTTGTCTACCACGATTTTGTAGAAAACTATAATAACCCTTTTCTTTAAACACGTTACTCTATAGAATCTCTCCCAGTGCATGCTCTTATCTTTGGATCGATAATATGGCTTCCACTACGTTCGAAATATTACACAAGCACGGACAAACACTCGGATTGGAAGCTTGGGAGCTCATTGAGTACGTTCAAAATTAACAAGAAAATTAAAGCGAAGAAATGAGAGAAGAGCAAAGATTACAACTCGGAGAAAAGAGAAAAGAGCAAAGACGACAACTTGAAGAAAAGAGAGAACAGCAAAAAAAAAAACGGAAGGAAGATTTGAAAAGGGAAAAACTACAACTCGAAGAACGGGAAAGAATTCGCCAACATAAACGCGAATTAAGTAGAGACCAAGTGTAAGTAAGTTCAATTGGTTCCCGGGGTCAAGAATCTCAAGCTCCTGCTCTCAAACTACCCCCCATCGTCAAAATGATTACCTTATTACGTACCTAACGCATTTCTAAAAAATATTCGAAGTAAATAGATGAGATATTAAAGCCGATGGAGTAAGTCGACTTCTCTCCTTGCTCTCTCCTCACCTGAGATGGAATTTTATCGCATTGCCGCATGAAGCGACAATCGATTATTGCACCTTAAAAAACAGAACTTCTATCTGCTATTAACCTTAACCCCCAGTTTTATAGAAAGAAGTTCCAGTCAGCTAAACTCCAAGAAGTACAGACATACAGACAATTCAGATTCATCATGAGGAGGAATCTGAAATTCTCGCTGGTCACAACTAAAGTTGAAAAAGACTACGAGGTATTGATCGACTTTATTTTATAGGATCAATTACTAAGTACACTCCCCCAAAATATTAGAGCCTTCGTTCAAGACCGAAGGGCCTCCACATTTCAGGATTGTCTCGATGAAGCGGACCTTCACGCTTCAAATCATCATTTATACCTGAATGAAAGATGAAAAGGTAACTCCCCTTCCACCAAGAACAAATTTTGGTACGGAAGACACCCACCTGAGAAACCTTCTCAGTTTGTAAAAGTTGCTTACCTTTTCAAGCCCAGGAACAAATCCCAGAAAACCCCAAAAGACCGTAATCGACCTGTTTTTAACACCCACTAAAAACATCTTCAGGAAGAGTCCGATAACGTGTTACTCTTGCGGAGCCCTGGGTTACATAAAACCCCAGTGTCCGCAAAATTCAAGGCTCTATCCCTTTCCACGTCAGCAGATACATCAAGTGACTGTCAACATTTCTCCAGAGCAAACCACCGTAGCCTCCCTGCAACCGGCAGCCTTGTCAGATCAGGACTACCAGGTCAACTTCTTATTCAATAAGAGTTCTCCTGGTGGACTCAAGTTTGAAACTGGCTAGATTAATGGGTGCAAAGTGTTCACTTTAGTTAGAAACACCGGTTGTACTTGTATCGTAGTGTCAGACAAGCCACTCCCCCACCCTGTAAAACCCCAGAATCATAAATTTGCAGTAGTGCACGACTTTTTGGGAGGCGCCCACAGTTTCCCTGACGTACGGTGCCATTAAGAGTGCCGCTATTTAACTCGTTGGGCGACATGGTCGCAGCACCGATAAAATTTTGTTCAGTACTGTTCGGACAAAGCGCGCAACTCTCCCTGAGCGAGATTACCCAAGCCGTCACAATCCGAGAGCAGGCGGTCCGAGAAAACCGTCCCCTCGCGACGCTAAAATTCCCTTGCCTCTCTGAGTTCAAGAATCTGAATAACGCTAAGTTCGCCAGGGCCCAAACGGACTGCCCTTTCCTCCAACCTCTGTGGGAAAAAGCCAGAACAGGTGACCTCGAGGTAGTACGAGGAAAGCGACAGGTGAGGTACCTCGTAGAAGACTCCCTGTTATTTCGCGCCTCCCCAGACGCAGTATGCTCCCTTGTTAAGACTACTTGTGTTCCACGCCTTTATGTTCCTAAGGTATTACAGCTGGCACACAACAACGCATTGGTCGATCACTTTGCCCATAACAAAACGTCTCAGCGCGTTTCAAATATTTCTTTTGGCCTGGAGCAGGAAAAGAAAGAGCTGAATACTGTAGAACTTGCGACCTGTGTCAGAAGTCTACAGCTAAGGGAAGGATAGCCCCAGCTCCTTTACAGAAGACCTTCATTATAGCAGAGCCGTTCTCAAGGGTTGCTATTCACCTCATAAGGCCAATATATCCCCCTTCCCGTAAAGAACATTTATACGTCCTCACGCTCGTCGATTGCGCGACCCGGTTCCATGACGCAATCCCGCTAAAAAAAATCAACAGTATCACATGTGCGGAAGCTCTTATCACCACCTTTTCGAGAGTTGGGATTTCCAAGGAAGTGCTTTCAGATAGAGGCAGACAGTTCACTTCAGAACTGATGGAACACGTGAGCGCATTATTCCAAATTACGCCAATCTTCATGACGCCATTCCACCCTGCGGCAAACGGCATGTGCGAGAAATTAAACGCACTAGTAAAGAGTGTCCTCAAGAAGCTGTGCCATGAACAGCCCCAAGAATGGCACCGGTATTTACCGGTCGCCCTATTTGCGTGCCGCGAAATTCCCCATAGGACCCTCGGTTACTCCATATTCGAGCTCCTTTACAGACGAAATGTTAGAGGCAAATTATGTATCTTGAAGGAGCTCGTAACTAATCCCCGTGAGGAAGAAGAGATTAAGGACACCTACTCTTATGTCCTAAATCTGCGAGAAAGACTGGGACAGTGCTTAGATATTGCCGTCCAAAATACGGAGAGCAATTTAGATAATTACCGCGCCTATTTTGCTCGAAAGGCTAAAATTCGTCAAAAAAAACCCGGAGACGAATTTTTGCTTCTCATCCCCACAAGCACAAACAAGTTGCTTTCCAAGTGGAAATGACCGTACCCCATAATAAAAGTCCATGGATTCGTCGAAGATGTCATTTAGACCTTATCGGGTAATAAGCATTACCATATAAACATGCTAATAATTCCATAGGCGAGCATGCATTAATAATATTGTTGCGTTCGACGATGAACAAGTCATTGACGCCGTTTTTCCAAGAATTCCCTTGAACGTCGTTAATACCGTGTGTGTGGAGATGGACAGGGACTACCAGCTTCTCACTCTCCATTCTACCCTGCTCCCACAAGGGAAACCCTCTCCCGAGTAAGACGTGAACCCCGAACTCGAGCCCGCTAAGATCAACCAAATGGTCTCCCTCTTAAGAGAATACTCGGACTAAATCTTCAAGATCCCAGATTGCTCCACTCAATTCGAACACGACCTAGAACTAACTACCAAGGTCCCTTTCCGGGCTAAACCATACCCCTTACCCGTACACCTTCGATCAGAACTTACACCTATTCGAAGGAGCCTCGTATATCTCTGAAATTGATTTGTGTAAGGCCTATTACCATGGGTGAGGAAATTTACAACATTCTCTACAGAAAGAGGCCTAATGCAATTAACCCGGCTTCTGTTTGCCTTAGTTACGGCCTGTATCAGTTATAACCACATTGTGCGAAAAGTTCTAGAAGGTCTAGAAAACGTCACATTCTATTTTGACAACGTCTACGTAACCATACGTAGAGGGGAAGAACACCTCGCGTGCCTTCACCCACTCTTAGACCAACTGAGGTCTCACGGCTTAACAATTAGGCCCTCTAAGTGCCATTTTTCTTATACCACTATTGCGTATTTAGGGTTCAAGATTGGCGAGAACCGAATACCCCCACAGAAGGATAAGATAAAAGCAATAACCGATATGCCGCTCCCAATCTCAAAGAAGCAACTCCGATCCTTTTTAGGAGCAGCTTCTTTATATCGGCCTTTTGGCCCTCATTTTGCGTCCGTTGCCATCCCCTTAAATGATCTGCTTAAAAAGGAATCTCCAGACCCTATTAAGTGGAACCCCATGGTTATTGCCAGTTTCGACGGACTCAAATAAAAACTAATGACTGCCCCTATCCTGCACTTACTTAATCCCGAGAAGAAATTCGGCATCCGGACTGAAGCATCTCATCTTGGACTTGGATGCGCCTTGTTGCAATACGAGGCAGAAGTGTGTTCCCGGTTTCCTTTGCAAGTCAGAAGCTTTTCGATCAGGAAAAGGAGTATGCCGCTGTGGAGCTAGAATCCTTAGCCATCGTATTTGGGGTACAAAAGTTTCGCATATATTTAATAAGTAGAATGTTCTCCATTGAAACGGATCACAAACCCCTAGCATACTTAAAAAGTTGTGAGCGCCAGAATGGACGACTCATGCGATGGGTCCTGTTATTATTCCAATATTAATATGATAGCCGAAACCTAAGGGATCTCTCTATGTACTCGCGGATAGTTTGTCTATGAATCCGGTAGACGAGCCCAGTGAGTCTTTGTAAATAATTTGTATTATAGCTATGTAATTTTGGATAAAGGTTTAGTGTCCACCCACTAATTAATTCATATGTTATATTTGTAAAGTTGATAATATGACACGCTCTATAACTGCCGTGATTAATTTTAGATTGTTTCCTTTTTTTTTGCATGTGGGTCTTATATCATACTACCCGGATTAATGTATCGAATATAATCATTTATTTTTTTGTACTTAGATATCTTCTCTTAATTATTCAGGAGTTTCCTGTATATGACTGGTAATCCATGTGTTCTTTGACTGTCGTGATTATTTTATGTTGTTCCTGTGTTTGTTGAATTCCCCTTTTTTTTCTTTTATTGTGTTGTTCGTGTAGTCAATGTTAAAGGTATACATTATTCCTAGTTACACGTTAGAAATAAATTTTCCGCAAACGGGTAGGGATGTAGAAGTTTAAATACCTCCATGCGTTAGTACATACATAAATATACTAACCCAGCTGCGTTTCCTCCCCCCTCTTATTCCAAATTCAACTTTTCGCATCGAATCACCTACACCCCTTTTTGCGGCTTTGAGATAACCAAATTTGCGGCCGGCCATACAGTAAAATGTTTACCTCAAAAGACACCTGCCAGCTGACGAAGGCCCGAGTTTTTTCGCGCCGCCACGAAACCTGCGACTTGAGAGGAGGAAAGCTCGGATGGAGCCGTGGTGTGGATGTTTGGCATGTCCTGGCAGCAGAGGAAAGGCCTTTTTGCGCGACAATGAGAATTTTATTGAAAATTCAGTGCTCTCTCTAGATTTTAGCTCTTGAGCGAAATAAAAGAGAAAATTCTCCCTGGAGTCGGGCAGAAGATCTTGGACCTACGTTTTGTGTGGAGCTATTCCCACAAAGGAAACAGTTCGCCAGTTGCAAGAAAGAAACTTCGGGGAATTTGATGTTGCTGTCAAGGTACTTGCATGTGCTAAACTTCTCGCAGACGCCCCCTTCAGAGTCAGAGGTTACACAGGTCCTCCCTCTGCGGATTACCCTAAACTTAGCTAGGTAATCGATTTTGGCTACCTACTCAAAGAGCCGAATAATCAGACGGTCACTCCGAGGAAGTAAAAGTCCGATTTGAGCAACAGTTTGACTCACCTTCGTGATCCGGCATAAGGTCATTATATCACCGGTCTAGGATTAACTTCTCATTTCGTAACCTCGGACTGCCAGGCTAAGTGTGATCATCGTTCCTAGAAGAAAATTTCCACCGCCATTCTTGAAAATACTTACGAAATCAAAGGTATCGTTAAAGGAAATTATCCCCTCCCTTAACTTCACCAGTATATTCGTTGACTAGAATTCCCATCCCGACCCCATAACCTCGAGTATTAGAAGTGATTAATTCAGTGCTTAATTCAATAATATTATTCCATTCCATTCATTCATTGAGACGCAAGCATCCTAGTAAGTAGATTTCAAGTGTAATCCCCATGACATTATATAGACTTACGATTCATTGTGAAAATGAATCCTATTTATACGTTATATATGCTATTTCACATTTCCAATTTATTTATATTAAAGTTTATTTTCGTATCTGTGTGTTTTAACTATTTCGGACGATCCTGTGCCAATTATTAAGCAATCCACTCGGCTTACATCTCGATATTGCACCGGTCCACCCATGACTGGCTTTTACTGAGTGGGAACAAACTCAGGGGATCATTATCTTAATTTCAATCAAAAGGAAAGCACCGGGGTTATTCTTCTTCACCAGAAGTGGCGACGGTAGGTGTATTGGCTACACTTCACATCACTTTACCTTGGTGCGGAAATAGAATAGATGCCAAGGAAGTGGGACTGAGATTATCTACTCACTAACCCTCGACAGATATATATATATATATATATATATATATATATATATATATATATATATATATATATATATATAAGGTTTGCTTCTAAGAAGGCTTATTTTGAGGTTGAGGATAAATCCCAAAATGAGACATGTAAAATTTCTCATTTAATTAAGTACAACGTTTCGGGTATCTTACCCATCTTCTGGTCTATAAAAGAGATTTAGAACACGTTTAAAATTACAAAAATTATAATGCACACATACCAACTTGAAAATAGTTTTCCTTAACAACTTTCATATTGGAAAATTTTTCAGAACTAAAGACAGAATCCCACCTGAAATGAGCTGTTCAGTTGTCTATAAATTCATTTGCCCCAGGTGCCACCAGGGGATCTACATTGGCAGCACTGTTTGCTCACTTGGGGCTAGGGTCTGTTCTCATCTTGGTATTACCTCTCGCACTGGCTCCACCTTGACCAATAAAGAAACTTCTCCCATTCGAGATCATTCAATTAAATGTAAGACAGAAATTCTCCACAAAAACTTTCAAATTATAGGACATGCAAAGGACTCCACTTCCCTGCGCATTCTCGAATCATTATTTATAAAACAACTAAATCCCAGTTTAAATTCTGATTCAACTGCTTTTCCCCTTCTCATTTCATAAACCACTCAAAATATTTTCACAACCTACCAATCTCTAATCGGTTCCCTCTATAATCTTTCCTCAGTCTCTCCGCTTTTACCGTCCACTAAAGGTGACTAATATTTTTGTGTACCAATTAATTGCCCCAATTAGTATATTCTTATATTTATCCATATTTATAGCATTTATATTTAGTGTCAAGTTTTCAAATGATTTTTTCACATTTTCATTTTATTAAATAATTTATTACTATTTCTGCTTCATTTAGTGACTAATATCTGTGTCAACCAATAATTGTATCAACTAGTGTTATATTTATGCATATTTAAAGTACCCATAATTGATCCATATCTAAATTTCAATAGTTTTCAAACGATTTGCCATAATTTCAATTAACTAAATAATTTATTTTTAAACTTTGTGTGCATTATAATTTTTGTAATTTAAACCTTTTCTAAATCTCTTTTATAGACCAGAAGATGGGTAAGATACCCGAAACGTTGTTCTTAATTAAATGAGAAATTTTACATGTCTCATTTTGGGATTTATCCTCAACCTCTCTCTCTCTCTCTCTCTCTCTCTCTTTCTCTCTCTCTCTCTCTCTCTCTATATATATATATATATATATATATTATTGGCCAACGTTTATTCGAGAACCTATGAGGTAATAACGTAAACTAAATAAATCTTCGCCTTATCAAAATAAAATATTAAGTTTTTTGCTGATGAATCCTTCTTTACTTATCAATCACCATTTAAAGCAGACACTTGTAATAGAGCTATGCAACGGGCTCTCTATATTATATTACTAAGTACATTAATAAATAATTACTTATTTAAATCTGAATAAATTCGAAGAGTTGTTTAATTTTGATCCATAAAATAATGATAAACATGAAAAAAGGCGGCATTACTAATAGGATGATCTAAGAGATTGAAGGAAAATTAACTTTAATTCTATATTGTGCCATGCATAGAGATTTGCTCTGGTTTTAAAGGTTTTGCAGGTTCTAGAGCGGATCGTACCTAACCATTTCATTGCCTCAAATATTTTCTATAGTTTAGATGCAATAAATTTCCCTCTGTTCTATCTTAAACAAATTATTTATTAATCTCTCCTCACAAATTTTCTTGTTTGATGCCTTCATTCGTTGTCTCTGATATTTTAATATTAATGATAATAATACTTAATAGTTCAAGAAAACGAGATATAGATTTAATGAATAGTAGCAGTTAAATGGCTTTGGAAAAGGCTTTATTTGTCTTGCCTTTTATTATGAATGCTAATGTCTTAATAATAAAATAAATCCAAATATTACACTGGTCTGCATAAAAAATGCAACATAAATGACATTATCATTTTCCAGATCAATTTTGCGTGCTGATAACTGTGTTGGTATTTGTTTTGCTCCTGAAGTTCTAGTTTTTGTGTTGCACAGGATGTGTTATAGAGCTAGGTGCATAGGCAGCTATCTATGAAATATTACTGTGTAATGTCCGCGTGTGATCATTTACTGTGTCTCATGTTTATTTATTTTGTTGCAGATTAACTGAAGGATGCCGCAGAATTGCAAGAACCATCCTGACTCATTCTGTTACATATGCGGAAAGTACACACCCTCAAAACAGAAGCGTACTATCACATCATCAGCAAAACGTTTGTAGCGTGCCTACGTTGCCATTGAACTAGGAGATTAGGACAAACCATGGGCTCCTCACTTTTCCTGTTTGAACTGTATTTCTGGATTCAGCCATTAGATTAAAGCGAAACGTAAGTCAATGCCATTTGGTATACCAATGGTTTGGCGGGAACTGAAAAATCAGTATGATGACTGCTATTTTTGTATGGTGAAACCGCTGGAGAGGAATGCTAAAAGTATGAAAAACACAGTAAATATCAAAACATTCCATCAGTTATGCGGCGTGTACCACAGAGTGATGACGTCCCAGTACCAATATATACTGCTAATGTGCACCGTAGCAGTTCTAGTAACTCTTCAAGTAGTAACCGTGAAGATGCAGATGTGGATGAAGAGTTAAACCCTACCGGGATCCGTGGGAAAAGCCCTCAGTTGTTTGAAAAAAGTGAGCTAGATGACTTTGTTCGAGATCTTGGGCTGTCAAAAGAATTTGCACAATTGCTAGGCTCAAGTTTAGCATAGAAAAATCTTTTGGGATGGAACACACACTTTGCATGGTATAGGCATCGAAAGAAGGAATTTGTGCGGTACTTTACTAAGACATATGACATGGTGTATTGCCATGATGTTTCAGGTCTTATGGGACACATGGACAAAGAATACCATCCTGAAAAATGGAAGCTCTTTATCGACTCCTATACAAGGAGTCTGAAAGCCGTGCTACTTTTTAAAAGCAAAAAAGTAGCATCATTGTCCATTGCGCATTCCAGAACCCTAAAAGAAACCTACGCTACCATGTCACTCCTTCTTAACAACATACAATATCAGAATCACAACTTGCTTCCTTTTGGTGACGTGAAGGTCGTAAGTATTTTATTAGGGCTGCAGGAAGGCTACACAAAACATCAATTCTTTCTATACTTGTAGGTCAGGCGTGCAAATTTCGTACACTACCGACAAGTGCAATGGCCACAACGGATGGAATTTGTACCTGGCCGCCATAACGTCAAAGCTCTACCACAAATACCAGCGAAGAGAGTGCTTCTACCTCCTTTTCACATAAAGCTGGGATTGATGAAGAACTTTGTAAAAGCACTTCCGAAAGATGGAGAAGGGTTTAAGTACCTGTGCCACAAATTCCCTTCTGTAAGCGATGCTAAAATGAAAGCCGGCATATTTGTTGGACCACATATTCGTGAGATTCTTTCATATACTGGCTTTACTGAAGCATTAACACCTCATGAAATATGTGCTTGGAATAGTTTTAAGTTAATCCCGACAGGCTTTGTGGGGACACACAAAAGCCGATGACTACAAGGAAAAAGTTGGGAACATGCTTTAGGCACTGAGACGGCTGGCATACGGATGAGCATAAAAATGCATTTCCTCCATAGCCATCTTGACTACTTTCCTGCCAACTTGGGTGACTTCAGTGAGGAACAGGGGGAGAAGTTCCATCAAGATATATCAGAAATGGAGCACTACCATCGAGGCAATTGGAGTGTGACGATGATGGCTGATTTCTGCTGGTCGCATGAAAGAAGCCTGGAAACATCTGCTGATACACCGGCACACAAAAGAAAGTCTCGAACGCGTGCCTTTGGGGAAGAATAACTGGCCTCAACATTCAAATAGAATGGTGATTTTCGTAAGCAGATATTTACATGCCCTATGTGTGAAAGGTACATTTATCATGATTTTGTTTCTTCTCAATAAAATAAAATGGCCTGTCAAACTCTGTTTGCCTTTACTTACCTATATAAATTTGCAGGAATTTTATAGACCTGGCTCAGACGCATTTCTGTACGATAAACTTGAATAATTTAGTGTCGGTTATTACAAAAAAAGAGAACCTCCCTGAAAAAATGAGTATAATTTCTAGATTCAGTATGCAAAACTCTAATGGGAAATGGTAATGACGTCTTCGTTGCAAGGTATTTTTTGGGGGATACAGCCCAGTGTTATTAGTTGGATGACGATAAAATTATAGACATAGTAGTATATAGTATAAATAGATGTTTGGTGGTGCGACGGGAATTTACGATGTTATATTATCAATGAGAATAGATTTGCGACCCTAGGTTTCAATGCCGGCAAATATAATGTTTTCAACTTCGACACACTCATGTCAATATTTCTTACCCTGCAACTCACAGCTTATAAATAAATTTCCGCTAATGAAAGAATCTTAATAAAATATCATTTCACTAGTTCTGACCTAAAGTGCTAGCGGGAATGTCTCTAACCACATGAACAAGCCGAATATGGAGATTTATATTTCAGAATCGGATAACTGGTGAAAGTATTACACCTATGGAGAATAAGAATAGAGCGAAAGTATTAGATTTTTCTCTCTTGAGAGAGTTTTTGGGGAAACATGTTTCTATCAGCAAAAAGATTTCCATAAGTAAAATTTGGTTGGGCATAGAAAGTATGGTCATGAAGTAACTAAATTGCTTCTTGCCAGAAAAAGCATATCAAAGAATATGTACAGTGGGAATGCAGTCAAAGTAATGAGTTTATGGCTTTCTGACTACCAGATTTTGCTGCCCAAGATTAAATTGGTTGGACTTAATAGTAGGGAAATAAGAGGAAAAAAAGAAATAAAAGCCTTTCTATAGTACTCTTACAAACAGCTATGAGTTAATGGGTAAAATTAAAAAAATAGCAAAATGCTGAATGTCGATATAATAACGGGAAAAACTCAGATGAATATCTCAGGTAAGTGGGCCTGAATGCATAAAAAAAGGAAGCTAAAATACAATAAAATAAGTGATTACTTGTATACCTTAGGCACTAAATAAAATATTTGAAAGGAGGTCAATGAGTTTAGGCTACGAAAGCGGGCAAAGCGGTAGGATATAACTGATTTGCTAACGTTAAGAAATCAGAAAATACAACATATGGAATGGAGGTGATTGAGACTTCCAATGGTAACATCACATTGTTTTTAGAAGGAGAGAGAGTGGAATGATGAGGAATCAGTAGTTTATATGAGATGGAATTAATGAAATGCAATGTGTTCACACTTGTGGTATTAGGACTAAAGAAGGTGTGAAATTAAGATTGTCAAGAATATAGCCGTGCAAAATCCTTGTTTATGGAAGCAACACTGATAGAACGAGAAATAAAAGTTTGCTCGTTGTGAAGATAGATGTAAATGAGTATGTAATGACGATTTTCTGATAGGATACGAGCATTTATGAAAAATTACTGAGTTGCAAGGAAGAATATATTTGAGCGTTATTTCTTTAAAAGGTGTAATAATTTTATGTGTTATTATTTGAAAGAACTAGAACGATGTCTTATAAAGTGCTTGAAAGTGAAAAAATTTCCCGAAGAAGAAGTAGTGTAAATATCACGTATAAAGGAGAAAAGTTTGATTATATATAAAGTACAGAGAATTAAGAAGAAAAACTAAGGGAATGGTAGGGGATGACGAAGGTTAGTATCAATCTGGTAAAGGTTTTGTTGAGTAAGTTGAAACAGCTAACAGAAAAAAAGTAGATGTGAAATGTAAAGTGTATGCTGAGTATATTAATTTGGATAGAGTGATTTTCCTGTTGATATAAAGATACTATTTTTTTATCTAAGATATTTTTAATTCATGTTAAACTGTATTATTATGGGAAATAATTTTTTTGTCCGTGTGCGTTTGAGTGCTAGGTAGCATTAGTAAGTAACCGGTTTAGGTAGTAAGGGGAACACGTAAAATGAGGTGATTATGTTGTGCACTGGCAATAGAATTGCACCAGCAAAGGAATAAGAGAAACTGGAAAAAATGCCCACGCGTATCTAAATACATATATATTTGTAACCTGGGCAAGGAATTAAGCGGGAAGCCGAGAATTCAGATAGCAGTAAAATTTGGCGACAGTGTAATAAAAACGAACATTCCGAGTCTGGGAATGGAATTAGGCTGAGACAGTTGTATGCTTCTCAGAAATGACAAAATTATATCGAAAAGGTAAAAAATCGTAGGTGCTAAAATTGATTATCTTCGGAGACAATGGGATGAGAAAAACCCGCCCAGTTGGCGGAGCTAAAAACATTGGTAATCCAGAAGCGAAAAGAAGCCACGCCTCCCGTACTATTTAGAGAAAAAAAATGGAGAACTCGATACTCGGGTAGACAGTTAAGTCAGACAGATGGGGAGACAGCGTAAGATCGATAGTAAAAAACTAATAACGGTTCGTTTATCGTCGCGAAAAATACGTTGTACTCGCCTAAGCCCTTTTTCCGTTACACTCGTTTTCCTGACCGGTAGCAAAATATTCCCTGACCTTATCGTGTAAACGCAAACCTCACTTTTGCTTTGCTTGTTTTGTTTGTTGGAATTAAACATTTATTTTTCTTCACGTGATTCCTCTCTTCTCATTCCTTTTTCTATCATAAGGCCTTGGGTGAGCCCAGCCAAGTCGGAATATTATTTGAGGATCTTTGGAGTCATATACGAGATTAACGCCACCTACCACCTTACTCTCGGGACTTGAGGGACCTCTCCAAAATATCGGTGACATTAATTCTTTTCCCTCTATAATCCAGGTGACGGTCAATAATCTTATACGTCAGCTATTCACACCTTCCCCCTATAAACAGGGCACCTACAACAAACGTAACCCACATAAACTGTTGTCCACTATGTTGTGAACATTAAAGTCATGGGAGATAAAGAAATATCAGACATGTCATTGCCAACAGACTCAAAGGGGCTGCGCCGTTATTTGGGTACGTTGTGATAGTACCACAGAATGATCTCAATTTTTGCAGCAATTGCAGCCCCGTTGACCGAACTTATACGCCTGCAACCCAAAGCTCATAAGTTGGAATGGGGTAAAGAAACAGAGAGGGCATTTGAGGAGATCATGTCAGCTTTAATGGATCCGTTAAACTCCACCACCCGCTGCACAACGATTCTCCATACAAGCTAGTGAAAGATTCATCTCAGTTCGCGGCAGGTGCTGTCTTCCATCAAATGGTCGACAGATCCCCACGATCAGTTGATTTATTCTCGAGCAAGCTAAGCCGGACGCAGCAATCATAATCCACATACGACAGAGATATCCTAGTGGCGTATCTTGCTGTCATCGACTTCAACCAGATGATTAAAGGGCGCCACGTGACCTTGTGCACGGATCACAAGCCATTAGTGTCTGCATTTTCGGCGCCATTGAGGGCCAAAATTGATAGACAGCAACTTTAGTGGACAGCCATATTGGAATATATCAGCGATATCGCCTCCGTGCTTAGTCAGGACTACGTAGTTACTAATTGCCCTTCAAGCGATGTTAACGCAGTCCAGATTGACACTTTTAACCTCCAAGCCTTAGCAGTAGTGCAGAGAAATGATGAAGAAACCAAAGAACTGTGCTAACAGTTTAAATCTTCCCTTGTCCGGGTAAAGCTCAGATATGGTGTGAAATTACATCCAGATACCATGACCATTCGTGCCTATTTCGTGTAGGAGGGTGATTTACAATAAACTAAACAGTTTCTCACACCCGGAAATCAAGGATACGTTGCTTTGTTGATTAAAGCACATACCTCTGGCCCAAGATGGACAAGGATATTCGCTACTGGTCAAGGGAGTGCCTCGCATGTCAATTTTCGAAGATTAGCCGTCACACGAAATCCCCCATTTACATTCCATCTTAAAGGTTCGAAACTGTGCATATTGATATAGTCGGACCGCTCAAACCATGCACACTACCGGTTTAATCCTTCCTCTCGCACTATCGATATTTACTTTCGTGTATCGACCGAGCCTCAAGATGGATAGAAGCAATACCGATCCCGGACATAAATGCCACAACGGTTGCTTTGGCCTTCCTTGCGGGATGCTGACGTGCCGGGTAATCAGCGTCTCACAAGGATGCAGGATGCAGGATGGGCACATGAGGACCATTCGCAGTTAGCAGGTGGAAAACCTGCATCAGGAGAAGATGAGATCTCTGGCAATGCAAAAGACACCACAGTGAGAACCGAAAACAACAAGCAGCCGGGAATGGTCACGCGTTCCGGAAGAAAGGGCTAGTTTTCCAGGGATAATTCATCATCATTAACTCTAGAATTTTAGAAAAGGATTCTTTTTAGTATTTGAATAATAATTTTATCTTAAAAACAAAATGTGAAGTTCAGAAATAAATATAAGTATCGAAATTTTGTGAATTTTTTAAAACCCAAAGAATTACAAATGGTGAAGTTCAGAAAAGTTAATTTATATATCTTCTATCTATAACTATATTTTAGCAAAGTGATATTTTGAAGAGGGGAAAATTGAGTTTAGAGTTCCTTTTTAAAATTATTATATAGGCCGAAGTTCAGTAAATATATAAAAATTTAACCATGGCTGCTTTTTTTTAGATTTTAATTTTAGTAGCGAAGCCATTGCCTGGTATTATTTTTATTCAGCATTGAATACACATAAATAGGTCGCCATTCTTTTATGTCATAAGAGGTATAAATACATATACAAGCCTGGCTGATCCATGTTATTTGTTCTACGTGCTTTAGAATTTTTATTTTATAAGAGGTATAAATATAAATACTTGCCTCGCTGAACCATTTTGCCTTGTAACATTAAGCAATATAATAATTATAGCCACAACTTAGCAATATTTCTTGTTTCTTTTATTACTTTTTTTGAAGGGGGGGGGGGAAGGCAGGTAGTACAGACCCTCTTTAAGCACATTTCTATCCATATATAAGTGATTTAAAATTTCATTGCCCTGTGTGTATATTAAAAATGTACCTGCTTGACTAGTTAGGATGTGCAATTCTCTTTCTACTCCGTTATTAGCAGGGAAGTTCGGTGGAGAACATTGCTCTGGCACTAGACTTGCCCTAGCAAACTGCCACGCATGTATGCGAAGAATTGTATCAAATGCCTACTCGTATATATATATATATATATATATATATATATATATATATATATATATATAAACTGGTCAAGGAAGAAAGCGGAAAGGCGAGAATTCAAATAGTAGCAAAGTTGGCAATAGTGTTATAAAAACGAACATTTCACGTCTGGGAATGGAATTATGCCAAGACCGCTGTCTGCGTCTCAAAAAAGACAAAATCATATCGAAAATGTGAAAAATTGTAGGCACCTAAAATTGATTAGCTTTGGAGAAGATGAGATGAGAAAATCTCGCCCAGTGGGTGGAGCTAAAAGCATTGTGGTCCGAGATGTGGAAAAAGGATACGCATCCTAAACTATTTATAGAAAAAAATGGAAAACTCGATACTCGGGTTGACAGTTAAGTCAGACTAACGGTGAGATGCCGTAAGATTGATAGTAAAAAACCTATTACGGTTCGTTTAGCGTCGCCAAGCCCCGTTGCACTCGACTAAGTCTTGTTTCGTAACACTCGTTTTACTAACCGGTAGTGAAATATTCCCTGAAAGTATCGTGTAAACGCGAAACTGATTTTGCTTTGCTTGTTTTGTTTGTTGGAAATAAACATTTATTTTTCTTTACGTAATTACTTTCGGGCCTTTCTTGATCATAAGGGTTTCTATAAACCCAGCCAATTTAGAATATTATATGAGTATCTTTGAAGTCAGATACGAGATTAACACTATCTCTCACCTTACTCGCCTGACTCACAGGACCTCTCCAAAATATCCATGGCATTAATTCCCTTCCCTCTATAATCTGTTTGACGGTCAATAATATCATACGTCAGCTAGTCACACCTTCCCCCTATGAACAGGGCACCTAAAACAAATGTAACCCACATAATGTTACCGTATCTGTTTAATTTTTGTAGCTATAAGGTTGAAATCAGTAAGAGTAGCACTTTCTTACATGGCGTGATATTGATGAAGACATGCAATTTATAGTGTCCTTCTATGTTGGAGACATGAGTGTGGAAGAATGATAGAGAGAAAGAATCCCCATCCCCTGACTTCCCCAGTTCACCGTTGACCACCCTAAATTCGTCTGCCATATATACTGCGAAAATTAGAACAATGCAAAGACCATTAAGTGAGCATCGCGCCTTCGCGCTATAGAACTTAATCGCTACCCAAGGCAATTAAGGAAGTCTGTTGGCGATGAATCTCTCTGGAAGACCCTATTGCCATAAATTAGGATATCATTGTAAATATGTTTGCTGATTTGTTTTATATATAAGTTAATTGTTTGAAGTGTTGTAAAATTATTCTCGTTTGTAGTTCGTCATTAATAATGGTTCATTTACTTTTTATTTTATTTAGATACCCAATGTGTTGTATGGCTTAATTTTAATTTTCTTTTTTGTACCTGTGCGTATAGTCTCAAGTAATTATTATTAATTTCTAATTCCGCTCATATGAATTTTTGTTTGTATCTCATTGCACAAATTAAATTTTTATAGCATCTCGCACTGGAATAAAAATTAGTTCGAGACATTTTTTTTCACACCCGATTAGTGGAAACAAAATGTCTTCCTCAAAAGGGAGGATTGTGGAAGCATGAGAAAGAAGGAATTACCCCCCCCCCCCGTCCCTGGCTTCGCCAGTTCGCTGTTGTCCGCTATAAATTCGTCTGCCATATATACTGCTAAAATTAGAACAATGGAAAGACCATTAAGTGGGAATCGCGACTTCACGCTATAGAAGCTTATCGACACTCAAGACAATTAAAGAAGTCTGTTGCGATGATCTCTCTCCTTGACTAGATAATTTCGGTTATATATTTGACAGTTCAGAATTCACAGAGAGATTGTGTCTAAATCCACCATCCAGTACGTTAAGCGTAAGGGCTTCGTAATCGAGAGAAAATTGACTCCATTCTTGTCCAGAGAAGAATTGAGTGATTATCGAAGAGTCAAGGAATAACTAGTCTTTACTCAGTGTTGTTTGTGGAGATAGTTAGGCGCACTTCAACCCTTCTCACCACGTCTTTGGATTTTAAGGATCGGAAAAGCAATCCCCGAAGCGCCCTCCGTTTGCCTCCTAAGGATAAGAGCCCTGCCCCCCCCAACTTCAGTCTCCTGAAGTTGGATTTAATGTATCCTGAGACGCCCACAAGTACAAGGTCGAACTTACCTACCTGGTCCTACTCGCCGCAAATCAAGGTAAAAGGGGTTTAACCCCCTCTTCGTCAAGTTGCTCCCACTTTTACTGTGTCAAACCTCAAGAATCCTCTTTGCATTTGAACTTGCATAATTGTAAAATCACTACTTAATTAATTATCCCTTGGTTCAAACTTAATTAATATTGTGAACCGGCAATATTTAATTGAATTGCCATTTAACTTTCTCAAATGTATATGTAAACTTTAGCCCTATTAAAGTATATTTTTGTAGCCATGTTTGAATATTACTTGGCATAGCAACTGTAGCTTTAAAGCACTCTTAGAGCTGTCCAGAGGTGGAGCCTTTATTTCGTCGGCCCGTAGGCCAGTGTGCGTATAACAGCGTACAGCCGGTGATACCACGACATAAAACTGGTGTCAGGTGTGGGGTGATTAGATATATATATATATATATATATATATATATATATATATATAAATATGTATATATGTATATATATATATATATATATATATATATATATATATATATATATATATATATATATATATATATATATATATATTGTGGAGGATTCCTCTTTGAATTATATTATTTCATCAACTACTAAGACAGTATTTCGGGAGAGAAAACGAACCATGACCTTCCCCCCCCCCCGCCTTCCGACCTCTCCCTTGTTTGAGAGTCGTCTCAACCTCACCGGCCCCCCTCGGGTAGGAAGACTGCTTTGTAGAGTCAGGTTGAACCACGTTTATGGCCCGGCCACTGTCGCCCGTCTGGCTACTGATCCCAGCCGTTAACACCTCCTCGCGTCCATCGCGCCCGATAACAAAGGTTAAGATGGGCTTAATATCTCTCTTTCTTTTTTAATTGCTCTGGGTATATATACCCCCGCTCCAGCTGACGGGCAGATTTGGTTAGACGAGACTTCCCCCAAAGGAGTGCACTTCAACGAGCTCTATAGAAAGAAGTGTGAGTGACGGACGCAAGCCACTGAAGAGCTGTAAATCATCCCCCGTGTCATCGGCTCGAAGAGTAGTCTCGTGATACAATGTCAGCATTTCTCATTGGCCTCCGGATCCAGAATTGGAGAAGCCGTCCCCCGAAGATCTTCTGGTGACCTCTTACGACAAGAGGCTCATTTGCTCATTCAAGCTGTTGGTGCAGAAGTCATCTCCTCCTCCACCTTCGAAATTTGTTCGGTGACCTCCTGATGAAAGGAGTCCCGCATCTCGCAAACTTAAGTTCGAGAAGAGTAGCCCCACCCGTTGTAGGTTCCGTGGCTACCCCCCGTAAGTAATCAATGTCACCAAGACCTCCCCCTATTTGCACTACATAAAATTTTGTTCAAACGAAGTAAATAATTCATTAACCTCAATCTCTCATAGTAACCATTCCCTAACTATGGTTATCTAACTAGTTTTGGGAACTTAAGTCCGTTTCATTTTATGTACCATTATATATATATATATATATATATATATATATATATATATATATATATATATATATATATATATATATATTGTTATCCCCTTTTAGTCGTGTCTATTTTAGTCATTGTCTTTGTTATATTACTTGGTCACGTAGCTGCCGCTATCTATTCAAATCGCACTCTTAGAACAATAACAGTTGCCGCCTTGCTTGGCCTACCTTAGAGCCTGTGTGCGCATATTCACGTACACTTGGCCATACCTCGAGATAAACATATTTGGTGTCAGACGGTGTGGGGTCTTTCCTAAAGATATTCTGGCGTCAGGTTTTGGGGTCTTTTCCACCTGATTTTTGAAGCACTATGTTCAATTGACAGTAGCTGCATTACCAAGAATATTCAAACTATAATAATTTAGGACAATTTTTCTTTTATTAACGGGTTCAAACCAATTTTGTAAGCCCATTCTTGTGTGGTGTGTCTAGAGTTTTTCTAGTTCGTTAAAAGAGGGTATTAACTAAACGGTAATATAATCGTTCTTTTTTTGGTATCGTGAGACAGATTTTCCCGTTAGTTATATATTTATTTTGGGGGTGTGAGTTTGCCCGATCTTTGTTAGGAATTTTAATAACTTCTTTTTGTAGAATTTATATTTATTTTTTGTTTGGGTAGAGCTTCAATAGCTCTGGCAGCTTTTTCGTTGTGCTAAACCCGGAAGTAGCATATCCAGGATGTCTTCATTCGATCGTTTTCTTAAACAAGGGCAGATTTTAGGCTTATCTGGAGAAGATTTAATTGCTTACGTCCGGGAACAGGAACGTCGTGAACGCGGGGGAAAAAAACACAGAAGAAAGCAGAAATCGAAGATCCTAAAGCACAGAGAGAAGCAGAAAAAAAGCAATAAGAGCAAAGAGATAAGAAGAAGCAAGAAGAGGACAGAGAGAAGTAGAATCAAGAAGAGCATCGAGAGAAGAAGCTCAAAGGCAAACAGAAGAACGGAAAATACTGATAGAGAATAAATAGAAGAAAGAAGAATAAAGAAAAAAGAATAGTACACGAAACAAGAATACAGTGGAAAATAGAAGAATAGCGAGGGGAAGTAAAGGAAAAGAAAGAATAATACATTTTAAAAGAGAAGCAGAAGAAATATGAATGATGATACAAATAAAAATCGAAGAAAGAAGAATAAGATAAAAGAGAAAACGAATATAGAAGAAAAGAAATAGAAAGAGAAGCTGAACACAGAAGAATACAGATAAAAGAGAAGACGAATGAGAAGAAGACAGATGGAAAGAGAAGCCGAAGTAATAAAAATGAAGATAAAAAGAGAAGATGGTGAAAGAAGAAGACAGATGGAAATACAATCCGAAGAAAGAAGAATAAAGATAGAAAGAGAATTACAAGAAAGGAGAATACAGAAGGAAAGAGAACTATCACAAGAAGATAAAAGAGTATCACCTCTGACCCCTCTACCTCTTCTGGATCACCCAGAATACGAAGAGCTCAATTCTCAAACCATCGCAACCACGCAAAAAGAAGGTCCGTCTCTCAGTTTCCTGTGGGAAAAAGAAAGAAAGTAGGATATATAAACGGGGCGAGACGATCCGATGATCGAATACCCCGTAAAGAACGCGTTAGTATACTGTTTTGGGGAAGAATCGGAGAACTCCCCAACCAACACGTTGTGTGTGCCGAGAACGAATATCGAATCTGTTCTAAAGATGGCTCAAGTTGGCCTAAAGATCGCTTCCGCCATTTAAAGGACAAGTTAATCTCTGCCTCTAGCTGGAGATTACCGAGTCCCAATAAAACATTTGATGCTCGTCCCGAAGCCTCTCAGAATAGCTTAGGTGTGCTCTCGTCCAATACGATGACGATGGAGTGGGATATCCTGTAGGATATGCTAGCAAGAAGCTGTCCCATAGCAAAAAGGCATATGCTACTAAAGAACTTGAAGCGTTAGCCATAGGGTGGTCTATTCTTAAATTTAGGATGTAAGTTAAAGGCACCGACAACTGCTTAGCCAATAGTTTGGGTAGGAATCCTATAGAAGACCCCCCCCCGCCCCCAACAAGCTGAGTGTACAGTCAAATTTCGCGTTTGATTCATTTTTTTGTAAATACTATTTTTATTTTGGGGGGTGTTTTGCCTTGTTGATGTTGTATGTGCGTTTATATAGATTAAGGTATCTGTGGTTACACATATATAAACTCCATGTAATGTTATGTTTTTTTTTGTTGGTAAACATTAAATTTGCCACTTTATAAGTTCCCCTATTTATAAAGTTATTGTAGACAATTTTTTCGCTCCAAATGTCCTTCGCTTTAAAATGTCATTTGATAGGAAGGAGTGTGAAGGAATCCCCTTTGAATTATATATTTCCCCACCTAGTAAGACAGCATTTCAGGAAAGAAAAAGAGCCTTTACTCACCCCCATCCCCCCTTCCAACCTCTTCCTCGTTTGACCCGCCGCCAGGTCACTTGAAATTCTCACCAAAGCTTCCTCCAGTTTGTCTCAACCTTCCTCCCCACCCTCTGGTTTAGTGACTGCTTTGTAGACTCGGCGTGAACCACGTTTATTGCCCCACCGCAGTTGCTTATCTGAGTGCTGATCCCAGTCGTTGACACTTCGTCGTAAGGATCAATTTCTTTCTCTGTTTTGAATATCTACAAAATGACGGGCAGATTTGGTCAGACGAGACATCCCCGAAAGGAATGCACTCCAACGAGCTCTAACCCAGGAAGTGTGAGTGACGGTCGCAAGCCACTGAGAACCTGGACATCAGCCCCCGTGTCTTCGGGTTGAGGAGTGGAGTCTCGAGAGGCAACGTCAGCCTTTCTCATTGGTCTTCGGATCAAGGATTGGAGAAGCCGTTCCCCAAAGTTCTTCTGGTGACCTTTTACGACAAGAGGCCCATTAGCACGCTTAAGCCGAGTGTGGAGAGGTCATCTCCCCTCCCCCCTTCGATGTTCTTTCGGTGACCTCCTGAGGACAGCAGGCCCGCATCTGGTGACATCTTACAACAAGAGGCCCTTTTTCTCACTCAAGCCTAGTGTGGAGAAGTCATGTCTCCACCTTCAAAGTTCGTTCGGTGATCCTTTGAGGAGAGGAGGCCCACATCTCGCAAGCCAGAGTTTGCTATGTGTTCCGTGTCTAACCCCTCGTAGGTAATCAAGGTCACCAAGACCTTCCCCTATTGGTCCCACATTACACTCGTGTTCAAAGGAAGTAAATCATTCATTACTCTCACTCTCCCATAATAACTTTTGCCTAATTATGGTTATCTAACTACTATTAAGAACTTAAGTAAGTCTCATTTTATGTACTATTATATATATATATATATATATATATATATATATATATATATATATATATATATATGAATATATATATTGTCGTAGAATGGACTCTCGACGATATACCATATATAACTATTCGTTGAGGGAACTTATTAATTATCTTTAGAGTGCGTGGATGTCTGGCTGGCCGATATTATGTATCTTCGATATGCTTTAGAAGTGGAACTGAGCTCAAGGATAATAATATTGCTCTTCCTGATAAAATAGTTTTATTAATAATAACTATTAACAACACACAAAACGGAAAATATTGACATAAACAGAGAATGGAAAGGGTCGTGGGGACTCGAGCTAATCCGAGGATTAAAAGATTTAAAAAGGTAAAACAAATATAAAGTTAAAGGGAGGTGATGGTTCGCTAAACCATTTAAAGCACAGGATAGAATTGACAAAAGGATTAAATACTCAAAGGTAACGTTCGGCTTACGTAATTTATACTTGTTGTGCAGAGGAAGGTGACGTGAAGGAATTTTGGTCGGCTGGCGAGTTCCAGCCGAAGGAAGGGGGGAATAAAATGATTCCGACGTGGCGTCTTGGGAATGAGAACCGTTTCTTGACGAACGGCTTGAAGAACAATGGCTGTTCTACGTTGTTCTCTTCTGAACAACAGGGGGGGGGGTGAGAACCGTCTCTTGTCTAGGGGCTCAAGAATAATGGCTGTTCTAATGTTGTTCTCTTCTGAACAACAAGGGGGAAGGGTTAGAACCGTTTCTTGTCAACGGGCTCGAACGAACAATGGCTGTTCTAACGTTGTTCTCTTTCTGAACAACAAGGGAAGGGTGAGAACCGTTTCTTGGTGAACGGTCTCAAACGAACAATGGATGTTCTACGTTGTTCTCTTCTGAACAACAAGGGGGAGGGGTGAGAACCATTTCTTGTCAACGGGCTCAAGAACAATGGCAGTTCTAATGTTGTTCTATTCTGAACAACAAGGGGGAAACCTTGTGGACTCGGCGTCACGAAGGCTTGAACCTTGGCACTCAAGGGATATTGTCCTTCTTTTGGACAAGTGATGGTGAATCTCGAGGTCGAGGTCCCTTCGCGCACAAGGTGAGAGAGGGTCGTGGTGATGTTTCGCGAAGAAAATCTGGATCTCCAATCTGATCTTAGTGGTAAAGTTTCCATCTAAATAGTCGAGACACCTCCTTGGCGTAGGGAAAAATGGAGTGGGAGCTTCGAGGGAATGCACAGCCGAGCCTGGAAACAATGCCTTATCTGCCCATAAGCCTAACTCAATCTGGCGAGGTCGGCGTGTGGGGGCGAACGGGGGAAGATAAACCTCCTTGTTTAAACTTTGACTCAGGTGGCTGCGATAAGGCGCCAAGCTTCAAAGCGAAGATGCACGTGGGGAGCATCGTGGTTTTTGATAACATGTGATAGTGGGTGAAATTAACGCGGCCTCAACCCGTTCTATCACACCCCTCCATTCTGGGGGAAGTTGTCACTTCGAAAAAAAAGAGAGAAGGGACATCGATAGAGTTCCGTTGTGGGGAACTCGTTTCCTTGTACCAACCGTACCTTCATGCACCTAACTAGAAGTACCTCAATACATATGATTATTTTGATCTTTTGATTATAAGGGAAAATAACCTTTAATACAACTTAATAAAAAAAGGGGCATGGAACAATGAAATGATATAAAATTAGTCCATACGGGACAAAATAATTTATACGAAATTAATGAGTACAAATATATATATACATACAAAAAAATAGACATTGAGCGTTACAAAATTCAGACATATACATTAACTAATTATATTACAAGAGAATCTAATTTAAGTCGTACAAGACATATATACCTACATGGAGATACTAATCCTATGAATACAATTACTCTACGCTATTCGGTAACGCATTCCTACTGAGTGCGTCAGCGACCTGGTTATCGGAACCTTTTATATAATTTATTTTAAATTGATACTCTTGCAAAAGTAAACTCCAGCGCATGATTCGGCCGTTAGAGTGTCGCACATTCCTAATATAGGCTAACCGATGGTGGTCGGTTCCTATCTGAAATTCTTTTTCTATCAAGTACCTTTTGAATTTGTCTCTAACCCAGATAATTGATAGAGCTTCCTTCTCTATAGTGGCATATCTCTTTTCTCGTGGTAATAATTGACGACTAGCATATGCAACTGGATGACTCGTTCCGTCATCCTCGTATTGAAGGAGTACACCTCCAATGCCCTCGTTGGACGCGTCGATCTTAATCTCAAAGGATTTTTCCGGGTTGGGCAACTTTAAAATGGGGGCAGAAATGAGCTTACTCTTGAGCTAATTAAAATGGGAAATAGCGACATCATTCCAACGTAGACGATCGAGGGAATTCTTTTTTAAAAGGGAGCTGAGGGGCGCTGAAATTGCAGCGAAATTCGGAACGAATTGCCGATAGTACGAAGCTGATCCTAGGAACGATCTTAATTGCTTGATTGTAATCGGGAGGGGCATGTCGGCGATTGCCTTAATCTTGTTCTCTTGGGGACCTAACTTGCTTTGTCCTATTTTGAAACGCAAGTATTTTATGGTTTCGTCGGAAAAATGGCATTTGCTGGGGCCAATGTAAGGCCATTTTTGCGCAGTCGCTCAAAAAGAGCTAATAGGGTGGTTAAATGGTGACTCCATTCAATTAGTTCTTGTAGCTGACTCTTTTGATGTGGCGTCAGCTGCGCGTCAATATCCAGGTCAGATAGTTCAAAAGACTCGCCTGGTAGGGAAGGAGGAGGGTAATCGGCATCAAGTTGGATGCACACTGTCTGGATTACATTAAGGGACTCCGCGGGGTAACCCTCTTCAAGCGCCGATGTTTCGTCCAGTGCTACGAAGGTATCTCCATGGGCGCGTTGGGGGTACTTTTTTTCTTGGGGTCCACGGACAGTCTCCGTGTCCTTGTCTTGGGCCTTACCACCTAAGGGTGTTAAAAATTCACACTCCTTTTGTGCCGTCCTAAAGTCCTGGTTGAGGGTCTCCGAGAAATGGGACGGTATCGGGGTTCTGATAGGGACGGGCTCCTGGGCTTCTTTCTTAGCTCGACTTTGAGGAAGGGCGGCCTGAGACACAGCGTCATAACTTACTTGGGGGCTCTGTCCTATAAGTACGGAACAGAATTGTATGGGTGCTGAAATGACTTCAGCACAGCCATCATAATATTGACACTGCAGGTAACATCTAACGACGGGAAATTGGTTCGCCCGCCCAAGGTAGTCATGTACCACCGCAAATTTTTTGTGGTTAGGGTCCACTGGGGAAAGGAGTTCGTCGGACACGATGAAACACGTACATCCTGTGTCCCTGACGAGAGTCGACACTCGGCGGCCGTTCACGCTGCCCTCCACAAATTTCAAAGTTCCCGATGAACTTTTATCAAAAATAAAATTTACCTGGTGGCCTGACGGAGGAGGAAAAGTTTCTGCTTGAGTCTGCGCCACCGGGGGAGCCAGGGTGGCATTAATCTGGTGAACTTGGTGGGCTGGTCCGCTTTTAAGCCTAGAATTTTGGGGGCAATTCCAGCTCATGTGGTTTTCTACACCACAGGTGAAGCATATAATTAGTCGCTTCGGGAAGAGAGATGGAGGAGAAATCTTCACGGGAGGTTTGGAGTCCCGTTGTTGGTTTTGAGGAATGAAGTTTTGGGGTTTTACGGGGCCCGGAAATTTCGTAAGGTATTCATGTACCACAGCAAACTTTTCGTAGTTAGGGTCCACTGGGGGGAGGAGTTCGTCGGACACGATGAAACACGTACATCCTGTGTCCCTGACGAGAGTCGATACTCGCAGCCATTCACGCTGCCCTCCTCAAATTTCAAAGTTCCCGATGAACTTTTATCAAAAATTTAATTTACCTGGTGGCCTGACGGAAGGGGGAAAGTTCCTGCTTGAACACGAGCTAATTCAATCTGATAGTGAAGCTCAGCTTGTCTTATCCGTTCCTCTCTTTCTCTTTCTCCTCGTTGGATTTCTCTTTCCCTTTCTCGCTCTTTTCTTTGCTCCTCTTGAACGTACTCAATTAGTTCTTTTCCGGAAAGTCCCAAGGACTCTCCTTGCGCTTTAAAGATTTCAAACTAGGTCATCTTTGCACTTGGGGCACACTAGTCAACCAACTAAAATTCCTTGCAACTCGAATTAAGCCTCTATAGAATTAGCCTACCTAAATATGGGCACTGACCTATTCGTACTTGGTTTCTCGATCTAAATAACCACTGACTAAAATCACTAAAAAAAACACAAACAAATTATTATAACAGTTCTTTGAGCTACTCCAGCTTCTTAAGTTTCAAAAAAGGGAATGGCAATTGTTAAAACAAAAGGGAACTACTATACTCTATTTTTATAACGAATAACACTATGCTTTACTCGACTGAGACCAGTGTTTGCAAAGATATAGCGTTAAACCTTACACACCTGATACCAAATATAAATAGTATATATATATATATATATATATATATATATATATATATATATATATATATATATAAGTCGTAGAATGGACTCTCGCGATATACCATATATAACTATTCGTTGAGGGAACTTATTAATTATCTTTAGAGTGCGTGGATGTCTGGCTGGCCGATATTATGTATCTTCAATATGCTTAAGAAGTGGAACTGAGCTCAAGGTTATAATATTGCTATCATTAATAAAATAGAGTTGTATTAATAATAACTATCAACAACACACAAAACGGAAAATATTGACATAAACAGAGAATGGAAAGGCCCGTGGGGACTCGTGCTAATCCGAGGATTAATAGATTTAAAAAGGTAAAACAAATATAAAGTTAAAGGGAGGTGATGGTTCGCTAAACCATTTAAAGCACAGGATAGAATTGACAAAAGGGTTAAATTCTCAAAGGTAACGTTTGGCTTACGTAATTTATACTTGTTGTGCAGAGGAAGGTGACGTGAAGGAATTTTGGTCCGCTCGCGAGTTCCAGCCGAGAGGGGGAGGAATAAAATTATCCTGAGGTGGCGTCTTGGGAATGAGAACCGTTTCTCGACGAACGGCTTGAAAAACAATGGCTGTTCTACGTTGTTCTCTTCTGAACAACAAGGTGGGTGAGAACCTTCTCTTGTCTAGGGGCTCAAAAACAATGGCTGGCCTAATGTTGTTCTCTTCTGAACAACAAGGGGAAAGGGTGAGAACCGTTTTTTGGCAAACGGGCTCAAAAGAACAATGGCTGTTCTACGTTGTTCTCTTCTGAACAACAAGGAGGAAGGGGGGTGAGAACCGTTTCTTTTCAACGGGCTCAAACAAACAATGGCTTTTCTAACGTTGTTCTCTTTCTGAACAACAGGGGAAGGGTGAGAACCGTTTCTTGGCGAACGGGCTCAAACGAACAATGGATGTTCTACGTTGTTCTCTTCTGAACAACAAGGGGGAGGGGTGAGAACCATTTCTTGTCAACGGGCTCGAGGAACAATGGCTGTTCTAATGTTGTTCTCTTCTGAACAACAAGGGGGAAACCTTGTGGACTCGGCGTCACGAAGGCTCGAACCTTGGCACTCAAGGGATATTGTCCTTCTTCTGGACAAGTGATGGTAAATCTTGAGGTCGAGGTCCCCTGGCGCACAAGGTGAGAGAGGGTCGTGGTGATGTTTCGCGACGAAAATCTGGATCTCCAATCTGATCTTAGTGGTAAAGTTTCCATCTAAATAGTCGAGACACCTCTTTAGGGGGGGACAATGGAGTGGGAGCTTCGAGGGAATGCACAGCTGAGCCTGGGTACAATGCCTTGATCTGCCCATAAGCCTAACTCAATCTGGCGAGGTCGGCGTCTGGGGGCGAATGGGGGAAGATAAACCTCCTTGTTTAAACATTGACTCAGGTTGGCTGCGATAAGGCACCAAGCTTCAAAGCTAAGATGCACGTGGGGAGCATCGTGGTTTTAAATAACATGTGATAGTGGTTGAAATTAACGCGGCCTAAACCCGTTCTATCACATATATATATATATATATATATATATATATATATATATATATATATATATATATATATATATATATATATATATTGTTGTCCCCTTTTAGTTATCTATATTAAAAGTCTATTTTTGTCATTGTCTTTGTTATATTCTTTGGTTCCACAGCTGCCGCTATCTATTAAATCCTACTCTTAGAAACTATAACAGTTGTTGCGTTGCTTGGCCTACCTTGTGCCTGTGTGCGCATATATATATATATATATATATATATATATATATATATATATATATATATATATATATATATATATATAAAAATTTGCGTCCGGTCTTTGGTTTTGTAAAAGATTCCACCCTATCTGATCTTTTGCTATTTCCTTAAAGATCATTATTTCCACTCTATACAGTTGCAAGTGTCAAGAATTTTCAAGCAAAAATAATAGAACAATTCTCTTTTGTTAATAGGCAATTATATATATATTTTTTAGGTTAGCGTATTTACGTGAGTCAAGATACCAGTAATTAAAGGGCATTAATAACCGCCAAATTTGATTTTACTATGGTAAATTATCAGATGACTCAGGTTCCCTTGTTACTTATTTTCTTTTTTCTGGTGAGAAATAATTAATTGAAACCTTTAGTAAGATTTTTGGGGTGGTTACTTGTTATTTACAGGTAGGTTAGATTTGTTAGGAGGAGCCTCACTTGTTCCGGTAAGCTTTCTAGTGTTTCGAAAGATGAACGCAGCATATTCAGGATGTCTTCGTTCGATTGTTTTCATAAGCAGGGATAGATCCTAAGACTATCCAGGAAAGGACTTAATTGCTTAAGTTTAAGAGGAAGAACAAACCAACAGGCAGGAATAAAAGAACAAGCACAGAGAGAAGCAGAAGAAAGAGAGAGAGAAGCCCAAGAAAGGAAAGAACAAACACAGTTAGAAACAGAAGAAAGGAAAGAAGAAGCACAGACAGAAGCAGAAGAGAGAGAACAAATACGACAGGACGAGAGAGAATTAAGCCGTGATCATGTCGTATGACTCCTGTGGGATCATGTAATCATCAGCCACAACCAGCTTCGTTAAAACTCCCCGCGTATAAAGACGGAGAAGATTTTTGTTCTTCTCTGACCCACTTTGAAAAATTTTCGAAGTCTACAATTGGGAGTTAGAATCAGATCGAGTTGCCCGTCTACTCCCTATCTTAAACACTTGTCTACGTGACATCTTCATTTGTCCCCTCGGGTTAGATTCCGCTCGGCTAGGATACAGACGGGACAAACGTTCAAGCAATACGGGTTCGCCCTTCGCCTCAATTTACAGTTTTGGATGGACTCCTCACAAGTGACTAACGACTATGAGTCATTATTCTATTTTATTTTAAGGGATCATCTCTTGGCTACCCTTCCTCGAGAATTAAAGGGCCTTGTAACAAATAGAAGAGCTTCTTCTTTTAAAGGGTGTGTAGAGGAAGCCAATCTTCACGCTTCCAGCAACGACCTATATCCCAAGGAGATCAAAAAGTCTCACCCCCCTCTAAAGATAAGTTTGGGCCTAATAAGTTCCATACTAAGAATAATGGTAGCTTCGTTAAGATTCAGGCGACCCATAAGTCCAAGCCTAATCCTCACCTTGAACAAAAAGACGTGAAGACTCCGACATTCCCCTCTGCGCTGTCTCACTACCCGCTTAAACCCATCGTATGCTTTACGTGTGGCACCCCTGGTCACCTTAGTTATAACTGCGCCCAGAACTCGCAGGTAAGGACCACCCTTTAATTTCAGGCGGCCAATACAACGGTGTGTGTATAACGGCGTATACCCGGTCATACTACGACGATGATATATAGGCTGCGAGCGAGAATGTTTTGGAAATATTGAATCAAATTTGACAGGAGATATACTAGGAAGAGTGTGAAACCGAATGCAAAAATTGCAAATTAATGGCATTTTGTCCTAATCAGGAGATATAATTATTGTCTTATAATCGAAGAATACCTATTCACTAAGTTCATTTTAGACTGTCCTAATTGTGTGATGAGTGATTGTGGCATGGATGAGGAAATCAAAGAATGTAGCAAAATGTTACACAAGAGTATGCTAGTCTCATCTTTATTGTTTTTTTAATAAAAGTAGTATAAATGGAGAATAAGGAAGCTTGGCTGGATGTAAAAAGACCTAAGAAACGAATTTTAACAATACATATGTTATAAAGAAGAATGTGAATTAGGTTGCAAGACAGAATGGTTCGATGTGGTACCATCACACTGGTTTACGTTTCAAAACCTTTTTTCAAAGGTCATTACAATGGATCGTATTTGTAAGAATCACCCGAATAGGTATTGTTAAATCTGCAGACATGTCGCTCTATCGAACCATAAAGCAAAAATCAGGAAAATGTGAGAAAGGCATATCTTGCTCATTTTGGAATGAAACTAGGATACCATGATGAGCCATTTGCTGCCCATATTTGCTCTAAAACATGTGTGTAACAGGATTAGACTGATAAAAAAAGGAAGAGTATGCCATTTGGTGTTGTCCCAATGGTGTGGAGGGAAGGAAAATGTAACGTCACCGACTACTACTTTTGCATTGGAAATTTGAAAGGTATCAATCGCAAGAACAAGCACCATGTTCAATACCACAATGTTGCTTCTGCTATAAAACCAGTTTCACGTGGCCTAGATCCTTCTGTTCCTAAGCCTGATTTTATCATTTGTTCTAGCTCTGATTCCGAAGCTAGTGACAGTCCTGATACAGCTTAATTTGATGCATACATGCCAGATGAGAGCGACCAACTGGTGCGATTTACGCAAGCCGAACTCAAGAGCCTGTCAAAAGAACCAAACCATTCCAAAGAATTTGCTCAGCTCTTGTGTTCATGTCTTCGAGACAAATGTTTGCTTACACCAGGGAAAACATTTTCTTGGTATCGACAGCGCGAAAATGAATTTAGGAAATTTTTCATGTTTGATGGAAGCCCTTTTTATTGGTGTACTTTAAGAATATTGCTGACCTGCAAACTTAATGGGCCTGAAGTATGGTGCTATGGAATGGAGTCTTCTCATTGACTCATCCAACAGAAGTCTCAAGGCAGTTCCTTTTAATAACTGCAATAAGTTTCCATCGATCGCTGTTGGACACTCAGCTGCAATGAAAGAAACCTGCAACAGCATTGACCGTCTTTAGTCTGCTCTCAACTACCAGGAACACAAATGACTGATTTGTAGAAATCTTAAAGCTGTTGGACACTTACAAGGCCTCCAAGGTGGGAACCCAAATTATTCATGATTTATGTGTTTGTGGGACAGTCGGGTTCATGACCAACATTATGTGATTCAAGACTGGACGTCAACACAAGGATTAGAACCCAGTTAACTAACACTCTGTCCCACCCTCTGGTTGAACTGAGCATGATTTTTGCTTCCACCCCTGCCAATCAAACTCGATTTGAGGAAAAACTTTGTGAATTCAATGGACAGGGAAGTAGAGGATTTGCTTTCCTCCCTCAGAGGTTTCCACGACTCATCATCGAAAAACTAAAGACAGGTGTGTTTGATAGTGCTCAGAAAAGGGAGCTCATCAAGGGCACCAGTTTCGCTGAAACACTAAATCCTGCTGAACTCTGTCTCGTTGTCTCTTAAGTCAGTCATTGCAAACTTGCTTAGCAACCACAGAAGTCCTCAGTATGAGAAGGCGGTTGATGAGTTAATGGAGAATTTCCGCAAATTTGGTGCGCGCATGCGACTGAAAATGCACTTCTTTAGATCCCCTTGGACGTTTTCGCGAGAATTGTAGAGAATTCAATGAAATACCTGATGAGCGCTTTCACAGAGGTATCCGCGTGATGAAGGATGTCAACTTTCTGGGCGACTACTGCTGGTGACTGTTAAAGGATTGGCTTCTGCTAGGCACAATCTGAAGTCCCTAAAGAGATTATGTTGTACTCTTCTTGGTATCAATTAGAACATTCTGTAAACCTTCTATGTATAAATCAGTTAAAAATTTACTATTGTTTGTACATTCGCCTACAAATAGATTGGAATATAATAATTTATAGCATGTGCTTTTATCTCAAAAAAATTGATCTGATTAGATAAAATGAGCATGATATCTGGATTCAGCACAAAAGACTCACCTAAAATCAGGTATTATGATTAGACCTTGAAACAGCGCAGACCACTGTTATATTAGAAAATTAATGAAAGTAGAATTGTAAAAAGAATATAGCAGAATGAATATTTTAGGTGTGCGCAGACCAGGTAGAAGGCAAAAAAGACGAAGTGATATTCTAAGAGAGTGACCAAATACGAAGAGTTAAAGATATTATATACAATAGATCAACCATTCTTTCAATCTCTGGAACTTTAAAATTTATTCAATGCATTTACATATTAAAGATCTGATATGGGAATTTGGAGTTTCTAACCATCAATAAACATTACTAATGTGATTTGCCACTATGAATGTCAATGGTAATGAAAATGAAATAGGTAACTTTCTGTTAAGTAGTGCAAATAGGGGATGATTAATAAAGGTAGGGTCAGTTGGACTAAAGCGGGCTGAACCTTTTTGTAGTAAATTAGGTTAAGATGAATGATTAAGGATATCTTGGTTCTTCGATTTGAAAGGTAAAAAACATATTTCACTTTTTTATAAATTACACTGCAAGTAACCATTAAAATGTAATACAGGGTGAAGTTGGGACTAAATACACATTTGCAGATATTGATATGCTTAAAGGAGCTAAATATCATCCTATAATTATAAACTTGATTTACGCGAATTGCTTGGATTAACTAATGGTATCAATTTTATGGGTGATTGCGTGGCCATGAAATTGTGAGATTTTAAATTTTAAACAGGTTCAATAATATAGATATATTTTTTTTCTTTCTCTTAGAAGAATAAAAAGCAGAAGAGATAGATTTTTATTGAAATATATACGTTTCCACTCATGCGTGATGAAAATGCACGATTACTGTGGTGCTCTTCCTGATAAATTGGTCTCTACGTTTTGGAATAACTCCTTCAAAAACAGATAAAATAAACACTAGAAAGAGGACCTAATTATTTATACAATTTAAAATTATGTCATGAAATCTTTTAACGTATGAGATTGTCACACTTGATCAGTGGTCAGCGAAAGTTTATTATTTATTATCCTTAAACTATACTTTTTACCCCGATATTTTCTTTCTGGACCAAGAAGTAAGAAAAAACTAATTGACAGAACTCAAAATTAAAATCGTTTATCGAATCCATTTCTATGAAGAATAGAGTATACAAACGGAAAAGTATGTATAATACACAATAAAACAAATGAAAAATTAATAAACTAAATTAACATAGTAATTTAATAAAAAATAATTTCATGAAAAAGAAAATAGTAATAGGAAAAATTATTATAAATTTTATAAGGGTATTAGCCATTTGAATTGAAAACATTTTCATTTAAGTGATTTAGAAATTATATTTTATTTCTTATAAATCACAATTAGGATTTTCTTTTGTAAGACTAATTTAAATGGACCTCGTGATTCGGGATTCGACATCCATTACATGGATTATATCTTGTTAGATGGAGATTCAAAAAGTGACTCCGCTAATCCTTTTTTACTCTTTCGGCTCATTCGGCTCTTCCGCCAACGGGAGCAATTACACAGTTAAAACGATTCCAATCCTAACTGACCGAATGCGAATCAAACTCTGGAGAGACATGAAAAAAACATTTTCTAAGATTGACAAGATGCCTTATAACTCGATCCTTTTTACCACGAAAGAAAGTTATTCACAAAAATTCTTAAAACACACCAATTCAGTTCTCTTATTATCTAATTTTCTAAACTTTAAAATAATTTCTTAGATTAAAATAACATTAATATTTTCCCTATGCAATTATTTGTTCAATGCTTTCACATATCCCAAAATGTCAGTTTAATTGGCGAGATGTTCCACCCAAGTTTAGTTTGTGAACCTATTTGGAAAGAAATACTTTTGATCAACCATGAATTATTAAGTTTACCATTAAGGGCAGACACTCGATTTAAACTATTTATACGAGTAAGCTAGCTAGATGTAATATCTTAGGTCTCAATATTCACCATATCATATACTAAAATACTAATAGTAACAAAATAAAATGTATTTAGTGCACATCCTTTCAAAATATAGAAAACCTTGATAACGTTATGAACGATGGCTTCCAGGGCAAGTTCCAAATGTTTTACGACCATTGGATGAAGATCGATCCTAAAATAGTTAAATTAATCTTTGGGATTTTTCTCTATGGCGATGACCAAACCTAGCATGAATTGAGCTCCATCAACAGATAAAACAATTTAGATTTTTCATTTGAAATTAAAGTTTGGGAATAACCTATTCGTTAAACTTTTTGTAGCTGTTAATTTCACAAGTTCTCAAATTGAGAGAATAAAACAAATTTTCCTTTTGCTGGGCATCAAAATCTTTGTAGCAAAGATCCAACAACAAATACGAATTAATACTGATATATGAAATTCCATGAAGTTGGATAGCAAAATATTTGGCTTACCTTTAGTCTAAAATAACATGTTAGACTATATTTGGAAATTTCTCCTTTAACACATTTAGAGACAAAGGTACTCAATTCATGCACATGGTTTATATTTGAACATTCATACTCACTACCTTTTTCGAAGTTTTATACATAAACAATTACTTATCAATATTATCAAATAAACATTGTTTAAAGTTTCGGGCAATCCAACAAGAGACATGAAACCTTGCCTTTGAGGATGAACGTTGATCGAAAGTACCTCTTAACTCGCTATACAAATTTTGCTTTTTGACAGACCTTTCTAAATTCACAAACTATTAAGAAGAGAAATATTTTCAAGACTATAGAAGATAAATGTAGGTGTCAAATATGTGTTTTCAGTTTTCCTATTACATAGTACTCTGTAGTTTATATTTTAGAACAGAAAACACTTTGTAGTTTCATTTTATTTGACTTCTATTACTGTGCAGCAATAATTGACGAACTCTTCATAGTATATGACTTTCCTATATTTGATTTCATCTGAATAGTAAAAGTGAAATTTTTGAAAAACAAATCGATTCAAATGTACAACTTCGTTATATTTTTATATAAGTACTTTTTTAATTTATTATACAGTAACAAAGGAAAAGTGAGAGAGATTAATGTAGAAAAATATGTAGAAAATGGAGACTCGTGAAAATGATAGGGAGAATTAAATTTGTTTGAAGAGTGAGGAAAAAAAAATATCTAATTGCCACCATTAGGAATTTCCATTATCAGGTTTATTAAAAAACAACGATAAATCTTAAAAAAAAATTACTATAAAGCTTCGGAACAAATAACTAGTGCATCAAATTACCACAAATATATATACTGCACATAAATAGCAAAATCCTGCAATAAGAGCAGCACTCAAAGGAATTGAATAAGCACAAAAGAACGAAAGAATAACAACATCTCGTCAGGCAATATAATGAAGGCCATAGAAGAATAGGGGAAAAACTAAATGGGAAAAAAGATGCCCCAAACAAACACACTTTCCCAATAACACTTCGTTTAACCTTACGGTTCGTTAGAGCCAAGGATTAACGTTAAGCCGGATACAATGGTAAACTGAAGAGCGCCAAGAAATTTATCTTCATGGACCTTTTGGAAAGGTCCTAAAAATAAAGTCGCGAAAGTTGAGGTTTTATAAAAATTTTAAAGGAATAAAACGGCAACTCTGTGTTTGTTTACAATATCTTTATGACCCTTTCTAAATACGAAGGAAAAGATAAATTTTTTGCTTGTTTTAGTTTACTTTTGAAGATGCCATAAATTTAATACTGGCATCAATGGGAGCTAAGATAAAATGAGGTGTTATTGTTGAATGTTTTTTTGTCCCATTTTTTCTCGTTTTAGTTTATTTCGCGTTGATCTTCGTATTATCTTCAAATTTTGCCTGACAAGGAAACGTTTGTTATAGGTTTGAAAGATCTATTTACGTATATAAAATAATATATATATATATATATATATATATATATATATATAGGGGGGGGAGGAGGAGTGGCTACCCACGCCGAAAAAAAAAGAAATCGCTCTTTAATTGTGGCCTTCCGACCTCCAATGTGATCGGCGTAAACCTCAAGAAAGTCATTACATCCACAGTCGGGTCAAAAAGTCCATAAGTAACTGAATAAAGTTAATATTTCTTATTTGTATGGATGGTGTATAGACAAGGACGTGTTTAATATCATCTGGTTCTTGATAACATGGGATGCAGATTTGTTTGGGAGCAAGGATGATAATGTCCTTGTATTTTGAGAGGATGTTCGAATGCCATCAACTTAGTCGGGCGAAATGTAATCTGTGTGTCCTGTGTAGTAATTTCTATATTTGGAAAAGTGGTTCATATAGTACCTATTTTGTGTGATTGAAGGTTGTTAAGTGCCTTCAAGCGGATGTGTTTTATTAGTTTGTGATATGAGAGACATTTTATTTAAAAAATTGAGAGCCCATCTGGCGACTGCCTACTAGGGCAAAGGTCGCTGTACTCACAACAGAGCCTACTACTAGGCTAGATTAAAAAACAAATAACAATTTGAAGATAACAAATAACAAAGATAAAAAGAAAAATAAGGCTAAGAACGAGCTAAAAAGCAACAGCAACCAAAATACAAAAGAAAGCAAAGGGGTAACAGGAAGGAAGCACGCTCCAGCGTCGGGGGTAGGCCCGCATCCCTCCGGCGCCGGATTATGCGGCCTAAAACAAAGAGTCAATACAAACAGCCATTACTAAGAACACCAAAATGTTCTTCAATTTTATCAATGAGGTGTAATGACTGGCTAAGCTATGTACCACGCCGCTTCTGTCAGCAGAAGTCACTATCTTACTGAAGGAGCAAAACAGTATCAACATGAGGTGGAGAAAGTATTCCAGCAACCTGCTCAACAGACCTTCCACTGTCGATGTTGTGGCCTTAGAGTGGATCCCTTCGAGACCCAGACTTGACATTCATGACCTACCCCCCCCCAGTGGAATAACTCATGGGGACCATCAAGCTGACCAGTTCTGACAGAGCAGCTGGAATGGATGGGCTTCCTGCAGAAATCTTTAATTCTGGTGGTGGCCCTCAAAGTTTTTCACTCCATCCTCTTTAGCATCTTGGGGGAAGAAAACATGCCCAAAGACTTCAGGGACGATGCAGTCATCTCGTTGTACTAGAATAAGGCAGCAAATCTGAGTGTGAGAACTAGCGGGGCATATCCCTACTGTCAGACGCTGGGAAGGTTGGATGACCCTTAACCGCCTGATTACTATGATATCTGAGAAAAATCTGCCAGAGTAACAGTGTGGATTCGTCAATGGCAAAGCACCATTAACATGATTTTTACTGTCTGGCTGGTATAGAAGAAATGCATCGCGCAGTACACGGACCTCTACGCCGTCCATATTGACCTCACTAGGGCGTTTGATACTGTCAACAGGGAGGCTCTCTGGGTGATCCTGATAAAGTTTGGATTTCCAAAGAGATTTGTGAACCTCATCCGCCTGTTCCACGATGACAAGACTCGACTGGTACCTTCTAGTGGAAGAGCGTTTCAGCTTTTCCGCATCACCAATGGCGTAAAGCAAGGATGTAAGTTAGCTCCTGTACTCTTCAACTTCTTCACCATATTACTCAGTTACGCTGTTAGAGACCTTAGTGCAGAGTGCACTTAAATTACAGGGTGGAGGAATATCTCTTCGACCTCCGCCGCCTGAGGGCCAAGAGCAGAACGATTTTGAAAATAATTTTGAGGCCCTTTTTGGCGACGACTGTGGCTTCGCAAGGAATCTGACCTTTAGTTAATCGTCAATATGTTCACTGAAGCCTCCTGTCTGTTTAGTCTTACCAACAGCTTGGGTAAGATGGAGGTCCTGTTCCAGCCAGCTCCTGCCTCTACTGCCAGATCCCCATCAATATCCATTGAGATAACTGAGATTAAGACAACGGAGGACTTCAAACATCTCTGCAGCATCATCTCAAATGATGAAGCCCTAGGCACGGAGATCAATGCCAGGATCTTCAATGCGAGCCAAGCGCCTGATCGCCTGAAAACGCGAGTCCTGATCCAGCATAATATCAGTCAAACCATAAAGCTCAAAGTATGTATATAAAGCCTTCATGCTCCAAGTCTTCTCTATGGGTGTGAGACGTGGACTATGTACAGACGACAATTGAGAGCATTGGAACAGTTTTACATGTGCAACCTGAGGTCGATACTCGGCATCTGATGGCAGGACCGTACGAGAGACATTCAATAAGTTAGGAAATTCGGATATAAGGAAACGAGATATGAGGAAAAGTGTTTTATTATTTTTCAAAATAACTACCCTCGACTTCAATGCACTTGCGCCCCTTGTCCCTGAGGCTTCGAATTCCTGACAACCAGAAGTATCCTGAATGCTGTTAAATCCACTCCTGGACGGCGAGCTTGACGTCTTCTTCGTCCCCAAACCGGCGTCCACGCAGTGCAACCTTGAGCTGGACTGTATGGGGGATGGTTGAGCTCCTCGAATACGCACTCGCGCAGGGCAGCTTGTGCAACTCTGACCTTGTGGACTGTGACGACATTGAAGTCGATCATGGGGCGTGAGGTTTCGTGAGGTTTCTAGTGACCCAACGGGTCCCTTGATCATGGCCAAATTGTCGTGGATGATAATGATAACACTTCCATGTGAGTATTCCAAGTTCTCGCTCGATTTCTTCGACCTTCACCCTTCGATTTTCGAGGATCATCCTCTCCACACTGGCCACGTTGTCCTCGTTGATCACGTCTGACGGGCGTCCTAGAAGAAACTCTCTATTCCAGCGAGCAATGGTTGCATAGGAAGGGGCAGTGTCGGTATACACTGTAACCATGCGTTCATAGATCTCTTTTGCATTCTTGCCTTCCTTGGTCAAAAATTTTTTTTGCTGCGCGGTGCTCAACCTTCTCCATTTTTGAAAGATTTGTGACTCACGATCTGCGATCAGCTACTGCTTCTTAAATAGACGAGGCAGAAGCGTGCGGCTGTAGGTCCTGAATTGTCATAACTTGTCCTAACACCCATACAAATAGCCATTCCCCTTCCTCTGTTTTGCCCTACCGATTCACAAAACCTATTGACCAGCCCTCGTATTACAAATCTGAAGGTCCTCGACAAGTCGGAGAGACCACAAGTGTTGAAGCCCTGAGCCTGAAGAGCCAACTTCGTTAGGCACGACATCTCCTCCAAATTGATGACTCCAGAATGCCGAAGCAGCTCGAGATATTGAAATCAGGGTAGGCCCCGCAGGCCTTTCAAGGAAAATGTGAAGGCGGACACAGCCCTAGCTAGAATCCCCACAAGACAACTGGAGGCATGTAAACTGGACAGAATCTGCTGGCCTTCTTAACAAAGAAGGCTAAAAAATGCTTTGAAGAGGAGTGGCGTACATGTGTCACTGATGCCTGAGAGAGAAAGAAGGCCACAGCAGCCGTACCGGCAGAAACTACACAGTTGGCCAGCCCCTACTGTCAACGAACATGACGATCTGAACTTGGACTCCACAACCGCCTGAAAATCCATAACAAATGAGATGTATAGGCAGACTTATCGTCCAAATCGATGGACTACTACTACTACGGAAGATAAATTTTGTTATCTTTTTTAGCCACTGTTCTTGAGGTTGGTAAATTTAACCCATTTCAGCCTAGCGTCCTATATGAACTATTAAGAAACAAGATTAAAACTTTGTATGTCTTTTCTCAAGATAACATGCAACCTTCTTTCATTGTTGTTTTTAAATTGTGAAAGGGTGCATGTACCCAGTTAACTCTCAAAGTTACGGAAAATCAAGATTTGGGGAATTTTTAAACCCTAATATTATCAGGTTTGTATATCTCACATCCATATTTGTTATTTTATCGGAATTATTATTTTTACTGTAATGCATCATATTTTATTGTGAAGAAGTTTGAAGTAATGTAGATGAAATGTGTTCGTTTTATGTAATGATGAAAAATGATGTCCTAAATTTAAATAGCATTGATAATATTATAACTAAATATAGCTACTTGTAAATGTCATTTTATATAATATATAGATTTATATATTATTTTCAGAGAGAAGGTTACTCCCCCCCCCCAAAAAAGCAAAACGTCCACCAGTGGCGCCTGAGCAAAGATACACCTGTACGCCCAGACAACCCCAAGGGATCGGCGAGAATTGCGAGCGGTCGGATGACCCGTCGCTCTTATCAAAAATGTTCGGGTCAGTCGAACCCAAAGAGCCGCCTCAAGAATGTCGCGCGGCCGTGTGGTCTGTGTTGGGTTTCCCTTCTCCTCCGTCGCATAGACTGTTTGGCGCCAGATCTAAGGTGTCAAGGACTTTCGCGTAAGCCTGTGATTCTCGCCGAGAATATCATCCCCCCCCTGGCTTGAGAAGTTTAATGTGATCCCTGTCCCTATTTGGGGGCCTCTGGTGACCGGCTTCCGCCGGGGCAGTATAAATACTACGGGAAAAGCTTTTATAAATTAGTACCATACAGCCCCGTCTTAGTTAGCAGCCACGTACAGTCTCGTACGCCTTGCTCCGCCTCCAACTACTTCCAGCTAAGAACACGACGCGTCACCTCTCTACCCAGCCTCTCTCGTACCTAAGGCCAGAGTTCCTGCCTGACAGACGATAGATAGGGACAGGTATCTAGCACTCGAGTATAGGCTTCATTCTCGTCTAGAGTACTTCCTCTTTCATTTCTCAGCGAGTTTATAGAAAAATCAATTTTGCAAGTAAAAGTTTGAAGGGTCCCGCTCCCTCGTCTTCTTCAAAGCCTATGGTCAAATTGGCTTTATGTGAGTCTCCTCGTTATTAGCACTCTCCACCTTTTTCTCGAAGCAATAACCGTACATCTTCTCTCGGACTCACGTCCCTGTCGAGTCAATTGCATCCTCCCCCGCTTGGTATCCCGGATCTCATCATATATATTGTAATTTATTTACTTTTGCTAATAATATTTTCTTTGTATATAGTAAAGTTACTTTTATACAATCAATTTCTCTAAACCCAGAACCTCTAAGAATTGATTATTTAGGCCAACCGCACAAAAAAAACACCATTTTTTGCCCCGCGTTACCGTTGAGTCAATCATCGGCTAGCATCGACGTTCGCCTCAAGGACAAACATTATATAATTCTGATGTGAGTTTTTTTTATGGTCACCCGCAGTATCTGAACTTATTTCTTTTACACCTGTAACAGACTCTAAAGGGTGTTATTCTTGTATATTAATGGTTTTGGTTTTAGAAACTCTAGAAAATACTTTACCCATTTTCCATTTTGTGTGCATATCTTATATTGAATTTTGTGTCGGCGTGAAACTTGAACCCTTTTCAGGCCTTATAAAACGTCTGTCGTATTGTGAGAGAGTTAATCTTATTTCTTTTTTTGTATTATGTTAGTTAGTTAGTTAGTCAGCGCCAATCCTTCCAAGATACTAGGAAGATTCCCGACCAGATCGTGAAATTGTTTTTAGGTAGGTATGACAATTTCTTGTCGGCCCGAGGGCCTAGGAACCCGTCCTCTTTCGAGGAGAGGTACCAGGAAGTATTTTGTTTTGGCACCAAATAGCGTTCAGGTAGAAGGTTTCGTCACCTTGGGGGAGAGGACTTGTTCCGCGTCAGAGGTAGGTGGATATAGATACCAATCGGCAGGATTCCTTGGAACAGAGAGTATGTGTGTTTTGTGCTGTGGGGGCTAGAGGCGAGAGGTGAGAGGTGTAAGATCTACCCACCTGAAAACAGGGTGAGCGCAGCGCGTCCACCAATCGATAACCAGATCTTTATGTGTGCTGACGTTTGTGTCAGCTCATGCCGAAATTCGGAGTCGAACTCGGTACCCTGACGTTGGGAGGCCAACGCCGTATTGGGCCACATAGGCTGTTGCTAAGTCCAGGGTGAATATTTTGAGTAAAATAAAGAATTTACGACGTGCGAAATAATTATCGCTGCGTTTGTTTTTTTAAGTGAAGAATCGTAGGTCAGCCAAAGTGTACCAGCACTCTCGCTGTGCTTCTAAATAATTCCTTTGTTTTTCTTGTGGTGTTTTTACTGAGAGTTGGTCAAACGCGATAAAATGTCCTAATTATTTATTACGTTCAAGTTGCAAGCAGTCACTTGGGCTCAGTTGCAAGAACCTTCTAGCTTATATTCAGGAGGAGGAAAGGCCCAAAAGAGAAGAGGATAGACACAAAAAAAGAGAGGAGAAGGAACGCGAAGTAAAAAGAGAAAAAAAGAAATAGAAGAGGGAAGAGAAAAAGAAGAACGAGAAGAAAGGGAAAGAATCCGCCTTCATGCATTGAAATGAGTAAGCCTAGGAATAGGACGATGTATATCAGCTCGAGGTATGAAACTTCTCCTGCTGTGTATGTTAAGTTTCAAGGTTTTCAGGGAAGGCGGGGATTTCGGAGCCTTCTTAATCCACTTCTTAAAAATCTTTGAAATAAACCATTGGGACAAAGAAGCAGTTGGAGAGGCTCAATTGTTGCCCTTGCTGAATTCCCAACTCTGAGATATATTCATATCACTCCCTTCAGAGGCAACAATTAATTATCCGACCTAAAAATCGGAGTCACTGGCGGCATATAACATGACCCCAGAATTTTATCTATCCAAATTCAAACATGCCCGCCTTCAGCCAGGCACAACATACCGTCAGTTTCGATACATCTACCAGTTTCGCCTCAAACTTAGCCTCAATGCTTAAAAAATCTCGTATGATTACGATGCCCTCGTTGACTTCTTCCTGATAGACCAGTTGTTGTCTGCACTTCCGGCTGAAGTCGGATCTTTCGTAAAATACCGGCGGTTCCTCACGTTCAAGGAGTGCACATTTACTCAGCAAGCCACAACTTTTATCCGAAAGAAGGGGAGAAATGGCCCCCTCTCTCCCTAAATCCTAAGACAAACAAAGGTAAATTCATCCTTCAAAATATAGGCAAGTTTAACAAGGTTACCCGGCCATCAAGGCCCAAACCACTCTTTTCATCCGATCACTGGGATGTAAAACCGTTCTATTCAGGCCCCTCCACGTCATTTTTCCCCAGGGAACATATCATTTGTTTTTCTTGTGGTGAAGAGGGCCACATGAAAACGAACTGCCCCCAGAACTCTCAGTTCAGAAATGACTTTTCTCACCAGGTACACCAGATCTGTGCCACGTCTGTCCTTCCGTCAACACCGGAAGCTTCTCCTCCCCCAAGCACTTGTAGTCCCAGTGACCACCAAGTAAACTTCTTGTTTGATAAGAATACCCATAGAGGCCTTAAGTTCGAATCCTGAACGATTATTAGCAGCCATGTCTCCACTCTTGTGAAAGATAACAGGTGCACTTGCATAGTGGGGCGGACAAGTTGCTTCCAACAGTAGCCCAGGACCATAATATATTCGCCGTCGTGCACGACTACTTTGGGGGTGCCAATCGGTTCGCCATTGTTAAGTGCTACATCGATTGTGCGTACTCCCTTAGAAACCTCACGTTCTTTAGAATTTAATGAGGTCATGACTAAAGACTTCGCAAGGAACCAGACGAATTGCAATTCCCTCGGACCCCTCTTGAATGATAGCGGTGCTGTGAGAATTTGATCAAATGTAGTAGGAATTGAAGCTGTAGCTCAGACCTCTCGGTAATCTTCATCGAGTAAAAGACGCGTTGAAATTTAACAACCTTTCTTAGTAAAGATATAAAAATGCACGAATGGGAACTGTTGATAGTATGGACCAAAACATATCAAAATATGGAAGTGGCATCCGAGGAAAGAAGTGGTACTCATTTTTAGTGACGTATATGTTCAATGTGGCCATGAATAATGCTTAGCAGCTACATAAGATATTCTCAGGAAGTGATGGTATGGATCTTTTTTATTTTTTCATAGAAGTATGCTTCGGTTTTATTTGGGTAGATACTGCGACACAGCACAACAAGGTGAGAAAAAACGACCTAAATGGACGGAAGATTGCAGGTTTGGGTAATTCCACAGGAAAATCAGACACGTTGTGCTTATTTTTACACAAAAAACAACGACACGATGCGAAAAGATGGGATAGAGGTCTTCATGAGAAGTGTTTCAATTCATATCACTTTGATTAAAAATACAATCAAGGTTCCTAGATTTGTCATAATTCTATAACATATATTCCTGACCTCCTATATGTAGGACACATTTAAAATAAATAAAAAATAATTACTATTTTTAATAAAGGTATTATTTACTCTAATGTTGTTATATTTATCCCACAAACTATGATCATCATCATTGTCGTTTAAGGTCCATATTTTCCTATTTATGGGGTTTGACGCGCGATAACTATCTTCCACTCCTCTACATCTGTCGATCTTGTACTATATTATCCTCTATTCCTAAAATATGTGTATCCTCCCTAGCACATCTGCTCCCTTTTTTCTTTTGCCTTCCCACAGGCCGTCATCGCTCAACCCTGAACCCATCCACATCCTCCTCTCCCATCTGCTCTTTTCTCATGTCCAAACCATCGCAATATTCTTTGCCTGAACTTAACAGAAAGCTCATTAACTCCACACATCTCCGCCACTTTACTATTTCACCCATAATCCTGCCATTCACTCCTTCCATTTATCTCAGCATCCTGCCATTAAAACTGGATAGAACATCCATCAGTCTGCTCGTCAGTGCCCATTCATCAGTCTCTATACAAAAGAGAAGATCTCGCAGAATAAGATAGTTTTGGACTAATAATTTATTCAAATTAATCACACTGTACAACAAATTTCAGTGCCAAGAAAAAATATAGATCTCGTGCATTTTATTATGAAGTTGAGTGGTCTAAATTCCAATTAATTAACAAAAATCCTCTATCACGTAACATCTTCTTGTAAATTGCCGATTTAATAATTATGTAATTGATGCCAATTTTCACGATACCAACAAAATATTTTGCTGCCAAATTCAGATTAAATTTATTCATTGTAATGAATTCATGAATATATAATGAATCAGCCTGTTTGTTAGTATTATATAATGCATTAACGTACACTTTGCAAAGTATTTAATTCTTCGTTTTTAACACGTCTCAGGCGTGCAATGCTTTAAGTTCCAGTAGAAGTCATTCAGCATAGCAGGGCTCCATTTTCCCTTATGTATGCCTGTTTTCCATTGACACTATATTTTGATGGAAACTCTGTCCATGTTCCTCACTCACATCTTATGCATTCTCTGGGAACAAGGGCAGGTGAGAATCAAGAAAGTGCATTTTCAGCGAAATATTGCATTCGAGATTTTGGTATCATTTGATTCGGCTCTCCACCATACGCTCTCGCTGGGCCCCTTGGTGCTTTAACATAAGTCCTTTGCATACATCTTTGAATGAATGCCAGGCCGCTAGCTCAGTTTCATCCATTGTTGCATCGAATTCTTTATCAGCTATAGGTTGACGAATCTGGGGGCCTATGAATTTGTCTTCTTTAATCTTGTAATCACCTATTTTAGGGAAGATCGCTTTGAGATACCTGAAAACGGCTAGTTTTGTTGCAGTGCTTTAGTAAATTGCTTCATTAGGCCTAGGTTTATATGCAGTGATGGCAAAAAAAAAAATAAATAAAATCAGCCTAATAATGGATTTTACTGGATGTGATCACTTGCAGAAATAGTGGAGCTAAAACATAGTATCTTTTTTGATCTTTTTAATTAATACATTTCCTGAAAATATATTAACCACATTGAATTTGCACCTTTAATATCTAGTTAGCAGATTTAGCAATCCGTTGAATGCTCCTTTGGCTCCCTCTAGACCATTATTACGCCAAAAATGGGGCCAGGCCGTTTGCCTTTTCCCCAGGCAGAAGGGAACTTATTCACCTGACACAACATATGTGAGGTGGCCAGCGTTGTCGTGGTCACCTTCTTTACATCCAAAGTACAGCTCATAAATTTCCTTCACATATTTATTCAATTGTCCTTTGTATTGTCTTAATGTAACGGATCCACATATCTACATAGCAGAAAGTGTCTGGGGAATTTTTGCATTCTCAATGCATTTCAGCTCCGTCTCCTGTAAAGAAAAAAGACCGTAGTATGTGAAAAATAATATACAAAAATAGTAACAGCAACAGATATTAAAGAAAATTGAAATATAGGAAGCATTTATAGTAAGTTACAGAATTATCAAGCGTACGTAAGAGTTACAACAGATTTGGACCCATATAACTAAAAGAATATTGAGTATAATATCATAAATTTCTTTGGTCAGGTTGACAAATACTTTAGGAATACTCCATTAAAATTATATCAAAATCCGTTCATAACTTTTAGAGTTGTCAGTTTCTGCCGAATCCTGTTTACATTCAATCCTTACCTAATTATCAGTGTATTTAACCTAAGTAAGATGGTAATTTACGCGACACTGCAGGGTCGCAAAGAGAAGGATGTTACATTAGGCCTTTAACAAAGAAATAACCGTAGAAAAGGTTATACTCATTTCCGTGTTTTTTTATTTCATTGTTGTAGAGTGTCATTATTATTCAATGTTTTAAGGCCTACAAATGTTTCGAATTTCTCAGTTTGTTTTTAGTCGCAGGAAACTATATATCTTTTGAAATTCCATTGTTTTAAGACCATCAAATTGTCACCTCAATTTAGTTCTCATTAAATCATTTAACCCACACATGGGTTAAGATTTAATCAGCTATGAATTGTTTCGGTACTGTGTTGATGGCTTTGTCGATCGCTGTTAGAAAGGTATTCTTTCAATCTTTATATTATATGCTGTGATATTTGTTAGGAGATTCGTTTCTGATGAGGGTATGTCTGGTCATAGTATTCGTATATGGATGAGTTTTCTAGGGTTTCGAATGAGTTGCACAGTAGTGAGATTGGTTGGTGAAAATATTAATTGTTGACAGTTGCATAGCTTGAGTAAAATGTGTAATGCCAAAAGTAGTAAGAAATGACTACTACGGATAAGATTGCTATTTTCCATACGTGTTTAAGATGAAAATTTTATATATTTTAAGGGATTGTAACTTTGAAGTTTCTGAGACAATTTTTTTATTGCTAATTTAAGATTTTATGGGAAAAATGGTGAATTCTTTCTTTATGCGTGCATTGTTTGCGGGTCTCTATAATTTAATTTTTTTCGATGTGTGGTTAGAAAACTGGCGTTTGAGTAATGTTTTATCAGTATCTTTTAGTAATGCTTTTCTGAGAGTATTTTTTTGTTACCAGTAATAATTAAGTCATGTAAAAAGCCGGTGGTTGGGTGTGATTTATATATTTTTTTGGTTCTACAGAATTATGTTGAGTTCATTTTGTGATTTATTCTACTCGTGTTTTTGGTTCCAGTTTTTAGTTTGTTGTTTGGATATTAGACTAATCGTATTAATAATTTGGTGCGGGATTTGTTGTAATTATTGTGAGCTGTTCTCTTTTTTAGTTTGTTTCTCACTTTTATACACTTGAATTTCTTAGGCGAATTGTGTAGGGCCATGTTTCTATTGACGTGATGTAGGTATATTTTTATAGCTGGGTTGATTGATTTGTTTAAGTCTTTACATCATTCTGAATAAAGGAAATACAAATGTACAAATCACGGATATCGCTAAAATTTACAAAGCTATCTTTCAATATGCAATATAAGGGAACAGTAGTGCTGTAGAATGACTCACCGACATATGCTTCACTTTTACACGAAAAGCGTGGACGCTCAATGTCAAATGACTGACCTTGACTCAACCCAGGTCACGACAGAGATGGGAGATAGAGGTGGGAGAAGATTGAGATCAAATTTCCTGATGGAGTGCGGGAATTTAAATGCAAACGATAGAGTGCAGTTGGCCGTTATTAAACTAATTAAGTCTGCATGCTATGAGGCTTATGAAAAACTATGAAGAAAAAATAAACTTTAATATTTACACAGTATGTCCAATAAATAGTTTAAAATAGAATAATTGCAATGAATACTCGATATCTACAATAATCGATCTATCAGAGCTACTCAGAGCAAACTCTTGGGGAATGGTCGAAGAACTATACGAGCCTCTGTACGTACGCACTCTTGGATGACTGGCAAAACAGCCACAGATGATTCATGTCAGCCTAGCCTGGGGTTCGAGCCTTTAAGAGATGAAATAAGGCCGGATGTTTATCCGAGGGACTTTAACCACGGAAGGTTTAACCTCTAGTAGTAATACTAACTCTAGGATTATTCGTGCCAAACGAAATGTACTGAAACCAAGGATGGGCCAATTAACTGGCGCTGAGATCCTTTGGTAGAATTCTAGCCTTCGGGCTCGATGGGTAATGGAGCGCGATCGAGAATGACGTTTTTCGTTGTGAAAGGCAGGCATATACTTTCGATGCCCAGTTGGGACCAACAATATATAGGAAGCAGCCGGAACCGTTAGTGACTCCGCAAATGGGGGGGAACCTCTCCTGGACCAACACGGTGCTTGAGGGATGGGAAAGTACTCCCACGGGAGTTTCTTGATAATGCCCCAGGAGGCGACATATGCGCGCGTTTAAAATTCCAATCCCTCGCTTATCGCAGAATGCAGTTTGATACTCTGACTCTTCCCGCGCTCCTCGCTCACGTTGACTGACCTCGTATTTTCAACGGGGCACATGTCTGCAAGGAACCTCTATTCTAGACAACTCTCCATGACCAAGATGTTACTTTAAAAAAAACATGACATCTGACAAACGCTGGATGGGTATTAAAAGCCTCAAACTTTCCCGACCTCAAGAGGGGGAAAGGGCAATGGGGAGATACCTACCTTGAACTAATCATGTTTTAGTAACGTATATACTTACGAACAAAGAGTACTCAGGAGCATTCGGAATAAGTGAATTCGACAAAGACAAAGAAAAAATTGGCTACAAAGACTACTTTAGTTCGAACGGAGTCGATCACCTAAGGTCAATAACGACCTAGAGCTACAAAACAAATTAGATACACAAAATATAAAAAACACAATACGAAAAGATACAAAAGGAAATATAATACACAGGGAATTGATTGATCCGAACGATAGAAAGTGTTACCGGATCGTTCTTGATTTGTGAGCATGAAGACTTATTGTCTAAATATATACATTTTAAATAAAAGGAACAAGATTAAACATAAAAGTTTGAAGCACAAAACTTAATCTCAGATTAGTTGCGTAGGCTCTAGTGGGTTCCGACTCAGGCGATCCGCAATACAATTCTCGGATCCTTTTATATAATTGATTTTGATTTGATACTCCTGGAGGTATAAAATCAAGCGCATAAGGCGACAAATGGTACTTTTTACATTTCACAAATATGCTATGGGCTTGTGATCCGTCTCTAGAATGAATTCTTTACGTAATAAATACATTCTAAACCTCTGCATGGCCCATATAATGGCCAGAGTATCCTTTTGGAGTACGGCATAATTTTTCTCGCATGAGAGAAGCTTACGGCTAGCGCATGCGACGGGGTAACTATCGCCATCATAGCAATACTGGAGTAAAACGCAACCTAACTCTTCATTACTGGCATCGTTTATAAGACCAAATGTCTTCTTAGGGTTGAAGGGCCGGAGGATAAGGACCGATGCTAATTTTCTCTTCAGTTGTTTAAAGTGGGGGGAGAGCTAATGGGACCAGACAATGTGTCCCAGGGACTTCTTTTTCAGCCATTAACAAAAAGGGGCTGAGAGAGATGCGAAATGTGGGACGAAGCGACGGTAGAAAGAACCAGATCCCATTAAGGATCTCAGACTTTGTCCTTCTGGGGGGGTGGGAGGGCAATCGGTTGTTACCAATGTGAAGGCCAAGGTAGTTAATCGTAGTATAAACAAACTGGCACATGCTGGACCGATTGTGACTCTGTGCTCGTGCTGACGACGTAGCATAACTTGGAGAGTGATCACGTGATGGTCTCACTCGTGAGTACCAACGTAAATGTGATCGAAATAAAAAGCCACGTTTGCCACCCCGTCTAATGTTCTTTGCATCATGCAGTTGTAATTACTACAAGCCGTCACCAAGCCGAAAGGGAGACGGCAGAACTGCATTAAGCCCGTCTTTGTTCAGAAAGCTGCGTATATCTTTACGCCTTCTTTCAGGAAAATTTGATAATAAGCTTTACATAGTTCTAATTCGGTAATGTGATTGGCCTCTTCAAAGAGGTAGAGGTTTTGGTGGTTCAAGGGGATAGGGTCAGCATCGTACAAGGTGACCGAATTAAGTTTCCGAAAATCGACGCAGAGCCTATATGACCCGCTTGACTTCTTTACCAACACAGTGGGGGAACAGTAATTAGATAATTAGATTGGGAGGGTTCTATAATATTTAGATTTAACAATTGAGTAACTTCTGCGTTGAAGACTTCTCTTATATATATATATATATATATATATATATATATATATATATATATATATATATATATATGGAGAGCTCGCAGGTGAAATGGGGTGTCCAAGGTTTGTCTTGATCTCCTACTGACATTCTAAAATATGCCTACTAGGCCTCACACATTTTAGCAGATCTCTCTACAGAGTACTTTTTCACTGTTGTCTTAAAAATTTGCCGCATTATAGCAAAATGCTTCTATCAATGATGAGTGACGATGTCTGCGCTGTGCCGGCTAGAGTTAAACTGATCTTTTGAGTAGACGTTCTTTGTATTTATAAAGTCATCAACATTGCCAGAATGTTCTAGAAATTTTGTAAACATATAAAAAATTCTCGAAAGTTCTAGAATGCTCTTCAGTTTATTTTTCAACAAATTAGTACTCAATCTATGAGGAATGTCAAAGAACAGCCAATGCTGTCGAGGTCGCAAAAACCCCCCAAAATATAAGGGAAATAATAGCTATGACTACTGTATTAATGTTTTTATAACTTTTTAAATACAGTATATTATGTTTTCACCATAAGTAAAACTTATTATATATTTTTACTATTTGCATCAAAATAATGTTATTAACCATAAATGGGCTAACTTAAAAATTCAATGTTCTAGCCACCAAAGAAAAGTTTGCGGATTAAAATTTACTTTTTTCATTTAATAAGGAAACAAACAATTGGGAAATACAACTTTCAACCCAAAGACAAGAAAAAAGTGAAATTTTGTTACAAAGTATAATATTTATATTAGACTTGAAAGGAAAAAAATAAATAAGAACACATACTAAATGGAACATAAAGTTGCGCCCGCTTAAGGAAGTAATTCAAATCCAACATAACTTATAATGTGAAAAAATAATATCTTTATTCATGTTGTTATCAATGTTTACCAAACTTTTCTTCGAACTAACGAGATTCCAGCAGCCTTTTTAACTTTTCTTAAGTCATAAGCCTCCTCATTCTTTCCAAATGGGTTTTAATGTGAAACCTTTTAGACCAAAACAAACCACTAGAACCAGAAATATATAGCGACAGAAAGAGAGGCAGACATGGAGAGTATCAGCGATTTTATCTTATAAAAATGTAAACAATTTTAACACGGCCCTCGTTTAATAAGTTCTCCATTCTTAACTTACTAGCTATTATGAAGGTCAATATATAATCCTACATATTTACGTAACCCACTACCACCAGATATCCATTCATTCCTAGGTGCATTTTACTTTTCAATAAGTGACATTTACCAGGGCAAACTAACCAATTTTGGCTGTTCAGAATTTTCTAAGTCCCTGATTCTGAAGTATTCGCTCTGAGAAATGGCTCTAATCCAGATATTCTACGACCGACTCATATATAAATCTCTTTCTGATATAACAGAAACTGTTATATATAATGAGAGACTGAATAAGAGAAAGTAGGTCAAACGTAGGCTTAGCTTGGATGAATAGAAGAAAAATAAAGAACAAAATTAATGAGAATATTCAAAAGTCAATAACCAACTGAACCAAACTCATAATACTTTGACTGAGAGGGCAACTTCGAATATTAAATATATCATAGGACCAGGGTGCTATCAAGGCATATACTCTGATTTGGACAATAATTCAAATATCTAGAGAATCTTTACATTCCAAAATAACGAGGAAAACTATTTCTTAAATTTTATCTGATAAGGAAAGAATTACAAACTTAGCAGAGATCAAGCCAAAGCAGTGTTATGTAAAGATAATTTTCACAAAAAAAATAAGACTCCGCAGTGAAAATGTATTAAGGTAAATGATGCATCTCTTCCAATGTTTTATCCCAAAACAGCATTTTGAAAGAATCTTTCATGTTGCTTCATATGTTTAATAGTATCTTTATATTCAATGTGATAGAACGGTCTGAGGCCGCTTTGATTCAGCCTCTATCACATGTTAAAAACACATGATTAACCACGTGTATCCTGCGATAAGAAGCAGAAGGCGCATTATCGCCCATCATAGCTAATGTTTAATCAAGGAGGTTCACTCCCCCATTTTGCCTCCATGCCTCGATCTCACCAGATTGAATTCGGCTTATGGGCAGATAAAGTATTTTCCCAGGCGCCACCGGGACATTCCCCCGAAGTCCCCCAATCAATTATCCCCTACGCCATGGAGATGGCTCCGGCTATTTATACCATAACTTTTCCCAATTGAAGCAGATCCAGATTATCTTCGAGAGGCATCAAGCTTATCCGGTCTCCCTTGTGCACCTAGGAACTTTGCCGAGAAACCCCTTATTGTCCAGAAGAGGACAATATCCCTTAAGTGCCAAGGTTCATGCCCTTCGAGACGCACAGTCAAAAAGGCGACCCTCTTGTTCAGAAAGAGAACAACGTTAGAACAGCAATTGTTCTTTAAGCCCGTTTGACAAGAAACGGTTCTCACCCCCGTCCCCCTGTTGTTCAGAAAGAGAATAGCGTTAGAACCACCATTGTTCTTCAAGTCCGTTCGTCAAGTAACGGTTCTCGTTCCCAAGACATCACGTCCGGATAATTTAATTCCCCCCTTGTTAACGTTCTTCAAGAGAACGCTTGGTTTCTACAATAACCTCCATTGTTCATCTAAAACATCTCCGATTTGCTGTCACAAGAATCGCTCGTACTTCCGAGCCCTACTTTGCTCTTACTCCTCGAAGACAGTGCTTCCCCCTCGTTAAGGACAACCCCCCGAAGAACCCCTTCTCCTGGAAATCGACAGTTGGACTGAATATTCCTTCGCATCGTCTTCCTCTGCACAACAACTTTGTAATTACGTAAGCTGAGCATTACCTTTAATTATTTAACCTTTTGTCAACGCAACCTTGTGCTTTAAATGGCTTATCGAACCATTCCCCCCCCTTTTTTTGTTTGTTTACCGTTTTAAATCTCTCCAAATCTTAATCCTCAGATTAGTCAGATATTCCCATGACCACTTTTCTTTCACGCGTTTCTCCCATTTTTAATCCCCGTTTATGTAAACATTTTTTTTGTGTGTTGTTGATAGTTTAATTAATAAAACTCTATTTTATTAATGGTAGCATATTATTTATTCTTGTGCCCCGTTCCACTTCTTAAGCATATTAAAGATAAATAAGCCTCTCCAGGCCCACCCACTTTTTGAATTAACCTCGATCAATCAGATTACCACGCACTCGAAATATAGAATTATTCCCTTAACGAATAGTTATATATGGTATATCGTCGGGAGCCTATTCTACGACATTCAATACACAATCTAAACTTTTAAATATCCAAACTGAATACAATTTTCCATAGAAAAAATTATATATATATGCGGTTAAAAGGCTATTTTAGGCAAACACACTCTTCCTCAAAGCCCTCGAAAGGAGTTCATCTTAGACACACTAGAAGGTATTGCATAAAATTAACTTTTCCTCAGACAGCCAAAAAAACTATCTTTCTATCGCTCTTTTTAAACGTCACCCCTGCTTATCGAAGAGAATGGAAAATTTGTTTTCTCAATTTTCTTCACACCTTATAAATTGCTAAAAGTTATTGCAGTAAGGTAATCATAATTAAGCGGTTAAAAGTCCCTTTTTGGCAAACAGTCTTTCTCAAAGCCCATGAAGGGAGCTCTTCCCACTTACACGAGAAGGCAACATATAAAATAAGCTTTTTCTCACACAACTAAAACGTATTTTTCGATCGAAAGATGGATATCGTTAGGTAATTATATTTTAATTTTGCTTTCGAAATATCCCCACGATCATAACCGCAGGTTCTTTACCCATCAAGCGGCTAAAACGAGCTTTCATGCGAAAGAAGATGTGTTTCTTTGAACGCTCTAAGAGTCAAGGAGAAGCTTTAGGACTGTTTGGCACGGATATAATGTCCTCTATCCAAGAAGAAGAAAGAAACGAAAGAGCAGAAAAAATAGCGAGAGAGGATTGGAAGATAGAAAGAGAGAAATGGGCGATAGGAAGAAAAAGAGAAGGAGGGAACAGAGAGAGAGAAATGGAAAAGAGGGAAAGGATTCAGGAACATGAGCGAGAATTTAATCAAAACCAAATAAAAGCCCTTTCCGTCATTTCCAAAACCGAAGCCTCTCAGTCCAGCTCCGTCAAATTGACAGTATTTAAAGTTGGTGAGGAGTTCTGTGCATACCACCTACATTTCGAGAAGATATTTGAGGTCAAGTACTGGGATATCTAAGCAGATGTCTTTAGGTTGCTCTCACTCCTCAATAAGAAAATCAGAGAGAGTTGTATTTCCTTCTCTACGAAGCAATGATACACTACTTCACCCTAAAATTAGAACTTTTCTCGGCAGTCAACATGAACCCCGAGTTCTACCGATCAAAATTCCGTCACGCCAGAATCCAGCCCCGACAGACATTCTGTCAGTTTGGGTTCACTCACCAACGAAGTTTTAATTTCTGTGTAGATTCCGCCCGGATTACCCGTGAATATAGGTCCCTCGTAGATTTCTTCCTTAGGTCCTAGTTCATGGTAGCGCTGCCCCCGGAAATCCGCGCATTCGTGAAAGATAGGCGATGTACAACTTTCAAAGAATGTATCAAAATTCAGATGTGTACGCGGCCATCCATAATCTTTACTCGAAAGACCCCAAGAAATCCCATCCTCTGTCCCCCCAAACTAAGAATAATAACTCCCGGTTCCCACTGAAGAACGCTTCCAATTTTGTCAAGATTTCCGCTCCCCCCAAAACGAAAAACCATCCCGCGGCTGAGTAGAGGGAGATCAAGCCCCTCCTTTCGACTCCCTCTTTTTCAAAAACTCCAGAAGACCGTCATTTGTTTTTCGTGTGGCGTGGAGGACCACGTGAAATATAACTGTCCCCCCAAATACCCAATTCAGATTTCCTCCCAATCACCAATTCCATCAAATTAACGCTGCTCCAATTCTCCTTCCTTCTATCTCAAAATCTCCCGCAACTCTCTCAAAAAATAGTCTCCCGGGACACCAGGTGAACTTCCTTTTCAAAAAGAGCTTCCCTAGAGGATTACAGTTCGAATATGGATCTGTAAATAGATGCCGGGTATTCATTCTCGCAAGGGACAGTGGCCGTACTTGTATAGCAGGGCCCGAGGAATTACTTCCGTCAGTAGGCCCTGACCATACTAAGTATGCTGCGGTCCACAACTACCTTGAACGAGCTAACCGATTCCTCGTCGTCCGATCCTACCTGGAATGCCAGTATTTTACTGGATGGGCTAATATTATCGCTGCCCCGACCAAATTCTATGCTGTGTTGGTAGGCCAGAGCCCCCAACAAAACCCTAATCCGGTGGCACATCCAATCACTACCCTGGCCTTGGCTCAGAAGAGTTCCGCTCTTCCCGTTCCCCTAGAGGTCTACTCTGACCTAGAATTCGCAGCTCTCCGTAACGAAGCCATTGATCCAGCCCGAAAAGAGTGCGTAATTCTCCTACCCCTTTGGAAAAAGCGAGGAGTCACAATCTAGGATCTGCCGCGGACAAAGAGAGGTCTTCTACCTCATTAAGGAAGGCCTACTTTACCGTGCCTGCTCGGATGGGATTAGCCCCGCTATTCATAGATTGTGTATCACTAAATCTTACGTTCCCCAAGTCCTCAATCTTGCCCATGACGGTCTGTTGACTGTTCATTTCAGCCATAATAAAACGCTCAAAAAATATTTAGATATTTCTTTTGGTCCGGCGTTGCAAAAGAAATTGCTGACTTTTGCAAGTCTTGTGACATCTGGCAGATTACTGCGGCAAAAGGGCGTATACGACCTGCCCACATTCAGAAGACCTCAATAATATCGGAGCCCTCTTTCAGAGTGGACATTTATTAACTATGCCTGATTCACCCTAAGTCCAGCGAGGGATACTTTTAGGTCTTAACCGTAGTAGATTACGCGACGTGATTCCCCGAAGCGGCCCCCCTCAGGAAAAAAGATAGCGTTACCTGTGCAGATGCCCTAATCTCTATTTTATCTCGCGTCGGTATCCCGAAGGAGATCTTGTTCGACAGAGGTAGGCAATTCCCCTTAGAATTAATGGCACACGTCGGCAAGCTCCTCATGATTAAGCCATTATTTGCAATCCAATTTCACCACTAAGCGAATGAGATTTGTGAAAATTTGAACGGTACCTTAAAAGCCGTATTAAAGTAGGTATGTCCTGCTCAGCCCCAAGACTGGCATCTGTACCTGCCCGTTGCCATCTTCGCTTGCAGGGAAATCCCTCATCGTACCCTAGGATTTGCTCCATTTGAGCTCCTTAATGGCTGAAATTTAAGAGGCACCATGCGCATCCTTATCGAGTTATTTGTCAAATCCCGCCTGGATAAAAAAAATAAAATCATCCTATCTCATTTATTGGATCTCCTCAATCGTCTAAAAGAGTGTGCTAACATAGCCTGTTTTTAGAAAAGATATCACACCTACTTTGACGTCAAGTCCCCACAATCACGATTTAGGCCCGGCGAAAAAGTACTCCTTCTTTTGCCCACGGAAACGAACAAGCTTGTCAGCCAATGAAAGGGTCCGTTTCCCGTCCTCGATGGTCGTGGCCCCGTGGATTATATTATTAACCCCCCCGTCCCTAAAATAAGTTGTTCCTTGTGAACATGTTAAAGCGATACTACCGCCGATCCTGTATCAATAATATAGTCGCCTTTGATGAAGAGACAGTGATGAATGCCTCTTACCCCTACGGCTCCCGCAATGTAGTCCAAACTGTCTGTATTGAGCAGGATGATGATTATCCTCTCGCCTCTTTACCAGACTCCCTAGAAGGTTCCACCTCACAATTATTTTGTGTGTTAAATAAATTCCCGACATGATCTCGGTAAAACCTGGTTGCTTCAGCAATCGATCACACTCACCACCCAATAGCCAATTTGATTAAAACCCATTTGCGTCAGGTTTTGAACGAGGAAGTGGAAAATCTATTAAATTTGTAAATCATAGAACCTTCTAAATCGGATTATTTCTACCCCATCTTTTTGTTCGAAAACCTTATTCGTCTTTCCGTATGTGTGTAGATTTTCGGAAGCTTAACGCTGTGACCGTTTTCGACGCTTACACTATTCCCCAGATAAACCAAAATTTACACATATTCGAAGAGGCCAAATTTATTTCGAAAATAGACGTATGTAACGCCTATTACTAAATCTCCCTGAAGAAAAATGCCCGGAAATATACCGCTTTCCCCAAAGAGAAAAAGCATGCACTTTCGGTGCCTTCCATTGGGACTGGTCACTGCTTGCAGTAACTATAACCGAATGATGCGTCGAATACTGCATCGGTTGCATACTGTCTCGTTCTACTTCGACAACATTTACGTTGCAATCCACACCTGGGATCAACATCTGATCTCCATCAAATCCCTCTAAATTAGGCTACGTGAGCACGGACTCACTGTAGGCCTAAATAAGTGGCACTTTGCCTATGGCACTATTAAATATTTAGGATTTCACGTCACAGAGAATCAAATTGCGCCCAAAAAGAAAAAAGAAGGGCCATAGTCAGCATGCCCCTACCGCGTACGAACAAACAGTTATGCTCTTTCATAGGATCTACTTTTTACCGGCGATTCGTCCCCAATTATGCCTCACTCGCTGCTCTCCTTTGCACCCTTCTTTAGAAGAAGTGGCCCGATCTTCTTGCTTGGAACCACAAGGCTACCGCCCATTTTCAGAATTTGAGAGACTAGCTTGCGTCCTCCCGCATCTTAAGGCTCCCAAACCCATACAAGCCTTTTGGCATTCGAACCGACGCCAGTAATTATGGCATCGGGTGTGTACTTCTCCAAGATGGAGAGGAAGGCGAAAGTCACCCTGTTGCTTACGCCTGCTGGAAACTCCTGACGCGAGAAAAGGTTACTCAGTTATCGAGATCTTACTTATCTTTGCTGTTGTTGTTCGCACATTAGCAAATTCAGCTGGACCTTTACATTGCTCATACTTAGCAATATCGAAAGTGAACCTCTCGCAATTGTTTGGACTGTACATAGATTTCGCATGTATTTAATAGAAAAATACTTCATTGTAGAAACTGATCACCACCCCCTAGCCAATCTAAAGAACTCTTAAAGTCAAAATGGTCGTTTGATGAGATGGAGCTTGCTCCCCAAAATATCAATTTCGAATTCTTTATATTAATTGAAGTGCCATTGTCCTACTATAGAGTCTAATTAGAAACCCTGTAGAGGATCCCCTCCCTCCCAGCAAAAGTATGAATACTTAGTCCTATATTATCTCACTTTGTACATCAAATTTTTTCCGCCGAGTCTGTGTACTCGCGTTATAAGCCTCGAATCTGCTGAAAAATTTACCCATTCTATGTATACCATTTGACACTTATGTATTTTTCTTTTAGGGGGTATGTTTTAATCCTCCGTATTTGTATATAATATAATGTTTTGTTTGTTTGAGAGGGACATTATTCCCCAATTCGTTTGACTTTGTAGACATTTCCATAATTAGGAATTAGTGTAATTAAAGTTGATTTTGTTTTTAATCTTTCAATAACCTTGAATGAAACCTGGTATTTAAATCTTCCCTTTGGCCAACGATTAATCTCCTGTGCAGCTGGTCTATCTATCTGGCCACCTGCAACTTAAGTAAACTGCATTCTTTTCACCGAAGATATCCGCTTACGAATACCACGACATAGTCATTATTGAACAACGCTTTGTCCTTGTTGCGGAAACTCAAGCGTTAAATGAAATACACCTCTCAATTATATCATCATGAACATTACTAAGAGATTAAACAGGATCATCTTGCCGATATTAATGGGGCCAATTAAGAAAAGAGAGAGATCCCTTAGGACTCCATTCCAGTTAGCTTATGACTTGAAGTAAATCTTACGAAATAATAATGGTTCAGGGACAGCTTGTTCATTTTATATATAGGCAGATGTGGTCAAATGCTCCAATAGGACACGCTAAATTGGTATTAACAACACCAGGAACATCTGTATGTATTAAATCTAGAATATTACCGGATCTGTGTGTTGGCCTTTAAATTATCTAATCCCAACCAGACTCAGTAGAAAAGTCAATTGCTCTCAAGCAATGACATACAGTAGGTGATACAGAGTTCAATCACTCTCTATAATGGGCATCAAAATCAACCACAAACAACAAAGCTGCTCTCTAATCATTATCTTGTATAGATGCCATGCTATTCAGTAAACAGTCAAATATGTCATCATTGGCATCAGGGTTTCGATAGATTAAAAATAAGTAAAAATTAATATGCCTAACACATACTTTCACAACTGAAGGTTCATGACAATTACATTCATAATTGGGCTTCCGAGAGGCAGGAAATCCATTTCTAATGTAAAATGCTATTCCCCGATCTATTTAGATCTATTTAGGATCTATTTAGAGGATCGAAAGTTGCCTTAAGCCCAAGAATATTAATATACAGCATGCGGCACTGCTGATGCCTACAGACACTTGGCCCAGGGTTTATCTCCACATCACTAGCCAGCAAAATAATTAAAAGTACCAAAAACATAACAGAATACTTGAAGACCATCATGATGCTTAAAAGAATAAATGGTCGCCATATACTGAATAATAAAAAATGTCTGCATAGAAGAAGATACTGCAGTAACCTGATGCAGTACTTCTGCTATAAAATAAAAAGTCCCCCAGGGTCCTAAAATAATTGCAGGGTCAGAAAATTTCTAATTCCGGAGATTTTTACTTACAGTTTTGTTCCATGAAGATTGGAGCCGGCGTAGTTACTCTCTACAAGAACTAGAAAAGAAAGGAAGGAATCCAGTCAACCATGTATAACCCATTCAAGCTGGTCCACGGATCATCCCCCTTTCGAGCCCTGGCTAATGGCATCTGTTGCTAGGTGGACTCCACTAACTCAATCAACTACCACAGTTCGAGCAAGCTAAACACAGTCCACCAAACTTCCCGCAAGCAAATATAAGAGGAAGAGAGAAGATAGAATAAAAAATAAGGTGGATACTAAAGAAGATTAGGGTACATGAATCTACTCAAAAAATTGGAGAGTGTTCATCTTCCAATATCCAACATAAAAGTAAAAATATACAATAGGTAGAGCCAAGTGATAGGAGAGTATGTTTGAGTGTACTCTCAAGCAAGGGAACTCAATCTACATTCTAAAACACCCTGGTACAAGGTTGTGGCAGAGTCTTAAATGGAATGAGAACATTGGTTATTTATTTGGAAAAAAATATCCTAGAAGAGATGCTAACCAAGGATAATAGCATCTTCTACTCAAATGGTAAAAAAATGAAGTGCCTTTCTCAGAAGAGTTGCCAAACATGGCTATTGGATCTTCACTACCCAGATGGTTTGATTTCAGTGTCAATTTCCTAGAATAGCTGCCAACCAAGGCTAAGATTTTTTTTTTATCCTCTTTTACATAAGAATATTGAGCAATTAGAGAGGGAATTCAGAGAAAATAACAGCAAAAACCTGTTTAAAGCTGTAAGAGACACGTAGGGAAAACCATACCGACCTCTAGTAAGCATCAGATATGAAAATGGAAAGGTACTATATAACAAGAATGATGTTCTGAGACGTTGGAAAGATCATTTCTCCTAGCACTTAGATACTAGAATCACATGTGAAGAAAATGCTTTAGATGAAGTACATCAGGGAGAGGAAGTTGAGGTTGCTCTACCGAGTGTGGCAGAAATACAAGATTCCATTAACGACATGAAAAACAAGAAAGCTCCTGGATTTAAACAAATAACTGCAAAAGATCTGAAGATGGGCGGAGTGAGAATGGCCGAGGCTTTTCACTAGATCTTTCACAAGATATGGAAGGAAGAGATTACCCCTAAGGACCAGTCAAAGCTGGTTATCAATTCTGTGATCACAAAAAGGAGACAGGTTAATCCCAGAGAAATACAGAGTAATTTCATTGAATTGTGCCCAGTGTAAAGTATTCTGCTAGATCATTCTATAGAAGATAAACGCCCAGATAGAAGAATTCCTAGGAGAAAGACAATATGGTATCCGGGCGACAAGAGTTACCATTGATGCAATATTTATTGCCCGCCAGGTTTTGGAGAAAGCCAGAGAACATTAGGTGCAAGTGCATTTTAATTTCATAGATTCTAAAGCAGCATTTGATACGAACTAGAGGAAGACTCTTAGGAATTTCTTGGATGCTGTTGTTGTCTGCAGGAAGATAGTGCAGATAATTAAAATTGAGTATAACAATATTGGTTGTGCAGTGGTGGTGGGCACATCACTGACACAGTTGTTCCGCATCAAAGTTGGGGTAAGGCTAACTAACGAACTTAATAGCCTGGATAACAATGTAAATTTTAGGGAAAAAATGTCCCTAGATTTGAGGTATGCTAATGATACCACCTTGTTGGCAACCACATTTGACAAATTAAAATTGTCAACTGAACAACTAGAAATGGCATGCAAGAAGTGGGGGCTCAAGTTTAACAGCATCAAGTGTAATGCATTGTTCCAAGGTGAAGGAAATATCTGGATAGACTGTAATGTGATGGAGAAGGTAGATCAATTTGTTTTTCCAGGAAGTGTTATCCCGGGATCTTCAGACGATGTAAGAAGGAGAATAGCCATGGCTGCTGTGGCATTTGGGAAACTGAAAAACACTGTATATTCCAGAGGAGATATACTATTGAAGTTAAAGATAAGATTATATAAATGTATAATAGTTCCCATTTTCATCTATGCTTCGGAAACCTGGACTCTGCTAGCTGAAGATGAGAGGAAACTGAGTTCCTTTGAAATGAGGTGCCTCAAGAGTATCATTGGCTGCATCTGGAGACATAGAAGGTCAAATTTCAGTGTAAGAGAAGTGTTGAATATGGAAGAGACCATTGCGGATGTAATCATAAGGAAGAGAATCAAGTGGCTTAGACATGTTAGGAGAAAACCGCCAGAAAGCTATGTACGACCAGCCTATAAAGACAGCTTTCAAGGTAGGAGACCGAGAGGTAGACCACCCAAGAGACAGATGGACCAGATTCCTGTAGATGTTGGGCTGCCTTTGAACCAGTGTGAACAGCTGGCTCGAGAGAGAGTGGACTGGTGTGGGGGGGGGGGGGAGACAGCAGGCAGTCGTAAAGAAAACGGGTCGTTATAACCTGGCCTCTTAAGCCAAGTGAAGTTAACACACCTTTTACAGCATTAGGAAGCAGATACGATCCTAACACCTGCTTTTCACTAATTCAATTAATAAGTGAAAGGGATTGCATAAATGATTAGTTGAATAAGCCTTATTTATTTAAATTCATAATTAATTAAATATTTATCGATTCTATGCAACACACATATTTACACGAGTGCTTTCAACAAAATCTATCGGGAGGCTATTCCGATTTTGAATAATTTTATATGAAAGGAAATTTTGTGCTATCTAATAGCTAAATACTTATCTGGGCGACCGGGTGAGTGATATGCTAAGCTCCGTCTAAACTCTCTCCTGCTGTGTCATGAGAGGTCACTAATGAGATTTTTCTCCGAAACTCTTGCTAACCCTCCTGCAAATTGTGAGATATTTTATGCGGTTGGAATCTTATGTAGATCATTTGAATGTCTTTTTTGACCGACCTAAGGGTGTTGCTGGAAGCCTAAAGCTACTGGTGCTAAATAATTTGTAGGGCATGGTGTTGTTGCACTGAAATTGGTAGAGCTTGTAGCAATTAACCTAGAAAAGGATTTTTGCAACTGCATTTGCATGCTACAAGTTGAAAAATTGTTGGCATCTCGCGTTACTTACAGAAGACTGATCCAATTCAATTGAACTTCGGAGAGCTTGGCGACTTGGACATTGAGCGTCCGGTAGAGTTTACTTCCTGCTTCGGTGAGATAATTATACGATCCTCTTTGTTTGGGGTTAGTGCTGCCTGCGTCTAATTAAGAAAAAGTTCGGAATGCTCCATGATCATTGTAATGACGAATCTATGATTACAGTTGCGATGCCTAAATTTAGGGAATGCCAAAAACTTGTGCATATCGAATGTAAGGGACAATCCGGTTACGTTTATTAATTAAAGTTGAACAATTTCAAAAGTTAAATCAGCGTATATGAAATTTGAGTTTCTTTCCGAGGACACAACCTTATAGCGAGATGAAAAGAATTTGCAGTTTGGTCACCACATGAGACCACCTTATACACACCTCACTTTAGTGTGAGATGATCGTGAGTTTTCAGCATTTTATGCTGTTTTACCAACTCGTACAAAACAATGCTGCCTTTATTTTATTCGGCAAGATCTCTCCAGCAACTTGGAACACAGGTTAAATTAGATGTAATTTTCAACAGTATTAGTTTATGAAAATAATACTGACCTTTAACACCATGAATTGTGATCGTGAATGATAAGTAAATGATATCTTTTGACGAGAGCATTTCGATGAAATGAAAGAGTGACTTACGAGAGTTAATTTCATTCTTGGTGAATTGAGGGCAAATTAAAAGAAGTAGACTTATGGCCCGGATCAATACTGTGGTTGACTGTCTATTTATCTATACATCGAGGAATACTTGGCAAATTTAACTGAGTAAATTTAAATGATTATAAGTTAATTCTCGGTGGAATAATTGAATGTGAACTCAATTGGAAAGAATACGAGTTCTTATGTGATATTGTGTCTGATAAGAAAAAGGGAGAATAGGATATTTGACATGGAAGGAGCAAATGCAATCTATTATGTGCGAGTACTCGTAATAAATCAGTTTTTTTATTTCTTTGGGATTATGGAATTTTAATTGAAATGGAGGAATGTTGGGATGTACGACATACGTCCACAGTTTGGACTTTGTGCTTCTATCAAGAATCATATTTATTTTGTCACGATTTGGAATGCAGATATTGTTCAAGAGGCGAACAGAAGGCAACTCTCTCCCTCTTTTTTTCTCTCTGTTTTTTGGCTCGGTGTAAGATAGAGAGAAGCATATTTTATTGGTCTCCATAATTTGATAAGTCAGTTATCTTCTTGATTACGATCTTAAATTCCACAGTGATTTTCTGATAAAAGTGTTGGGATACTTGCAAAGGGTGTAACATTCCCTAAGCAACAAGCAGGCTAAATTTTTTACAGGGTCACCTTTCCCTTTTAACTTCTGAAATAATGACGGTATGCGCAAAGATTTACTAGCAAATCCTTCAGCTGGGAGGGCGAGAAATTATTTAGATGTCACCAAAGCACTATTTACAATTCCCAGGTTGCATCTGGCTTAACAGTGAAAGGGATAGTAGTAGGAAAGAAAGATGGGGAAATATATGGGCAAAGAGTTGTGAGAAAGGAGGTTTAATAAATACCTCCAATCCAACCTTACACAGGACCTTAAGATTGAGGGGTAAAATCCCTCTTTCCAGCTCCGAAATTAGATGAGAACATGTTGCCGACTTGCCTGAAAAAAAATGTTGGCAGGCAAGATAAATTGTGTAAAGGTTCTTTGCGGGCCGCTCCCTTGTGGGGACTCGAAGAATAAGTGTTATGCAGAATTCAGAAAAACTCAAATGCACAGAGTTGAACTTCTAGCCTTAGGTATCATTTAGATATATCTAGTTTGTCAAATGTCTGGTGAAATACGCATCCATGGAGGTCGCCGTTAATAATTTTGAATCTCTCTAGGCATTGATACAGTTTGTTATTACTGTTTTTGTTTTACGCATCAGTCAAGTTATTTAGAATCACATACATAATTATTCTTTTTATGTTTCTGCTTATTCTTTCTTTATTCTTTGACTAAATACATTCTTGCACGTTCGAGGCAGGAAATGAAGTTGATATCATTTTGCAATCAAATAACTTTGTCAGTTCCTGTTCAAATGACTTCAAATTTTAACAGCATGTGTAGAAACAGGTCTGAATATTATGTTTAATGTTTGATGTTTTTATTTTTACAGGTATATAAATGCCATTCGCTGGGAATGAAAGGCGTTTTGTGTGTTGGAGTATGCTCGAACACAGATGAACAAGAGTGAGCAGCGTGCATTTGTGAGAGAGTTCTCTAAACAGTCACCAACAGCAATGCAGATTTGGACATGGCACAAATAAATGAAAAAGGGAAGGCTGTTTGTGCAGCGCAAAAGGATTTGGACGACCAAAAACATTGGAAGAGACGGTCAAGTGGGGTTGCCAAAAACTTTTTTCAAAGCTCCAATAAGTCTATAAGAAGAACAAATCTGGAAACCCAGATTCTTTCAACGAAAATTTGGCGCATCCTGAAGAAATGCTTGCTAATGAAACCTTACAAGCTGCAGCTAGTTCAGTCCATAACGGCAGATCACAAAAGAAAGCGCAAACAATTATGCGTTGATATGCAAGAGAAACTTGAAGAAGACGAGTTCAAGGAACGTCTTGTTTTCAGTGATGAGGCCACATTTCATACAAATGGCAAAGTTAATAAGCATAATGTTCGCATTTGGGGCGAAGAAAATCCCCATACCACAGTTGAGAACGTGAGGGACTCACCGAAAGTGAATGTGTTCTGAGTCATCTCTAAGAACCATCTTCATGGCCCGTTTTATTTGAGGAAAATGTTACCGGCCATGTTTATCTGCAAATGCTTCAAAACAGGCTAATGGATGAGTTCATTGCAAATGAACAAGAAGACTTTATTTTTCAAGAGTATGGGGCTCCATCTCACTGGAGCTTACTGTGCGGGCTTATCTCAATGGCAATCTGCGAGAGAGATGGATCGGGCGTGCTGGTGATAGGGACAATAATGCAACATTCTAAAGGCATATATCGAGAAAGTATGACCACTCAAAATCCAATAGGCAGCCTCTAAATTGAAGGTAACAAAGGATTTGCAGGAGAGGAAAGTCAGCTATGGAGAAGAATATGAGCTTAAATCTAGCACTTTGAATGTGTCGAAGTGTGGAGGCATTGTTTCTAGTCACAAAGTAACTGCAGTAATCAGGATGAGAAGTAACGAAAACGTGAAAGCAAATCGGGGAAGAGTTCACTCAAATTGGAAAGAGATGGAAATAATGCTACGTATAAAACAAAGAGCTGTTTTGCGGACATTTATAACATGGGCATTGATAGTTGATAAAAGGCAATGCATCTTCAACGTTAAGATTAAGGTCTGCTAACCAAAGTTGCGTGCTCTCACTTATTCTGATTTATGACCGTAGGAATTTTAAAACCTCCAATAATTACTAGACTAACCTTGAGAGGACCTTAGTAATTTTATCATTTGAAAGAGAGTGTAAAACAACATAAGGGTTTCACATTTCATTAGAATCGGCCAAATAGTTTTTAAGTCATTGCCAAATAATTCCAGTGAATGTCAAAGAAAATAAAGGTTTCTAATTTCGTTAGAATCAGCCGAATAGTTACAATGTTATTACCAACAAAACAAAGCAACATGGGAACCGACGGAACGACCGATCGACGACCAACCGACATAGTAAGATGTAGAATCGCACACTACTAAAAAGAGTAATAGTTATATAAGGATCTACACTCCATCCGATGGAGTATCCACCATTACATCCTCTTTTGTAAAGATTAAGTTACAATCAGTTGTCTTAAATCCAATATATAATGAGCTTGTATGTGGCTAGAAACCTTCTAATAGTCTCAGAAAATGAGAGCTAAGATTAAACAAATAGATTTACGTGTAGTCCGCATATAAATGGAATAATTTTACAGCAATGTAACACATAAGCCTTCCAAAGTGAAGAAGATGAACAGGAAGCCAAAGCGAGCCAAGAAACCAGCCATGATCTCTGTTAAATGTATTTTGTTTGATTCGCCCTTGTCTCTTGCCTTGAAAACAGACTCAAAAATATCACCAATGTTGGAAGTCGACACTTTCAATTCCACCAGCCTCACCACTTTTCATACAGATCTTGTATGAAAAATGGAGTTGAGATATTGAAAGGTATTAACCCGCGTTGTGTGGGATCAGGATAAGTTTCTTAAGCATTCGAAAAAAAATAATGTTTGAAATCAGATGGAGCCACGTGAGAGGAGAGGTATGTGTTTGTGGGAGCATGAAACTCAATACGCCGTTATCACGCATAATCTCTCTGGTTGACGCACACCAGTACAGCTGTGTTTAATTTGGGGTACTTTATCACCTTCTTTCCCCCAGTTTGATAACGCTGTCCCACCCACAGGTGTCGGGCGTGTTCATCTTCCCTCTCTTAGGGTAGAAGGGAATATCTCTTATTTTCTGTTCGTCCCCCTCGATGCCCCAAATTATTAAGGTTGATGTTTGCTTAAACCGCGTCCGATATCCCCTTGGGACGCCGTCACTGCGCGCAGCCCCCTGTCGACAATGGTTGTGGCTCCTATTTAAGGTTATGTCTGCAAATCCTCAGCAGATGGAGAGAACCCGAGCTTCTTGCCATCCAGGTGCGCGTATCTGTTTACCGGAAGCGGCTCTTGTGATCTCGTCAGCAGATCGTTTGGTGTAATCTGCCCTGATCAGAGGAAGATTACGGAAACCCGTTTATACCCGGAAAGATTGTCCTGGTTCTCTCTAGTCTCCCTAAATTGGTTGAGACTTCCTGCCGTCCACAGACAAATCTCGATTTCGTGATTACTTTTCTCTGAAACCGAGGTAATCTTAGCCCCCTTCAGAGTTTCTCTCGACGCTTCCGCATCAAAACCCCATCGACGAAGACCTGACCATTGGTCTTCCACCTTCCCAGTTCATCCACCAGAGGTAACCAGGTGTCCTTTCCTGGTAAATCTCACGTCTTCGTTCCCAGTCGTAAGAAGAATTTCCTAATTGGTTTAACGCCAGTAGACTTTCTAAATCCTTCATTAAATCCAACTTATTGGATCACTTATATATTTTATCGAACCTATTTTCCTTAATTTTTGCCTGTCATAATATTCTTTTGTCGTACTGATTATTACTTAGATTTCCAAATTTATCTGTTTCCTTGTTCATATTATTTGTATTAAAGTTTATTTTTGTAGAGGTGTTTATCTTTCTAATATCCCTTGAGACGAACCCGGCAAACGTATTCCCTTTTAAAGAGCCAACCAAATAATCTCGCTCTCTAAGTAGAAGGTCCTTACCTTTCCCCAATTCAATTGTACCCGAGTGCAGCGCTGATAGTTTCTCCCTGGTGTACAGTAGTGTGTACCTTCAGGGACTTTTTTCTCACACCCCTTTGTCCCTCGATAGTATTAGAGATAATAATGTGGTGGGGAAGAAGAGTATGAACCACCAGAAGATACAGATTTGGGGAAAGAAATCCCAAATGAGCAGATATAAAGTATATTGCTAGATTCGAAGGAAAATTATTGTTTTTATTGTTGTTTTTTTGTTTTGTTGTCTGCATTTCTCCCTAGGAGCAAATGAGCTTAGTTTGGTGGAACCGCTTGTGAGGAAACGGAAGAAAACCTTTTATCCTACAGGTTGTGCTGTAGGCCCCATCAACCCTACAACAATTAAGTCCAGGCTGCCTTCTGTACGACTGCCGTGAGGGACCAGGGTGAAGTGGAGGGAGGATGTTGAATGCCATGGGTAGGAGTTCTATATCACTCCATATACAAGTGGTCAATGCAACAGTTAAGAAGTGAAAGATGAACTGCAGCTTAACTTCACGCAGATTGCATCCAAGGAAGATAGTCCTATTCCAGGATTACATCTAACTAAGGTGTACTTGTCATCTCCAATTGGAAATGGCAGAACACTCTACATTTTCACTTACACTTCGCTTACAGCAACGCCATACTTTAGAAATGGGCAAGAAAAGAGATTATATAATTGAGGAAAAAATATAAAACTAAAAATTGGCTTATTTTAAGTGAGCTTTAAAAGGAGAAAACATCAAGAATGCAATGATGTGGCAGTGAGTATCAAGTGAGATGAAGGAGCCTGAACATGATTGAAACGTTTCTTACGGGCTTTTTGTGTTGATTTAAACAGCTAGTACGCCCAGTAAAAGAATGGCCAAGCCACCAGCGACAGTAGGTGGGTAACAAGGACGCATTTACTTAAGAGGACCAAAACGAAGTTATTTTTTAAGCTGCTTTCAAATTGAGGAAGCAATAAATGTTTGAACATCGATTGCAAAGAGAGGAAAGGGATGAGTGACATGGGGGTTAAAATTGGATAATGAGGCAATTTTAATGAGCATCTTCCGAGCAGTTGATCAATTCGGTTCAAAATAACTTATACTTTTATTAAAATATATATTCAATAAAGAACCAAAATGACGTATTACTGTGAAATGTGGATTTAAAAAAAATTATCGAAAGTTTTGAACCTGACTTTTTAATATAAATAAGCAATGTTGATTACAACTACTCTTTTTTCCAAAGACAGCTTTGGGCACTCTCTTGGGGAAGACACTACTGTATTATTTTAATTACATGCACAACCTGTATTAAGATATTTGTAATTTGTTCACTTTTACACAGTTTTTTCTGTTATATCCCCATTATTATAGGGGCAGAAAGGCAGTAAGGAAGTAGGCCTTTCAATTTTATTCAGGAAAATCTCATCCTTTCCATACTATTAAATATTTATTTCCCAAGATTTGTGTCCCAATGTAAAGCGATATAATACATACCATGGCTGCATTCGGAAAAATATTTGCAAGGAGAGATCTGTATGAAAAGTGGTGATGCTGGTGGAAGTGAATGTGTGTGGACGAAAAGTAAAGCGAAAACTTTTTGTAGAACCTGAGGCGAGGAGAATAAACTTAGATATAATGGGATATAGGTACATATTCTCAACATGTCAGTCAGCTAGAGCAATGGCTTGAATCAATTCTTGACACTTCCCTACGAGTGGGTTAAAAGGAAGCTAAAAAATAATAAGTTGGAGCAATAGAAAAGTAAAAGGGTGAGAAAATACAGGCATGTTAAAAACCACCACCAACCCAACCGCAACAGAGAGGGAGAGATGAACCATCTTCCACTCCACAGCTTAAAACCGTGATAAATGGTCGAAAGCTGATCAGCGACTAGCCCGATTTTTGCTTGACGGTCTGGAAGAGGGACATGTCAGCACATGTAATAAAAGAAATTTGGATGTTTCTTAGACGTCTGATCTATTTCTTTTAAACCAACAACCCGCTACCTAACCTTTAACCTTGAGGAGTTACGAAGTCACTCCTCTTGTGAATCTATAGAGATTAGACGAGAGCCAAGAGATTCCTGCAAAATCTGCAACCCAAATTACCGTGTGTGGCCACAAATAGGCACAGCAAGAGTCTTAGTAATTGAGAGGCTATGTATTGGCAGGGTAAGCCTTACGTAATCGTTCCCTTTTAACCACAAGGACTAGCCAGCAGCAGAAGCTTCAAAACGAGAAGGCAAGCAAAGAGGACATTTAACACTAAAGTGCAGGCCCACCGGTGTCTGGACACGCCCTGGCGCCTATCAACCACTGCCTCTCCCCCTACTGTTTTGTGGGTTATGCCTTTTTAGGCAAAGGTTAGATGAAGGATACCACGATCACAAACCAGGATTGGCAGTGCCTATAGGCGAGCAGCAATAGACTGGTGTCTTGGCAGCTCCCTGCAGCCGAAGATGAAGTCTGATCGTCTCGAACATCTCCTGCCACCAGGGTCCTTCTCCTTTCGGTCAAAATACGGGTCTGAAGACTGCACATATTCCTACCCGTTTTAACCTAGTGCAGGTTGATGCTCTCAAGAGGGCAAAATCTAGACCTGGAAAGATAAATATAATAGGTTATGTATGGTTACTCATCACTAGATGCGACAAAACAGCGGTAGTAAACTACTGGATGATAGCGCTATTTTGGAAAATACGTTCTAATATAAATTGAGTATTTCTTAGGAACCAGACCTGACCAAAGAAAAATAATTATATTCTTAAATTCAGCAGCAAAAATGACTAAATCAGTTAGAAAGAAGTTTTAAAATACAGGTCAGTGATAAATGATTGAACCACCGTCGCAGTTCTGTGATAATCTTGTTTATCACAGTTATAACTGTTCTACACTTTTTTTATTATATTAGGTGACTAAATGTAGTTCAACTGTTTTACTTAGCTCTAACTTTAGTTATAGTTATCTCTTATAAATTTGTAAATTATAGTTTCCAGTGGCGTACCTTGAGTTCCGCAATAATTGGCTCTGCTTCTATAGAGCCTCTCTGGCTAGGAAAAGACAACCCTTGAAAGATGACTTTTCGGAGATATGTTTTGGAAAGGTTGACCTATTTAGACTCAAATTCCGATGCTAGAGACAGATTCGCCGTAGGCCATAGAGAATCTTATAAAAAAACATACAGCTCCTTCAGTGAAGGTAAATTTAATTCTTCAATTTCTCTTCATACGATTTATTTCAAAGCTCAAAAAATAAATTCGTTGATCTACGCTGGACACGTCCCAATTTAATAATAGCCTTTCACATATATTTAAGCCAGAATTTTTCGACATCCTCCAAATGAGGTCTTACAAGCCTCCTGCTATGACTCATCGTGGCCAAATACGGTAGCTGGGTGTCTCGTAGCCCTAGGCTAAATAAGCCGGTGATTTTGGAGCAGCACTGGGCCCCAGAAGTACGGCGTGCATGCCCACTGGTGTGTGGTCACACCCTAGTGCCTACCAACCACTACACCAGTCCTCCACTGTCTTTTTAGGCAAAGGCTTGGGGATATAGCATTCCTAGATCACAAACCAGGATCAAGAATGCCTATAGGCAAGCACCAACAGACCGGTGTCTCAGCAATTCCCTTCAGCCGAGGATAAAGCCTGGTCGTCTTGAGACTCTCCTGCCACCAGGGCCCTTCTTTGATCGATCAAGATACGTGTTCGAAGACTGCACACATTCATACCCGTTCAAACCTAGTGCAGGTTTGATCCCCTTAACAAACCGACCCTATCCAAGTCCAGCATCGATGGTTGTCTGGATGTGATGGTTCATATATGAGAGCAGCCGTCATCATTGACCTCAATGGACTTTGTCCAAAAAGCTTTTATACCAGAGTGGGCATAAAAAGAAAATTGCAAATAATTGGATCCAAAAATATTATTAGATGAATTTTTATTTGTAATATAAAAATCAAAGTTTAATTTTCTTGCATGTGTGGTACACAGGTAGCGCACACACAATATACGTAACTGATATTTTGTGTATTTGTTGATTACTTCAGTAAATCATTTTAGTCATTCCCGAATAACTTACTTAAAATAGGCAGTTTAATCCTTAATTATCTTAAGCTAATTTTCCAATCATATAACAATATATTTATACTTAGATTCTTGGTAGTTATCAATTTAATTTTCATCACATACTACCCTTTGTTGATAAGGATAAACCATGACAAGAATACTTAATTGGGTTTTAAGCATATGCCTTTATAGTCTCTAAGCAATATAAAAAAGCTGGAGTGTCTCATATATCTGACAGAACTTTCTAACTAGTGTCTCATATATCTGACAGAATTTTCTAACTAGATTATGCGCTTAGGAAAAGAAAGATATATCATTTGATTATTTACAAAAGCTTCCTGATGATTTCAAAAGATATAGCACTGTTACTTCCTTATTTCGAAAGTATCAGAATAAATTAGACAAAAGGTTTCATCGCATCTTATGAAATTTCCTAGCTAATAGCAAAAACCTGAAAACCTCATACTAGTGGTAAAGATTTGATTTTTTTCTTAATATGGAGCAGAATCCCCAAGAAATTACTAATTTTATTCCATTGAGCAACAATAGAGTATCATAACGCATCAATGAAATGGCAGAGGATATCGAAAGTCAACTAGTTTCACTAATAGCGTATGTTTGGTTTTTGGATGATAAAAGTGAACTCAGAGAAGAAATGCTTTGTTCTCGCAGTATTGTGACAGATAACAAAGGAACAACAATATTAAAAAAGTATTGGATTGTTTCCAAGAAAAAAATATTCCAATGGGTAAAATTATAACATGTGCAACTGAGGGTGGTGCTGCTATGGTAGGTAGATACAAGCGTTTTATTGCATATTTAAAAGCGACTGTCACTAATGAATTTTGCATACAATGGGGTAGTTCATCGCCAATATTTAATTGGCAAAAATTTGGGAGGACGTTTTAAAAATGTTCTTGATAATGTAATAAAGGTTCTCAATCCTATCAAGTCAAATCAACTTCAATATCGTCTTTTCCGCCAAGGTTTGCCTAATAATGAAGAGTTTAGAAAACTAATTTTGCATACAGAAGTGAGATAGCCCTCTAAAGGTAGTTTGTCTGCGTCGCTTTGCTGAACTTTGGGAGATAATTGAATTAATCGTGACTGGCACGGAGTTTGGGGAAAAAAATCATAGCTGCCAAATCCGATATTTTCTACCTTTCAGATATATTTAAAAAGCTAAATATGCTAAACAAACAGCTACAAGGAAGAATTACAAATCAATTAATTTTTAAAGAGGCAATCAGTGCTTTTCTTGGAAAGCTTCCTATGTTCATGATTAATATCAAGTATAATGAGTTGGTACCTTTCTAAACTCTTACACTCTTGAGGAGCTGCATGAAGATGATATTTTCACTTATATACATCGATCATTTGCAAAGACTGCATGATGATGGGGAAATTAGGTTTAAAACTCTCCTAGAAATGAAGATTCCAAGTTAGGTGGTAGACCTATTCGAGACAAGTGCAACTGCTGTTGACATCATACAAGAAAACCTCGTTGAGATGCAGAGTAATCAAACTGATCGATTTAAATTTAAACATCAACTCGATAACTTGCTGAAAAGTAATGAAATTGCAGCCAAATTTGCATTATACCGGGAGAATGCCAAATTATATATTATTGCCTTTCCATCGTCTTTCCTAGTTGAATCAGGTTTTAGAAAAGTCTATCAGCTTTTATCACAAAAACGATACCGAGGCAATCTTCGTCTGTCTTTGACAAGCATGGATCCTAACAAAAAAACTTGCTAAGCTGCATCAGCCACAAGGATCTCATTGAATAATTGCATTTAAAACTCAATTTTGTTATAGTTTTTCTCATTTTAAAAAGGGTTTTATATTTTGCAGCCAAACAATTTTTTCTTTGTCTTTAATTTTTTTATTGGCCAGTGAAGTATTTTGTTACATATTATTACCAGGTACTGGATTCGCCACTCCCCGCTACGGGGGAAACTTGAGCTTCGCTACTAAGATTAAAATTTAAAATCTGAAAAAAGCAGCCATGGTTAAATTTTTATAAATTTTCTGAACTTCGCTATTTATAATAATTTTAAAAAGGAACTCTAGACTAAATTTCCCCCCCTTTCAAAATATCACGATGCTAAAATATAGTTAAGGAAGAAGGTATATAAAAATAAATTTTCTTAACTTCACCATTTTTAATTCTCTGGGTTTTAAAAATTTCTCGAAATTTCGATACTTATATTTATTTTTGAACTTCACCCTTTTGTTTTTGATATTATAAAAGAATTATTAGAAATAACTTTGATAAAAAAACAATTCATAACCAAACTAAGCTGAAATTATTATGTAAATACTCAAAAATTCCCCTTCTTCAATTATAGATTTAGTGATGATGATGATGATGATTAGAATAATTGTCAAAATATATAATGGTTTTAAATGGTTAGAAATAGTTATATATAATGTTTATAAATGAAACATTCGAGAATGTCATTAAGAAATAACTTCGGCCACAACTGTAAATAATTTTGAGAACATTTTCTATTACCTTACCCAAACAAACGTTGCCTTTTTTCACTATTTTGGTTCATTGGGATTCTAGCTTTGATGAATTAAGGTCATTTATAGTCAAGCGGCTTTTGAAGAAGTCTCTTTCGAATTTTGGCAGTGATAAGTTAGATTACTTTTGTTTTGGCCGTGATTGGAGCTAAGTTACGGTGGGGCAAATCTCGACTAGTTTTTTGGTTGTAGGTTCAAATTGTATAAGAATTTCAGTAGAAAATTTCGGTGTTTTTATATAAAGCTTTCGTGTCTTTTCGGTAACTGACAATTGCACCGGATACTTTCTATCCTCTGTCTTAATGTAATTACTTGGATATTTATTGGTGCGGCTATAGTATGTATCCTACATGCCAAACTTTGTTATAACATGTATCCTACCATCATATTTATTTATTTTTTATTTTTTTTCAGAGCGCATCTGGCGACTGCCAAATTGGGCATAAGTCGCCGGAAACACGATAGCGTAGAACTAGGCTACTTTAAAATAAGAATATGAAAACATAACAATGATAAAAGTTGGAAAATTTAATAATTAGGAAGCAACCTCCATCGTCGGGGGGAGGTCCCCCTCACCCCGGTGCAGAAGCGTGCAACCTACAAAGAAAACAACAAAAAATAATAGAACCTACTTAAATATAGGGGAAAAGCCCGGACTCTCACAAAAAGTCAACAAGTCCAAAAGTCAATGTGCACGAACTCGTCCCAAGTACAAGGGACAGGCGGTAGTGACCCCAACCATCCAGGTAGTGGGACAGGCAACGTGCGCGAAGATCACACAGACTGGGAAATTCAACAAGAATGTGCCGAACAGTCTGGGGGACGACGCAGTCGTCCCAATAGGGCGCAGGCGAGCGCTCCATCAAATAGCGGAGCGTCACACGAGTGTGTCCCATTTGGAGACGACAGAAAGCGACCTGAAGCCGTCGCCGAAACGGGGGATAGGTCCATGGGAACAGTCGCGGCGCAATGGCACGCAACTTAAAGTTCCCTTCGACCGTCTCCCATCTTCTTTGCCAAGCAGTCGCAGTCCAAAGAGCTGCCCCTATTCCTGCCATGTAGCCTGTGTGAGGAAGAGCGATACGATGGTCCGGTCGCAGAGTCCTCGCGGACTCTTTGGCAACCTCATAAAGCGCTCATTCTCTGTAATTCCTACATGTCCAGGAACCCAGCAGAAGATGATCTCGACATCCGCCCGGTTCGCGAAAACCGTGGCATCACGGATATCGCAAACAAGGGGATACGGAGAATCCAATGCATCGAGAGCACTCAGGGCACTCTGTGAGTCGCTATAGATCACAATCCGGTCTCCAAACCAGGAAGGTTGCGTAATCTCTCGTACTGAGTGGTGTATTGCAACCAGTTCGGCCATGAAGGCAGACGCAGCGCCTGGCAGAGCCCCACTGACTTCAAACAGAGGGCACACGGCGTGGAAGCCGATCACCTCTTGGGACTTGGAGCCATCCGTATACACTGGCACGGTTCCAGCATGACACGAGGTGTGCTCCAAAAAGGTCGAACACCATACTCCCGGCGCCGTACAAGCTTTGGGAGCAGAGGCGTGGCAACAAATTGCCAAATGTCGTACCCTCCAGGGTGGAGCCTGGGCAGAACCAGGGGCGCCACCGGCCCGAGAGCTATATCTAGCTCTCGAAGGAGTTTCCTGGCCCTAAACCCAAAGGGCTTAGGGTATGACTGGCGTCTATCGGCGGCATAGGCACCGTCGAGATCAGCTGCGGATGCAGTGAGAGCTGTTGGCGACTGAGGGAGGTGCTGGGCTAACGCCTACAGGCGAGTGATGCACTGCACGCGGCGCAGAGCGAGTGGCATCTCCCCAGCATCGACCAACAGGCTCTGAATGGGGGAAGTGCGGAAGGCACCAAATCCACCTTCCGCAATAAACGCTCGGCTGGGAATGCATAAAACTCGCATCCGTAGTCGAGCTTCGAACGAACAAAGGATCGATAAAAAAAATAAGGCAGTAGCCCTATCAGCGCTCCAAGCGCTGAATGTCACGGAACGGAAAATATTCATGGCGTGGGTATAAGAGACCCTAAGGCTGCGAATATGAGCCTCCCTGGTGAGGCGTCGGTCGAATACAAGACCAAGGAAACTATGCGATTCAACCACATCCAGGCGCACCCTATTAAGAAACAAATCTGGGTCGAGGTCGAGCCGTGGATGGTGGCAGAAGTCCACCACCTTAGTTTTGGCCGAAGAAAACCGAAACCTGTGCGCTTTGTCATAGCGAGAGACGCGGTTCAATTCCAGTAGGAGTCGACGCTGCAGAGTTGCCATCTGGGCCACGCCAAAAGAAATCGAAAGGTCGTCCACGTAGAGCGTAGCGAGAACATCTTCAGGCAGCACAGAGGTGAAGGAGTTGATTCTCAGGGAAAAACAGAGTGTGACACTGAAGAGACTTATCTGCGGTACACCCTCTTCATGCTCCCTTGAGCCGGAGAGGGCTCCCCCCCAACCGTCCGCGGAATCGACGATCTCGCAAAAATTCAGATATTTATCATTGGGATGCGTATCCTCGCCCCCATCGTGTGGAGAGTATCCATGATACCGTATCGCCATGTGGTATCATAGGCCTTCTTTAGATCGAAAAACACCGTGGTGTAGTGCTGTCTACGAAGGACGGACTCGCAGACGGCATTTTCCAGTCGGAGCAGAGCATCTGACGTGGAGTGTAATTTGCGGAAGCCGCACTGTGCAGAAGACAGATGGCTTTCACTGTCCAGGAAAAAGGCTAATCTAATATTTACCAATTTCTCAATCAACTTGCACACGCAAGGGGTTTGAGAGATTGGGGGGAAACGAGGCGGAGTAGAGTGATCTCTTCCCGGTTTGCGAAAGGTGAGCACAGTAGCGATTCGCCAGGAATCTACGAAAAGACCCTACACCCAGATCTTGTTGAACAAATCTAAGAGAAAGGCTATGCCTCGCTCAGCCATGTGTTGAAGCATGGCGTACGAGACATCGTGTGGACCATGGGCGGTATCCGCGCACGAAGCAAGAGCCGAGTGCAACTCTCTCACAGTAAACCTGTCGTTGAAGTGTTCTCCACCTCTGTAGGTAAAGTACAGCTGGCGGCCTTCCGTGATATCACGACGTGCATTGAATCGTGGAGGAGCAGAATCCCGACTAGAGAATTCGAAAAAAGCGGTCGAGAAAGATTCCGCCACGGACACGGGGTCCAAGATTGTGGTCCAATTCTCCTGGAGAAAGGGAGGGTGGTCCTGCGAAAACTTGCTCCGAATCTTTTTGACTCGCTTCCATACCTCTGCTAAAGGGGTCTTCCCGTTAAGTGAAGACACGTATGCCCGCAAATAATAGCTGCGGGCCTGCTTCAAAATATACCTGAACCTAGCCTTAGCCCGACGAAATTCAGCGACAGTGAAGTCATTCGGGCGGCGCTTTAGAGCATGTAGGCATACCGATTCTGTTTGAGGGCCGTCTCACATTCGGCCGACCACCATGGGAGTGCTCGGCGTGCAAAACGGCTAGGACTTCTAGAAATAGCAGTCAGGCCCGCGGCGATGAGGTTCCTGGAGAAGAACTTAACGGCCTCATCTATTGATCTAAACTCCTCGACTGAGATAGAGAATTCAGTCATGTCCTGATATGCAGGCCACAGCACCTGCGCCAAGCACCACCGAGGTGGGCTCCCGGGCGGCATTTGCCCTGAAATGATATTTGAATGGGAAAGTGATCACTACCATGGAGGTCATCAACCACCTGCCAATCAAAATCAGGCTGTGCATTCGAAGAGCACAAAGATAGGTTAAGGCAGGAAAATGAAGCGGTTCTCGGACAGTGATGCGTAAACTCATACACGTTTAGGACACCGATCTCAAGCTCTTCGATCAGATCGGCAAGGAAGTGTCCCCTGTGATTTATTGAGTAATCTCTCCAGAGAGGATGCCTACCGTTAAGATCTCCTAGCAAGAGAAAGGGCCTCGGCAACCATGCCACGACCCGGCGGAAGTCCCCCGCGCCGAAGTCAGCTGACGGTGAAATGTACGCAGAAATGATAGCATACCTCCTATCCAGGTGCAGCTGCACAGCCACTGCCTGAAAGGAAGTATCTAAAGAGAAAGGAAGAACGGATACATCATTCCGGGTGTAAACTACACATCCCCAAGCCCAGCCATCCCTTGGTTGTGAGGTTGCAAGACCCTTATACCCCGGGAGGGCAGGCAGGGGGCATGTTCTCCTGCAGAAAAATAGCTAACCAAGAACGGGACGAGACGATTCTCCGCAGCTCCTCCCAGTTGGCCCGGAGTCCACGACAATTTTATTGAAGGAATACGCCCTCCAGGCCTAGCTCGGATGAGAGGTGAGGGCCCTCCTCGAACAGAAAACCCTCACGGGAATGGCCGTACGCTTCCCGTAGGAAGAATGCCGGGCGCTGTTGGCCGGACAAAGCGCTGAAGTTGCTGTCGCCTCCGAGGACTTATTGGAGGGGGGTTGGGCTCGCTATGCGAGTCTTTTCCTCCCTCCGCTTCGAAACCTTAGGCGAGCGTTGCGGCTTCGGAGGCGGAGGGGGGCCCTCTTTTCGAGGAACCACTGTCTCCGAGCCACTTGCTCCACTACTAGGCGTGGGTGAAGGAGCCAAAGTTTATGTGTTGCTGTCCTCCTTTCAGGAGGCAGCTTTAGAAACCACGGAAGATGGCCTGGCGACCAACTTCAGAGGTGTTGCCTCCTGTAAGTCTAATGACTCGGTGAAGGCACGTGGTCGTTTCGCCTTACGGGAAACGGTCACGCTGGGGCAACAGGGGGGAGCGCTGGTTTTAGCCGGGGCTGGGTAGGAACCCTTTTTGCCGCTAGCTTTGCCAGGGGAGTGCCCTGGTTGTGTAGAGCCCGCAGAAGGGCTCCGAATAGGTGCGGCAACAACCGTGCTTGTTGGCCTGGATGGGCCAGGAGCAGAGGGTGGCTTTCTAACTATTGACGCATATGACGTCTAAGGCAGAGCCGGGCACACCAGGACCAAGTCCTTAGCCTCGCGGAATGAGAGTCGATCCTGGGCTTGAACGGCCAGGATTCCTTTCTCAAAGAGATATGCACCACATTGGTTTGAAGAAGCGAGATGTGGCTCACCGCAATTGACACACTTGGCCACACACGATTTAGACTTATTGTGTGCGGCCTTGGAGCAATTTACACAGACTTCGGGTGACCCTGACTTTGCACGTCTACAAGAACGATTCGTATGGCCGAAGCGGTGAGAGTAATAGCACCGCTGCGGCAGTGGCACGAATGCCTTGGCGCGGTAGCGGTACCAACCGGCACGCATCGACTGGGGAAGCTTGTCACAGTCGAACGTAACGAAGAGTGTAGTGGTGGGTCTCGTGGTCCCTCCCTGTTTTCTCATCACACGTTCGACCTTGACCGCCCCATGGTCAGCCAGCCTTAAGGTGATGTCCTCTATGGAGTAGTCAACGAGTTCCCTCGCATAAACTGCTCCTTTCACAAAATTCATTGTAGAGTGCGGCGTCACACTCACCGGGGTGCCATGAAGTGGCTGAAGAGCACTTTTCTTGGCCACCTCGGCCGGATTTGCCGCATTCGCCAGAAGGCTCCCGTCCGAGAAACGGGTCACCTTCGGCTCTCTACCAATTGCACTTGCTAATTCTCTCCTCTGATGGATTATGTTGCCTTTTGCCAACATGGTGCCATCAGTGGAGCGAATAATGAGGAAGCGTTTGAAGCCAGCGGGCTCGAAAACGCCAGGTAACGTGTGAATCAGGGGCCCCGATCTTATCTAGGCTGCACCCTGTGCACTTTTGGTCTCTCTTATAGTAAAGGGCTCCGCATTCAGGTGGGCAGAGGTGCTGGATGTGCTGATCTTGGCTTGGTCGCCTACCAAAGTTGCAGCAGACCCATCCGTCCCCGCAGCCATCGCGGATGGAGAGGAGCCCCGAGTCATTTTGTTCTTTTTAGTCTTTTTCTTCTTTTTAGGAGAGAAGGGCAGGGAATTTACTCGTTTCTTACCTCAGCCGGCCTAAGCTTATAGGCCAGATAGACCGGCCTCAGCCAGTTCCTTCCCCGAAATGGACAAGGTCTTGTTGGTCACAGGGGCACTGGTCGGAAGAGATCCCTCCCCTCCTTGTACTGCCTCGAAAACCCTCGCCGTTTGAGGAGGACCTTGCATAGGGGTGGATTTGGATTCGGTGCTTGGCGCCGAGCCCGGATTCCCCCTTCATCCCCATGGAAGGCCCTACCGTATGAGGTTGGGTTGCCTCAAGGACCATGTCTACCTCAGGGAGGCCTCCAGTTGGCCACCCCCCCGAAGACATTGCAGGTCCCGTTGTGGGGAGGCACAGGCCTTGACCCGGGCAAGGTTCAATATTCTTGCCAGTAGATCTTTTAAGGGAGGCGACCGAAGGGGCCTGGCTTCCCTCTCCCTCCTAAGGGGGTTTGTGCTACCGAGCCGCTTAAATGGGGGGCGGTCGACAATGAGCTGCCTGCTGGCTTTCTTAGCAGTCCCCTTGGAAAGAAAAGAGGGGACTGCCGCTGAAAAAGGGAAGGGGCCCGAAAGCACCTCCAGAGAAGGGGATGAGTGTGATTCCCCTAGACCCGTAGGCGTAGGGGAGGAGTAAGCCTCCTCTCCGGTTAAAGAAATATGGAGGGTCCCCTGCACAAGCACAGGGGGGACCTCTATTTTTTCGGCGGAGCTGCCCGAGGGAGGCTCCGTTGATGCCCCCGGGTTAATTAAGGGGAGATTTTCAGTTTTCTCATCATTGGGCACCGTGACCCTATTTGTTTCACGAGATGCAATCGCTCATCACCTCTTGCAGTTGCCCGCACTGCAAGAGGTGCTTACAGGCCTGGCAGAGCCAGGTGCCGCCATTCAGGACCACCCCTCCCGCCTGGTGGCCTGGCAGTCAATCGGCAGGGTGGCTCCACCTTAGACGTGGCGTAAAAAGATAGATTGTGAAGAAGAAAGGTAAATGGATGTGAGGAAGTTATGGGTGGGGATGAAGCAGGTTGTTAAAAATCAACCAACCCAGACCGGAGCTCAGGGGTTAGGGAACACTTTTTCCCTCTCCACTCAGCCACGATCCGGGACGGTTGGTTGAGAAGAAGGTCCGCACCTACCCTGTGAAATTAGAGGCTGACCAGAGAAAGTTGTGGGAGAGGTTATATGAAAAGCGACGAAGTAGGGGAGAAATACAGGCTATCTGAAGGAAGGAAGAGAGGCTAAGCTGGGGCCGGACGGAGCGCTGGATCCCGTCAGCACGGCGGCCAGAAGGGCCGCGCCCCTTATGGGCCATCATATTTAAATCTCGCATACATTTACATTTGAAAAGGGGTGTTAATTAATAAGCAAAATATTTAATCTAGTTTAATAAAAGTTTTAGTGTACAAACTGTTCTTTGATATCTTGTAAAATATGAAAATATCTGAATTTTTGCCTTTATATACCCACCAACAGATTTCATCCATGTGTCCTTTCAGACGTGCTCGTTGTACTCCACTTTTTTCTTCATGTTGTTAATTTTGCTCTCTAGCCATGTCCGCTCAATCCGCAGAGTGTTATTATGAGTTGTTGGATCTACGTAAAACTGCTGATGATTAACTATACGGTGATTATACCCTAATTGGGAAAGCCTATTAAATTCAGCCCATTAGACGGAGTGTATGTAGGACCCACTTGAGCAACTTCCCTTTGAATGATTGCAACAAAGTAGGGGCATCGCGTCGGTAAACATAGAAATAACGCAAAAACTTTTATGTCATAGTCTAAAGACCTAAGAGCCATTGTTCGCAGCGGCATTTCAGTAGCCCACAGGGACAAAATTTCAAGAATCCAACAGAGGCTCAAATTGCAATTAAACATGCTATTTAAATCCGTATAATGAAAAAGCTGTGGCCACTGGAAAGTCTTTTCCGCGTACTTTCTTAGTTGTGAAATTAAGTGGTCCGCTTCATTTGTTGCAGTCTACTTTTTCGGCTAAAATACCTTTATCTAGTAAGAACTTTGCAGCAGTACTTTCGTCACTAACAATTTTAGTATAAAATTCGCTCGGCAACATATTGAAGGGTTTAGGACAGAAAAAAACAACTTTCTCAAGCTATGTACACACGAAGACAAAATAATTTCGCTAAAATATTCTTAAGAAAATTCCCTGTTATTAAGAAAATTCCCTATGTTGGAGGTTGGAGCAAAGTTCCCTGTTATTAACAAATTTCCTTATGTTAAGATAGGATACATGCTATAACAGTTACCGGCAAAGGTAAAAATAAATTGAGCAGGACCTATTTATTTTGATTAAAGTCGATATTCCCATGTAGGTATTTTTTACTGCCCAGCCGAATATTTATGATGAATTAAGTATCTTTCTTAAAGTCAATTGAAAGTGATTATTATTTGGGGAGAGTTTAAATAAACGAATTAGACTGACTCATTTTTCTATCCTTATTAGGAACCTAATTCATTCCTTTCGGTTTTGGAAGCTTTAAAGCAGCCTTATTATTTATTTATTATTTATCATTTGATAATTTTCATATTATATGTTTTTTATTTTAATTTGTATTATGATTATTTATCATTTGTTTATTGGTTTTTGTAATTTTCTTTGACATAATTGCTCCTACCAGTCGGGAAGCTGAGCGGCTATACCTCGATTTCTCTTGATTTTTAAGATTTCTTGATTCGTTCAGGAATTGATTTTTTTTTTCATAGCAGCGGTTTTTCAAGTATAATTTATTTACTCTACTCGCTCTAAATTTCGTGTGTTATTTCACTGCCGCTATCATTTTATTAACTATAAGATTGTCCCTAACAAACTGTAAGATTTTTTTCACCCTTGAAAATTAAGGTGATATCAGCAGTGGGATTAGTGTTTAAGTCTGTTGGCGAAGTGGCTTAAATAACGAAAAAAGACGCTTTGATGGGATAGGTTCGATCCCCACCTATTTTTTTCACTTTTTTACGGGTAAGAGTTTATATTACTTCATTTCCTTAGCTAAATCCTCGTTTGGTTTTATAAACTGACTAAATCGCTTGTGTATCCATTTTCCTTATTTATTATGGGTTATTAATATATATATATATATATATATATATATATATATATATATATATATATATGCAAAAAAATCCCACGGAAAATGAAAGGCGGATTCAAGGGTACTTTCGAACTTGTTCAGTTCATTCTCAAGGAATAAGGAATAATTTTACAAAGGTGGTATATATAAGAGCCGGAAAAGCGTTGCTCCGCCCATGTACAACGAAAGGACACAAAATAGAGAAATAATATCAAGAATGGGATTAAATACCGGAAACGAAGAGTAAAGGCATAAAAATAAGACTCCACCGGAAGTTCGAACTATGAGAAAAGAATGTAGACAAAATGGTTCTCAAAGCTATGAGTACAGACACATGCAATTATACATAGATTGAAATAAACAAAAAGAATACAGCAAATTTAGTAAATCAAAGGGGCTAAGATTTAAAATGGACAATTTCGTTACAAATAAACCTTTTAATTACAGGGGCCAATTTAAAGAGACCGTGGGATATATTTAAATTAGGTGAGGTATTAATGAATCAACGTTTGACAATATTTCTTTTAATATAGTCATCAGATTTATAAATAAATTTAGCCGAATTCCAATTGATAGGGGTCTATTTTATGATAAATGGACAAAGAAAGCACTATTACTTTCACGTCTTATAATATTGTATTTATGTTGGGTCAAGCGTATATTTAAGGATTTTCCGGTTTGCCCAAAGTATTGCTCAGGGAAAACTGAACAACGACAGAATCCCCCCCTAACCCTACCTATAGTATCGTTATTATTTTGAATCAACATTTTGTACATGATAGACTCATATTTGAATAGGACTGAAACATTTAAACTTTCCGAGAGGCAGGAAAATAAGGTATAGGACTCAGAAAACGGTAAAACAAGGGAGTTCTTAAAATTGTATGCAGGAGGGATTTGGGTTCAAAATCTCGGCACCCTGCAAGGAATTATTTTAGGGTAACAAAGATTTTTACCTATTTCAAAGATCTTAGAAATTTCAAGATCCAGGGATCCCGGGCTGGTGACCCACAACCCCTAGAAAAACATTGAAATAAATACAGAACGTTTGACTTTATCATTATAACCTGAGTAAAGATGAATATAAATTTTCCCATGGACGGAAAATTTAAATCTGCATGGAGTCCTATGAATAAATAGATCTATGATTGGTAGGACGCCATTTTATTCGAGTTCAAGGGAAAATTTAATAGAGGCAACCAAAGAATTTAGGTTAGTAAGAAAACCATTGGCATCCTTAGAAGTATGACACAAACAAATAATATCGCCTATATATCGGAACAAAACAAGGGGAAAATCTATGATGGTGGGGAATAAAGTAGTTTCAAAAACTTTATATATAGATTAGAGACGACAGGAGATAAGCAATTTCCATAGCTTAACCAAACTTTTGACAGAGAAATTTAAATTAAAAGAAAACTTACAGTTTTTAGTAGACATTGAAAATGTTCAATGAAAATATTAACAGGCAAGGGAATATCAAAGTTACGCAATTTATCACTGAGAAAGGGAAAAAGTTCGTTTACCGGCACTTTAGTAAAAATGAACATACATCGAAGCTACTTTGTGAGTTTCTCATGTTTATATATATATATATATATATATATATATATATATATATATATATATATATATATTTATATGAATCCATTAAATCACATTGAAAGAGAAAACGGAATAATTTTTCCTTGCAGTAATACTTTTAACTGTGATCAAAGCGGTGCTCACTGCCTTAGTATGCCAGGCTGGAATCGCTTCCCTACACGGATTTTTTTAAAAAAATGGTAATAAAAATATTACTGCAAGGAAAAATTATTCCGTTTTCTCTTTCAATGTAGGTTTAATGGATTCATTTTCATCATTCTCTCGCGCTACTTTTTATATATATATATATATATATATATATATATATATATATATATATATATATATATATATATATGAGGAATTAAACCACATTCTCCGAAGACAATTTAATTCAGAACAGTTTCGGTGTATCTCACACCCTTTTCAACTGACACTGGGTAGAAAATATAAGAGAAATGCATATAAGCATAACACAAGATCCCCTCTTTTTTCCCCCAATCCCCTACTGGTGGCTAATCGGGGGGGGGGGGTTAGGCCTAAACATATTGAAGGGCTGGCATTTTACTATTTTGTTTATTTGCGATCTTATTACAGGTTCAAAAGAAAATTGACCCTCAGATAGATTTAAATTAGGAACTGACGATATCAAGCTCGATTCTACGATTCTTCTCTTAACATAGTTAGCCGATTTATCAACATTTTACTTCCATTGAAATTGATCATATGATTCTTGTCTCTAACATGGCAAAATATTCCACTACTTTCGCTGCCCACTCTAATATCTCTTTTGTGTTCGTACAATCTCTTGTCTAGATTTCTCCCTGTTTCCCCTATATAAACTTTATGGCAATCGTTGCATGGTACTGCATATACTCCTATGTTATGATGTTCTTTGGGTTTCCTGGCCATCATCATTAGGTTTAGGGAATTATTATATTTAAAGGCTAGATTAATATCCGCTTTTCCAAATATGTCCTTTAAACTATTTAATTTATTATTAAATGGCAATGTTATACATTTGTTGAAGTCGTTATTGCGGGAAGGCTTATTACCATAGAATGTTTTCCTAGCTGCAAAATGGGCAGACGATATGAACCAATCGGGGTAATACATAATTCAACTAAAGCGATAAATTTACTCGTAGAAATGGGAAGATCCAAATTACCGAATGGAAAACTTGTGAGCTTTGATGTAAACTCTTTGTTTACCAAAGTTCCGGTTGACCAAACCATGGGCCTTCTGCGGGAAATCATGCCTAGAGTTAATTTGGATCTTCCCATTTCTACGAGTAAATTTATTGATTTAGTTGAATTATGTCTCCCTGACAATTTGTTTCGAGTAAATAATGAGTTTTATAGACAAATATTTGGCCTTAGCATGGGAAATAGTTTATCTGCGATATTGGCATGTCTCTTCATGGAATATTTTGAGACTGAACTCCTTCCCGACAATTTCTCCCCCTAACTTTATATGGTTAAGGTACATTGACGATGTATTTTCTGTATGGCCTAATAGCCATGATTTTGATACCTTTTTTAATAATTTGAATAATTTGCATGTCTCCATCAAATTTAAATATGAATGGGAATATGATAATAGATTACCCTTTTTAGATGTCCTCATTAATAAAGATCACCATGAATTAAAACTTGACGTGTATAGGAAACCAACCCACTCGAAGGCCTATAAACATTAGTTTTCGTTTCACGATAATACTGTTAAAAAATCAGTAATTTCTAACCATTTCCTTAGAGAATACCAAATATGTTATCCTTCCTATTTAGATGAAGAAATTATCATTATCAGGACCATTTTTTCTAATTTGTATTACCCCGATTGGTTCATATCGTCTGCCCATTTTGCAGCTAGGAAAACATTCTATGGTAATAAGCCTTCGCGCACTAAGACTTCAACAAATGTATAACATTGCCATTTAATAATAAATTAAATAGTTTAAAGGACATATTTGGAAAAGCGGGTATTAATCTAGCCTTTAAATATAATAATTCCTTAAACCAATTGATGATGGCCAGGAAACCCAAAGAACATCATAACATAGGAGTATATGCAGTACCATGCAACGATTGCCATAATGTTTATATAGGGGAAACGGGGAGAAATCTAGACAAGAGATTGTAGGAACACAAACGAGATATTAGAGTGAACAGCGAAAGTAGTGGAATATTTTGCCATGTTAGAGACAAGAATCATACGATCAATTTCAATGGAAGTAAAATGTTATTTAAATTGGCTAACTATGTTAAGAGAAGAATCGTAGAATTGAGCTTGATATCGTCAGTTCCTAATTTAAATCTATCTGAGGGTGAATTTTCTTTTAATCCTGTAATAAGATCGCAAATAAACAAAATAGTAAAATGCCAGCCCTTCAATATGTTTAGGCCTAACCCCCCCCAGATTAGCCACAAGTAGGGGATTGGGGGAAAAATAAGAGGATCTTGTGTTATGCTTATATGCATTTCTCTTAGATTTTCTGCCCAGTGTCAGTTGAAAAAGGGTGTGAGATACACCGAAACCGTTTTAAATTAAATTTCTTCGAAGAATGTGGTTTAATTCCTCATCTTTTCTTGCGATATTGCATTAATTTTCATCATATATATATATATATATATATATATATATATATTATCTCATTTGTTAGATCAATATGACTCACGTACAAGCTATGAAGAAGTGCCATCAAATTCCATCCAGCACCTGGTCCTTTAGAGTCGTCCTCTCATATCATTGATGAATGAATAATGCTACAAAAAAAATATCTGAATATCTGAACGTAACATATGGTGACGGACGCCTACTGTTGAAAATAGGCAGGCAAAGGTGCGGTTGGGTGATGGAGCGGAAGAAAATTTTTCCATTATCAGGAATCAGTCTCTCTTATACAAACCCACCAGCAGATGTCAGATAAAATCTAGAGGCTCCCCTGCCTTTTCAGCTCCCACACCGGTAGTTTGCTGTTCCAGCCAAAATGCCTGCAGAAGGACCTGTGGCTATATTTATTCCACACACTTCTCACTTTCTTTAGATTCACCTTCTCGTTTCAGATTTTTCCTTAAATGCCTTCTACCTGATCCAGTCTCGTTGCTATTGCACTTTCAACTCAAAGAAAAACATGGACTTATGCATTCTGCATTGATAAGGTGGTGAAAGGTGATTTCCTCTTTTCATTCGATGCCGGGTGAATGGAACACACATTAACCAGATAAGACCACACTGTTGAGACTGAGGTAGGAAGAATGTATCCTGCATCTCTAGAGTTGGTTGGAGTAACACATCTACAGGACTACTGGTTGAATGTCCGATGGGTCTAGTAGCGATTCAGTGGGGAGGAGGGGCGCCACGAAGGCGGCGCTGGTGGTACGTCAGAGGATGCCTAGGTTCGAGAATGACGATGTGAACGAAAAGCTTTATGAGGTAGAATATCGTCTAATTTTGTCTCCTGTGCAACGCGTTTGACGGGCACGATGATACCGTTGAGTGTGCAACTGAAGTGAGACGCATGGGCAAAAGGAGAGTTGTGTGTACCCGGCTGAACTTGGGTTTTTTGAGTTCACACTGGTTTCGTTCTGGCAGAAGCTGAGTTAAAAACTTGGGTGGAATTTTTCCTACAGGGATGTGGGGAAATGTACTTTGAGCTTCCAGGAGATTTAAGCCGTTACGAGTGGTTATTAATTCATTTACATAACCCAAGTTGTCCAGTGTTGATGCGACTTGCGCTTGTGGTTTGCCAAGTGAGCGCATCGGAGACGTTACTCATTGCAATTGATGGTAATGATCTAGGGACTCGGAGGTTTAACGTGCGTAGAGACAGCCGGAGGAACGAAATTCTCGCCTATCGAAGGAACTGTAAGAAACCTCCTGCTTTATATTATTGTGTGCTGTTAATTGGTTGGGTGTATTGGAGATGGTTGAGTGGCTTGTTGAAGAATTGCCTCAGTGTTTTTTTGCTAATTTTGCGTTCGCATAATGCTATATTATTGCCCTTGGTTATTGAAACACACTGCTTTATTTATAAGTTAATTATACAATAATAATTTTCATGTATTTTTGATGAGTAAATACACGATAATTTAGCGTGTGATAACCGAGTGCGCTTGGAACGTGAAATCAAGTGGATGGTCAAACAACGACTGATGGTGACTCCTATCAAGAGTGTTTTTATATATATCTGAATAAAATGTGCACGGTTGGTCTCTTAAGCGTCGCTTTTCATGACTATGCGTGACATGCTTAAGCTGAAAGTGACATTTTTTTGCTTTAAAGTTGTAGCTAGTATATAAGTTGTCCCTAAATAATCATCCAATCATCTAATCACAAACAAATGAACCAATAGATTTTCTAGTCATTTAGTACATTCAGGCATTAACTCCAATGTTTTAATTGCTCAAAAAGAATGAAATATGAAGCGAATTTAAAATTGACATTTGTCTCATATGACAAAGAATATTGCAGCACAAAAACGTTTAGGCATTTGTGACATACTTCTGCATGATTGGATTAAATCGAGAAATCCCTTTAGATACTGCCTAAATCAAAATTTGCTTCAAGAAAACTGACACTACCCTCAAATAGTAGTTTATTTAGAAAAGTGGGTGAAAGAAAAATACAAAGCCATTTTGAACTTGCAAAAACATATATCCGCGTAGAATTCCTAAAGTGAGCAAGATTTTGAAAGATCAATCGAGATATTTGAAACCAAGAGTGAACTGGTATTTTCGTTGTATAAATCAGAATAATTTTCTGTGACGGTAAAAAAAGATAATTGATCATCAATATCCAGAGGAATTTCCATAGGAACCTAGCTAAATGCAACCAAATTTTATATCATGGATGAAACTCTGTAATTTAATACCTATTCCCCAGAAATCAACGACGGCAAAGATAGTAAGACAATTTTAGTTAAAATTATTGACTAAAATAGGATAGAATTTACTGTAGTATTAATGTGCCTTATTAAGAAACTAGGCATAAATCCATGAATGTTGTCAAACGATAAACAATTACATATAAATAGAGATGCAATGAGTAAATAGACACTCAGTCATATACTTAAATATCTATATTTGTATATTTAAAGAAGGAAATCATTTTGAACAATGGAACTCTGTTATAAATATTTTGTGGATTACACTTTAGGTGTCTTCAGAGCTGCAACGCTCCTTGGCATTTGATTGAGAATTTTTGAGCCTAAAGCCTTTGGTATTTCCGTACATGTTTGGCATTTTACATTTCTTCAGCAATTCTAAACGTATTTGTTTCTTGGTTTTTACTTTTCCCGTTATGTCTTATCTATTATTCGCCCCCACTGGAATTATGTCGGAGGATTGTTTGCAATAGGGCAGGCTGCCTCATCTTCCATTAATGAATACTTTCCTTTTTAAGCTGACCATTTTCAAACACTGGTAGAGTTCCCTCTTCAAGAATCCTAATGTATATTTCCAAATTGATAATCTGAACACAATCAACTAAATATGACCTTCCATTATTTCCAATATAATCCACATATCATAACAGCAAAGCTACAATTATTCACCATTGATTGTAACGTGTTTATTTCTACCTGCTGATGAGGTACTCCTAAAACTCATGCCCCACATTGTATGAATATTAAGAAATCCTCTATTCAGTAGAAAATCATACTTTGCAAACTTCCATCGACCCAAACCTTTCCTCTTCTTAATATTGGTCAGAATTAGAAGAGACAACCTACTAGCTCTACGTTCATAAAAGCCAAGAGTGTGCATGTAATTTGATGTTGTTCCCGAGCTGATTTGGAAGATGTCTGCTTTTTCTGAAGAATTTAACCAAGGTTTTTTTAATGGATCTTTAAACAGTACAAAAAACATTCTTTAGAAAGCCTATAACGACTAGACCATGACACAAATGATGCGTTCCCCTGTTCTTTAAAATGAACTCTATATCTGCTAATGGGAGAAATGGATATTTCCAGATTCTTAGCAAATTGTCTTTGAGACAGTCAACCATCAGAACTCCTAACAACCCTGACCCTTTGGAAATATGAAATTTCCTCGAAATTTTTGTTACTTGGCATGTTTAATTATTACAATACTAAACTATGAAATGAAGAAAACAAATACCAATCATAATTATGGATTAAAACGGAATAAAACCAGTTCATCATGAAACTGTAAGTGCCTATTTACTTTTACAATGCCTCGATACATCAAAGTGCCAAAACTAATGAGATATGGAGCTAGTTTCCTTTAGAACATCTGCGAATTACATAAACTCAACTGAAGGTGGATTCTACAAGTGGACCATAAAGCTCTGTATTGATCTTACCCTATTATTCTCGATATTTCTTAACAGTTCGCAATATTTGTTTGTAAATGCCAAAGCTTGCGAGCAAATAGACCACCACATTCAATAAATGCTCCATTTTGGTTCATGTCGGGTGATGACTTTGCCCAATCCATTTATTAGAACTCTCCAGAATGCTCCTCGACCATTTGTGGGCAACTTAAGTCCAATCCTGATTGCATTATCAGCTGGTATATTTCAAATAAACTCACCCACACCACTAGTGAACCATCATAAGCTTCCAAGGTGCCTGTTTGACAACTTGAGTTCATGATCTCATGGGTTCTGCGATAGGCCCAAGCCTACATAATACCAGTCCACCATAGCTCAAATACCGAGGTAATCAAAACAGGTACAAAGATGTATCCGCTGCCTTGGTCTTAACAGGGGCACTTTATTCGGTTTTCTTTTCCCATAACTTAGAGAGAGTAGAGAAGGCTGCAATGCCTTGATCGATTCTCTTTTGGTACCTATTGAATTGAATCTGGACAATTCTAAACTTACAACGCACGTCACGATCAGTAAAAATCCGTGGTTGGTAATGTTGAATATCAGCGCATTTTCAAAAATATGATGTTCCGTCCGCCTGCAACCAACTCTCATGTCACTTTCTAACACATTATTCGCGTCACCTTGACATGAGCAATATATCCGGTGTTCACATTGACACACACAATTTCAAATATCACAATTGATAGAAGATGTCTGGGAATTTCTATGACATCCACGTTCGGTAGGGCTACCTACCATTAACTTTGCATATCTATTGCCATGCCATGACTTGTCATTTCACGGCGCACTTCCTTAGTGTGAATTTTCATGTTAATGTGAATGGGATTCATTTATGCTTTGATAATGCGTGGATAAGTTCAGTTGGATTACGTAAAGAACCGGTATTATTAGTGAGAAAATAATTAAGAACAAATTAAATAGATAATTATAAAATCGTCTACAGAATAATCAAAATGTATCTACAGTTTATAAACTTTCTCCTTCTGATGCACATATAAATTACCCAGTTAAATTTAATATTCCTTCTATGTGGAAGATAAAGATGCTTACAAGTAAAACACCTTCACAAAGGCTGTTAATAAGCGTACGTTTCAATGGCTAAGGTGTACACGTTTGTGTTCAGGTCTTGGAACTCTACCTTTTAGAAACCGTTGTAAACTCATTTAAGAAATGTAGAAGTTCTAATAAAATAGATGGAAAAGAAGACATAATGTGAACAGATTTTAGAAAGGCAAAAAGCAGAGAGAAAAAGGGCTGCTGCCCAAAGTCGCGTGCTCTCACTTATACAGATTTATAACCTTACGACCTTCAAAACTTTCAATAATTTCAGGACTGATCTTGAGAGGACTTTGGCAATTATATGATTCGAAAAAGAGTGTAAAGCGACATAAAGATTTCAAATTTCAGTAGAATCGGCCGAATAGTTACAATGTTATTACCAAAACAATAAAAAAGCAAAACGGGGACCGATGGACCAACCGATTGATCGACAGACTGACTGACTGACATAATGAGATATAGAGTTGAACGTGACTAAAAACTTCTTGTGATACCGACACTTATTTTGGCCTTGTATTATAGGTACTTTAGCTTGAAAAATTTCTTTCAATATAGCTACAACACTTTTGCACTCATTAAACTAACCTTATAGTTCGATATTTTCTATTATAAAACCTCTTTATATCAACGTGTGTTAATGGTTATTTTTTATAATTGGCGCACAAGTTGAGCACCCTTATAGAGTTTCGTTTATCCTGTAAATCGGTTTTTTCTACTGATTTACCTTGTAAGTTCATAAGACAAACCACGGTAGCGACCAGACCTATTAGATAATAGACATATTTAGTATTTTAATTCTATAAATTCCGGCAGTTATAGGTGAAGCATTTTCGAATTTCCTCGATTTAATATTACGGTCGGAGCTGCATTTCTTAATTCCAAATTAGAAATGTTTCTCTTTCATGTCAACGTCGATCAAAGAACAGATACGAACAATTCTAACTTTGAACGCTGCAATGCCCAGCATTTAATTTAAATTTTCGACAAAAAGGCTTTGCAAAGATTGCACTACTTCTTTGAAGTTTGCATTGCATTTAAGGCACACGTTTGTTATTCAAATTTAAATCCAAGACATCATTGATATTTAAATTTCAAACGAAAGCTGCATTGGTAGGAGAAAGGATTATTGTAAGCTTACTCTTTATGCGGCCGGATAAAGGACAACAGTAAAACAAATATAAATCGTTAAGAGAAATATCATTTTTACTTACTAAAGACTGAAGTCCATCCTTTAAATATGGGATTGCTGATTTAGAACTCTAAACGAAGAATTGTAGGGTGAAAATGCAAAATGCACGTAATCCAATATATCGACTTCGAATAAATTTGCGATTTTGTGCGATTAAAGCGATATTCTTTCTCCATCAAAGACCCAACACTCTTAAGGAAGCAATAATCTTACATCCCTAAAAGTATAAATGTTTTTCGACATTAACATCCAAAACTTTTCACTAGTCAAGTTTTACCTTATAATATGAGTCTAACCAATGAATTAAAATGGTAACGATATTAGAAGTTAAGTTGGAGGAAATTTGTCTATTGGAATAGATCTTAGTCGAGATAGTTAGTCGTGGAGGCTATAAAACGAATAAAAGCAGTGATGGCATGCAAAACCACGACAGCAACTCCGAAAATGGCAGTATGGAGGGGATCATAGAATTGCAGGTAATACACATTGACCATCTCGAAAGAAATACAGGAAAGACCAGGCAATGGCTTCGCTACTAAGATTAATTTTAAAAAGGAACTCTAAACTAAATTTAACCCCTTTTAAAATATCACGTTGCTAAAATATAGAGTTATAGAAGAAGAAGAGAAGAAGATGTATAAAAATAAATTTTCTGAACTTCAAAATTTGTAATTCTGTGGGTTTAAAAAAATTCCCAATATTTCGATACCTATTTTTTATTTCTAAACTTCACCATTTTGTTTTTTGATATTATAAAAGAATTATTAGAAATAACTTTCATAAAAAACATAAGTCATAACCAAACTAAGATGAAATTATTATTCAAATACTCAAATACTCTTAAATTACAGAGTTAGTGAAGTGATAAAATTAACAAGAATTGCGCGCGCATCTTCTCATAACAGAGGTGTCCATGAATCAATCAACATTAAGGTGCTCTACTCCCATGAATCCATAGCACTCTCAAAAATGCACGCCTTTGCGAGCCTCTTAAACCTGTAAAATCCGTAAGAACCTAGCTATAAAGTTTACACTGTGAAGAATTAAATAAAATAAGTGAGATGTCGAGCGCTTTCGTTTATTACATCATCTTCATTGGACCAAAAGCAGAAGAATGAATAATATTGACTGAAACAATGGAGGTCTAAAAAAAACACAAAAATTTCGTTGTGGAAATTTTAAAACAAATATGTAACTATCGCTGACGTGTTATAAAACAAATCAATTGAAAATTAATGGAGAAAAGACGAACAAGGAACCGTACATACAAATACTAAGCTTTAATGAAGCGAGAGAAGAGGGTTGATGCTTGATTGTAGCAAGGGTTACCAGTTCTAATTGGAACAAATTTTCCTTCTCTGCTACATGATTATAGTTCGTTTTTGAAAGTGTCCACGAAATAAGATCGTATTTGGATTCTTACAAACAAATTGATGAAAAATAACTTTATTTTGGAACTTGAGATTTAATAAGATGAATGGCTGGAGCTTGTGAATCCTAGCCAACGACGTGAATGCATCATAACGACGAAGATGAAGTGATTTAATTGATTGTGTGGATGGTGTGAATAATGAATGTGTTAAGAATGCTGTGCATGTGAGTTTACTGGGCGATTGTTTTATATGTGTAGAGATTGCAAGCGTGATGACCGGACTTTCTGGGGAGGAGATTTGTTTGAAGTGAATGTTTGTTCGAGGAGGAGGAGAGAGAGAAAGAGAGAGAGAGAGAGAGAGAGAGAGAAAGAGAGAGAGAGAGAGAGAGAGAGAGAGAGAGAGAGAGAGAGCAGAGATCGTCTGTCAAAGGAATTTGATAGATAGGTGAAGAAAAAGGAATTCATAGCAAGAAAACGATAACAAAGTAAGTTTGGGAAACAGAATTTATTTGTAGCAGACTGACGTCAATAAACAAATTGAAGGAAATGGCTAAATGACAGTTTTGTGGGAACGGAGTTTGTTGTGACCCAAAGAAAGATGAACGTGACCAAAGAAGGCGAACAAAATGAATCGTGGGTCATGTCTGTCAGAACACCGTGTGCATGAATGTGTGTAAAATTTTTGGAAATGGATCACCACCTACATACACAAATGTACCAATATATATATATATATATATATATATATATATATATATATATATATATATATATATATATATAATTGTGGGAAACTTACAAAGTCTCGCATGAGTAAGCAATAAATGCAACAAATACTCATATTTTCACTTAGCCTAATTGCTTAGGCGGTATTTTAATCCTCTTGTCAACCTTTAGTCTTTGGAATTTATCTGATTTGATGATCTTCGCTCCTCCTAAGTTTTACATTTCATATTAATCCATTTGCTTGATTCGTTTTTTTTTGTGGGGGGGGCGTTCCCTTTCCTCTGTATCATCCTTATATATATATATATATATATATATATATATATATATCACATGGAGGTTCTTGGTTTAGAAATATTACTTTATCAAAAATTATTTTCGTTCCAACCTGATATATATATATATATATATATATATATATATATATATATATATATATATATATATATATATATATATATATATATGTATATATACAGGGTATTTCAACAAGGACGCTCAAGCTTTGTCAGCGATATTGGCCATGTTGTTAAAGCAACATCTGTCACCCTCACTGTGAACTGTTCAGTAGTACTTGGCAAATTACGATGGAAGGTTATATTATAGCTTTGAACAGCGTGTGCAAATAATTAAATTTTATTATTAAAATCAGTGCAAAGTTCGACAAACGTTACGCGCATTACGTGATTTCTATCCTTGCCACAGCGAAGAGGCCCATTATTGGATGAATGGATTTGTGAACAACCAAAATTGTCGGATTTGGGAAGAAACCAATCCACATGAGATAACTCAGCACCAATTGCATCCCAACAAAGTCACTGTTTGGTGCGGAATTTCGTCTAACGGAATCGTCGGTCCGTATTTTTTGAAGAACGAAGATTGGATTGCCATACCCGTCAACGACGAGACCAACAGATCGTTGATAAGCAACTTCTTGTGACTTCAACTTGATTATATTTTTGATATGGATACTGACGACATGTGGTTCCAACAGGACGGTGCTACGTGCCACACTGCGCACGCCACGATACACATTTTGCACCAGCGATTTCAGGGCAGGGTCATCTCGCGCGGCGGCGTCGTCAACTGGCCACCGAGATCATGCGATTTAACGCCATTAAACTACGTTCCTTGGGGTTACGTTAAATCGCAGGTCCTTGTGAATAATCCGCAAACAGTTGATGTCCTCAAAGTCAACATGACGAACACCATCCAGCAAATTCAGCCAGACTTATGCGACAAAGTCATCGAAAATTGGGCCTCCAGAATACGTTTCACCAAGCAAAGCCGCGGCGGACATTTGAACGACACCATATTCAACACTTAATGCCATAAAATTTTCTTTCAAATTTAAAATAAATTGACTGTATATATCGCACACAACTTGTTTTATTTACATTCAAAAATAGAGCGACCTTATTGAAAAAATGCAGAAAACACTTATATTATTGATTCATTACTTAGAATCTTTAGTATAATATCGTATAAGATATATAGACCAAAGCTGTAGTTGAATTTAGAGAATGGTTATTTGCTTAAAGCTAATGTTGATTTCACGTACTGTATATCAACTATGCATCGTAGGTTTTGTATTAAAACACGGCCATAATATAGGAATGTACCTTTTATAAATTAATTAAAAACTCTATTGAATATCCACTATATAAATTTGTATAAGATTCTATATTAAATTCTATAATAATTTTAGTCTAAACTCGTTGGTAATGAATCTCGCGATAAGCGGCACTTGCAAAAGGTTATTCAGCTCTTATCCTTAGTCGACAGTAAACGTTTCGTTCAGGAGTTTGGGTAGTTTTCTTTGTTGTCTATTTTCGTACACTAGTGTAGGTCATTTTTATCTTTTAATTATTCACCCTCGTTGTGCGAAGTATGATATCCAATAAGAAATATATTCGGAAATATCCAGCAGAGTATTTAGCTTTCGGGTTTATTGAATTATGTACAAACAAGCAGCTTCCTTTCTGCTTGCTGTCCCATAAAGCTCTCTCAACTGAGGCAAAGAAGGCATCTAATCTGCAGAATCTTGTTGCTTCACTCCATATAAAAGGCAAAAATAAACCTTTTGAATACTTTCAACAAATCCATGCAAAATATATAAATATCCATACCATACCTACGTCATTTAAGAAACAAAGTAAAAAACACGCGGACAGAATAATTGCATCATATAGGATCTCTAAACTTATTGCAAAATGTGGGAAGAGTCATATCATTGGAGAAACGCTACTGATACGAGCTTTTGAAACAATTGATTCTACAGTAATGCATCAAGATCCAACTAATGATCTAAAAATGTTTCCTCTTAGTGATATTACATTTTGACGACGTATTGACGAAATGGCAGATGACGTTGAAAGCCAAATGATGACCATTCTACAAACATATTCATTTCCATGCAGTTGGATGAATCAACCATTACAGATAATAAGGTTTATTGATGGCCTATGTAAGATTCTTTAAGAAAAACGGTGAACTACAAGAAGAAATGCTATTTGTGCAAAATCTAATTATTTATACGACAGGACTATCAATATTTACTCTTGTTAAATCTTTCTTTGAAAAAAAAAATTCCCTTGACAAATATCGTAGCGTGCGCTACTGATGAAGCGACATCAATGGTAGGCAGATACCGTGCTTTTGTGGCCTATCTGTAAAAAGAAGTTCGTAATGGTTTCTGCATTCATTGTGTCCTTCATAAGTATCATCTTGCTGCAAAACATATGAGAGAAAGTCTTCATACATCATTTTATGTAATAATCCCTGTCATAAATAAGATAAAAGCCGATGCCAAGAAAATGATTGAATCTTTCATCAGTTTTGTTATGAAAATAATGAACAATTTGTTAGGTTATTGTTAAACACTAAGGTCCAAAAGGTTCAAGTTCAATTTGCTTTATTGAACTATATGAGAGTATAGTGCAGTTTCTGGTACAGCAAAATGAAATTAACCTTAGCCCAAAGCTAAAAATGATAAAAAGTGATGCTTTTTATTTGCAGGAATATTCAGGAAATGTAATGAGTGTAATTTTCATCTTTAGGGAACCAATGTGACGCTAATAAACTGCAAAAAAATCATCTGATTCTTTATTGAAAAGCTGGATTTGTTCATTCACGATCTTTCAAAAGTAGAATTTTATCAGTATCCAGTATTGTTCTCTGTTAAAGATGACATAAGAACAGTTGATACACAAAGGTATATTGATAATCTCAATAAACTTAAAAAAATTCCCAAACTCGATTTAGCGATGTTTTAACCATGGACGTATGTGATTGGATGATAAAACCTTTCACTGCAAATGTTAATAAAGCTGACGTAACCTGTCAAGAGGAGTTATTAAAAATCAGACATGATGAGGAAAGTCAAACGAGTTTTGATATCAGTGGTTATATGCAGCTTTGCCAGAATCAGAAGATACCAAATTTATATCCCAATATGTGGAAAAAATTTTAAATTACTGATTACTTTCCATACTTCATACTTTGTCGAAGCGGGTTTCAGTGCTATAAATCACATTATTACTAAAAAGAGGAATGCTTTAAAAATTTCTGAAAGAGGCGACATCGTTTGATACTCAATAAAATCCAACAAAAGATTTGTGATTTTGTTTCCAAGCATAAACCACAAGGATCGCACTAAATTAATGGTAAATACACAATTTTTATGATACCTATAATTATAATATATATATTGTAACATACATATATATCTTTTTGTTTGTAGGATTTTGTGGGCGGTGGGCAAAAAAGGTTAAGGGGCAAAGCTGTAGATAAATAACTGTTTCCGTTCAAAGTAAAATGACCATTCAGCTAGTTCATGCATTCCAAGCCTGCTAGATATGGACTAAATCTTTGGGAAGCATGCGATGAAGAAAGTACTTTTCTTTGCAATGCAGAAGAAAATACTGGTGGTAAAGATGAGTAAGTGAAACGTGAACAAGGGTAACATGTGTTGTTGCAATTTACTGAGAGCCTCAAATGAAATATATCCTCTAACTTTTTCGACACCTTATGCTTAGTCATCGAACTGAAACCACATAATATACTATTATTGGAACTAAAGATGATAAACAAAAGGTCTCCAAATTTTCGGTAAGAATAAAGAAAGTAATTGATAATCTACACACGAAGTGTACCTTGAACATTATCTCATTATTTCATATTGCCCCAGAAATGGAAAAATACTGGTATTATTGAGTAACAAGCATGATTCTGAAAATTGGAGTGAAAAGGAAGTAAGGATATCTAATATAATTGAATACTACAACTCAAATCAGGCAGGGTTTGCAATCTCGACCAATTTGTTGCAACATATATCTCAAAGACTCAGACAATGATTTCGCTTATAGCCTTATATGACAGCATATTTGATATTTCAGCTTATAATGATTTTGTAATATGAATGATAGTATAACCTAACTTGCAGGCAAATACTACGTTATAAAGAAGTAATTTTATCCGTGAACTTGGATTTGTCATAGTCCATCAACTATTATTTGAAAAAAATTGCTTTCCCAACACATCAAATGCACGGCCCCCGATGATCCGTGATCAATAAAAATTGCAGGAAAGACCTCCATAAAAGCGTCGTAGTTGTATGCGCAAAAATTACATTAAATTATTCAAAAAATAGCTGCGTCTGCCATAAAATTACATTCATGGACCACGAATTAGGAACATTTAAAGTGCAATAATTGCAACTAAATTCTAGATGTCAATAATAGATGGTGAATAGCATGCCAGTGTGTGAGGGTCAAAATGAAAATCACATTATCCCAAAGCACTGTTTTTATGTAATGGGACAATTTTTACAAAAATTAATCGAACACAACTGTTAATGTATTATGAACCATCGATTTAATAGGGATCAAAACATTATGAAGAATAGCGCTTTGACGTGGTTGAAGCCCAAATTTCTGGTTCAACAACAGAATCCAAAATTCCTGCATAAAGTTTCTCACATCGTCGGGTCAAGAGAACGCAGTATCAAAGGGCCCCATAGCTTAGGGAGTTTTTAGTGATGGCGCTGCTTTTCATTTTCCAAAGGTAACATTGACCAAATTGTCTTATGGATTTTGGTCACTTGATGCCATCCACAGTATTTCAGCTGATCGCCCCATAATTCACTCACAATGCACAAAATTCCTGCCCAAATGTCACTTATATTGTATTCACTTGGTGGCGGTTAATATAATAGACACACGAACAAACCTTCCGCCTGGTCTCCCGTCTTACTTCCCCAGCCCAGGTCTTCCTACCCATTAGCCCCGATACTCTCTTGAATTTCTTCGCAGATAAGGTCACTAACCTCCATGCCTCTCTCCCTCAGCCTTCTGTCCCGGCTCCTGCCATTCTCCCTGACTTCCCGCCTCAGCCGCTTATCGTTTTCCCTGCTGTGACCGCGTTGGAGCTTACAGCCCTGCTCTTGCGTTCTAAGAAATTGGGCCCCCCAAAGGACATTTTCCCGCCTAAACTGTTATAAAAAAATTCTGCCTGCTATCCTCCAAACGCTTCTTCACCTGTTCAGCACTTCACTTGCAACTAGTCTTGTTCCCTCTTCCTTCAAACGTGCCCACATCCGTCCGATTCTTAAAAAGCCTCAACTGAACCCGTCTGAACCCTTCCAATTATCGCCCGATTTCGCAACTTCCTTTCCTCTTTAAGGTTCTGGAGAGACTGGTTGTTTCACGCATCAACAGTCACATGTTGGTCTGTAACATTGATGAAACCTATCAATCTGGTTTCAAGTCAGGTCACTCCACAGAAACCGCCCTTCTCAATGTGTCCGATTGCTTACGAAAAACCGCGGACAGTGGTTGTGTCTTCATCCTCGTTCTACCTGACCTCTCCTCTGCCTTCGATACTATTGACCATACCGTCCTACTTGATAGTCTCCACTCTTTTCTCGGCATATCAAGCACCGTGCTTGACTGGTTCCGCTCTTATCTCTTCTCTCGTAACCAATCCGTTGTGATTGATGACGTTTGATCCGACTCTACCCCCATTCGCTTTGGATTGCCACAAGGCTCTGTCCTTGGTCCTCTACTATTTCGTATCTACCTTCTCCCTCTTAGTTCCCTTCTCCGTAATCTCGGTCTATTCTTCCACCTCTATGCTGATGACACTCAAATTTTCTTTTCCTCATCCCCCACGTCTCTTGCCTACTCTATCAATGACCTCTTGGCTGCCTACTCCTCCATTTCTGACTAGCTCTCTACCAACTTCCTCAGGCTTAATCACTCCAAAATTGAGGTCCTCCTCATCGCACCCCTGCTATTGTCAAAAAATCTAAATCTCTCTTTCCCTCGCTTACTCTTGGCGGTAATACTATCATTTTCTCTGACTGCGTTTGGAATTTGGGTGTTGTTTTTGATGGGCATCTCTCTTTCAAGCCTCATATTCGCAATGTCAGCAAATCCTCTCTATGTTTCCTTTGTAACTTCTCTCGTATTTGCTCTCACTTTGATCGCCAAAGTCTTGAGACTGCTGTTCACGCCTTCATCACCTCACGCCTTGACTACTGTAACTCTCTGCTTGTGAATCTGCCATCCTGCTCTCTCTACCCCCTTCAACTTGTACAGAACTATGCCACCCGGCTTCTCCTCTGTCGCCCTCGCTTCTCTCCCTCGAAACCCTTGCTGCATGAACTGCACTGGCTCCCTGTCAGATCCCGTACTCACTTCAAGATACTTCTCTTCACATTTAAGCCCCTAAACAACAAGGCCCCTTCTTACCTCTCTTCTGCCCTCTCGCCACGCCATGTCCCTCGGGCCCTTCAGTCATCACATGCACCTCTTTTAAATATTCCTCGTTCATCCCTCTGCTCAATGGGGGGCTGCTCCTTCTCAATCTGCGCACCTAAGTTGTGGAATGCTCTTCCGGCTGAAATCAGGTCTTGTCCCTCTCTTACTACATTTAAACGTCTCCTAAAAATGCATCTTTCCAGAATTGCCTTCTCCCCCTCTTGAATTTCCATTGAATTTCCATTCTCATCTCAGCACAACGTGCGCTCTGGGAAGGCCTCAGGCCTTGAAGAGCACATTACAAAAGACCTATTATTATTATCATAAAGGTGAAAAAGGCAAGAATAATAAGAAGTTTTACATACTTATTGGCCTCTACTCATCTTTTATAGAAACGACCAAGTCAAGTTAATGAAAGTGATGCAATGTGTGGTAGGTTTTCATAGGTCTTAAATTGTTTACTACTTTGCCCTGGTGTTGAGGGCATCACTAGTATTTCTCTCTTTTAAATTTTTACTTTCTTATGTCTCATCCTTCTATAGATTTGATGACTGCCCATCCCGGTCATGTTCTTCCTAATGTTTGAATATTTTACTAACTCTCAAGTTGGTTCCTCCGTCGTGGCTTTCGAGCCTTTTAAGTCATGGTTTGCTAACTGGTTGGTTGTCTCTTCGTAATTTATGTTTTCGTTTGTTATTTTAGCGTTGGGCATTTCGCCTCTTTTAGTCAAGCTTTATATATTTGTTGTTTCTTTAACTTTATCTGAATGCAGTTTAAATATTAATTTGGGCACTTGCACTTTTTTATCTATGTTCTTTATAGTTTTTATTATTTACTAAAGTATTTTATGTTTGTTGTTTGATTATTCTCTTATTTTAATTTAAAATTACATTTGGGCACTTCGCCTCTTTTTATCTGTTTGTAAATTTTGTTGTTAATTTTTATTTTATTTATAATTTAATAAAAAGGAGATGGTAAAAATAAACAACAAGAGATAATAAGGATAATTAAAAGATGCAAAGTGCCCAAGTTATTAGGACACAAAAAAAATAAGTAAAATAAACAAACTTACAGACTGGTTTGTAACTTCTTTCTTTTTAAATAGAAATAGGATCAGTAAACTGAGGTTTCGTATTCCCCTTCTTTCTGAATTTATTTTTATTCTTGAAGGAGCAAAATTTCTGTTAATGTTTAACTTTTATGGGAACATTATTCAAATACCGTTACTAGAATTAATCTTATCCAAATTTGATGTGAATATCCTATTTAGTATTTTTTGATACTTTTTTATTCCGCAGGTTTATAAGATTGTCCTCATAAACGTTTGTGGGTTTTTAAATGAAATATTCTGTAATTTTCACTGTCTTTTCAAACTTAAATGATAAATTAATATATTCATCCTTTAATGAATAAGATTTTTTCTAAATCAAGCAGTTTTTTAGCTATAAATTGCATACGGGTTAGAAAGTAGCCATAAAAACAGCCAATTAGGCGTAAAATGGCGAAATTTCTTGGGCATTTTGAACCAGGTAAGGAATTTCGTCATTTTACGATCAGGTAGAAGGCAATTAAGTTTTCACTACACCGTAAATAGACAAATTCCTTAGGAAGATTTTAGCTCTTAACATTTACAAATCATTAAAAACGGGTAGACAATTCTGAATTCTCTTAACGACCTTCTCAAATGAACGAGCATGCAATGTTCCTTTTATCAAAGTCATTTCCTTCTTAAACTTCATCTTAAATGGCGAAAGTTGGCAATATTAAGCCAGTAAAGTTTAGCACCCGTTTACCTCAAGCAGCAATCCGGCTCAGCTCAGTTGAGAAGTGGGAGTTTATTGGGATTATAATTGGAGGAATTAGAGAACAAGGAGAAAACGTTCATTTACCTTATTTTCAAAATAATTGACCATGACCCCGAGGAAAATTCCGCTTTCTCGAAGACGCTCTCGGCCGTGTCTCATTAAATAGACAAAAATTCTAATTTTTAAATATTCGAATATCATCATTATCGACCAAAATAGCTCATTATCCATCGCTTTTCTCTACCCGAGCTCAACCTACACTACGCGGACTGCCAGCAATGTGGAATTTATCATGCACTTTGGAATTAGAGTAAACGCTCCGGACCAATGCGTGTAATGCCAGCTGACACATGTTTCACACATTATAAACCAGCCAAATGCACTAAACCAGATGCTATAAATCCAATATTGCCTCACTCTCTCCGCAAACCTAACGACAACCAACTCGAAGCGGAGCCTATCATCTCCTCCGTAGCTTCTCTTTTAACATTTTAGGAGGACTTAAATTATGAGTCTTTGGTAAAAGACCATCGAGGTGTCTCTTTTTTCAGAGGCTTTATGAGAAGAGAAGATGAAATCGTGGGAGTATCTGCACCCTTGCTTCAAAAGTCTAATCAAACAAATATGGATGCTGGTTTCGCCCTATTTAAAAATTAATCTTTAACCATCTTTATGGGCATCAATGAGTAAAGCTATCAAATAACTTATAAGTACCTTCATATGTAAATAGCTAGAAAACATACACAGAGAATCATAAAGGCCACTTATGCAACAAATAAGACTGTAGAAATCACTATTCTAAAAAAAATACATAAACATAAATCTCTTATCCACAATTTCAGGAATGAATCAAATATTATTACGCATGCTTATGTTGGTCGGTTTTGTGTGTCAAAACATATGTATATTTGGAACTATGGAAACATTTTTTGTTCGAGTCTCATCTCTGATTGTATCAAGTCATTTGAGTTTCAATATATATTTCCACCTCATCGTGCAACCCTAAGGTAAATAAGACTTGAATCGTGACACCCATTCGGCCAGCGATCTATGTTAGCTATTTCTTTAACGGAACTATGGTATATATGTGGACTCCTCGCACACATACGTGCATATATATAAATATGAGTTATATGTTACACAGAAACAGAGAACATAGATCTTACAGGAAATGAGAGAAGCCACGAGAAAAAAAATGCCGCCCCGGCAGAGGCTCGAATCATTACCAACACGACGAGAGTTTTTTTCGTGGCTTTTCTCTGTCATTTCCCGAAAGATCTCTGTTATTCTGTTTCTGTATAATATTTAACACGGATTTCTTTTATCAAGCAGCATAAGCCTAATTGTGGTAGATACTCGCCAGTTTGCACGCCAACCACAACTGACCGATAATTTTCGCTGGTAAAAAGAAGAAATGCGTTCATTTTTCAGTATCAATATATATATATATATATATATATATATATATATATATATATATATATATATATATATATTAGTGTAGTTGGGTAGCAGTCTTTCTTGAATGCAAATTTTGTTGAAGACCATTGTGTATTTTGCCGTAATTAATTTCCTTTGGAAACTTTCTTTTCTTCTAACTATCTTTTTATTACATCTTGTAGATGGTGGATTACTTGTCCAGTATTCATCTCTGTTTTAAATTAATGTGTTTGGTAAAATCCAAACTAAATTGCTAAGCTTTTGATCTTATTCAATCATCTTCGGAGCGTTTTGAAATGTTCTTGCCTCCTTTACCAATGTAATAAGTGAAGTAAGGATCTGGCAAAAAGTGAAAGAAAACGATTTTTAAGGGGTATTTATTCCGCCTTGGTTAAACGTAACGTTAAAAGAGATGAGCCCCTCCTGGAGGGGAATTTTTAAAATAGTTTTAATGTGCGATTCCAGCTTGACGCTTGACTGTTGATGGCCGGCTTATCTTCATTTATTAATATGGCTTAAAAAATGTTAAGCTTCGCTTTATTAACCTCTTTTCTTTTAATAATGGTGTTATCAACGAGTATATCTCTCGTTAGGTAAATATTATGTACACTCTCCATATAGTTCTTAGGCCCTCTGCTTTGTAGATGCATAGGTAACTGTCTCGAAAGTGTGGTAGTTGTCATGCCAATATATTTAGAGTTTTTATAAAGCTTACACTCTTTATCGGTGCAGGTGAACTCGTAAACTATGTTGGTTGACTTGATATTCAAGGAGTTTAAGCAGATGATATTTTTTATCAGAAGATTGCTGGCTTTTGTTGTTTTATAATAGATGATGAGTTGAATTTTATCCGTTTGATTTTTAACCTTGATGTTACGGTTAATAATCTCCTTGATGTTTTTTGTTTTTGTTCATCTATTTTATAGGCCGTTTACATCTGGTTTCTGTAATACACTTTGATGTTGTTGGCTTCTCCATGATTACTTTCCGCATGTTTGTGATGGTTATTTAAAAATGATTGGAGTTGTTTGTCAATCATACTGTTTGAGAAACAATTATTCACGAGTATTTGCTGTACTAGTTCAATCTCTTGGTATAAAAAGTTCCCACGTAGAGCAGCATTTATAAGCTCGGCGGATGTATGAGCCGATTAAGCTCATTTGTACCTTTTAGGGCATTCACTCTCTGCATTGAGGCATCTTCCCATGTCCGGACCTTTCCTATGTGCTTTAGTGATGTTGTTGCCATTGATGTTATGAACCTCAACATCCAAGAAAGGGAGTATATTGCCCGTGCTCAATTCATAAGTGAATTTTAGCACGGAGTTCTGCTCAAAATGTTGCTTGATATTAACGAGATGTTCTTCGTTTTGGACGTTGATGTAGATGTCATCTACGTATCGGCAATATGTGTCTGGCTTATTTTCCATGATGTCCAATAATCTCTCCTTGAGTTGACCCATGTAATAGTTGGCGAACGTTGGCCCTAATGGTGACCCCATAGCCACTCCATCCACTTTCGTGTATAGTTTACCGTCCAGTGTCCTGAACGGCGCCTCTGCTGTGCATGAACGTAACATGCTCCTTAAGATGTTTTGGTCAAGATTTGGAGGAGACATTGTAGGATGGTGGTACACATTTTTTATAATGATGTCGATGATCTGAGCGATAGGCACATTCGTGAACAGGCTTTCTACGTCAAGGGATTATATTAGTCCAGACGGTGTTGTAGCGTGGAGTATGTCGATGAATTCCTCCGTGGGTTCTATACTATATTTCGAAGGGATGTACCGTTTTATTAATAATGGGCCTCAATGGGTTGTGCGGCTTATGAATTTTTACATCGCCATACAGATAGCCTGGTGTGTAATCACCGATGATCTTTTGGAAGTCAAGTCTCCCGATGAGTGCATTAGCTTTAGTTATTTGTCCATTTATTTTCTTTTTTAAGTCTTCTGTTGGATCTTTTTTTAAGCGTTTAAATTTAGTGTTGTCACTTAAGATGATATTTAATTTGTTGTTATATTCTTCTTTGTTTAGAATGACAAATCCAACATATACGTCATTTTAAACAAAGAAGAATGTAAATTAATTAAGGCAAAAATACACAATGGTCTTCAACAAAATTTGCATATATATATATATATATATATATATATATATATATATATATATATATATATATATTCATTAACTAGCTGAAAAACGTCTAGTTATGATTGAGGTAACCAGTAGTTTTACTCACTAAATTTTAGAATGTGTGAGGAATAAACCTGTTAATAACTAATCAATATGCACACATCCATTAAATAAGTAAGTTCATATACGCTCTACAATGTTAAACCTTTTGAATTCGCTTATTTAACATGATATAAGATTAGCGGCCATCATGTAAATGAGGCTGCTTATCCTTATATTGTTCTTTAGTTGTAAGTTTACGGGATTTAAACTGTAAGAAAACAACAGAGCCCAAGGGAAATATTCATGGTGCTAGAACGAAAAAGACCCTTGACCCTACCAGCCTGCTTTCTATGGCCCAATGAATGCAGGAAAACTTTGGAATGAGAAAACTGCATGGTAGTAGGATTCAGTATGCTCTGAATAAGGTTTAAGAGATTTACCCCTCTTCTAGTCTCTAGCGCTATAACCCGTCTCGTTTCAAGACTAATCAAACATTGGTAAGGATAAATCATATTCCTTCATTTTTTGAATGTGCTTTGGACAGTTTACGTTTCCAAAGTTTTCCCATAGTAATATTCGGAGTAAATTGTGATAAAGAAGTGTATAAACACACATAATTTTGCCCTTACTTTGACATTGGTACCAGCAAGAGCTGCACATCATCCCGGGCTGCGTATTCATCAGGAAAGTACTTTCATTGGGTTGACTTTAACTCTCTGATGGTGGCTGAGAACTTTGTGGTGCGCTTTCCCTTCGCTCACTCTCAGTACTAACATATATTTATTTAGTTTATTTTTTTTAAGGACTTTCCCCTCAAGAATTTGTCTACCCGCACTTTGTAGTCAGAAGAACAGTTCTTACCTGTAAAGAAGGAGACATGGTGCCTGGGTGGACTGGTCGCCATTCCGTGATCACATAGTGACGGCGTATAATAATAATAGGTTATCACCGCCCTACTCGTTATTGGACTCGTCTATCTCTATTCTCTTATTACATACCTGCCTACCATTTTCCAAATTGCTCCTCTTCCATAAACTTCGTGTCTGCGCGGTGCACTTTCGTCCTCTTAGGGGTACTTAGGCAAGTGGCACTGTATACCTTCTGCGAGGGCCAAAAGCCCGCCGGCGGATGTTACTATTGGGCATAGGGTGTTTTTGCACGTAGACTCTACTCCACTTCTTCTAGTACACATATAAGTTGGCTCCGTTGGTCCCATCCATTTTTGTTAATGCTCGAGTACAAATTCAACTAAATTACTGGCTGAAGCTCATCTTAACTAAAACCCGTGAGTCGAGTATCTGTAAATGATCACATTAATGAATTTTCAGATCCTATGGAGACTTTTCTCTTACCATCCTGAGGCATTGTGATGTCAGAGTATCTACTTCGCATGATTTTTATTTCTTACTAATATTGGGCCTCAGCAGGCGCATAGATTTTCGCTTTCAAGCGCGGCCTCGTCCCCCTTAAGTGTTGGGGAGGACGAAGGAAAAGTGACTTCCCTTCGACTAGTGGATGGCCTCCGATCTCAAAATGTGACAAAGGGTATTCTCCTTTGCCATCTTTAGAGCTGCCCGCCAGCACTGCCACCTCAGAAAATTAATTGACTCCAACCATCTTATTTCAGGGGACCCGCCAACGCTCTTCTATTGGATATGAAGTTTACTCCTCTTCCAAATCTACAGGTGCGGTGGATTCCCGCTCACCCTTTTCTTAGGAGCTGTCCAAGGGCGATTCCTTCTTTGAAACAACGTCGGTCCTAACTTTATTATCACAGGAGACTCTCATTTGAACACGCCTGCGGCCCAGAATCGAGTGATTTCGGTGGGAGCAAGTTGACAGGCCGACCTTCCTAGAGGACCAAAGGACAACGAGTCCAGCCGGGTTGTGTCCCCTACTGTTGTAATGACAGTCATTCGGAAGTTAAAGAGGGACGATGTGCCTGCTACTTTCTTTCCCAATGGAGGTTGGCTCGCCGGCTTAAGACGACAAGACTGAAGAGTCCTCGATTGAGAACAAGGGGACTTTGTGGTGATGGACACATAGAGGAGCACCCTAAGTTGAACATGTTCCGAAAGTGACCCTTCCCCAAAGGCCACGATCTTCCATGGTGGTGAACCTGGTCTCAGTGTCAAAACTTGAGCCCTTATCCTCTCCTGTGTAAGCTCACCATCCTCCTCTACAAAAAAAAGGAAGAAGTAGAAGCAGAAAGAATGTGGTCATTAGCCCATCTTTACGGATTCGTAAAGCTGTCCACCGAATGAATAATCGGCTCCTAGGTCGTCATCCATGGCTAGACCGTAGAACTTTGAAAGCCACTGGACTTTACCTCTCGTTTCATGACCGGACAACGACAGTGATTCTGACGCTGTATCGTATGCCATGCTTTGAAACTTAGGTGAGTAAGCCATAGCATTTCTGCAAGAATTGTTCAACAGGATCTGGATAGAGAGCCCCTCCCCTCATACACTCTCTGACGAATGGCTATTGTGATGCTTTTTGGCAATTCTGGCAGAGATCACTCAATCTAGGCTGGTTTGTGGGCAATTTCTCTAACCTCCTGCATGTGGAAATTGATGGCGTAATGATTAAATTTTAGAATAGCCCTTTTCCTGGACAGCAGAAGACACCTGTTTCCTGCACAGTACGGCCTTCGCAGGTTCCACTTCACGTCGGAATCTCTGCTCAGACATGAAAATGCTGTCTGCGAGGCTTTCCTTCGTAGAAAGCACAACCCAACCGTGTTTTCTGAATTTGAGAAGGCATATAATAGCTCATGATGATACTGTATCATGGAGAATCTCCCAAAGATTAAGGTTGAAACGACGTCTCTCAATCTTTAGTTCGGATATTGTGTGAGATTGTAGATTACACAAACGCTTAGAGAAAGCCCTCTCCGGCCCAATGTTGAAGAAGGAGGGTACATCACACGGAACTTCCAACTTTTTACCCTGAATATCAAGGCTATTGATTCGTGACTGGACTTCTGATCTATCCATGGCTGTACCTCCACATAAACTTGCTTATAATCTCTACTCCATTAGTTTCCTACTGATCCTTTATTTGTGTCAAGTTTGACAACGGGTAAGAGTACTACACATCGGCAACCGAGCGTGTATTGCGGAAGATAGACTCGATACACTACACTAGTATTAGCTTAGTGACCGAAGTTTTAGCTCGTCGGGCATTGAGAGCCTACTTCTCGATGCTGGGCAGATTACAGTCGCCCAGCTTGCTACAAAATGCATCAGGCGCTTGTACGTGCTTATACGCGCTTGTACACCTCCTTGCTCATTCGCCAACAGGTCTCGCTGCATCCGCGCCGATCTCGACGGTGGTTATACCAGCAATAATTTTAATCACATTTTTCTGCCAATTTTAATTCGGTTTTTGATGCTGATTTCAAATATATAATCCATTTAACCTACATGCTATAGGTATTCTGTAATTTCTATTTTCTCGTTTCTCCGAAAACTGCCCTCCGGACGGACAGAGAGGGCGCTTGTAGAAAGCAAATACTTCATAGGACATAGTAGTAAGATAGTAATAAGTATTATTGTGCAAAATATTGACATTATTATTTCTTTTTTCAGGTCTCATGTTAGAGTGATGGCTTCCTCAAGAGGAAATTGTGTTAATGATCCAGACACCTTCTGCTACATATGTGGCTGTTACATGCTAGTTCGTCAAAGGCGCAATATATCAAATTTTGTGATTCGCACTTATAAGGAATATTTTGAAGTTCCTCTTGGCGATTAAGATAAGAAGTGGGCCCCACAGGCTCTTTGCAATAGTTGGGTGGAACATCGTCGTGAGTAGACGAAAAGAAAGAGAATGGACTTTCTTTTGGAATGCCCATGGTGTGGCGAGAGCCAAAAGATCATGTATCGGACTGTTATTTCTGTCTGGTGGCTACGAAAGGGATTGACAAGAAAAATCGGCACAAGATCAACTACCCGAATATTCCCTCGGCGATCCGGCCAGTACCTAATTCTGAGTCTATACCAGTTCCGATTTTCAGTGGATATGCTTCCTTCGAGGATGAAAATGATCTATTTGATATGGACGTCCATGGAATGGATTCAGAGTCTGCAGATTCATCATCAGATGTTGAACAGTCATTAGCTCCTCACTGTTTCAATCATGAGGATTTAAATGACTTGATACGTGATTTGGTGGTCTCCAAGAAAGCTGCAGGACTTTTAGCCTCCAGGTTGAGTGAAAAACATATGCTTGACAGGTTGGTACGGGTATCATATTACCAAACAATGGAGAGTACATTTTTTAAGTATTTCTCTAAGGACAAACAATTTGTATACTTCCCTGATGTTCCTGGTCTGTTTACCAAGTTGGGACTTGGCACCTATAGCCCTGCTGAGTGGAGACTGTTTTTGGATAACTCCAAGCGTAGCCTCAAGTGTGTCCTTTTGCATAATGGCAATGGCTTTTGGTGCAATTCCTCTCGGTCACTCTGTCCAGCTGCGAGAAACTCACGATGACATAAGAATGGTCATGGATTTACTTAAGTACCATTAACACAATTGGATCATATGTGTAGACCTTAAGATGGTCAACTTCCTCTTTGGCCAGCAGAACAGATATACAAAATTTCCATGCTTTATCTGTTTGTGGGACAGCCCCCAAAAGATTGGCCAGCTTGGGAAACTTTGGAAGCAGGAATGCTAAACATTGTTAATGAGCCAATCGTAAGGCGAGAGACGATCGTTTTTCCTCTACTTCATCTCAAACTGGGGTTGATGAAGCAGTATGTCAAGGCGTTAAGCACTGCCAATGATTGTTTTTAATACATAGTTTCGGCGTTTCCTGCTTTGTCATACGAAAAAATAAAAGCAGGAGTATTTGATGGTCCCCAAATCCGAAGACTTCTGATTGATTCTAGATTCGTGTACACCATGAATGAAAAAGAGAAGGCAGCCTGGCTCTCATTTTCGGCCGTTGTTCGTAACTTCTTTGGAAAAAAAAGTGCATAACTACGAGGATCTGGTTACTAATACGCTTTTAACATATCGTGATCTGGGATGCAATATAAGTGTGAAGCTGCATTTCCTAAATAGTCACCTCAACCGATTCCAAGAGAATCTGGAAGCCCTGGGCGACGAAAAGGGGGAACGCTTCCATCAGGATTTGATGAAGATGGAAGAGCGCTACTAAGGTCATTGGGATCGACACATGATGGCGAACTACTGTTGGACGATTAGAAGAGATCAGCCAGAGAAGAATTACAAGAGAAAGAGTTACAAACGCAAATTTTTGTCCCATTGAAATCAGGAAGAGGTCCTCCAGCCTGATGTACGGTTATTAATAAATTAGCATCTACTTGATTACAGTATTTATAATCCTAATGTAAAATTTAAGTTTATTCTCATATACAATAAAATGCTTGTGCAAAAAAACTTGTTTTACTATAAATAACGCAAAAGGATGATTCAAAATTACTTCAGGGCATGATGTTAAGCGTGATAAAACAAAAACTATTGTATAATAATAGTTATTGCTATTACGAAAATTCTGTAGCATTTAGAGAGAATCTGATTCCTAATTTGAATTCAGTATGCTCGAATTAGGTAGGAAAATGTACTTTTGCCAATTCACCAAATACATTTTTCCCAGTGTAATCGAATTATTTTATGTTTAGGGCTAGAGAACTCTTTACCTAGATCGTGGTAGCTCTTGGACCGGTGCCACCTTTGGAGGGTACCATTTTTTATTATTTTTCGTCACGCCTCTGCTCCTAAAGCTTCCAAGCGCCGGATGTAATGCGTGGGACCTAATAGAGCACACTTCAACGGTATTCATCTCGGGCCGACGGAAAATTTTCTCGCTACTCTTTATGTGGTTGACTTTTCGATCTCTTATGGTGCGTCCAAAATGCCAACTTTTGAGCGTCGAATTCAGCAGCCTTTGAAACACATCTTTTGTTATGCTAAACTGCACAGATTTAATTTTTCCTTAGCCAAAAATGAGATGGTGTAATTTTTTTTTTACCTATGTTTCACATGGGAGGCACCCGCGCCATGGACATTCTTTATTCCCTGACGTTCAGCACTTGAGGTGCTGTTTGGGCAAAAACATTTCTTTTCTACCGATCCTTTGTTAGTTCAAAGTTTGAATACGTGAGTTTTACTCATCTGCACACAAGCGTATAGTGCGAAAGGTGGACTCGATTCAACAGATTAGTGGTCTTCGTACGTCCCCCAATAAGAGCCAATTTTTCAATGGCTAGAAGATGTCCCTCTCTCTCTGCTGTGCACATTGCATTATGCACTTCTACGAGTGGACCTGGCGTATGCCAGGTCATCAAAATCTCGCACATCATCCATTGCCGAACTCGACGGTGTCTATGCTGCCGAGAGACGCCAGTCATAACTTAAGCCCTTTGTGTTTAGGGAAAGGAAACGCCTTTATAGATCTCTCTGTAGCTGTCGGGTATGATGACGCCTCTGGTTCTGCTTATGACAACACCCTGATACTTTTACCTTTGGCCTGTTCTCACCGCGCCGCTGTTTCCAAATCTACCACTGCGCTAAGAGTAATGCTTTTGGGGAACTTTGAGCACATTTTTTGCTAAGCTAAATCCGTGGCTGTGTAGAAGGATGGTTTCAAGTTCCAGAAGGAGGCCGGCATCTACGCCCTCTTTCCTCTCCTTGAAGTCATTGGGGCACCGCCATGATTTTATCGTAGCATCGGGTGAAATATACTGCTTCGTATAAGATTAAGTTGCCGTGGCGGGTTAGAAGACCCTATTGTAATCTTTAACGACTTACAAAGCGCCCTGAGTGCTCTAAAACCATTGGAATCTCCAGACAGCCTGGTTCCTAGTATCCATAACACCATGGTTGCCTTGGGCAAATATTAATATTATTTTCTGCTGAGTTCTTGGAAATGTAGGAATTGCGGGAAAGGATCGCACCGATATGGGCATAATGAGTCAGCAAAGTCTGGGCGACCAGACCAACATTTCGCTCTTCCTTACTCTGACTACACATCAGTAATCAGTGGCATATTCCAGGAGGTCGGGCAAAAAAGATGGGATACAACGGAAGGGAACTTAAAGTTGCATACCATTGAATCGATATTGTTGCCATGGACCTACTTCTAAATGCCGCGATGGCTTCAGGTTGTACTCAGTCTTCTTCGAATTAGGCAGACTCGCAAAATGCAACGACATTTCCTGTATCACATCCCTGATCCTTACTGTGACGTTTGAATTGTCTTAAGGCTGTTCGGCACATTCCTTTTAACTGTCCTATTGTGGATGATCATCGCACAAGTTAGCAGTCCAGGTAACGGAAGAAGCGGAATTGCTCCCTCTTGTTGCTCTTACATGGGCCGAGTTCTTGAACACAAATGTCTGTGAGGACTTCTTTGTAGACGCCACTACGTCAGTGTTCCTCTATTTAGAGAATGCCTATAATACCGCACAGCGCTAAAACATACTGTTGCCTCTCCACTTGACGAAGGAGACGTGAAGGCTCCAAATTATTTTTTTCTGAATTTCTGCGAGATTGTCGATTCCGGGTACAAATGTGAGAGCCCTCTCCAGTCCTATGCAGGAAGAGTAGGGCGCCCCGCAAAGAATTGTCCTCAGTGCTGCATTTATTGCCCGGAGAAACAATGATGTCAATACGATGCTGCTGCAAGATATTCTCACTATGCTCTACTTAGATGACCTTTCAATCACTTTGGTCCGGGCCAGATACCAACTCCTGTGTGTCGACTCCAAAAAGTATTATAATGCATGTCTGCCTAGGCTGAAATGAACAGGTTTCGGTTTTCGATGGCAAAGAAAAAGTTGGTGCACTTCTGCCAACATCAACGCCTTCACACCGACCGGGATTTGTTCCTTGAAGTTGTTTATTCGCACTGTTTCCTGGGTTTGTTTTGGAAGTAGCTCTGACCTGGGAGGCTCATATTCGCATTCTTAGGAATTCCTATACCTGCTACCATGACATGCTTTGTTCCATGACGTTCAGCACTTGTTGTGCTGATAGGAATAGTGACTTACTTTTCTACCGATCCTTTGTTCCTTCCAGGCTTGACTAAGGATGCGAGTTTTACGCATCCGCATTCGCATCAAAGAGTGCACAGGGCAAAATGAACTCGATTCACTACACTTTTACCCGCCAGGAAGACGGTAAGTTCTGGTGTTGATCGCATGATAATCCGACGGGGCTCTAACCCTCTTACGCTTCACCTAATAAATATAGAGTTATAATATGAATATTTCTCTATTTAACAATGATTTACTACTTATTATATGGCTTATTACCTAATTAATTGATTTGTGTGCTCAATTTCAGGATTTCATAGATCCACCAAGCGCTCATTTGTGGGGGTTGCTCACTGGGACATACGAGGGGCGGTCAATAAGTTTTGCATTTCGGATATAAGGAAACGAGATATGAGGAAAAGTGTTTTATTATTTTTCAATATAACTACGCTCGACTTCAATGCACTTGCGCCACTTGTCCCTGAGGCTTTGAATTCCCGACGACCAGAAATCTCCCGACTGCTCTTCAATCCACTCCTGGACGGCGAGCTGGACATCTTCCTCGTCTCCAAACAGGTGTCCACGCAGTGCTGCCTTGAGCTGGCGGAATAAAAAGTAGTTACTAGGGGCCAGATCTGGATTGTAGGGGGGGAGATGGTTGAGCTCCACGAATCCGCACTCGCGCAGGGCAGCTTGTGCAACTCTGGCCTTGTGGACTTTGACGACGTTGAAGTCAATCATGGGGCGTGAGGTTTCTAGAGACCCAACGGGCAGAGTCCTTGGTCATGGCCAAATTGTCGTGGATGATGTTGATAACACTTCCATGTGATATTCTAAGTTCTCACTCGAATTCTTCGACCTTCATCCATAGATTTTCAAGGATCATCCTCTCCACACGAGCTACATTGTCCTCGTTGGTCACGTCTGACGGGCGTCCTGGACGAGGGTCATCTTCAAGGGACTCACGACTATGAAGGAACTCCCTATTCCAGCGAGCAATGGTTGCATAGGAAGGAACGGTATCGGTGTACACTGCAACCATGCGTTCATGGATCTCTTTTGCATTCTTGCCTTCCTTGGTCAAAAATTTTATCACTGCGCGGTGCTCAACCTTCTCCATTGTTGAAAAATTTGTAACTGACGATCTGCGATCAGCTACTGTTTCTTAAATAGACGAGGCAGGAGCATGTTGCTGCAGGTCTTGACTTGTCATAACACCCCCACAAACAGCCATCCTCCTTCCTCTGATTTGCTATACTGATTTCCAAAACTTATTGACCGCCCCTTGTACCTATGCTGCAATTTTGGTACCACAGGCCTTCTTTCCTTCCAATCTGAATGCTATAGACAAGCCCACAGAAATTAGGAACGTAATAGATGTTATCAACCCATGAAAATCAACGAAAATCGAGAAGAATATTATATTATCCTACACAGGAAAGAGGGGCTTTAGATATGCAGAGAATGACTATGAATCAAATCCCGCACTAACTAAAAACATTGGCCGAAACGCTTATACATATACCTGGTGGCCCCTCAAAATGACGCAATTGTAAAAAGTTAATATCTTCCTATTCATGAAAATTTTCATATGCAAGATACTTTTGATCTATCCTTTACAAATCCATGAAACGAAATATAGATCTTTTTTATAGTTTTCTTGCTCACCCCTACCACCAGCCTATCTCTCGGGTACAAATATCCTCTGGCGGCAGACACACCTGAAATTGTAGTTTATCTTTTGTCAATCATGTACGTTTTTGTGTACGTGATCACAGCTCCTGCCTTGAGTTGACGTGTGTAAACCTTTTGCACATTAAGTTGTCTTGTATCTCTATGTTGTATGCATTACTTTATTTTTGTTGTACAATAGTAAAGATTATTATGTTTCATCCAGTTTGAAATCTACAACCTCCAAGTTAGTTGAATTAATTGACCAAGGAAAATAGTCATTCTTACTCGATTTAGTGAAACCCACGCTTAAGTGGATCATTCAGGGCAAGGCCAATCGCAGAGTGTTCCCTACCGTGTCAAAGGAAGCAAGCGGAGGTCAGGATATCCAACCTAACCTTAAACATAGAATAATATATATATATATATATATATATATATATATATATATATATATATATATATATATTAAACTGGATTCAAGGTTTTATGGGGTTTGGTTCTGGTTATCAGTTAACTGTGGAGAAACAATCTTCTTGCATAGGCTACTTACAATTAAAATTTTGTTTACAAGAACGCATTGACTTTTTGAATTTATTTATTTATAAGTTCTAAAGAATTTTATATTTTTGTGACTGCTTCACTAATTCTCCTAAGCAGAATTCCTTTTTCTTTCTGGCACCATATACTCTGCCATATTTGACAAATTCACCTGGAATTACTTTTTTTTGTTCATTTGTTTTATTTGGCGTACTTGAGGGGTAGACGTCGAGGCCATCGTCTTAATCACAGTAAGGCGATTTTCTAAACTCTCGACTCTAGAAATTATTCCAAGTAAGCGAACCGAATAAAATTCGAATCGTGTGAAATAATTAGTTGTGTTATTTATGGTTTCTTTTTCCGTTGTGATTTTATTTTTGGGTAAGGCAAAACCTATTTGCACTTCAGTTAGTGCTTCTAAGTAAGATTAATCGAGTGAATTAAGATTAAATCGGGTTAGCCACTCCGCTAAGTTCTTTTGTTATGTTTTTTATTCTTTATTTTGCGTAAAAGATTTTAAACACGACAGTATGTCGTCTTTCGAAGTTTTCAAACCACATTGCGTCTCTTGGACTAAATAGGAAGGATCAAATGGCGTACATTACGAGGAAGAGTGGAAAGAAGGTAAAGAGAAGAAAACGAACGTGAAAAAAGAGAAGAGAAAGAAGGTGATTAAAAAAAGCGAGAAAAATGTATAGAAGAAAGAGAGCAAATTCCCTTATATGAAGTGTAAATGACTAGGGCCAGAAACGAAAGGATTTAAATTAATTCGAGCACCGATTTGCAACAAACCGCGTCCATTTAATTACATGTTTTCAAGGAAAACATGCAGCTATACCTCACTCATTTCGATAAAATTGGAAGTGACTCGGTGGGATATTGAAACAGATGGCGTAGCCAAGTTGTTGCCTTTACTTAGTACCAAGCTCAGGAACATTTCCATCTCAATCTCATCAGAGGCAACCATTTATTATTCCACATTAAAAGTCGAATTGCTTGCTGTCTATAAATAACTCGACTTTTACCTTGCAAGTTTCGGCACTGTCGGATCCACCCTAATTAAAAATTAGGTCAATTTGGATATTCCCTGCAGCGTAAATTTAATTTATGGCTAGACTCGTCCAAAGTTTCCCAGGAATATGATACTTTGGTTGTCTTCGTCTTTAAGAACCAACTCTTCCATCGGAGATTAGATTCTTCGTTAAAGACCAAAATTGCCTAACATTTAAAACGTGCATCGAGAAAGCGGATATATATGCGGCTAGTGATAATTGCTATCCAAAAGAATCGCACTCACCAGGGATAAGTTCATCAAGATGATTGATCCGTATAAGCCTAAACTCTTTCCTTGCCAGACAAACGTGAGATCAAACCCTTCTCCTCTAATCCCACTGCTTCGTCGTTCGTCAGGAGAACTATAATCTGTTACTCCTGTGTAGTAGAGGATCATGTAAGAACTAATTGACCTCAGAATTCTCAATTTAGAGGCGGCCACCCCCACCAGGTGCACAATATAAATGCTATGCCTGCTCAACCGTTGTCGCAACCAGAAGCACCTCTCACTTCAAGGGAACTGAGCCCCGCCGGCCATCAGAAGAACTTTCTGTTTGATAAAAGTTCTCCTGAAGATCTCCAATTCGAAACTGGCGCTGTGGATGGTTGCTGGATCTTAACTTTCGTGTGCGACATAGGATGCCCTGCATGGTGATATCCGATAGATTACTTCCACCTGTAGGCCTAAATCACGAAAAGTTTGAAACAGTGTACGATTAGCTGGGGCGCGCTAACAGATTCCCCATTGTAACATGCTACATAGAATGCGACTAATTCACTGGTTGGGCCGAGGTCGTCTGAGTGCCCATCAAGTTTTGCGCTGGCTCAAGCCGTGACCACCCGATTTCAAGCACTTAAAGAATCGGAATCACATGCACCTCTGGAAATCCCCGGCGATTAAGATTTCTCAAACGTCCCGAACGAAGACTTTATGAAAATCAGAAAGAGTACGAATCTTTTCTCCACCTCTAGATAAAGGCACAAAACAAGACGGAGAGTCCATTAGGGAAACAAGATAATGTCTTCCATTGCTAAGGATTACCTACTTTACCGCGTGTGCTCAGCAGCCAATAACACGAAGTCCCAAGTATTATGTGTCCCCCGCTCCCATGAAAAACTCATCCTTCGAACGCCCACGATAGTCTCTTCTCAAGTCATTTTAGCTAATCTAAGAAGGCACAACGGGTCTTTAAATATTTCTATTGACCAGGTGCATCGGACGAAATCCTGCGTTACTGTCGTTCGTGCGGCATCTGCCAGAAGACCACGATTAGAGGGCAAATTGAGCGAATGGGCCCTTACAGAAGGGCCCATTAATCTCCTAACCCTTCTACACAGTTGCGATTGACTTTATCGGGCCGATTCACGCACCTTCAAGTGAGGGCCATAGTTATGTTTTAACTCTGGTCAATTTTGCCACCAGATTCCACGAGGCTGTGCCACTTAAAAAGGTTGACATCATCTCTTGTGCTGAAGCACTCATCACTATTTTCTCCCGTGTCGGATCATGGCCGCCAATTTACTTCCCAATTGATGGAATATGTGGGAAAGTTGTTTATGAAAAAACCCTTGTTTCCGAATCCATTTCACCGAGCCGGAGATGAAATGTGCGAAAGGGTAAATGGCAGTCTCAAAGCCATTCCGAAGAAATTATGTGCCGAACAACCAAGGGAATGACACAGATATATTCCGATAGCTCTCTTTGCGTCTAGAATAATTCTCCATCTCACCTTGGATTTTGCTCCTTTTGAATTACTATACGGAAAGAATGTACGAGGCTCTCTGAGCATTTGGAAGCAGCTATTTACAAATCAAAAACTGGATCAAGAAATCCAATTTTTGTACTCGTATCTGCTCGAATTATGAAAGAGGTTTGAAAAATGCGCACAAATAGGGTATCAAAGTGTGGATGTTAGCCTAGATAAAAATAAAGCTAACTTCGACTACAAATCTGAAGTTAGAAAATTTAAGCCAGGTGAGGAAGTTTTGTTGTTGCTCCCAACTGAAAACAACAAATTACTGAGCCAATGGAAGGGTCCCTATCAAATGATCAAGAAACGCAGCCTCGTCGATTGTTTTCACCTACGACATAGAATATTATATATATATATATATATATATATATATATATATATATATATATATATATATATTAAACTGGATTCAAGGTTTTATGGGGTTTGGTTCTGGTTATCAGAAAACTGTGGAGAAAAAATCTTCTTGCATATGCTACTTACAATTAAAATTTTGTTTACATTATCTAATTTATTTTTTGAATCTATTTATTTATTAGTTCTAAAGAATTTTTTATTTTTGTAACTGTGCTTCACTAATTGTTCCAAGCGGAATTTCTGTTTCTTTCTGTCTCCATTTACTCTGCTATATTTGAGAGATTCAGTAGGATTCAATAGGAATTGGCCGAAGCCAAGGAGAAGAAAAATAGAGCAAACTACGTTTAAAGTGCATCATTAAGGGCATGGCCACGTTGCCTTCCGAGTCAAAGGAAGTAAGCGGAGGTCAGAAAATCATTCCTGACCTACGACATATGATCTAAAAATAACCCTCATGCCTTAATTTACATAATTTTGGGAAAATAATTCTAAACCTCTTTCCGTTCCAACCCTTTTTATTTTAAAGAAGTGCTAAAAAAGAAATAATACTTATTTTTAAATGTTTCATTATGTTTAAAAAGGTTGAAAAATTCACAGAGTTGAGCCGAGCCTTCGTTGAAAAGATAAAATATTCAGAGAATTTGATTTTATGACGTCATACAAAGTAAGAATTCATAGCTAATTATAAAATGGGTGCAGAGGTAGGATGAGGGGAGTGGTCGTTGGTTGGTCATGAAATTAATCTTTAAGAATAGTTTTCATCTATTATTTTTAAATTACATAATATGTGAATACGTAAGGATCTGCTGAACGGATTCACATAGTAGCTATTCCACGAATTATAGGCGACAGATGAACTAGAAATTCGAAGGAGGAGACTTACTAAGAGAAATTAAGATAGTATCAATGATTTCATTCAAATTACTCCTGGATTTAAAAAGTCTCACCAACAACAAGGTAAAGTATCTATTTTGATGTAATTACAAACCATGTACTGAATTATATTTCATGTAATTCACAAAGTATAAATTTGCAATTTATTTGTTTAAAATATCCAAATATTCGATAATCATATTTATTTTAAAAATGTTTAAGTTTGTTTTAAAATTTTAATAAGAAAAGTAACAAATATTGTCATTTTCAAACTTTCACCCTAAATATTAGGAAATATGACGAAAATTATTAAATTAAAATATTGTTTTATAGAGGATGAAAATGCTTGCATCTTTTATTACTCCTAAAATAGCCGGAGTTAAGAAAAAAATTCTCCTATTTGTTTTTAGTAAATCATTTCCCAAGTAATTTTCGTTGTTAGAATAGGGATTAAATAAAATATATATTCCAGGTGACAATAGATTGCGGTCAGATGTCCCATGGCGAAAAACACACGGCGCAAAGGATTCAGCCAAAATGTCCCGTCAAGTTCTCTTTACGAAAGTCCTCTTTGTAGTCGTCTAATTGAATGATAAAACGACCATTATATTAAACTTTTAATCAACATTGTATGAGCAAAGTGACGATATTTGAAATACTATGAGACAAAGTAACAAAGCTGAAAAATTTAAATACCAACCATACATTGAAACGAAGAAAATTCCAACTTAACACTTGACTCTTGGTTAGTGTTTTAAAGAGTTAAATTCTTTGATAAACTGCAACTCGATTTTAGAAGGTACCAAAGATTTTGGAGTCAAACCCTTTATAAAAGAGAAGTAATCATAGAAAATGTTCTAATTATAACTGCCGTTCACCTTGACCCTAAACGTAGACTCTTTTAATATCGAATATCAAGTCAAAGGAAAGAATTCCTTATGTATTATAGCACTCCTAGTAAGAAACAAATAAAATTCAAGAGTTCTTAAGGGAGGAAGCTGCAAATATTGTCTCATCGCCAATTTCTCCTTTTACCACTTATGAGTATAATTTTGATAGTCTTAAATAATAACCTACTACAAAACTAAAACTTTGTGCTTTAGAATTTGAAGAAGTACCAATTCTTGCTCTTCCTCTAGAAGCTTTTATCTCTGGGTGTGTTAACTCAGTTTATTCAACCCCTCAAAATAAATAATTCTTCTTAATTTTCCGGCCTTCTGGATGTTACTAAAAAAGTTTCTGAGATCGTGTAAATCACTTATTCATTGAACCTTTCCAAAAGTCTCAATTGTTGGAAGGGCTAGATTGTTCCAATAATTCCAAGAGCGATCCTGTGGGGAGTTTCAAACTCCTGTCAGGGTCACTCAAGTCGATAAGGTCGTGGGTGAGTTTCCAGACTAAACTCAACCAACAGCCAGGCCCAAACGGCGGGCCAATGAGAAATGGGTCATATAAGATTCTTATGTCTGGCTTTGGCTGAGGATGGCAGCATCCAGGAGGCAAGCGTGACAAAGGCGGGCCTTAATAGACCGAGAACCCACGAGCCTGATGCAACCAGAATCACCGAAACCGCACGTTTTAATCTTTTGGGCCGCGGTGGACGCTTTACTGGCCAAAGTGGGTGCGCGTGGCCGTGGCAGAGCCACGATCGCCCCTAACAAATTCCTCAGTGAAGGGCATTATTCTCTGTTTTCCTTCCGGCCTTCTTTCTTTCCCGGAATGGAGCCTGTCCTTATCGGACTGGATTTCCTAAGTCATATCTGACACAAACATCAGCCGAGGAAGCCGGATAACTGACGACGAAACCGATGCTCGGTGCCGAGTTGTAGCCGACGACGACGACGACGACGAGTAGCTTGAGTGCATTAAAGTTACAAGGTCGGCAAGTTTTTGTAAATTCAAAAATACTGCGTGCTTCATAATTCTTTTTCAAAAGAGCAATAGATTTGTATCCTGAAGTTAGAATAGAAATAGCACAACTTCGTATTATAATGCATTCACATGAATTCGGTGTGAAGAATATACATTTGGCATACATAAGTTTCAGTTTTGAAAAGTTTATAGTATTTAAAGTATTAAAAATTTTAATATTAATGAAACTTTTCAACTACTCTAAGGCTAATTCGCCTATGTCAGTTTTTTTCTATTTTATTAATAAATTAAACATATAAGGAATAATTTATTTTTAAAGTAACCAAATTTGACACTTTTATTTAAAAAAATGCTCTTTGATATTATTCTTTAATCTGCGTTCATATCAGATCAAAGAAACTGCAACACGATTCACCTTTTCTAAAATACAGTAATTAAGAAATCTTAACAGTTAAGAAGTTTTTATCTTGTTTTAAAACTAGTTAGGCAATAATCCCTAACACTATATATTTGGAAGGCAACGCTTTTAACAGTTTAAATTTGAAAACAAACACATTTTGATTGTTCAAGTGTCACCCAATGTATGCTGTTCATTTTTTTTTTAATTTAACATAAAAAACTTTTTGAAGATAAAAACTAATATTCAATATTTTGGAGTTTTTCACTTTCAGAGTTTGAAAAATCGGCAGCAGGGGTGAGGTGGTTTTTCTTATATTTGAGGCTCTTATTAAATTTATTTCTTACAGTTAAGCAAAAATGAATATGATTATCGAGTTAGGAATTTTTTTTAAATTATTATAAATCGTGAAGTTCAAAAAATGTATTAAAATTAAGACATGACTGTTCTTTGTTTATTTCGGGTCAAAAAATGAACGCTTGCTTTTTATGTATTTTAAAAGAATTCCTATTGAAGCTATTTTCTCTTCCCTTTAGTACTAAAAAATGAGCATGGATCTGAAAAATCCTTTGCTAGAGCCAGATGAGCTGTAGGCCACAGACTGAAGGTCTAGGCGAAAAGTGCAAGCTCCTCCTGTGATGAGGATTGTTGAAGCCGTTACTCTTATTCATAATACTGTATTTCTAGAGAGAGATTTTTTGGAGGGATTGAATCACAATAGGTATTTTTTTTTCGTAGTTCAATTGTAACCTGCAAATAGGTATATTTTAAAATCTTATCTAAGTTGATTGTAAGAGTTCTATAAAGATTGAAAAAATAAAATGATAAAGTTCAGAAATAAATATGAGTATCGATTGTTTTCGAATTTTTTAAAACAAAATGAATTACAAATGACGAAATTTAGAAAATTTATTAAGATTTAGCCATGGCTACCATATTTTTGTATATTCGAAAGTTTTATAAGTTATGTCTAAAATAGATTTTTTATTTTAATTTCTTTCATAATGTAAACTGAAATAATTAGAGCAACTCTAAATAGACAATCTAAAAGAATTCTGATTGTTTTTTCCGTATTTAAAAAGACTTCCGATAAACCTTTTTTTGGCCTTTGGTATTAAAACTAAATAAACCAAGAGTAAATAATTTAGAGATAGAAACTGGAAACTTTTTAAAAATGTTTAGACCAATAGGTTGTTGTCAAAGCCGGATAGGATGTTGGCTAGATAACGAAGGTCTGACTGCGAAGCGCAAGCTCCTTCTTTAAACAGGAATTGAGAAGCCGCTCCTCTGTGCAAAAGCCAACGATACGGGTTAGCTATTATTGAAACAAGTGACATTAGCTGCTTTAAAACTAAGGAGACCAAAGCCCGCATTGAGTTTGAATTTTCATCCATAGATAGTTCAAAAGATTGCTAGTTGAATTTCATGGCATATCTATATGAGTACCTTAATTAAACCTTCGAGTCTTCCAGAACAATAACTTAAGATTATCTAATGTACGATCCAACATCTGCTAGTAAACAGGAAGAATTTGATAAATTCATGATGATATCCGGACAAGCTTAAAAGTAACAATCTCCATTTCAACATCGTTATGGGTGAACTTAATTTAGAAGTTTGGCGAGGCATAGGAATGTTCTGAATTGTGGATTGAAATGAAAAGGACAGGATAGGTTTGACTAAAAATTGGCCATAGACCCTTAAATTGACAACGCTATATTCAAAAGGAAGCAGCAGAAAAGCTGAAATTAAACAAGCCCCAACTATGAGATATACAATAAACTGGTTTACATTATGGTCGACAAAAATTCATTGTCAATAATTTCCAAGTCATCAATACAAATAAAATCTAAAATTAATTAAAACAACAACCACCAGCCAAAAAATGAATTAGAAGGTTAACGAGTTCATTAAAAAGTAACAGATAACTAAGATCAGAAAATATAATACAACTATTATTGAAGACACCATCAAAGAACGAAAGGGTTTAAAATGACTGAAAAGACACTTCTCAGGCAAATCTCCCATGGCTTCTATAAACGAGGAAGATACATTGATTACGGATCGAGAAAGAATAGTCAAGAGAATAAAGGATTAGTATGACAAGCTATATTCACAAAACAACACCATCCAGAACCACATCGAATCAACAACACCAATCAATGAAACATCCATTCTCAAATCCGATATTGATATTGGATTAAAATCGAAGAAATGAGAGCCACAAATTACCATGTCGGGGTAACATCGCTTCTGAACTGCTGAAAGATTCTGGAGATGTTATTTTGCACAAACTATTTTTCCTCCTTACTGAATATCTAATAACGAGTAAAGATTCATCAAAGGCCTGCACACTGCCATAGTAAAAAAGCGATCAAACGGACCTTAAAAAGTATAGACCGATCCACATTCTCTCGTGCTTCTATAAACTGAAAAACCATCCAACTAACCACAACCAAGGGAAGGATCTGGCTTAAGTAAACGATTTACCACCTATTTAGTCTCAACCAGCTCATTAAGAAATCTTTAGATTAAACTATGCTTCTATATCTGTTATTTGTGGACTATTAGAAAGCATTTGATTCTTATAGAAAACCAGCGATCATAAATATCATCCTTGAACAATTATGGTATAGATCAGGTCTACAAAAATTTCAGATCCTACTTTAGATTGCGTAAGCCTTCAGACATGTTTCACTTACAAAGTAGTAAGTGAAGGAGATACCATATCTCCGAAATTATTCCCAACCTGTCAGGAAAAAATATCCAGGAGGCTAAACTGACAAAAGAAAGGCATTAGAAACGATGGGAATTACGAGTACCTTAAACAACTTAGATTCGCAGATGATATTGTACTCATAGGTGCTAAAAAGAGGAAGATCAAACAATTCAATTAGTTAACCATGAAAGCAAAAAAGTCGACGGAAAGCTGAAGTCTGAAATACAAAAGTCATGAAAAACTAAGCCGGAGGTCGACATAGTAGATAAACATCACAATCATAATATAGTGGAAGCTATAAGAAACGTGAGTAAAACTGATTATACATTGTGTCAAGATTCCAAGAGGATATATGGACTGTTTTGCTTCTTTTCGTAATAACATTGCAACTATTCGGCTGTTTCTAACAAAATTGAAAACCATTCTGTTGTTTTACATTCTCTTTCGAATGATATAATTGCCAAGGTCCTTCCAAGGTTAGCCCTGGACTTATTTTTCTTTTAGGCCATAACATCATAACTGTTCGTCCGATTCTAACCTAGTTTAAAACCCTTTTCTTGTTTTAGATTTTCTTTCGAATAATATAATTGTCAAAGTTCTCTCAAGGTTAGCCGGGGATTTATTTAGTAATAACATCGTAACTCTTTGGGCGATTCTAACGAAATCTGAAACCCTTATATTGTTTTACATTCTCTTTCTAATTATAAAATTGACAAGGTTATTCTTAGAATTTTCGAAAGTTTTAAAGTTTCTAAATAATAGTATTTAAGAGCACGCGACTCTGTTCAGCAGACCTTGTTAAGAACGATGCTAATCTGTTGTTAAATGTTGCCAGCTTTAAGGGATTTGCTGAGTGTAGGAGAATGGCTCTTTCTAATCACTCCACACATAAACCGCTTTTGTCGTGATATTCTTTGTGGTAGTGATATACTTTTTTGATGAAGTAGGCTTTGCTCTAAGAGTGTTAATATTGTTATTTTAAAAGATAGCCGTCTCAAACACGTAAGGATATAGAGAAACGCATAATAATTCCCGAAATAAACTTATATTTTAACTTTAACAATTTAATACACAAAAACTAAACAATAACCACAGAAATACTCCGAATATTATAATACAAAATAATTACTTTAATTAGCTTGCCCCTCTAAAATTGGATAAATTCGCTACGCACTTCAATATACAATATTTAGGCTTATTGACTTTACTGGAGTTTAAATACCTCAGGAATGTTATTCGCTCCATGACGCTTGCTGACCGCCAGATGGAGGTAAGCAAGATCACGAGGTATTTGGGAGAGGGTAGCAGATGGGGGTCCACCCTGTATTCAATGGGGGGAGGGCGTCTTCAATGACGAGAACAATCACGGTGGTTTAGGCGAAACAAGGTAGGCGGGGTCTCTTTGGCGAGAGTAAGTTTAACTTGGTTCTTAAACCAAGTTAACTTAGAGTTAGGTGTGATCACCGGGTAACGGGTTTGAGGAGGAGCTTTTCTCCTTCGTTACTTAATTCTTCATGAGCGAGGACTGTACTCGGGTATGGTCTTCTTCAAGGGCGAGGATCGAGGAGGGGGAAGGGTCTTTGACGAGAATAAGTTGAACTTGAATAAGTTAACCTAAAACTTAAAGGTCGGTTTGGTAACCAGGAACTAGCTCGAGGATGAGCTTCTTCTTAGTTCCAGTCTTCCTCACGTCGAGGATAACGGAGGGGGGGGTTTCTCTGACAAGAATAAGTTGAACTTGGTTCCTCAACCAAGTTAACTTATGAGTTTGGTGTGGCCACCGGGTAATGGGCCCGAGGGGAACCCTTTTATTTCTTTGTTTCTTAATTCCTCAAGGGCGAGGAATTTCCCTGGCGTTTACGATGCGCAAGGATAGGAAGAGTCTCTGTGATGAGAGTAAGTTGAACTTGACCAAGTTAACTTAACGTTCGGTTTGATAACCAAAGACTAGCTCGAGGATGAGCTGCTTCTTAGCTCCTTAGGTAGCCTCGCCTCTCTTGCAGGGTACTTCGTAGTCTGGCGACCTAAGTAATCTACCTGTCCAGTCTCGCTAGCCCGATCTTAATCCGGGGACTTCGTCACCTGGAGACTGGCGTATTCTACCTTGATTTTCCTAAGTGTTTCTTATTCATACTCCGTCACCCCAATGGGGGAGGGGTAGGAGGGAGGGGGCTTAAGGACGGGCCCAATAGGGTTCTTATTCGGAAAGGTTTTCTCACCAAGTCTTACATCGTCTCCGGTTAGCTTTCGAACTTGAGAGAAACGCCTCTCTAATTTCTTTTCTGAAGTGAAATTCAATATACCCTCGTAAGGGAGATCTTGCATTTTACAAACTTTAGGCTTTTCGTAGCAACGAGTGGCGAGGCGCTGTGGTTACGAGTTTGACTCCACGGTGCCGGGGTCGGATGTTTTTGCGGTTACCATCTCGGATCTCCACTGAGAGAGAACGGGTGGGTGACGATTCCCTTACACTGAGATTCATATGTGATAGGGTTTGTTACTCGTTTTATAGCAACAGAATGGATAAAATGTAGCTTTACTCTTCTAGATATTTTTTTTACGTATATTTAGTTAAGTAAGGGCAGAAAAAATCGAGTAAAGTTATTCTCAAAATTAAAATGTCCGGGAAAATATGCGATGGAAATCTCTTAAATGTGGAAGAACTCGGCAGGTTCGGCAGTTTGTAGGGTAAATTTCATGGTATAGTTATATACAAAATGCATAGTTTAGAATCACATTTGATTATAAAATAAATGGAGCTACAAACTTTAAACTGATATATAGTTCTAAAAGGTCTATATGACTTGATAAATTTGTTGTCAGCATACCCAGTCTTCAGTCACACACTGCTCTTCTTGTTGGTTGCTTGTAGCAATAAAAAAGTATTCACCACGCTAAACTTGTTTGACTTTCATCGTTAACATGTTGAAATAAATAATGAACTAATTTCATAGTGCATTTTTCCTTTCTCCGGCAAATTTAAGAAATTTATTTGCAAAATCACTTCTCAACAGTCTTCAGCACTAATGAAAAGAAATGGCAATCAGTCTTTAAACAGCAAAGGTCTCTTAAATGCAAAGACTGTTGCTAGACATATTTTGTTTGGAAGAAATCCCTACCGATTGATTATCAAGTTAAACGAAGACCAATAAAAAACTGGAGGAGAAATTTTCAGGACATATAAAAGTGGCAAACAAATCTAGTAGCGTTTCCTTTTTCAAACCAGCTTCCAAATTCGGTGGACATTAGTGTGAAACTAGCTCTTGATTCTTATATTCTGTTTTTAGTGTATCTATACAAAAAATGAAACACCACTCGTTAAAAAAAAGGATCAGAAAAAAGCTCCTACTATAAAGAAAAATATTATTGAACGGAGGTAATTATGTACGTATAACTAAATAATGACTCTTAAACGAATTTTTTCCTAGAAACAAATATTACTTCTTCTTTCGTCCATTATTATGATTGTAACAGGTTGTTATGAAGTCTGTTATTTTCAACCTCTTCCATTATTCATATTATATTCATCTACTTATATTATTTCTCTATTATTGTTTAATTTTTCTCATTGAATGTAAATAACTTTGTTGCTGCAACATCTTCGCCTTTTGTTGAGAAAAAGTACATTCTTACACTTTGGCATTAGACTTCTATGCCCTAGACTCTGGAGTTCTAGACCCTAAACTCTTTTCGGAAGAAAAAGAGAATGTTAAGATGTCTTACGTCGTTGGAATGCTAAGAAAATATTTATTTATGAAAATAGATTCAAACTTTATCTAAATTCAAGGGACGAGCGACAAATTTTTTTTTTAAAAAGGTTTTAAACAAAGTGATGAATTGTTAGGAAGGATAGAATGCATTTAAATTTCAAGCACCATCAAAATGATTCAGAGTATGATGGAGAAAATTTGATATGAAGAACCACAGAAGGGTTTAATCAAACCCTTCCTCGTCGTGCTTGATGTTCTTAACTTTAAAACCATGTACATTTTCGCTGTTTTGGCTACTAGCGGATTATAATATGTACTCTTATGCCTAGTATTTAGGATTGACCTAGTTTATTTTCGCTCTCTTTGTCGTCGATTAGCCTCTTCACAATTCTTACTCCTGCTATTTTTCTACCTTTAGCTCTCTTCCTTTATTATATGATCAATCACTAACAACACCTTACCTTCATATACATTCTTTCTTATTTTCAATCAATCATACAGGCTTTTAGCATGGCAAGGGGCTTAGGGTACTAATTATGTCCTCGTCTATCCCCTTGGCTGCAATCCAGTGAATGTATTAATGAGATTCAAAAATTAAGCCGGGATGGCACTCTAGGATGTTTGCCTTACCAATTAATTCAGCTCGGTTCATTAAAGCGAATATTCAAATTCGGTCTCTCTTTTCTTTATTCCCAAATTGCTCTTGATGCATTATTAACGTTACTGCTTTCAGAAATCCATCAGAGAAATGCAAGAAGACAAAGAACCTCTTGTTGGGTGAAATGGGTACATTAAACATTTAAATTGTGGAAAAATTTGTATATGTGATGCTTAATGGTTAATTATTTCGTGGATTTCTACTACTTTCGCAGATGCTGGGCAATGATGAATTAACAAATAATTGGACATTTTAACCTTATAGATTTTCATATGCCTACTGGCCTTAAAAATACAGCTTGTTAACTTGTTACATTTCTGTTTATGTGCAATTTATGTGAAATAAATCATCATAACAAATTAATTCTTTGTTTACAGAGGTCCCTGCTGATGTTAAAATTCTTTTAGTTGTTTTATGATGCACGCTTTTAGGTATTCGTTTCTCAGAGTTTAACATGTGAAGTGTCAGTGAGAACCGGAGAAAAAGATAAAGATCTTAGTGCCTCCTCTCCTACCTCTAGTCTTTATGGCAGGAGTCAGGGCGGGAAATGAGAGGAGTAGAGTTCTGGTGCTCTCCATTTGCCCTTCAAAACTCCTACTCTAAGGATGGACGTTCAATTTAATGCAGGATGCAAACAACCGTGTTTTCCTGATTTTTGCCTGCTCTCTTCATGTCGTTTGCCGTTACTGTCTGAAGTGTACTCTATTTGGCCCAATATTCCTTAGGAAAAAGGAATATTGGTGCAACAAAGAAAACTTCCTAGGGTCAGGAGAAATAAAACTTAGATAAAAAGAATATAGGTGCAGTAAATCACAACTTTCTCAAAACGATGAAGAGTGGAAAATCTAGTTTTTACTGGCAGAACAGTACAATTGTGGGTGAATTGAGAGGTGAATTAATAGGGCCAACCCCTTTAGGGTGGCAAAGGTAAACGGGGCGCGTAGAGACATGCACCATGCAGTGACGGCCACCCGCTTCACTCAATGCAGATCGGTTTACCGGCCATAAGCTTGACTCCGAAGGAAGATACCTAGAATGGGATCCCCTGCGTTCTTCGTTAGATACCTTTTTTTGCAGGAGACCTTATAACCCTTATAACCCTCCCTGGTTATACGGATATCGCGACCCCACCACCATGAAATGGGAGCCGGGCAGCAGGTTTGGCCATTTACATACTGTATGATATATCCGTTCTTTTTTTTTGCTTAAATGCCTCCTTTCAGGCAATTGCATTGTAACTGCATCTGGAAGAGAGGTATACTGTTATTTCTACGTATATTCCACCGCCATCCGACTTCAACGCAGGGTAATTCCGCCGAACTGTGGTATCGTTGCCGAGGCCTTTTCTGCTGATCAGGATTTGTAAGGTAGGCACACCCTTTAGGAAGACTAGTTGATAAATGCCAGAGGTCAGATCTTTGTCCACCTGATCTATGAGCTGGAGACAGGTGTCCTAAATTTGGACGAGTTTAGGCATCATTGCCCGATAAGCACTTCAATTTCCTGTATTGATCCAACCCTTTGTTCTCCCGATGCACAGTATGATTTTGGTTAGGAGGTATTCGATGACCTCCAAGCTAGTGATTACCTTCACATATATATATCATTTTCTGGAAGACTGCCAGCTGCGCAAGCGCTCCTTCCCGGGTTGTGGTTTGTGCAGGCGCGGTTGCCCTCATTTAAGGAAATGCCTGCTTTCACAGTCCCAGTCAAGTAGTTTAGGTCGGTTGATGATGCAGTTGATTTACTTCTTCGGTAAACTTATTGACGTGGGCCTAGCTACTATTCCTATAACGTCTGCCAGTTTTGCACACCGACAACTTCAGTGTTGTTCAGCTGAGTGCGAGACAGCCCTCATACATAAACGTTATGTATACATGCCTATTTAGCACAACCTGAACGATTTTGCTTTCTGTTAATTTCGTCAGGTTAGGGCTAGGTTCCGATATGTTTCCAAACAAGCATGTATGTATTTAGTAAATTGAACGACCCCTCTAATAGAGCAGCGGAAGCGAGTCAAAAGGATTCGGGGCAAGTTTTCGGAGGATCTTCCTTCCGTTCTCCAACAGAAGGAGACTGTCATCTCAGACTCAACGTCCGTAGTGGATTCTATTGCGACCGCTTTCTCTGCATTCTCTAGCTAAGATTTTTATCCACTAGTAATCAATGCAAGTCCTAATAGGGCTGAAGTATACCAACTGGACTTTACAACCAGAGTTGGAGAACAATTTAATGACATGTTTACATTGCATCAATTGCCTTCCGCTCTCGTTTCGTTCGCAAAAACGCTCCCTTGTCCGGATTATGTCCAGTATACCATGCTTCGAGACCTAGGAAAGCGAGACATGGCCTGTCTGCTAGATTTTTTCAACAGGATATGGACAGAAGGTCAGAGTATCCTGGCGAATGACTATTGCTCGCATTTCGCAAACTGGAAAGAGATCACTCTACCCCAGCTGGCTTCTGCTCAATTTCTCTAACCTCAGGTGCTTGCAAGTAGAGAGTAGGCCAGCTATCTTATCCACAGTCTAGCTTCCGTAAGTTCAAATCAATGTCGGATGCACTGCTCCGACTGGAAAAGGCCATCTGCAAGGCCTTACATCGTAGACAACATACACCACGGTGTCTTTCGACCCAGAGAAGTTCTATGATACCGCCTGGCAATATGTTTTCATGGAGATTCTCCAAACGATGGGGACGAGAGGGCGCTTCCTAATCATTATCTCGTAGTTTTTGAAAGATAGTCGAATCCCCATACGGGTTCGGAGCTCTCTTTGGCCCAATTTAGAAGGAAGAGTGTGCCCAGCAGTTAAGTGTTCTCAGTGTCACTCAGTGTTACTCTGAGATTGAACGGAATCACCTCGGAGCTGGCTGAAGGTGCTCTCGCTACTGTCTATGTGGACGACCTTTTGATCTGTTTTGGTGCGGACCAGATGCCAACTCTATAGCGTCGACTATAACAATATTAGACGGCATCTCTCGCTATGTTGAAGCGCATAGGTTTCAGTTTCCTTGGCCAAGACTAAGTGATGCACTTATGCCCCCAACAACGGATCCCGCAACACCGAAACTTGTTGCTAAACGTGGTTTGTCTGGAATTGGTGTATTCCGACCGTTTCTTTGGGTTTTTTTATGCCGACTCCTCACCTCTGAGTTTTTGAACGTTAGGTTCTCTTGTATCCGTATAATGTACATCTTTCGTTCATTGTGGTTTAATATTTGGGGTGCTGCTAGTGATACTGGCTGGTTTTTTAATCGATCATTTGTTCGTTCGAAGTTTGGCTATGGATGCAAGTTTAATGCATCAGTAGCCGAGCGTGTATTGGGAAAGGTGGGCACACTCTTAAACACCAATCTTATCCTGGCAACTGGTGCTTTCCGCACGTCGATGCTGTAGAGATACCACTCACTCTGCGTCGTGTACATTCTATTGTGCAATTGCACGCGCCGCCATCAGTCGGAAAAGGCTTCCACTACATCCATAGCCTATCTCGACGGTGTCTATTCCGCTAGTCATACCCTCAGCGCTTTGGGTTTAGGGCTAGGAAACTTGTTCGAGAGCTTGGTGTAGCTGTGAGCCGGTGGCGCCTCTGGTTCTGCCGAAACGCTACCCTGTACGGTATCACCTTTAGATACTTGTCGCAACCCCCTCTGCTCCCAAAGTTTTCACAGCGCCGGGGCCGGGGGTATTGATTTCAGCCGTTTTGAAGCAAACTTTTTGGTACGCTGGATCCGTGCCTCTGTATATGGATAGCTCAACACCCAGGGAGAGACGCGCCTTTGACCTACAACGGTAGTGTTTCCTTCTTCTTCTTACTCTTTTGGCTTATTTTTGTATTTTTTTGCTTTGTTCTTTGATTATGTTTTTGTTTTTTGTTTATTTGTATTTTTCTTTGGATTTTGCATGTTTTTGTTTGTTTTTTAATATACCCTACCATTAGTCTGTAATTTAATTACGGCGACTTTTGCACTAGTAGGCACACGCCAGATTGACTCTTTAAAAAAGCAAGGAGGAATATACGTGAAAGATATCTGATAAACAGGGTCAGAGTGAATGAGAGGGTGAGAACGGCAAGAGAAGGAAGAAGAAGCGTGCATGTAACAGTCGTATCTGATCCACTTGCTTTCGTCGCAATCAAACATATCCCACCTATATATCTGAAATTTAGGTATATATTGAGCAGCATTCTTAAAATTTCCTTTGAGATCTCGCACGCTGGATCCCTTTCGATCGTGAGGAAGATAATTTACGGCCGCTATGTTTTTTGTCAAATTATAAGGAAACTCTATCTACACACAAACATCCCTGCAAGCTACCAACCAGCTTATCAAATCCAATATCTTTCTAATGATTAGTTTTAAAATGTTATTAGCAAACCAGAATGTCCTCCTCCAACATGGTTGAGATGACCTAATCTAACTTTAAGGTGAGCACAGCATTGTATCATCACTTCTGAATATAGCTCATCTTTTTCGGGTAATGTTATCTGGTCATCTTTACACTACAGTAAGTTTTATCTGTTTACAACTAATCATATTGTACTTCACTGTAGATTTTCATCATCTTCATGCATTCCTGGATTGGTGTTAAACTTTTTTAAACTGATTTCTAACGAAATTTTTATTCTGTTCTTATTTGAGGTGCATGTTCTTTGGTTCCGAAAGGATTGTTTCTAGTATTTGTGTGTTACTACTGTATACTATTGAATTTTTTTTGTCAATATTGACAAGTCGTTTGCTGAGATTATTAAAACCTTACATTTGCTCACGGTATCATTACTGTATAACTCAAGGACAACTTTGTCAAACCCAATTATGACAAAAATGAGGTGACGCTGGTGATACTCTTTGAAATATGGCTCGGTACCAAAATAGTGTTCCTCTTCTTAACCACGGTGGCCACAAAGCTCATTTTCCTGACCTAGTAAAAATCTGGCCATTCTCTTTGATAATCTCATGTCTCAGAGCGGATGTTACTAATGTCTTAAAGTTTTCTGTCCGCTTCCTCCCCAATTAAGGTCTTATCCTCCTTCACTTAGACCAGAATAATTTTAAGATCACCAACCACGTACAAATTACCTCTTGGTCTAAATACCGTAAATCTATTCTCACTGCATTCCTATTATTCTAGTCTCGAACAACTTCCACTTGTTCAAAACTTTGAAGCCAATTGTTCTTTTCCGCTGGGTAAGTTTCTTGTGTGGTGCAAATCCTATACTCAATTGCATGCATTGCCTCGTAACTTTGTTTTTAATTGTCTTCAGTGACTTCCTCATTAGAAGATTTTAAATGGACCGGCAATCTCTTATTTTTTTTCTTTATTGAACTTACGAGTATCACTGCTCGGAATAACCCTAAGTTCTGAGTCTTCGCTTTAACTGCTGCACAAGGAACCGTGGTACCTCAATTCTTACTCCATTAAGGTGGAATGTCCTCTCGTTACTATGCGCTCTTATCCCGTCAATGGTGCCTTCATAAATGGATTAAGGACCCGCCTTCTACTGTCAAGATCTTTCTCGTTTAAAGACAAGCATTCTCTAAAGCAAGGTTGTCTTGAATGCGTATCATTATTTTTTTTGGTCTAGCTTTTTAGGAGTTGTCTTGTAACTAAGTAACGTTTCCATGGTATGGAGATCAGAAGTAAACATCATAGACTATAGAATCGCGAACAAACAAGAGATCGATACAGGGATAGGTAAATGTTTATTCATTAATATTTTAATAAAATGCCTCTAAAATGGATAGATTCGTACACATTGTATTACATCAAAATTCCCTAATAATTCCCTTCTGGCACTTTCTGTATCGCAGTAGCGCTCTAATTCTATTTCTCGTATCTCAATGTGTTTTTTATATTTCTTAAAATGGAACCTCACATTTCACTGTTATCTATCATTTACACTCATTATTTTCAATTGCTTTCCACATATTATCTACCTTCGCAAACAGTTTATTGATTTACCCTGTAAGCTACTAACCTCTTTGTTTAAAAAAAACTTCAGACTTGAAACACTTATCATTGCAACTCTACTTTAATGACTTCTTCATTAAGCAGTGCCACATTTGGAGGAGAAAATAAAAAAAAACTCATTTTGGATAATTGGAAATAATGAATTTTAAAAAGTAGGAATTCAGAGGCCATTACATAGCCTCCGATAGAATATTAAACGTGACTAATTTATAAAATTCTAAATGAAAAGAGGAAAATAGGCCTATTAAGAGTGAAACTTGTCATCCGAACGTTATGAGATGTTTACAGAAGCGTCTTTTATGTGTAGGCATAGTTGGATAGTCGCATTCTATAAATAGACTATTAAAATAGAAGTTAGGAGTGTGGTTGCTTCGTTTAAAAATGTTTGCGGAAAAAATAATGCAAACATTCCAAGATAAAAATTCAACTGAGAAAATAATAATTTCAAGCATGGTTTAACTCAGTAGTGCCGGTTTTTTTTTTGGTTTTTTTTTGGGGGGAAGGTGTATTTTTTTTTATTTTTAATCTAGCCTAGTAATAGGCCGTAATGTGATTACGGTGACTTTTGCCCTAGGAGGGACGTCGCCTAGGACATGTCATAATTATTTGACTTTTCATACGTATTAACATACCTTGACTGTAACTGATGGAGCGAGTGGAAAACTGTTAAATGGTGCGACAATTATTTCTGTTGGAATTAAGGTGTGTTCGTCAGGAAGATATCCGGAGTGAGCGGTTTGATACTATTCGGCGTGAGTATAAGGGAAGAGGATGTGTGAGCGTGTTATAGCTATTTGATGACATATGTATAGAATTATAAGAGAAGTAGGAGTTAGAGATTTATGATGAATTACGGGTGATGGCTTCTGTTCATATGTGGATATACAAATGACCTGAAGTTAATGGTACGAGAAGAGGAGCGATTTGGAAATTTGAACAAGTCGTTTGGAAGACTATGTGCAGAGGAGTTTAAATGCCGAAACAATTAAGATGAATATGGATCGGGATTAGAATCTAGTGGGGTGTGATGTTAGCGTCCCTGATATTTTACTTCAACAATTACGATGATTATAAAAGAAGAAGGATATGTCGTGAAGTACATATAGTAGTGCAGATGAGGCAGATTTCAATCATACTGTTTAGAATGATAAGAAATACTAAGTGGCAAAAAATGAGTGAGAAAATGCTGAGCTTAAGTGTGGAATAGGTTAGGAGGCTGCAAGGGTGTATGTTGAGGATAAAGTTGATGTATAGAAGTGAGATATGGCAAAGAATGCAAAGGAAAGATCTGGAGTGCAAGGACTGAGACAAGTTAAATTAAGAGGTATATTTGCTGAGCCAATTTTGTTAGGATGAAGAGCGAATGAGTAGGAGTTATTTTTGGTGCGAAAGAAGGTGTGAGGCAAAGCGCTTTGAGTTGATATGGACATGTAAGAAAAAATATATGGAAATACACTAGTTTAGTGATTACACAAAGGTGAATGTTTAGGTGTGAGAAAGATGTAAGGCCGCGTAACCGGTTGATTATGTAAAAGAAAGTTTGAGAAAGAAAGGGATAACCGGTGAGCAAATGGCTGATAGTGAGTAAACTCATTGTATTTTTAGGGGGTTCAGGAGGGTTTTTTTTTGTCAATTTTTTCCCAGGGATGGAGCATGAATGGACTAGATGGAGGAGGAAAGAGCTTTCCATCTCTCTGAAGGTCTTATTTCACGTAGAGAAATAATGGCAGACTTTGTGTGTGATAGAGCATAAAGCGATGGGGTGGAGTGGGGAGTTTTTCAGTAGTGTTCCTACTTTACGAAAAGGCCACATGGATTATTAAATTATGTTGGACTTGATAACAATTGTTAACAAGTATTGATTCAATACAATGTAATTCACTTTAGCCTGAAAGTCCAAAAGTTAACAAAGTTGGACTGTTCATTATTTCGGTTTACTTTCATTTTTATTAAACGAATTAACGTAATATTACACAATACATTTATGTTAAATTTGTTCACAATATAAACCCTACGTGCATAATTTTATACATATCAACTATAATTACATGGACTCGTAATTTACTTTACACATAATAATCAACAAAACTCCTCTAAATCATACTTGTTTATAATTACCAATTTGTTTGATAAATATTAAAGCTGTAGTTTTTTTCATTGTTTTACGTTATTTGTCATTTAAACTGAACTTGATAATAATGTAAAGTTTTATACATCATATTATATAAAATAATAATATATATCTATTAATCCATTTTCTATCGAAACTTGGTTTTGCCATGTGCACGATGTCCCAGTAACCCCGAGACTCCTGTCCCTCAAAGACCGATATATATACCCTCTCCCTCTCTCACCAAAAATACCTCACGATCATGTTTTTCATGAAGTTATCACCCATCACAGGATTTGCCATAACAACAAAGTGAGCTGCTTTCTTGGCGCCTTCCAGATAAGAATTTCTTTAGTACGGATGCTTGGAAAATAGAGTTTGAAATTCGTTCTCACGATTTATGGCATTTACTCTAAACGCTGAACAACTTTTCTTAGTACTGCGATCCTAATGAGTAGAGATTATTTATTACTGCCTACTCATAATAGAAATGATATACCATTTATTCCTCTTCCATGACTAACTAAAGTCAATTCGCACAAATTTTAAATTGTAGCTATTCTTATTTAAATCTAGAGATGTTGTAAGAGACATACAAAGCACTGAACACAAAAATATGAAGATTTTTACAATTAGGAATCTCTTTCGGGAATTAGTCAAACAATATGACGAAGGTGGTGGAAAACGACAAATTTTTGTTATGCATGTATTGAGCTCATGCAACGTGCAACATGCAAGCACTAGACTTCGCCATCATTCTAACTACTGGACAATTTGTACCATGTAATTGCATTAGATAAAAAAATTCAGATTTGGGTATTCTGTAGAGAATACCAAACCTGCCTGAAGAACAAAATATAAATTAGAGCAGCTTACTGCCTTAGTGTGCCTGGTACGAATCGCTTCCCTGCACGGAATTTTTCGAAAAAAAAGTAATAAAAATATTACTGCAAGGAAAAAATATTCCGTTTCCTATTTCAATGTGATTTAATGAATTCATTTTCATCATTCTCTCGCGCTACTTTGAGATATATATATATATATATATATATATATATATATATATATATATATATATATATATATATATATATATATATATATATATATATATATATATATATTGTCGTAGAATGGACTCTCGACGATATACCATATATGACTATTCGTTGAGGGGAACTATTCATTTATATTTAGAGTGCGTGGTGTCTGGGTTGACCGATATTATTTATCTTTAATATGCTTAATAAGTTGAACTGAGCTCAAGGATAATAATATGGCTATCATTAATAAAATAGAGTTTTATTAATAAAAACTATCAACAACACACAAAACGGAAAATATTGATATAAACAGAGAATGGAAAGGGTCGTGGGAAATTTAACTAATCCGAGCATTAAGATTTGAAAGAGATTTAAAAAGGTAAAACAAATAAAAATTAAAGGGATGGGATGGTTCGCTAAACCATTTAAAGCACAGGATAGGGTTGAAAAAAGGGTTAAATACTTAAAGGTAACGTTCAGCTCACGTAATTACACGTGTTGTGCAAAGGAAGGCGACGTGAAGGAATCTTCAGTCCGCTGGCGAGTTCCAGCCGAAAGGGAGGGGGGGGAATTAAATGATCCTGACGTGGCCTCTTTTGAATGAGAACCGTTTCTTGGCGAACAGGCTTGAAGAACAATGGCTGTTCTACGTTGTTCTCTTCCGAACAACAGGGGGGGGGGGAGAACCGTCTCTTGTCTACGGGCTCAAAGAACAATGGCTGTTCTAATGTTGTTCTCTTTCTGAACAACAGAGGGGAAGGGTGAGAACCGTTTCTTGTCAACGGGCTCAAAGAACAATGGCTGTTCTAATGTTGTTCTCTTTCTAAACAACAGGGGGGAAGGGTGAGAACCGTTTCTTGTCAACGGGCTCAAAGAACAATGGCTCTTCTAATGTTGTTCTCTTTCTGAACAACAGGGGGGAGGGTGAGAACCGTTTCTTGTCAACCGGCTCAAAGAACAATGGCTGTTCTAATATTGTTCTCTTTCTGAACAACAGGGGGAAGGGTTAGAACCATTTCTTGTCAACGGGCTCAAAGAACAATGGCTGTTATAACGTTGTTCTCTTTCTGAACAACAGGGGAAGCCTTGTGGACTTGGTGTCTTGAAGGCTCGAACCTTGGCACTGGAAAGATATTGTCCTCTTCTGTACAATGATGGTTGATCTCGAGGTAGAGGACCCTTGGTGCACAAGGTGAAACTGGATCGTAGTAAGGGCTCGCAAAGAAAATCTGGATCTCGAATCTCTTCTTAGTGGTAAAGTTTCCGTATAAATAGTCGAGAAATCCCCTTGGCGTAGGGGACAATGGAGTGGGGGCTTCGAGGGAATGCACAGTTGCGCCTGAGAACAATAGCTTATCTGCCCATAAGCCTAACTCAATCTGGCGTGATTGGCGCATGGGGTGAACGGGGGAGGAATAAACCTCCTTGGTTAAATATTAACTCAGGTGGCGCGATAATCGCACCCGGCTTCAAGGCGAAGATGCACGTTGGTAGCATCGTGGTTCTAAACAACATGTGATAACGGTTGAAATTAAGCGGCCTCAAACCGTTCTATCACATATATATATATATATATATATATATATATATATATATATATATATATATATATATATATATATATATATATATATATATATATATATATATATATATATATATAAACTGCGTTTACTCGGGCAGTAATGGGCTGATAACGGTCCTTTTGATAATATTTTAACTTTTAATACTGTGGAGGTGAGCCCCAAAAAAGTCAAAGGTGCAAACATTCCCAGACATTGTCTGCCATATCACCTTAGTTGATGGCCCCCAGAACGTTTAATCACTTCGAAATACTGTCGGGCGAGCCTCCCTCCCCTTCGTTCATTGTTCTCGGTTATCATCCCCCAGTAAAAGTTGAAAACGAGAACTATCACTCCTGCTCCCAGCTGCTGTGAGACGCCCGTGATTTAGGGCTGTTTACACGACTACATCCCAAGTCTCCCATGCGACGCCAGGTATCCTACGCCTCTCTCCCTAACCCTGTCCCCCGAAGTAACCCACCGTATTTATGTGAGCAACTCCATTTATTGTCAGCGAGAGTTTCTTCCGACATTCATCAGTCAGGTCACCGCTCCCCGTTGGGTCGCCGTGTTGACGCCTGTTATCCCTTAAGCGGATATTACCATCGTAATCTCTCTGGTCAGAGACGGATTTTCTCTTTCGTTATTTCCAATCCGAAAGGCTAACCAGGTTCAACTCCCCGCTCATTCCCTCGACTCTACAAGGTCCGTGTATCTTAACCTCAACCGTGAGCCAAGAGCAAGGAATTCCGATAAGTCCTCTAGTCGCCGTGCCAACACCAGTTCCTTGAGCGGACACCTCCATTTCCCCTTCGTGATTCCTATTTGCAAGACAACTTGAAACATGAACTACGCTCTACGAAGTCCCCCCGAGGCTTCGACCGGTAACGCCATCGAATTTGCCGCCGTAAAGGTAAAACTGAGGTCCCTGTCTAGTGATATTTCCTCCATTTAATTCACTGCCCCCAAACCCCCGTAATTCCCTGCATTTAGTTAATATTATCTCAACCCGCGTTTAATAACGGCCTTTCAAGTGATTGTTACAATTTCCTGTGCCCTCAAAGATAGCTTCCATGTTAGCTCATAACTTGACACAGGACTTCATCACTATCTCTCCTTTAGGCCTCTTAAGATCCTTGTAGTTCTGTCGCTAACCATGTTCTTTTTTTTGCAGATGGATTTGATAGTCTCTAGTTCTACCGTGTCCCACACAAAGAAGTCGAGGAGGTTGCAGTCAGGCCATTTGGGAGAAGAAATGTCCGGTGCTGTGTGATCGAAAGTTTTTCCGACAACCAGGCTTGGGTCTTCCGGCTAGTAGTGTAAGACAGTCTTGATGCCACAAGTAAAGCCGCCCTGCCGCTCTCCGTCGATTCAAGGCTTTTTAGCTCGCACAGATTACGGAGGTAGCCGTAGGGGTTCGGTTTGACGCCCTTAGAGAAAGGATAGGGGGGCATAAAGTAACCATCACTGCTGATGAACCCGGAAAACATGATTTTCGCCGTAAATTTTATTTGTATGACTCTGGGCACGTCTTTGCGTGCGACACCGATCCAGATGTTATCGAGTAGGTTGATTTTCTGGTTTAGCAGAGTTTTTTTTCTGGATGAAGAGCCAAAGCATGTCTGGCCCTAACAGTGATTTAACTTGTTGATCCGCTTCTTGAAAGAAAAGTAGTAAATGTCCTAAGGCAACACAAGCCGGATCATCTTTTCATCCACACCTTTCTCCCTTGCAATGGTTGCATCAACTTTCTGGGATCAGTTTGGTGATTTGTTGGATTCTCGGGACGAATTACGGCATTTTGGTGGCGTCTGGTGGTCGAGCACTTGTTTTCTTGTCAGGTGTCGCCTGAATGGTATTGCTCCCTTCTAACATTTCTACCATCCTTCTGCTGAAGTTAAAGAATTTTGCAATCCCCTTGTGTTTCCTTTCGGCGCCGAATCGAAAGGTGACTTAAACCCTCTTTAACAAAAGAGAGAGTTCCAAATTTATTTAGTCAATTATTCTGCACAAAAATAAGTAAAAATTGTTTAGTATTTTTAAAAATAAAAAGACAGGCAACGAAGGTTAAAACAATTTCCATAAAATTTGCAGTTAAAAATTGCAAACGATTACCGTCCACACCCTATAGGCAATTTTCTTCGTATGACATTATATTACATCAATACCATATTATATCTATGGGAGAGGGACCGATAACTTACAGGTGAACCGACGAAGGGACAAAACACTGCTAGTTTAGACGGATTGAAATGCGAGATGAGAGTGCAACGAGGTCAGGTAACAAATGGGCAATGACAAAGCTCAAGGTTAATTAAAGAAGCATGTACAAAAATATAATTTTATTTATATGAAAATAATGAGAGAATTGATGGGTAAAATTACCTCAAAGAATTAACGGACAAAATCCCATCAGTAAACGAAGGGGGGAATTGTAGTTATAAATCAGACTATGAAGTTATAACTTAAGGTATTACAGGAGGGGACTATTCAAATGGGGGACGGGGGAATTAACTCAATTGGGGTACTGAAGGGGGAGAGGGGTTGGCTTCCCGCTCGGAACTTCTGAGCGGGAGGTTAAAGTGATGACGGTTCTCCAAAAACAGGGGAGGAAGGTAACTTCCGGTCCAGTGGAGAGTATTTTGGCCACCCGAAATGAGGAGGGCTTCGACAGGAATTGATGAGAGAAGTCGGAAAAATCACTCGGTGGCAATCGTTAAGTGGAATTACTTCACTGGCTGGGGCTAATTCCAAATACACAAAATAGTTCAGCTGTCACTTTGCTTTGTTATTAGCACCTGACTTGGAACTATGGGGAATCTTCTGGGGTCCGGGCGAGTCTTCTCAACTCTGTCTCTCCTTAGGGGAGTCGAGTGCTATTTATGTCCAAGGCTTTCACTGGGGTTGGGGGGCGGTAAGCGGGAAACAGCTCTACTCTCGAATGGCCTCGAATCTTCTTGCAGAAATTATTCTGCCCGTGTAAAGGTGAATCGTGGTGGACACGGTTCAAGGCTACCGCTTGTGGAAGGGGGCAGGGGTAGGCTTACCAATTTTGGCCTAACCGGGCCTTCTGCAGCGCATGGAAGTTCCGGCTGCTAAAGAGATTCCACGTGAGGTTCCATCACACATCTCACAAACCGGAAGATGATGCTTTACAGAGCAGTTGCGTAAGAAAGGATCATCCCAACCCGTCAAACTAGAATTATCAAAGGTCTAGGGAAATTCTGACCTGCTACGACACGTGTACACACAAAAAAACGTAACTCTAAGCTCATGGGGAATTTACGGACATAAGCATTAAACAAGTCGATTCTAGAAAATTCAACTAATACAATTTTAAAAAACCTGAAAAATTACAGGAGAACATTGGCGACATTTCAGTGGAACCAAAAGAAGAATATAATTAAATGAAGGCATAAATATGGGACTAAAGACTAAACAATTTAGTGGACCAAAAAAAATCATATTTAGGAACATTAATGAGATACTATATATACATAAGGGATTATAATATCGTCCTACCTTTGCCAAGCATTTAACCTCTACGTTATAGGAGAAATACCATATTTAAAGTTATTTTAATTCAATTCATCGTCGGCTTCTTCTGCCACCGGGTTACGACTGAAATTGTCTTCAACACAGTTGTCACTGCTGCGGACATACAATATTTCAAACTGATATTGTTGGGGTATCAGCAACCACCTCATGATGTGCCCATTCTGACTTTTCGTATTTCTCAGAAACGACAAGGGGCGTTGCTCTGTTTCCACTAAAAAAGGCTTTCCTATTAAGTACATACTGAACTTGATAACCCCCAAGACTATTGCCAAGGCCTCCCGTTCTATTACTGAATAATTTCGCTCGAGTGGTAAAAGCTTTCTACTCGCCTAAGCCACCGGGTGGCTGTCTCCGTTATCAGCATATTGAAGGAGACACATCCAATCCCTTCATAACTGGCATCGGTCCTAATGCCGAAAGGCTTAGTCGGGTTCGAGAGCCTCACAATGGGAGCGGAGGTTAGCTGGTTCTTTAGCTGATGGAACCTGGCGGAGGTTTCGGGGTCCCACGAGAGTGGATCCGGGGATTTCATTTGAAGCAGAGGAGTTATCGGTGCGGCGATTGACGCGAAGTTTGGAATGAAGCGGCGGTAAAATGAGACAGATCCCATAAATGACCTAAACTGTTTCTTCGTGCGGGGGAGGGGCATCTCAACGATGGCTCGGACTTTTTCTTCCTGGGGGCTCATCTGAATTTACCGATCTTGTATCCCAGATACTTAATCGTATCATAAGCTAAGTGGCACTTAGTAGGCCCAAGGGTGAGTCCGTGCTCACAAGGCCTATTGAGTAGGGCGCGGAGAGCGATCAGGTGCTGGTCCCACGTAGCGGTCGCTACATACAGGTTGTCAAAATAAAAAGAGACGTGGGGCAGCCCGTCCACGACTGTTCGCATCATTCTGTTATAATTGTTGCATGCAGTGACTAGCCCAAAGGGAAGTCATTTGAACTGCATGAGGCCCTCATATGTGTTAAAGGCGGTATACTTGTGGGCGTTTGGACGAAGGGGAATTTGGTAGTACGCCTTACAGAAGTCTAATTCTGAAATGAAGATCATTTCCTCGAAAAAAAAGGAGATTTCCATCTATGAGGGGAATGGGTTCTGTGTCGAGCACGGTTATCAAATTTAGCTTGCGAAAATCGATACACATACGGAAAGTGTGGTTGGGTTTGCGAACCCTAACAATGAGGGAGCAATAATCGGACGCCGATGGTTCTATTATATCTAACGCTACCAGATTATCCACCTCTCGTTGAAAGCTTTCCTAAGGTGGATGGGGAGGGGATAGGGCTTGGAGCAGACGCTTCTTGGGTAATTAGGACAATGTCGTGCTCAAATTGATTAGAGCAGCCAGTGGTGTTAGAAATGAAATCGTCGAATCCGCTCAGCAACTGCTGCAGCTGATTCTTGGAGTATGGAGCTAGCCGGGGGCAGACGTCGAGTGCTATCGCCTCAGATAGATTTGGAAATTTGGGTAGTGACGGAAGGGGATATTCATAGTCTGACTGAATACAAACTACTTGGACGACGTTGAGGGGGCCAGCGGGATATGCTGCTTCCAACGGGGACGGGGTAACGTCCCTTACACTGGCTAAGAAGTTTGTTGCTTTCCGTGGGAAGTAGTAACAGCACCTCCGCGCCAGGCTTGAATTTGCGTTCTCGTGACTTAAGGTCAAAGTAGGTCTTATACCTCTCTAAATTCACGTCCGCGTTCTTATAGGCCATATCAGCACACTCTTCTAACCTTTTTCTCAAATCCAGGAGATAAAAGAGTAGGAGTTCTGTATTTCCTCGTCCAGTTGGGGATTAGTAAAGAGTTCTTTCAGGATGCTGAGGGGGCCGCGCACGTTCCATCCGTAAAAGACTCGAAAGGGGCGAATACGAGGGTTCTATGAGGGATCTCTCTGCACTCGAAAAGGTCAACCGGCAAGTATCGGTGGCATTCTCGGGGCTGGTCATTGCAGAGCCTTTTGAGGACTGATTTGAGGGTCCCGTTTAATTTCTCGCACATACCGTTCCCAGCCGGATGGTAAACAAAGGTTTCACCATCAGAAGCTTGCCTACATATTCCATGAGTTCGGAAGTAAACTGTCTTCCTCGATCTGACAGTACCTCCTTGGGAATTCTCACGCGCAAGAATATGGACATCAGTGCTTCGCCGCACGTGATACTATCAATCTTCTTGAGGGGGACTGCTTCTGGGAAATGGGGAGCGAAGTCTAGCAAGGTGAGGACATAGCAATCTCCTTCGCTTCAAGGGGGGTGAATAGGGCCAATCAGGTCGATAGTCACTCGTGAGAAGGGCTCGGGGATGATGGGGCATTTCTGAAGGAGGGCTGGCTTAACCCGCTCTTTTGCGGACATCTTTTGGCAGATATCACATGACCGACAATATTCGGCGATATCTCTGGCTGCACCTGGACAAAAGAAATACTTGAAGGCTCGTTGCGCGGTCATATTATGGCTAAAAGGACCGGCGAATATACTGTCATGGGAGAGCTTCAATACTTGCGGGACGTATTCACGGGGACGCACAAGACATGTGTTTCTTGGTCGGTGACTTCCGAGCAGGTACGATACAATAAATCCTTCTTCACAAGATACGACACTCGTTTGTTACCTCAGGTGGACTCACGCTCGAGGGCTTTAGGTTTCTCCCAAAGGAGGAGGAGTGTTGCGCACTCTTTCTGGGCGCGGGCAAACTTGTTGCTCCGGAAGGCTTAGAACTCTGGGTCGATAGGGGTTTCCAGGGGAATGGGGGCATGAGATTCCAGGGCTACCTGTGTACGGGTAATCACGGGCTGGGCCACGGGATGGTCGTAAATCACGGGGCTCTGACCAATCAAAAGGGAGCAGAACTTGATTAGGGCCGCTACCACTTCGACCCAACCGGACATATAGTCGCACTCGATGTGACAACGAGTTACTGGGGAACGACTGGCCTGGCCGAGGTAGTCGTGGACCACCCAAACTTCTTATGGCCGGGGCCAACAGGGGAAAGTAGGTACTCAGACACTACGATACAGGTGCACCCGGTGTCACGGACGAGGGTGGATACTCGGCACCTGTTCATGGTTTCGTTCTTGAATGGCAATCCACCAGGGTTGTTCTCATTAAAAAGGAAGTTCACCTGATGGTCCGGAACTTTGGCGGGCAAGGGAGGTTCGGGGTTCTCTTAAGGCTACGAAGAAGGAGTAGTGACTGAGAGTTTGCGAATCGGGAGTTTTGAGGACAGTTCGTGCAGTAATGGCTGAGAACTCCGCAGTTGTAGCAGATGATCAGGTTCTTTTGGTACGGCACAACCGGGGGAGAAAAAACTAGGGGCTTAACGTGTCGGTGCTCAGATGGATGGAAGTTTCTTGGCTTCGAGGGACTAGGAACCTTGGTTAATCTTGGAACCAATTTAGGAGGGGCCTTAGGACCATCAAATTTAGTTTTGGGTGGCGATTGGAGAGTCTTTTGAACATCCTTAGTGTATAAATTGTGACTACCCGCCTAAACTTCGGCCTCTTCCAAGCACTCCTTGAAAGTGGCACAACGTTTATCCTGAATGAAGGCACGAATTTCAAGAGCCACGGCAGCTAAAAGCTGATCCCTAAGAAAGAAGTCCAGAAGGGACTCGTATACCTGGGGAATCTTGCAAGTATCCAGCTAACCCTGAAGCTGTCTTTGGAGGATGTACCCGTGTTGTCGAAATGTTTGGCCTGGGCGGATCATTTCCTGGCGGAATCGGGAGCGGTAGAATTCGCTATTCATATGAACAGCGACTAGCAATTCGGTCTTTAACGTGGAATAGTCCAAAGTTGCTTCCGTGGGAAGGGATACGAAGATATCCCTTAACTTGGCATTTAGGAGATAAGGTAAGCGAGCGACTCCATCATTTTCCAGATCTTATCTATTGATCTGAAAGATTCGTTCAAAATGGGCCAAAAATGACCCAAAGTCCTCTCCATCATTAAAAGAGGGAAGGTGGACTAAAGGAGTTTAGGAAATATTAGCCCGGGAACCGATGAACTAAGAATCCATTTGATTTTGGCTCATTTCCAGCTCATGCTGCCTAATTAGTTCACGTTCTTCCCTCTCCATTTTGTTCTTCTTCATTCCCATTTTATTCTTCTCCATCTCCATTTCCATCTTCAGTTTGTTCTCCATTTCCGTTTTCAGTTTATTCTCCTTCATTTTCATCTCCATTTCCAGTTTGTTCTTTTCAATCTACATCTTCAGTTTGTCCTCTTCCATCTTCATCTTCAGTTTGTTCTCCTCCATCTCCATCTTCAGTTTGTTCTTCTCCATCTCCAATTCCCTTCGCTCTGCCCGTTCGTTCCTCTCTTCTTCCTGTACGTAATTTAGCAGGTCTTTGCCCGCAAGACCTAACATTTCACCCTGACTCTTAAATTTTTCGAAGGATGACATTTTTACGCAGTTAACTGAGGAAACACTGATACGCGAACGAGTTAGGACGCTACCCACGGGAAACGAATACTTGAATATTCGTGAAGGCCTTGATCACAAAAAAAATAAGATACAGCTACCTACCTCTGCTGTTTCTAAGTGGGGAAAAATAATTAAAATGGTCCTACCGGAATTAGGACACTAAAGGTTTTAACTCTTTTGGATTAATGACCAGGAGAGTTACTTGGGGTCCAACACAAAATCTAAATAGATTACGTTCCACTGCTCTTCAATTAACTTGAAATTGCCTTCTGCCAGTACAATACAAAAAAATAAAATAAAAGGGATGGTCGTGAATAACAAGAAACAGCTAATTTCGAAATTAAAATGACACGGGTTCGTAAAAACACCAAACATACTTAACACCAAATTTATATAATATGTATATTAATATATATATATATATATATATATATATATATATATATATATGTCTTGGTATGAAATTATATTACATCAATACCATATTATATCTATGTAGGAGGGACCGATAACTTACAGGTGAACCGACGAAGGGACGGAATACCGCTAGTTTAAACGGGCTGAAATGCGAGATGAGAGTGCAACCAGGTCAGGTAACAAATGGACAATTGCAAAGCTAAAGGTTAATTAAAGAGGCATGTACAAAAATATAATTTTATTTAAATCAAAATAATGAGAGAATTGATGGGTAAAATTACCTCAGAGAATTAACGGACAAAATCACATTAGTAAACGAAGGGGGGAATTGTAGTTATAAATCAGACTATGAAGTTAGAACTTCAGGTATTAAAGAAGGAGAGTATTCAAATGGGGGGGGGGAATTAACTCAATTGGGTTACTCAAGGGGAAAGAGGGGTTGGCTTACGGATATCTTCTGCACGTGGGGTGAGGCCGCTCGGAACTTCTGAGCAGGAGGTTAAAGTGATGACCGTTCTCCAAAAACAGGGGGTGGGGGTAACTTCCGGTCCAGGAGAGAGTATTTTGGCCACCCGAAACGAGGAGGGCTTCGACAGGAGCCCGACGGGAAAATCACTCGGTGGCGATCGTTAAGTGGAATTACCTCACGTGCTGGGGGTTATTCCAAATTCACAAAATAGTTCAGCTGTCACTTTGCTTTGCTGTTAGCACCTAACTTGGAACTATAAGAAATCTTCTGGGGTCCGGGTGAGACTTCTCAACTATGCTTCTCTTCATGGAAATCGAGTGCTATTTATGTGCGAGGCTCTCACCGGGGTTGGGGGGCGGTAAGCGGGAAACAGCTCTACTCTCGAATGGCCTCGAATCTTCATGCAGAAGCTATTCTGCCCGTGTAAAAGTGAATAGTGATTGGCACGGTTCGAGGCTACCGCTTGTGGAAGGGGGAAGGAGGGGTTATGCTTACCAATTTAGGCCTAACCGGGCATTCTACAGCGCATGAAAGTTCCGTATGCTCAATAGATTCCACGTGGGGTTCCCTCACATCAGTCAAGTCAATATTGTTATTTTTTTAATTCAAATTCACAAGTAAAGTTAGTCATTAGGACTAAGTTCTCACTCCAATCCACAAAAAATATAAATTTACTGTCAATTAATTTTTTTGGAGACAATATAATAGATCTTTTAAATTAATCGCTCAGTAAAGTGATCCAATTTGCTTAGTCACTTTAATTTGTTTATTAGTTGAGGTGATAATTATAGTTACGCGTGAATAAGATTTTGTTAAATTAATAAAGAATCCTGTGAGTTCGCTTTCAGTCTATGGCCATTATCACGCGCGGATCCAGGAAGAGGGGGGAGGTGGCTAAAACCTGCCCCCCACCACAAAATTTCAGATCCGTTTTTGTTTATATTCTTTTTTATGGCATAATCATATTCTGATATTCAGAAAGAGTTTGGTAATAATATAAAATATATCAAATAATAATAATAATAATAGGTCTTTTGTAATGCGCTCTTCAATGCCTGATGCCTTGCCAGAGCGCACGTTGTGCTGAGATGAGAATGGAAATTCAATGGAAATTCAAAAGGGGGAAGAAGGCAATACTGAAAAGATGCGTTTTCAGGAGACGATTAAATGTGGTAAGAGAGGGAGAAGACCTGATTTCAGCAGGAAGAGCATTCCACAACTTAGGGGCGCAGATTGAGAAGGAGCAGCCCCCCATTGAGCAGAGGAATGAACGAGGAATATTCAAAAGAGGTGCATGTGATGACCGAAGGGCCCGAGGGACATGGCGTGGCAAGAGGGCATAAGAGAGGTAGGACGGGGCCTTAAATGTGAAGAGAAGTATCTTGAATTGAGTAAGGAATCTGACAGGGAGCCAGTGCAGTTCATGCAGCAAGGGTTTTGAGGGAGAGAAGCGAGGGTGACGGAAGAGAAGCCGGGTGGCATAGTTCTGTACAAGTTGAAGGGGGCGGAGAGAGGAGGATGGCAGATTCACAAGCAGAGAGTTACAGTAGTCAAGGCGTGAGGTGATGAAGGCATGAACAGCAGTCTCAAGACTTTGGCCATCAAAGTGAGAGCGAATGCGAGAGAAGTTACGAAGGAAACATAGGGAGGATTTGCTGACATTGCGGATATGAGGCTTAAAGGAGAGATGCTCATCAAAAACAACACCAGATTCTTAACGCAGTCAGAGAAAATGATAGTATTACCGCCCAGAGTAAGCGAGGGAAAGAGAGATTTTGATTTTTTGACAAGAGCAGGGGTGCTGACGAGGAGGACCTCAGTTTTGGAGTGATTAAGGCTGAGGAAGTTGGTAGAGAGCCGGTCAGAAATGGAGGAGTAGGCAGCCAAGAGGTCATTGATAGAGTAGGCGAGAGACGTGGGGGATGAGGAAACGAAAATTTGACAGTCATCAGCATATAGGTGGAAGGATAGACCGAGATTACGGAGAAGGGAACTAAGAGGGAGAAGATAGATACGAAATAGTAGAGGACCAAGGACAGAGCCTTGTGGCACTCCAAAGCGAATAGGGGTAGAGTCGGAGGAAACGTCGTCAATCACAACGGATTGGGTACGGGACGAGAGGTAAGAGCGAAACCAGTCAAGCATGGTACCTGATATGCCGAGGAAAGAGTGGAGACGATCAAGTAGGACGGTATGGTCAATAGTATCGGAGGCAGAGGAGAGGTCGAATAGAACGAGGATGGAGGCAGAACCCCTGTGCGCGGCTCTTTGTAAGCAATCGGACACATTGAGAAGGGCAGTTCCTGTGGAGTGACCTGACTTGAAACCAGATTGATAGGTTTCATCAATGTTACAGGCCACCATGTTACTCTTGATGCGTGAAGCAACCACTCTCTCCAGAACTTTAGAGAGGAAAAGAAGTTGCGAAATCAGGCGATAATTGGAAAGGTCATTGGGTTTCAGTTGAGGCTTTTTAAGAATCGGACGGATGTGGGCACGTTTGAAGGAAGAGGGAACAAGACCAGTTGCAAGTGAAGTGTTGAACAGGTGAAGAAGCGTTGGGAGGATAGCAGGCAGAATTTTACATAACAGTTTAGGCAAAAAAATGTCCTTTGGGGAGCCCGATTTCTTAGAATGCGAGAGCAGGGCTGTAAGCTCCAACGCGGTCACAGCGGGGAAAATGATAAGCGGCTGGGGCGGGAAGTCAGGAAGAATGGCAGGAGACGGGACAGAAGGTTGAGGGAGGAAGGCACGGAGGTCAGTGACCTTATCTGCTTAAAAATTCGAGAGACTAGCAGGGCTAATGGGTGGGGAGACCTGGTCTGGGGAAGTAAGATGGGAGAGCAGGCGGAGACGGTACTGGGATCATTCCTATTATCAGTAAGCAGATTACGTGAGTATGCTTCACGAGCAGATTTGAATTTCGCCACGTAGGAAGCTGTCGCAAGTCGGAACGCCAGCGAGAGAGGGGTTCATGTCTTGCCCACGGGTGTGAGCCTTTCTAAGGACTCTTTCATGGGCACGCATGGACTGCCTAGCACGCAGGAGTTTCATAGAGTACCAAGGGGCACGGTGACAACGGGAGTTCGAAGGGGTGACAAGGGGATAGTGGGCAACAAGACAAGTGAGAAGGGGTTGCTCCAAAGAAGAGAGAATCTGGTCAGGAGAGGCAGAAGCATCAATGGGAGGAAGTTTGAAGGCCACATCATTAGATAGGGAGTGAATATCAATGGAGGCAAGTCAACGGAAAGGCTTAGGATTATGAGACAGCTGGGGAGGTATATGGAATTGGAGAGAGAAGTTGAAGTTGATAAGGAAGTGATCAGATATAGCATTGTACAAATTTGTAGTCGTCAGGTTGGAAATAAGACAGTCAGAGATTACAAGGTCTAAAATGTTGCCGTGAGAATGGGTAGGGGAAGAAACGTGTTGGGTGAGGGAGAAGAGATCAAGGATTTCAGAAAAGGCTTTGAAATTAGGATTGTGGCCAGGAAGCTTGAAATCACCGAGGATTAGCAGCGAACCAGTGGGGAAGAGGCCAGCGAGGAGGTTACTAAATTCATCAAGAAAAAGCTCGAGGGAGGAGCTGGGTGGGCGGTAGAGGACTAAGATAGTTAGAGAGGGGGTGGAATCAGAGACATTGATTAGCGCCTCAAAAGAAAGAAGAGGGGGAGAGGGAAGATTATTCAGAGGGAAGGAGGCACTGTGAATGAGAGCAACTCTACCATCGCGAGAGTTTCGGGAGGTAGGGGAGTGGACGTAACCATCAGTGGTAGCGAGATTTAAACAGCAAGCAGAAGGGGCAAGCCAAGTTTCCGTGAGTCCAAGGAGAGTGACTCGAGTGTTAACAAGCAGGTCATGAATGTAGTCAGCCTTCTTCGAGAGGCTTCTGGCATTGAGGAAAGACGCCGAGAGAACGGGTGAAGAGGCAGGTGAAGAAGAATCAGGGGTAAGTGAGGGGGGGGGGTTGATTCAAGTAAAAAAGTTTTCTAAGAGCAGGAGCTAAACGGAAACCACTTTTAGTGTGGTGGCAGGAACGAGAAATTCCCAATGCATTAATGTGAGTAAGGGTGTTCTGAGAAACACTGGTAGCAGTTCCATTGAGGGCAATAATCGTTAACCTATCAACCATAGTGGCTAAGCGACACAATAATGGGAGAAAAGCAAATTAACTATATAAGTAGAGTGGCGTAAGCGACACAATAACGGGAGAAACAATAATCGAGGCAAAATAAAGAGTAATCGAATGGTGTGAACAAATAAATTTACGATAGAAACAAGAAACAAGGGGAAAAAAATTAGTGACGAATCAGAATTAGCGGTCTGTGTGGGAGGGGGGGCGGGAAGACAGAGCGGAGGTAACCACGAGGCAGCTTGAAAAAAAAACACGTGGGTGCGGGAAGACAGAGCGGAGATAACAACGAGGCGGCTTGAAAGAAGCACAAAAAAGCAACACTGCAAAAAACAAAATTAAAACACAAAACAAAAGATAACTTGAACCGTAGCAAGAGCCACAGATAAGCGCAACTCTAAAATAATTAGGAAATTGAGTATTATACCTTAGCTTACGTCCAAATTCCTAAACTCTTTATTTACTGATCTATGTGAAAAATTCGGATCGGATATAATTACTACTCAGACCGTTATGAGATGTTATTCATTATTAATTATGTCTATGATAACCCTTATTAATCATCGATGCACTCTTCTCATACTACTCATATGGCTGAATTCATGTTGGCCCCCTCTCCGCCATTTTCATCCTCGATCCACCACTGGCCATTATAGCTAACTAGTTTGGCTACCTTCTTAGTGAAACTTCAAAATTGGTTACTCATGCTGATAAACTTTTGAGTCATAATAGTTAATTTGATTAGATATTGGGGTCATATTCATCAATTAGTTAGGTGGTTTTACTGATATTAATGGTAAACTGCAGGGGCGATTTAGCAAAGGATATCCATCCTTTTACACTGATTACCATTCATACCGAAGGGGTAGTACATTATACAGTAGTATCTTACCAAGTTTAGATTCTCTCCTCGGCAGAAAGCTTTGATAACGCGCCCCACCCAATGCATAAAAAGGATATACAATATCATTCTTTATCCTTCTGTTAGTATCCATTTGTCCTATTACCCTCGGAATTCTTGCCTTCAACTCACACTCCTTCGCTCTTTCATAGTGTAACTGCTAAAACGTATATACTCATATAGTTAAGGCACTGTTGCACTTTAAAAACCATTAAAATACAGCGATTAAACATATTTTAGAATAAAATCATCAGCAGTTTTTAGTATATACCAGGATACTATCTTCACTTTTACAGACTTTCAAAGGGCCAACAAAATTAGACGTGCTTAATAGTTCAATACCATTTTACAGTACATAATTTGCAATTTTAAACCATATATTATATTCACATTTACATCTCCTAGCAAACTCAAACTACAGCTCATCACGGTTTTGATGCTATCTACTCTTAGTTTATGAGATTGCTCACATTTAAAATCTCCTTTCTCCTCACGATCCCCATTTACCTTACTCTCAAATACTTCAATTTATTGCTTCAAGACATGACTAACCAAGTGTTTCATTACTATTTATCCTTCCTCTCTACTGTGCGTTTCAATGAGTTCCTTAATTTAATCTATATTTGCTCTAATTTTCCTTTCCCTTCACTCAAATGGAGTTTGTCTTTACTTGGCCTTTCCTTGCCCACAAATATCTTATATATATTTCCCCTTCTAATTGATCCAGAAGCCTCACTTTGGAAAATAGCTTCTTTATTACTCTATTCATCGCGTGTTCTCATTCTTTCCTCTTCCAATTTTTCGTTGCCTATTCCAATCATGTTATATGATATACCTCAAATTAGAACTATGAGATCACTTTCATCATGCACATCATTCAGCATATTCATTTCTAAAATCATCACATCACACATGCTCTTTCATTCACTCTATCTTCTTTACCTAGCTCATGTGCACATATGTAAAGCTCTGTACTGAACGAATATTTAGATTTCCCAGAGGAAAAAATTAATTTATATCAGGAAGGAAGTTTGAGATTGATATCTATCCCCCAATGCCTTATTCTTAAATATACTGGTCTAACCTCTTTATCTGAAAAACATATACATGATATATATGTAGGTATTCTCTCGAAATCAGCATCTTTCTCATGTCTTCTTTCAATTAAAAAAACAAAAATTAACGTTTATAAATATATAATCTATTGTAGTTAGGTGCTTGATAGAGTCCACTTTGAGACCGACTTTGCAGTAGCTGCCCTATGCTTTGCTTCCTCAAGTTCGCATCCCATATTTAACTCGATGCGCCTAATGAAAATGAAACGTTGCAAAACATTGCAGATTAAACTAGTGATCACCTTATGATCAAAATTAAAACGGACTTAGAATGAATACAATAACTGATTAAAGGATGCATAATGGAATTAAACGAACTTTGTTAAAAATTTGGCAGGCTAGTAATAAGGTTGAAAACTCGAACATTTTTTTAATCTTTGCTCTGTAACACGTCGCGTGAGGCGAGATAAGTTAAACTGCAGAGCTTTGCTACCTAAAAAAATGCTCGAAAATCATTGGAGAAATTAATCGGTATTTTGTAGTATTCAAGAGTGTGGAAATGGATGACCTATATGGGAAAGAGTAAATGTACAAAGTGAAGTAGAGTAATGGAATTAGAAGAAAAATGGCAAATGGAGCTCGATATAGTTAAGTTTTGCACTTAGGACACCAAAATCTACAAGAAGGGCCTAACATCTTTTGTTCCAATTAAAACGCTTTCATTAACTTAATGAATACAGATAGTTGCTACATACCAAGATATAAATGCTTCCATGCTTCGATGTTGGCACCACACAAGCATGATGAAATGCCTCTTTAACTCTTTGTCTCACAATGGCTTCCACAGCAGTGTTAAAAGTACGTAAAACTTTTGCAAAATGTAAAATACATATATCAATAATTTCGTTTCTAGATAAGTTTCAATGGAATTTAGTAAATTACATACGAAACAACAATAAAATAGTCTTTCTTACATACCTAATAATTATTTTCAGCTGTGCTGATAGATTTATACTATTGTTCATGTGTCTAATTTTTGTAATCTTTGGGTCACATTTGACGGGTTTTTTTTCTTTTGACCTCAGCGAGCCATGGGTTCTCTTTCGCGTTTCATTATTTTTGCCTTTGATCTTTAATTCTCCTTCTAATTGATATAGGTGAGATTATTTAAATCAAAGCTTCAGTGATCTCACCAGCAAGTTCAGAAGATATTGTTCTCTGAAGCTGTATTGAAGTCCGAATAATAGATGTCTTCTGTAGATGTTGGAATACGTTTTATACCGCGTCTCTTCCTTGATACCAAGTCCAAAGCTCCCTTGTTCTCTTGATATCGTTTTATAGTGGTTTGGACAGCAGATCTTGAACATTTTATTTTTTTGCCTATTTCTATCTGTGCTGCCCTAAGTAATTTTGTTTTATTCATATTATTTATAAAAAGTGATAGCGAATAAATATTAGTTTGGAATTTAAGCTGAGCAATAGGAACTATTTGTTAAATTCTGGTTTTAGAAAACTACCATTTTATTTAATTACCAATTATTCAAACATATTAGAAAAATACACTTTATTATTATCCATATTTATGAATAATATGATAAATTCTACAAATTTAGATAACATATTTTAAATATAGGTATAAATCTATGAGAGGTGTTTTATATTTTTGACAAGAGAAGATATGAAAACCTGATTCATAAAACATACAGGAAAACAAACAAATAATGACACCTATCAGAAAGAGGGTTATAATTTTAATAAAATTTATATTATGCAGTAGGTTTTGGAATGTTAAAATGTGATATTTTTCAGTTTTTTTAAAATAGTTAAATATAGAAAACTGTACGGTTTTATGAGACCTAATCAGGTGGAAACATGGTTTTACCAGTAAAAATGTTTATTAAAAGTGAAAAAGTTTAAAACATATTTTACGAGTAGGATCCATTATGAGCAAAGTATCCGAGTGGAAGCAAAATATTTTTATAGTGGAAAAACAGCTTAGTGCAAAAAAATCGAAAAGTAAAAAGCACTCGACAAAAGAGAAAAATATGAAAATATTGATCGTTAAACATATTTAGTTAAGATTTTAATAAAACAATACTCATCAATAAAATTATTCTCCTATTTTTAATTCAAAGAAAAAATTAAGCTTGATAGAATGAAACTTCGTAAATTGTAATGAACGCTCTTTGAAACATAGAAAGGAGGTTGAAGTAACAAATCGACATATAGGTATAGTATTCACAAAAGAGAATCTATGTAGATAAATTCATTTTTGATTATCTAGAGCAGGAGTCTCCAAACTACGGGCGCGGGCCAGATCCGGCCCACGAGGTCAGTTCATCCGGCCCACCGCTGCAGTGTGGATACAGCAATTACAGGGCAAATATTGATGATATCTTAAAAGCTAAACGCCAGGTTCACAAATCTCACTAACCTTTTTTGCTGCTTAGTTTGTGAGACTCGGATATGGGCGCACTGGCTGTGATAATAGTATCTTATTGCTAACGACGCCTTCTTTAGTAACTTTTTGGTAAATAAATATGTTTGTTGTCTTTATTTTTGTGCATTTTGTATTTTGTGTATTGATAAATAAATATATTAGTTGTCTTTATTTTTTGTGTATTCAATATATTGTATTGAACAAAATAGTTATGCGGCTCGCGCTCGTCATCCTCTTAGTTATACGGCCCACTGTGAAAAAGGTTTGGCGCTTCCTGGTCTAGAGTGTAGTGCTCAGATGTTAGTAAGTGTTTGGTTAGTAAAATGAAGAAAACACATAAGTTAAATGAATATTAAGAGGTAAATAGAGAGAGCATTTTAGTTACGCTTAGTAATACTTTTTTAACGTCGCACGCATTTAGAAAGATACTTGATTACTATAAAAAGGGAAATAAAATTATTTTTTAAAAAGGAAAGAAAAATATTAAAATTATTATAGACCCGTGAGCTTTGGTTATCTGCAATATTCTTAAGAATATGTATATTTAACTAATTGCACTCTTCATAGATCAAAATGTACATCATGGTTGTCTATCAATATTCTTCCAGGAAGTTGGCTTTAAGGGGAAAGTTCTTTATATATTGTTAATTAAAAAAATATAGATGCATATTAATATATTGACTAAAGTGACTACGTAAAATAAATTTGACTGTAATTTTGGTGTTCTATTCTAATTTTCAGCTGCTACGCTTTGCAATTTGATCTTAGAATGTAAAGGTTTTGTTCATAGCGATGCTACAAATTCTTTTCCTCAAATTAGGTTTGTATATATGGTAAAAAGTATTTCCTATTTATGTCTACGTATGTACCATTTTATAGTCCATTTGTGAAGGTCCTTAATCTAGACACACAGCTATGCACCATTTTTTACCTGAAAAAAGCTTAAGAATTTTTCATACAGTGGGAGCAAATGCTCCTTTTAAAAAGAAAACCCACCCAAATCAATATGGAATAAATTATTTAGAGTGACTTCTCTATTGTATTTGTAAAGAGCTCAATGACTTTCCCTTAACTTATAAATGACATTTCTATAAAAAAAAATCTCGTGTAGAATTGATAAGTTAGCTGTTTTAGGATTAGTTATACTTTTTTATTTTTACAGTGATAAATAAAGAATTATTCCATCTTGCCCTTTTAACACCATTCCTAGTCATAACATCATTTTTTATTTGAAAATAGAAGGTTATCCTTTTTAATTTATATAATTTCCAATTTAATAAGGCAAAATAAAATATTAGCTTTCCTATAAATTAAAAAAACAGAATAACGGGAATTAGACCTGTTTTTTTAGTAAAAACGAAGATTTTTTACTTCAATCATGCATGCTCCTCCTATGCTGCCCTATTTTTCCTTTATAGTACTAATATTCAGCTCTACTGGTCTTTCTCCTCAACTGGTCTAGTTTTTGTTATGCTTTCCATATGCTCGTTTATATTCTTCTCATTTTTTATATTTAAATAGGGCTTTAAATATTGAAGGGACATGTTTCTATTGTCGTCATAAAATGGTAAAATTGACATTTTTCTTTTATTTTTAGTTGAAAATTTGACGCTCTACAAATCATTCCACAGTTTAAAATTAAAACTTAGCTCCTTCTTTATAGCTTCTCTTTTGATAAAAGAGCAATCCACCCAAATTTCGATTGATAATAATTATCAATCAGAATTTGCCTAAGCTTTAAAAATTCTTAGATTACACTGGTTAACAGACTTTATGCGAACTTTTGTTTCATAGTTATTTTTAACTAATTTTGACGTGCTGATGTAAAATATGGCATCCATCTTTTTTGTAACACTTCAGGTTTTCATTCTAGAGCATATTCCTACTCTACGACCTACAGCATGTATTTACTCGGTAAAGATAGTTTCCTAAGTGATATAGCTAGAAACCATAACCTAAAATGTCAAGAGAATTTGAAAGGATAAATGCTTTGTAAGTTAACTCACCTATTACTAAATACATAAAGGTTATTTTTCTAATATAATGGAGAAAACACAAGCAATCGTACACATACCTATACATAGATTGATGGAAGAAAGTTTCGCTTGCAAAAGGGCCTGGAGTATTTGATGTCTACATAGTCTCATTGAATTCTCCAACAGTAGTCTGCCATGATGTTTGGGTTCCATCGGCCTTGATATCTCTCTTCTATAATCTTGATATCTTGATGTAAACGCTATCAGTATTAAATCACTCACGTTTCCAAGATTAGCAGGAAATTCATCAAGATGGCTGTTGAGAAAATGAACCTTTATGCTCATGAACGATGAAAGCTATCAAGTAATGTCGCTACCAAATCCTTGTAGTTAGCAGCCTTTTTGTTCCCAAGAAATCCTTTCACAACAGCCACGAGTGGATTGCATGCTCCTTCTTCTATGTCAGTCATCGGACTCGAGAAGCTTTGGTTTTTTTGCATTACCTTTCTGATTTGTGGCCCATCAAAAACTTCAACCTTTATTTTATCTAAAATTACGCTAGGAAATATTGTACATATAAATTTGAAACATTCACCCTCCACATTAAGACCTTTCACAAATTGTTTTAGCAGTCCTAGTTTAATATTAGGGACTGGGAAGATGATTTTGTCTCGGCGTTCCAGTGATTGGTGTATAATATGCTTCTTCTCAACAGTCAAACTTTCTCTAACTGGCAAGAGTTTCTCTTCCCAATGTTTGTCGTTGGTTAGGCTGTCCCATACACACAAGAAACATGGATATTTTGTATAGCCTCCTTGTTGGCCAAGTAAAAAATTTACCATTTTCAGATCGACACATACGATCCATTTGTGTTCATCATATTCGAGTAAATCTAATACAGATCTTATGTGTTCATGCTTCTCTTTGAAATGCACAGTGCGACCAATAGGAATCGAACCAAACAAATTTCCTTTATGGACTAACGCACAATTTAGACGCTTTTTTTAACTATCTATACAAAGTCCCCATTCCCTTGGATCATACTCTGAAACACCCATCGCGTTTAAAAGTCCCGCCACGTCACAACAGTAAACTAAATCTTCTCACAGTTTTAAAGAATACCAAGAGATCTTTCTCTCCGTTTCGATAGAGAGTTACATTTGTTTTTTCCTGCAACAAATTCTTCTCTTTTAGTCTATAAGCTAACATTTCTGCAAACTCTTTTGACAGGCCTAGGTCTCTAACTAAATCATTCCGTTCTAATTTACTGAAGTTTCGACGTTCTTGGAGGAATGTATTTACAAAGTCTGGATTACTGTCAAGTTCATTGCTTACATCAAATTCACGTATATCACTTACATCGTCCAGTGAAGGAAGTTCCTTGAATACAGGTACTGGAATTTCATCTGAATGAAGCACTTGACGAATTGCTGATTCAAGATTTGGGTAACTTATTTTATGTCGCGTTTTCTTGCTATAACCAGAAGTCTTTGTGAGACAAAAGTAGCAATCGTTTACATGTCTTTTTGGCTCCTGTCACACCATACGAATGCCAAATCCTAGTTTGTTTCTTGTGCCCTTTGCCCATTGGCATAGATTTTCGACACATGGTTTACAACCATTGCGCGGGGCCCACAGTTTATTCTGATCACATAATTTAATCTTAAAGTAAGCTAAGTATGTTTTTTTTTACTAAGATACTAATATTCATTCTTTGAGTTGATGCAGTAAAACAACCACATATATAGCAAAATGAGTTAGGAGAATTTAAACATTTCCTTCGTAATCAAATGATACTATTAAATGTTATTTCTTAAAAATAATGTGAAAAACACAAAATTATATTATGCACAATTGCATTATATATCTAAATGTGCTTTAAGAGAAGTCTAAATACATAGATAAAATAAAATAAGAAGAATACCAAGCGCCTCCAATTACGTTCACTTGGTCGTAAGATAACCTGCTACTATGAGTGGGATCAATATGAACTAGTCCATAATTAAAAAACTTGACGTTATAGAAGAAAAGTATTGCCGTTTTTTAAACTCAGTGACCCAGAATTTCCCAAGAACAGGTCTCAAACTTAACTCAGCAGGAAAAAGTTAAAATTTGTTGACCAGAGTAATTTATATTTATATTTATGCAACCAACCTAAGCCTTAAAACTTTTATTCTTCCCAAGAAACAAAAATAATTCTACAGTTAATTTTAAAATAATTTTCTAAAACAGTAATTATTGATTTATTTAAAAATCCCTCAATATAACAGTATTATTTAAGTTTAAATTCCCCCTTTAGAAAACATTTTATATTTTCTGAAAGTATACAATATCACGTGAAAAGTCCATTTGAACATTATGCAAAATATATTTTTGAAAATAATTGCATTTTAACATTAAAAATTACATTCTAGTAGATGAAAAGGTACTTTTTAACTTTTCAGTTTATCAAAAAGTACATATTCAAAGTCTTTAAATTAATTATATCAATATATTCTTAACATCTCACCAATGCACAATAAAATTAAAAGTTATACCTGTTTAACAATAATATATATATATATATATATATATATATATATATATATATATATATATATATATATATATATATATAATAATATTAAGATTAAAATAAAATCTCTTTTCTTTTGAAGTGTGTAATTAACTATTTAAAATTTCAAATATGTGACTGAACTGAGTAAGGGAAATATATATCTACCATCGTGGCCAAAAGATTTGACTATTATATATTTATATCTTTTTCCTTAGCTTTAAAATTTACGTGATATAAATAATCATTATATAATGTATTAAAACGTTAGCATTTCAAATATAATAAACAACCAGTGCATTCCTTCGCTGAATCCAAAATCCTTTTGCTTAAACTCAACTCCTATTGCAAAATCCTTTTGCAATAGGAGTTGAGTGTCACCTCCTGGAGCTTGATATTCGATTAAAAGGATAAAATGATGATAAATACTAACTGAATGATTTGTGGGTAATTATAATATATTTCATAATATTTTTGGTAAACATAAATGTTTGAATCTTTTTTAAATTCCAGAAATGGGTCTTTCCAACGAAAAACGTGGACATGAGATGCTCACCAAAAAGTGGACTGAAAAGCAAGAAGATAGTTGCTAATAGTATTGCATCAAGAAGCACAATTTTTAAGATCATTAATGACTTCAATAGGAATAGTTTCACTCCAATGAAGAAGCCGTATGGAGGCCAAAGAGATTTATTTATTTACAAGCCGCTGTTCTCTTCCTTAACAGGAAAAGCTTGGTTACAAAGGCACCCCTGCGGAGTGTGGCTTAAGGCCTTATTTGCTAATCTTAACCTTCTTTTTTAATCCTCTTTATAGAATATATTTTAACACCCTGAACACCCTTTTCTTCCACTTCTTTTCCTTCTTCATCTTCATATTCATCTTCATCTTCTTCTTCTTCTTCTTCTTCTTCATCTTCATCTTCTTCTTCTTCAACTTCATCTTCATCTTAATCTTCATCATCTTCATCTCCATCTTAATCTTCATCATCTGCATCTTCATCATCTTCATCTTCATCATCTTCTTCTTCCTTATTTTCATCTTCATTTTCATCTTCTTCATCATCATCATCATCTTCTTCTTCTTCTTCTTCTTCTTCTTCTTCTTCTTCTTTTTCTTCTTCTTCTTCTTCAAGAGTCCACTTAAAGCACAAATTGAAAAGTATATATGCAAATGTTCGTAGCTTAAAAAATAAACTTGCCGAAATAAAAGCCGTAACACTAGAGGGAGACTACGTTCTCGTATTCATAAGTGAGACTTAGATAGATACACATTTGGGCATCAGTGTTTGCGAATTTGATATAGCAGGAAATAAAATTCATTATAAAAATAGACAAACTGGCAGAGGAGGGGGCGTATTACTGTATATAAAAAAAAACTTAAACGCTATAACGATCGACTCGTCTACGGCAGATATGAGAAGTGAGGCCTTATTAATCCAATTATGTTGTAATGCAAAAAATAAAATTAATTTAGCCGTCATATATCGTCCACCATCTCAAATGGAAAGAGGAGATGCTGTACTCTTTGATATACTTTCATCTTGGGTTAGAAAAGGGACCACATTAGTCTGCGGCGATTTTAACCATCCAAACGTTAATTATAGTAACCTAACGTCAGATAAAGCTGGGGAGAGACTACTAAACTTTATTCTGGAGAACTTTCTCGTACAAAAAGTGGAGGAACCAACGCGTGATAATAATATCCTCGATTTAATCATAGCGACTGACGAGTCATTGGTAGAAAATGTTTGTATAGGAGAGCATTTAGCCTTGAGTGACCATAATGCCATTAGATTCGAAGTAAACACGTGCGTAGAAGTAAAAATGAGCACTCAGCTTATCCCACGTTTTGGTAGCTGTAATTTTGATACTTTTTCACGAAAGGATTAAGGATGTAGACTGGGAAATGCGCTTCGAGAATAGGTCAGTTGAGAAATGTACACTGAGCTTCGGCGTACACTCCTTAGTGTAAATTTCAACTTGGTAAAGTATGTGCGCCGAAAGAGGGGAAAGTTGATGAGAGCATCGTGGGTTAGACAACTAATATTAAGCTTAATTAAGGACAGAAATAGAAAAAGTTCAAATACATAGGAACAATGAGTCATTTATAAGTCGGCAAAATTGCATAGATTCTCGAAGAGAAGTTAAACGGGCGGTTAGAGATGCGAAGCAGAAATATGAAATATAACTCACTAAGGATTCGAAGAAGGAACCGAAACGGTTTTACGGCTACGTAAACAGAAGAAAACCCTTAAAAGGTTCAATAGGGCCGATTAAAGACAAAGATAGTCGTTTGACGGAATTTCCGGCGGAAATGTCTGAAATTTTAAATAAACATTTCACAAGCGTCTTTACTGTTGAAGATTCGTCCAAATTAGGATCGTTAGTTGAAGAAGTAGATAATAGTGATATTTGCATATCCGATATAACAGTAAATGAAGAGAAAATTCTTAAATATATTAACCTGATGAAAAAGTCGAAATCACCCGGGCCCGATGGCGTTTACCCTACTCATTTAAAGGAACTTAGAATGAGCTTGCGAAGCCGTTGCGTGCAATTTTCAATTGCTCATTAGAAGATGGCGTAGTCCCTTTAGACTTCAAGCGTGCAAACTTTACACCAATATTTAAGAATGGGAATAGATATAAGGCAACGAATTTTCGTCCTATTAGTCTAAATTCGGTAGTTGGAAAGCTTTTAGAATCGATAATTAGAGATAGAATAGTGAGCCACCTCGAGCTAAATAATCTGATTAAAGATTCCCAACATGGGCTTAGGCGGGCAAGATCGTGCTTGACAAATTTGCTGGAATTCTTTCATAAAATGATTTGCGTTTACGACGAAAGCAAAGCTGTAGATGTAATTTATCTAGACTTTAAAAAGGCGTTTGACACTGTTCCGCAAGAGAGATTATTAATGAAATTTAAAGCAATCGGTGTGAAGGGTAATATATTAAATTGATTAGAATTTGGCTGAAGGATCGTTCGAGCGAGTAGTTATAAATGGTGAATGTTCTGATTGGATCAACGTCAGTAGTGGAGTGCCACAATGATCGGTTCTTGGCCCATTATTGTTTCTAATATATGTAAGCGATTTTGATAATGGCGTATTTAGTACGATTTCTAAATTTGCTGACGACATGAAGCTGGGCAACCGTGCCTATGTGAGATCGGATGTAGAAAAATTACAAAAGGACCTAAACTTGATTGTCAGATGGGCGGATAAGTGGCAAATGCAGTTTAATTTAGGTAAATGCAAGGTGATGCATTTGGGTTGCCATAATTATAGGGTAGAGTATACCATTAAAGGCCTGGTCCTCGACGTAGTTAAATTGAAAAAAAAACCTAAGAGTTTTAGTCTCGGATGACTTCAAAGTCACAAAACAATGCGCGGATGCATGTAAAAAAGCAAATCGTGTGCTGGGTTATATCACGCGTAATTTCACGTTCAAATCCAAAGATGTAATTTTACCGTTATATAAATCACTTGTGCGTCCACTGCTTGAATACGCGGTTCAATTTTGGGCTCCATACTTAAACAAAGATATCGCGCAATTAGAAAGAGTGCAACAGGCATTGAACCGCGTCTCTCGCTATGCCGAAGCGCACAGATTTCGGTTTTCTTTGGCCAAGACTAAGGTGGTGCACTTCTGCCACCATCCACGAATCCACCCCGACCCAGATTTGTTTTTTAAAGAAGGGCACCTAAGTTATGGTTGAGTGGCACCGTTTACTTGGTCTTGTATTCGACTGACGCCTCACATGGGAGGCGTATATCCGCAGACATAGGGTCTTTTGTACCCACGCCATGGATATTCTCCGTTCCGTAACGTTCAGCGCTTGGGGCCCTGATAGGGCTACTGCCCTATTTTTTATCGATCCTTTGTTCGTTCTAAGCTCGACTACGGATGCGAGTTTTATGCACCCGCAGCCGAGCGTTTATTGCGGAAGGTGGCTTCGATACACCACACCGGTCTTCGCCTTGTGACTGGTGCCTTCCGCACTTCCCCCATTGAGAGCCTGTTGGTCGATGCTGGGGAGATGCCACTCGCTCTGCGCCGTGTGTAGTGCATCACTCGCCTGTACGCGCGAGCCCGGCGCCTCTCGCAGTCGCCAAAAGTTCTAACTGCTTTCGCAGCTGGTCTCGACGGTGCCTATGCCGCTGGGAGACGCCAGTCATACCCTAAGCCCTTTTGGGTTTAGGGCCAAAAAACTCCTGCGAGAGATAGATATAGCTCTCGGGCCGGTGGCGCATTTGGTTCTGCCCAGGACGCCACCCTGGAGGGTACCAAATTTGGCTATTTGTCGACACGTCTCTTCTCCCAAAGCTAGTACGGCAGCGGGAGTATTGCGTTCGACCTTTTCGGAGCAAATCTCGAGTCACGCTGGACCCGTGCCAGTGTATATGGATGGCTCTAAGTCCCAAGAGGGGGTCGGCTTCCACGTCGCATCCCCTCTGTTTGAAGTCAGCGGAGCTCTGCCAGCCGCTGCGTCTGTCTTTACGGCCGAGCTGGTGGCAATACATCACTCGTTACGAAAGAAATTATGACGTGCCCGGTTCGGAGACCGGATTGTGATCTATAGCGACTCACAAAGCGCCCTGAGTGCTCTTGGGCCATTGGAATCTCCGCATTCCCTGGTTCGCGATATCCGTGATGCCACGGTTTTGGCGAGCCGGGCAGATGTCGAGATTATCTTCTGCTGGGTTCCTGGACATGTAGGAATTGCAGGGAATGAGCGTGCCGATGAGGGCGCCAAAGAGTCCGCAAGGAATCTGCAACCGGACCAGCGTTTCGCTCTTCCTCACACCGACTACATGGCAGGAATACGGGCAGCTCTTCGGACTGCTTGGCAAAGAAGATGGAGACGGTCGAAAAGAACTTAAAATTGCGTGCCATTGCGCCGCGACTGTTCCCATGGAACGATTTCCTAATGCCACGGTGGCTTCAGATTGCTTTCTGTCGTCTCCGAATCTGACACACTCGTGTGACGCATCGCTATTTGATGGAGCGCTCGCCTGCGCCCTATTGCGGCGACTGCGTCTTCCCTAGACTGTTCGGCACATTCTTGACGAATTTTCCAGTCTGGGTGATCTTCGCGCTCGTTACCTGTTCCGGTACCGGGATGGGCATGGTCGCTACCGCCTGTCCCTTGTACTCGGGACGGATTGGTGCACATTCACTTGTAAACTTGTTGACTTTGTGGGGGAGGCCGGGCTTCTCCCCATTATTTAAGGTTCTTTTTTTTGTTATTGTTTTGTTTGTAGGTTGCACTCTCCTGCACAGGGGTGAGGGTGACCTCCCCCCGCTGCCGGAGATTGCTTCCTGATTGTTAAGTTTTCCAATTTATATCATTGTTTTCATATTTTTATTTTAAAGTAGCCTAGTTCTAGGCTGTCGTGTTTTTCGGCGACTTATGCCTAAGTGGGCAGTTTCCAGATGGGCTCTATAAAAAAAAAAAAAAATGGCGTGTGATCAGAAAACTGTAGTGAATCACCTTCATTCGATGGGGAAAGAAGTTCAAAAACTCGGTGCATGGGTTCTGCATGCTTTGAGAGAAAGGAACAAACTTCAACGCTTTACGATTGCCGCATGTTTGCTTGCTCGTCACAAGGCTACTCGTGGATATAAGGACAGATTTCTTCACCGCATCATCACTGGCGACGAAAAAAAAACACGTATGCGATTAAAGCAAGGACTTCATCCACGAAAGACGATGTTGTGTGTGTGCTGGGATTCTGAAGGCATCATTCTTTATGAGCTCCGTGCGAACAACGAGATTGTCAATGCAGAACTCTACGTGCAACAAATGTATCGACTCGCCGAAGCTATTGGTGAAAAGCGACCTCATCGACATTATTGTGTCCTTCTGCAACACGACAATGCTCGTCCTCACATTGCTAATATGACAAAAGACCCCATCCAAACGCTTAATTGGGAAATCCTGCTGCATCTTCCATATTCGCCAGACTTGGCTCTATTGGATTTTCATCTGTTCCGATTGCTCTCTAACAATTTGTGCGGCGTTTCGTTCAATGCTGATGTGGAATTAAAAACTTGGTTACACGAATTCTTCGAGTCAAAATCCAGAGATTTTTATTGCAGAGTCATCTATAAACTAGTTGAACGTTGGGAATAGGTAGTAAATAACAACGGAGAATACATTATTGATTAAATTGTATATTGTTATCAATTAAAAATGAAGTTTTTCTAAAATTCCTAATGGTAATTAATAAATTTTATAAAACCGCAAAAACTTATTCCTCAACCCAATAGAATCAACAAATTGTTGAGGCATGAACCGCTAAATACATTCATCAGATTACTGAAACAGATTGTCGAAGTCTGAGATGCTAATAGGTGAAGTAAAGAAAGGGCAGCCACAGGTTAGATTACCAATCCCATGGCAGCAATGATGATGCTGCGATGTAAAGGTACAGAGAGAGCTTGGGTCCTGGCGCTGTTTCTGAGCATCATGCCCTGAGGTACTTAAATCTTAAACAATGGTCCTCAGTTTGAGTGCACAGGACGCAATTATAATTCAAATAGAATGCAGGTAGGTCCTATTGCGTAGGAGACCACGCCGAGACTTACTTTTTTAAAAATTAATCGTTTCTGACGACGAAGCTTCAAGTATTTAGTTTTAACTAGGGACTAGAGCGTGTCTGTCCATACCGCAGAAATAACTCAAATTGTATCCATAATGGGTCTAGTTTAGGTGAAACAGGGTCGAAATAATTCTTTTGAGGAAACGAAAGTGGCTCCGAGTGCGAGTAACTATAGGATATAAAACACTTCAACCAATACACTGGTAGGTCCTGATGCCTGTAAGACCAGGAGTAAAAAAATACAGGCGACTTCTAAAGAAAGTGTGCACAAGACAAAAAATACCTATGGTTAAACGCAGCTACGTCCTTATCAGAATAAGACACGCTCGTAAATTACTTCAAACGGTGATATTAGGAAAGAATCCTTAGCACTGATTTTAAGGAAGGGATAAGCGAATTATATCCTGGACAGGATAGATATGGCGATAAGGAGACTATTACGAAGGGGTACACTACACAGAGGCTAAAGCTCGTTGATGCATTGTCGCCTCTGTTAAAAACGAAGAGTGATCAGTCCTTAAATCTGTCAGAGCGCATAAAAAAATCTCTTCAATTTTTGGTTTTCTTCTTCTGGCGGAGGCGCAGACGACGGTGCACCAAAATGTGAGGTTTCATCCAACCTGAGTTCGCAATAACTAGAATCGGACATGGTTTTACACTCCTCTTAAACTGGTGTAGTTTTTTCTGTTTTTATATGATGGTTTATATTTTCCTAATTTTTATATATAATGGAGCTGCTAATTATGCGAACTATTTGTCATTGTTTTAGGAAATGCTATAATTTATAATTTCCGTTACCTTAATTTACTGAAAAAAATCGTTTGTTCCAAATGAAACAACAGTTTAAAAATTAAACTCATCTCCTTTGCTTTTGGAATCTTTATTAAAAAGCAATGCCCGAAAATGTTAGTGATAATTTATAATTATTAATTTGTTAGGCAACCAGAACTCTAACACTATTGCATCAATATAGTTAGAATCAATTTCCTCTACTCTTTAGTCCTCCGCAAATGTTGGCCAAATCTTTTTCCCCAATTACTGTATAAAGAAGTTTTAAGTTTCCTCAAGCACTAAATAATTAAATATTTCATAAGTATAGATTGAAACAGTAGAGTAGAATTATTTTAAAGAAAAACATGAAAAATTGTCACCTATCATTGAAGCTGGTACGACACGCCTAAAATTTAAAAATTTAGTCTGTTAATTTGAAATATGAGTAAAAATTAGATGTAACTGTAAAATAAATAACCCGTAAAAAAATATATCAAGTGAGGAAAGACACATACATAAGAGAGTTATTTTAAATGTTAAGCCACCATTTATGTAGGGTTTAGGACGCTTGTACTTTTGAGAAGATATACTGCTATATCACAGAAGATCAATCTCTTTTGTTTCGTTTATCAACTTCAAGTAATATAACCATTAATGCTTTTGAAGCAAGTCCTAATGTTGATGTTAAATCTGATCTACGGGGTGGTATAAGGAAAAGACGATCACAAAAGGATTTTATCCGGCCACTATCCAAAGTTTTTCGCTCTAAACTCCAATTAAACAACGCATTTCACCATAACAGTTAAACGTGTAAAAATACCATATCATTATTATACTCAACTAATTTACAATAATAATGGGTAATTTTACTGCAAAAATATTTGGTGCTAGAGTTAATTAAGTTAAAGACGGATTGCAGAATCATAAAGATAAAAGATTTTTTCGTGGGTGGACAAGCAAGGGTGGAAGGTTAATTCTTTATGACGCACGGGCATATAAACACACGTTCACTGTTTATATGATAGGGTCGAAAGTTATAGAAATATGTTTGGATTTTGACATTGAAATTTTACACGGGTAATTTTTTCGTCTAGTCTCTGATATATAATAATGATAATAAAAATAATAATAGGTATTTATAATGCGCCTTTCAGGGCTGTTAGCCCACACAGAGCGAAGGTTGTGCAGCGAGTGTAGAAAAAGCTAACAGGGGAGAGAAGGCAATTCTGAAGAGATGAGTCTTCAGGAGACGTTTAAAAGTAGCAAGGGAGGGAGAGGAACGGACTAAGGCAGGAAGAGCATTCCAGATTCTAGGAACACAAACTGAGAAGGGACGGCCACCCATTGAGCAGAGGACAGAACGAGGAGTGTTCAGGATGAGAGCGAGGTTAGACCGGAGTGCCCGAGAAGTTTGACGAGGGGAGAGGGCAGATGAGAGATAAAGTGGAGCTTCGAGGTTTAGGGGCCTGTAGTTGATAAGGAAAATTTTATAGTGGGTACAGAAGCGAATAGGTAACCACTGTAGCTCTTGTAACAAAAGCATCCAAGGAGAGAATCGAGGGCGGCGAAGGAAGAGTCGGGACATAGTTTTGAACTAGTTGTAGGTAGCGAAGTGACGAAGAAGCGTGAGGTGAGGAGGGCATATATATCAGACTTAGGCTTCGACCAACAAAATGGGATCGAACACGTAAAAAGTTGCGGAGGAAATCGAGAAAGACTTACAGATACGATGGATGTGTGGTTTAAACGGAAGTTGTTCTTACAAAATAACACCAAGATTACTGACAGTATCAGAGAAGGCGACATTGGTTTCCACAAGGCTAAGGGAGGAAAAGAGACATTTAGATTTCTCCACCATCAAAGTGGTACCAACAAGGAGAACTTTAGTATTATAGTCGTTAAGTTTGAGAAAATTGCAGACAGCCATTCATTTATGGAGGTGTAGGCTGAAAGGAGCTTGGTAATTGATTGAGAGAAGGACACAGGGGATGAGAAAAGGTATATTTAAGTGTCATCAACATAGAGGTGGAAGGACAGGCCCAAATCGCGAAGAAGGGAGTCAAGACGAAGTAAGTAGGTGCGAAAGAGGAACGGACCAATGACTCAGCCCTGAAACACCCAAAAATGAATGGGCGCAGGCTCAGAAGAGAGGTTATCGAGCGCGAACGACTGCATGAGGGAAGAAAGGTATGAGCGGAACCAATCAGGTGCAGTGCCCGAAAGACCAGGGAAAGTTTGAAGCCGATCAAGGAGGACAGTGTGGTCGATGGTGTCGAAGGCAGAGGAGAGGTCTCGGAGAACTAGAATGGACGTATAACCCTTATCGGCTGCTGTACGTAAACCTTCTGAAACATTAAGAAGACAGATTCAGCAGAATGCTTTGCTTTAAACCCTGATTGGTATATTTAATCGATATTGCTGTTAGAAATATGGTCATTAAGGCGAGAGAAAACTCCTCTCTCGAGAATCTTAAAGAGCAATGTAAGCTATAAGATAGGGCGATAGTGGTTAAGGTATGTTTTTTTTAAGAATAGGAAGAATTGAGGCATGTTTGAAAGTAGAGGGCACTGCCCCTGTGGCAAGAGAAGTGTTAAAGAGATGAAGAATCAGTGGAAAGACGTCATTAGGAGTTCCAGATTTGTTAGAGCAGGATATCAGGGCAGTTACTTCCTCAGAGGCCGCCCGAGTGAGGACGTTAAGCGTCAATGGAGTATGGTCCGAGAAAAACAGCATGGGCTTGTTCAGATGACTGGGGTAGTATTGCGCGAAGGTTAATAACTTTATCAGAAAAGTTAGAAAGAGTAGATGGGTTGATGGGGGGAGAGGTGGGGGAAATAGGCTTATGCGAGGAAAGACAAGAGAGGAGATAAAAAATAGTCCGATTGTCATTCTTGCTCTCAGACAAAAGGTTGCGCTAATAAGCCTCTCGCGCTGATTGTAATTTGGAAGAATAAGTCGAAGTAGTAAGGCGATAGGCAAGTGAGAGGGAGGTCGTGACTTGACACGGGAGCGTACTTTACGGAAGGCTCGCTGAACAAGTAAGGACCTATTTGAACGAAGAAGCTCCTGGTGAACCAAGGGGCGAGCTGATGGCGATTTGAAGGAGTTATAAAGGTGGCATGCACGTCAAGGCAGGCAAGTAATGATTTGGCGGAGAGTTTAAGGTTTGGTCAGGTGAACCAGTAGGTAGGGCAGAAACAACTTCGTTAAAGAGAGAAGTAGTATAAATTGACAATAGTCACCGAAAAGGAGTAAGATCTCAGGACGAGCAAGGAGGTAGGTGGTAGGGAATATATAATTTAAAGTTGACAAAGAAGTGGTCGGAAATAACGAATAACGAGGTCATGGACATACTCCGACTTATTGGCCACACTCCTAATGTTCAGAATAGACGCCGACAGCGCCTCCTGATGAGCACCGGAGGAAGAGGAAGATTTAAAGGTGTTGGGTAAAGGAAGAATGGTAGGTGAAAGAGGTTTCTAAGGGACGCCGAAGGTCTCGGCCTCCTCCTAGTTGGCCGAGTTCGGGGGATACAAGTCCCATTTATCTTTGCTTATGTGGTTGGAGAAAGACGATAATTTCAAAGGGTTGAGTGAGAGGAGTGAATCCCTATCATACATAGTGGGTGAGAAAGGAGGGAGCAAAGGCGAGAATTATGAAGAACGCAACAGACGGGAAAACTTAACCCTAACTTGACTCGTAGAAAGTGGGGAAGGTTTCGCCCAGGTGAGGCGTGGGTGTGGGGACGGGTTCGCCGACGCATGGCGTGGGAGTTCAGGGGGGTTAGCCAGGAAGGAAGACAAATAGCAGCACGTGACAACAAATGAATAATTGGAGTTAGAAGGAAGTTAATATTGAAGCCGAAATGAGCAATGAGTTACAAATAAAATTTGGTACTTGCAAGCGAGACTACCAATGAATGCGGAGCACAGCACTAACTAATTGAAAAGCATTAAGCACAATGAGGTAATTATAGTTCACACAATGAAAGAAATTAAGATCACTAAGATCACAACGCGAAAACACTGATTAAAGAGCACTAAAGAGTTAAAAGTCGTATGTGAATCACATCCAAACGACAAGCTTCACTAGAAAAGTCCTTCAAGTTTCCCTTCTTCAATATATTATTACTAAATATAATAGTTTGAAGGCGTGGATTTAGTCTTCCGCAAGCCAGGTGGCAAATTCCATGTTTTCTGAGGTAATACAATTCTTTTACAGGTGTCTTAAGATCAATCATAACATTTGGAACCAAAATTTTCAAAATATACAATCATTAAATGTCTTCTAACTTTGATCAATTCAATGATACACAAAGTCATTCCGATTCATCTAAATCTTCTTAAAACTAGAGTAAACCTAATTGAAAAGATATCTATGCCAAATGAACATCTTTCCTTAGTTATCTAAATCGATTGAGATTGGGAATTATCTTAATGCAAATAATTTTATGTTAGTGAAAATGAAACTAATTAAATGCATTTCAATAAAAAGGCTTCTTCCGTAATTATTATTGGATAACACTTTAATGTTTAAATGTCAGTGGCAACGCATCGTTTTTAACATTGTATAAACTATATAAGTATATCAGGGCTTTCTAATAACTTATTTGCATTCTTTTGCTAATTCTAGTAAATAAAATAGTTTTGTATTATTGGGTATAGATTTATTTATTTTATTGCTATATGTAGAGTTATTTATTTCAGACTTTTGATTGTTTACATTCGAAATCTTTGTATAGGGACATCATACAAAATAGCTTCTTACAAATAATTTCTTTCTTCTCAACTAATTATAAAAATTTAACACTCAATTTCTCTTTGCGAATCAAAACTTCCATTCACCAAACTCTGTAATGTATAATCTATATACTTGGACTGAATTCATTATGTCATAAACATAAGATTATCATGAAATTTCAGGTCAGTGAGAGAAAGTCATATTTTCAATATAATTTGCATATTTTGACCAAGCCAAATAAGTGATTATGAAATTAGGAAAGACGTTTATGGGAATGCATATATGGTAAATGATATTATTGACTATTTATACATTTAGAGAATCAAAGGTATATTTTCTTTATATGAAATTTGCGATGTCCGGATAACCAAAAGTTATATAGCCGTTTTACTCCAGTCTAAGATTTTTGATACGAAAGATCCAAATAAAGGGTATTTTACGGATTTTATCTTTCAAATCTTTAGGTTTATTAATACTTATTTTGAGCTACTTCAAATTGTTTGCATTTATTATGATTTTATCGGATGTTTAATTTATTGAACATAACTCCGCTGAAAAAAGGGAAAGTAGATCAACAGCGAACTCTCTTTTATTTCGGAACGAAATCAAACTACCAGTCACACTCTTCGTTACTGTATTCATTGAGATAAAATGAAGAAAACTTTTTGCAAAAAGATGAATAAAGAAATGTGGAGTTCGCTATTCGCAGATTTTGGAAACACTAATTTATAACAAAAAATTCAAAACATAATTATGAAAAACGAGCACAAGGACCTGATGATTAAATTCCTCTATGAATATAAGTGAAACTTAGGATAGGGATTTATAAACTGGTTTTCCGTCAAAAGGCTTCGCCATTTTCCTATATTATACAAATGTGTTGTAACTGGGCCATTAAAATCTAATATATACAAACTTGTTATGCCAAGACCTGTGGGTTATATATGCTTTCTTCCTCTCCTGAGAATAAAAAAGACGAGGATCATTGAGTGCATAAGCATTATTAGTAAAAAATCTGAAAAATGGTTGTAATCGCTTCCAATTTTTGCTATTTTTCACTAATAAAGTCCCTTCGTGCCATGGTGAGAGGAAATCGCCCCTTTTAATGTTACCATTTTATCTTGTCCATGATTGAAATAACGCCAATGATTCCCAAGTACTTAGGTTGATCAAATAAAATGATGAAATTTCAAATTGGATAATAATATTTTTATTGAATAAAAGGCTAACATAGAATTAATAATAGGATTGTATGAATTAAAATTAAGCAAAATATGAAATAATTGAAAAATAATGCAGCGTTTACGACAAAAGTTAGTTGAACGCAGTTTCTCCCCCCCGCACCAAGGGGTATCACAAATAGCACGGTGAGCATTTTTGTGTGTTACATCTGGAAGATTGCTTGCCATTCTCGCTCCAACACGCGTAGTTTGCCCTCTAGGCCCGATGCTTAGAAAAGGTATCTCCGGCTATATATCTTCTTCACAATTTCGGTTCTTCTAGACGGATGCCAGTTTATTTATTCTCACTTACTTACGAGGAGAAAGTAATAAACCTTAGAAATCCTTTAACCCACTGTTCACCAAAAAGACCAAGATCATTCAACCGAGAAGAGACTCTACAGGACTTAACCTGGCTTTGACCTGACTATAGATGAATACCTCTTTTCGCTATCTCACCTCTACTAGAGCGTGTCAGTTAGGTGCCGGACGGGAGCTTTATCTGAAGTAGGCGGCTAACTCGGTGCAGAGCGAAGCTTAGCCCAGGATGGGTTAGTACCCGTGTGAGCAGCGGATCCGTTTGGGGAGGGCAAACGCTGATATAATTAAAAGACAGGCAGGTAGGCAAGGATTCACCGACACGTCAGCGGAATAAGCAAAAGCAATAACTGGATCTGAGTTCAATTTTATATCTATCGATTGCTTCTCCTTTTCTTCCTCTTTTCTCCCTTTTCATAGCTTAGGAACTCTCAAAAACTTAGAATAGTTTTAATTAGATTTCTTGACCATACCTCAAATTACGTTGCGATATGTCAATCTGAAAAAGAAGTCAATAAATTTCTCAGCGAAAGAGCAACAACACTCCTAAAGACAATAGAGTTAGAGGTCAAAGTCCCGCCTCAAAGAGAATCTCAGAAAGCGATATACTGCCAACAGATAGACCCCTGGGTAGGGAAGCACACGGCCTTAAAAAAAAGAGGAAATTGAGCAGCGCCCAAAATGGGCACGAAGAAAAAAAATAGTAATTTTAAAAAATAAACTTACAAATAACGAATATGCCCATCTCTTTAAGGTGATATTAAGAGAGACGGGCATGACTCGCAAAGCTAAGAAGAACGGGCTACTAGCGTTTAATCTAAAAATAACACCGGAGCAGATAAGGAGCGATGCACATATCAATTTTTTGACGTGCTTCAACTGATTTGTATTAGACGAACACATAACAATGGATTGTTCCCCAAAAGAGGAAAACAAGTGCTCTGAATGCAGCTCTAACACACATACCTGAAGAGATTACAAGAGCTCCGATGGCTTGCCCAATAAAGAAAGAAATAATTGAAAGAAAAATGAATGAAAAGAATAAAGCAGAAGAGGAAAGGAAGAACTAAACATATGCAAAGGGAGCCAAAGCCACAGCCAAGCAAAGAAAAATTACTAAAAATACAAGCATGTATTCTATACGCATATGTAATTAATGTAGCTAACCCAGGCACATACCCAATTGAAATAAATAAAATACTAAGTAATAATGGACTGTAACCGATATGGTTTCCAGAGAACCCGTCTTTGGCTGACGTTTTAAACATACAATACAAACCACCGACATCAGTAACTCAAAGCCGAACTGACGAATTCGAATCCCCAAGCTAGAACCAAAGAATATATTGTAGGGATTACTTAGAGACGAAAGGATGGGTATGGAACAACCAACGAATAATGCTAGCCACTTAGAAATCCAACAAAAAGGAAAAGCGGCGGAAGAAGAAGAAAGGGGAAACGAGATTACCCAATATCAGACACAAAAAGACAACAAAAAAGGAAAAGGATTGAACCTAAGATTTTACGCCTTAGAGGATAGACCCATCCCAATAGGAAATACAAAAAAAATCATACTGGGAATATAAAGAAGAATGTATAAATATGAATTTGAAGGACACTACATGGATTCATCATAAGCGGAGGTGTGAAGATCACCCAAAAATGTGTTACAATATCAAGAAGGAGGAATACAAAAGGAAGCGATATAGAAGAAAAAAATCCCTCTGCGAAAAGAGCTAAAGAAGATGGAGAGAAAACACTCACTGGAACAATAGCATATCACGTAACAATAGAAATCAAACGAAAAATATAAATAATATGTCATAACGTGGCGGGATGGGATGCAAAAAGTCCTTTACTTTGTAATCCGTATCTAAAGAGAGACCCAAACATTATCATATTAAACGAAATAAATATCGAACCCGAAACCAGCCCTATCAAAATATTTAAAAATACAATAATATGTAAAAGCAGTACAGATGTAAACCATGACGGGGTAGCTATGGTCGTGAAGAAGGGATTAGAATTCACCAGCTTTTAAGAGCTTGGTGAAGCATACTGTAGAGGGTTAGTGAGTGGGCAAACCCAGTCCCATGTCCTTGGCACCTATTTTAATTCCGCACCAAGGTAAAGTGGAATGAAGTGTAGCCAATACACCTACCGTAGCTACATCCGGTGAAAAAGAATAACCCCGGTGCTTCCCTTTTGATCAAAATTAAGATAATGATTCTCTGCGTGTGTTTTCACTCAGTAAAAGCCAGTCATGGATGGCCTTATGTAATATTGAGAGTTGAGCCGAGTAGATTGATTATCAATTGCCAAAGGATCATCCAAAATAGTTAAAACACGCAGATACAAAAATAAACTTTAATCTACATAAATTGGAAATATGAAATAGCATATATTTATAAATAGGATTAATCTTGGCACTGAATCGGTAAGTCTATATAATGTCGTGGGGATTACACTTGAAATCGACTTACTAGGATGCTTGCGTCCTAATTGCATCCGACAGAATGAATTGAATAATATCACGGAATTAAACACTGAATTAATCACTTGTAATACTCGAGGTTAAGAGCTCGGGATGGAAATTCTAGTAAATGATTAAACTGGTGAAGTTAGTGGAGGGAATAATTCACTTTAACGATACCTTTGAGTTCGTAAGTATTTGGAGAATGACGGTGAAGGTCTTCTTCTTCTGACGATGTTCGCACTTAGCGCGGTTTTCCGAGGTTACCGAATGTGGGAGGTAATCCTAGACCGGTGTCCTTATATAATTATCCGAGGTCGGATCGCGAAGGCGAGTCAAACTGTGACTCAAATCAGAATTCTTCTCCTCGAAGTGTCCGTTTCGATTATTGGCACCTGAAGTGGGTAGCGAAAATGATTACTTAGCTGCATCTAGGGTACTCCGCAGAGGGAGGTCCTGTTTAACTTGCGAGAACTTTAGCACCTACAAGTACCGTGACGGCAATAACAAATTCCCCGAAGTTTCTTCCTTGCGACGGGCGAACTGTTTCTTTTGTGGGACTAGCTCCACACACAAAGTAGGTCCAGATCTTCTGCCTGACTCCAGGGAAAATTTTACCTTTTATTTCCCTCAAGAGCTAAAATCGAGAGAGAACAGCGGATTCTCATAAAATTCTTATCGTCGCGCGAAAAGACCTTTCGTCTGCCGCCAGGACATGCCAAAACATTAACACTTCTTCGCTATCCAAGCTTTCCTTGCCTCAAGTCGCAGGTTTATGACGGCGCGAAGAAACTCGGGCCTTCGTCGGCTTGTGTCCTTTGAGGCAGACATTTTCCTGCGTGACCGGCCACGGATTTGGATATTCCAAAGGGGCGAAAAGGGGGGAAGGGGACTCGATGCGAAAAGGTGAATTTAGAATAAGCGTGGGGAAGGGGGGGTGACACGCAGCTGTGTCGGTGTATTTATGTATGTACTAATGCATGGATGCATTTAGACTTCTACACATACCTAGCTATTAAGATCAAAACAGATACTGGCAACATACACATAATGACTGGATACCAGCCCCCAAAAAGAAGATATGTACCCATGCACAACTTTATTGAGATATTTGGTCAAACTGACCAAGTCCTCTTCATGAGAGTTTGAATGCACGCACGAGAGCCTCAGGGTACACCGGAAACTTTAACAATTCAGGCAAACATTTGAATTTACTAATGGAAAAAGGTATAATAGAAAGAATAGGTCCGCACTTTCCCACATATGTTGGAAGAGCAAGAGCATCAAGGCCGGACATAGTACTTGCTTCCCCTAAGTTCCGCTATAACTATCTAATAGAAAGAGACCCACCATCTACTAGCGATCCTGTTATGGTGGAGAGAAAAGCTTAGACACCGAGATCTACACCAAGAAATTAATTTAGAACCAATAAACCCTTCTCTTCACAAATGGCTATGAAAATATGGGAGTTTAGATTAACTTTAAAAGAAGAAGAAAAAAGAAAGGTGGGGATTCCAAAATATTTTCGGATGAACAATAGGGGAAATTTTAATAGTGGGAAACCAATAGTCGCAGTTAATTCCGTACCAATGTTTATAGAGTAAAAAGATTAAAAAAACAACAAAAAAACTACACTGCAAACTAATTAAAATATAAAAAAAACAAGAAAAACAACAAAAAACAATAGAGGCGTTAGAGCCTTGGCACAGAAAACTAATAAAAAATGAAATAAAACGATAATCAAGAACGAACAAGAGATGGCTGGTCACCCAGCAAATTACATATTTCATGCTCATTCCCTTTCATCACTTTAACTTAGCACCTACTATCCACTCTACACTTAATGTATATTCTAAACTTCTGACGTTTTCAAGACGTAAGATGTAAGGTTCTTCTAGCTTCGCAAATCACTTTACAATCGCCCTATGAAAAAAATCTGTGAGATACGACCCTGATGGTGTTGTACTTTAAGTTCGAGGAAACTAAATAAGGCTCCATTCCCCCATTTGGCTAAATCAGGGTTCTGATTCGAACAATATTTGAAGCTTCTTATTCGAATCTGGTAAAGATTGAATCATGTTACCTTGCTTGCAGACACCTTTACTTCTCTCATGTTTCGACTAAACTCTGATTTAAGTATAGTTTTATCAAAAAGTTAAATAACCTAATTACGTGGTTTATACCTTATAAGACATTTAATATCTTCATACCGGTGTTTTCAAATATTGGCCTAATAATATATAATATCAACATCATTTCATACATTTTATACCCACTGTTGAGAGAAACATTTTCTTTTACTTCGGAATTTTTGTCGATCTTGAGTAATTTGTTTTCAATTGTTGTCATATTTTTGAAGCTCATCTCTGCATCTTGTTTATGGTCTGCTTTTCGTTCGTCTCTTATCTAGTGGAGTATAATCGGCAATTTTCTTGGTCCATCTATCGTCTTGGAGTATTGCCACATGGCATTTCTAGCTCCACTAGAGGATTCTTTTAGCTGCTATTATATCCTGGAGCTGTTTTTTTTTCACGTATCCAATCAGTGATTTTGTGTCACACCAAGTTATCCTAATCACAATAATGCGTTGATGTTTTTTTTTGCGAGCATCTAAACTTAATCTATGCATGTTATCATCAGGTTTCAAGTTTCTATTCTATGGGTCATAGTTGAAATTATGCATTAGTTGTACACATATGGGGGTATAGGTAGCCAGAAGGTAAAGGGGATCTTCTTTACGTTTCAAATGCTGGGTAATCAGGTGATCTTTGCTTCCTTGAAAGGTGAAGGAAAATTTGTGAACAAGGTAAAACAAAATTTTCAAAAGGAAAAAGAAATAAAAGATTCGTAATGAGACATCATCATATTAAAAATAAATAAAAAAAGAAGAAATAGAATAAATAAATAAAACAATAAATAAATAAACAAGAAAAAAGATCCCGCAATGAAACTTTGAAATAAAAACATTAAAGGAAATAAAAAAAGCTCCCGCAGTGGGACAAGAATATTAAACAACGGAGAAGGACCAAACACCGGGCATCATCTATCTCTACTACTTCCTTCATCCTGTAGCTGTTTTTGCCCTCCCAGCTTTTCATTACTTATTCCTCCTCTTATTCTATCTATCTATATGGAATGAATTTTTCCTTATTGACTACTCAGACATCATTAAAGACACACAGCCAATTCGAAGGAGAGTCGCCACTCGATAAAGGAGGTTCAGGAAAGGGAAGCGCGTCGAAAACTTGAAATCTTTTTCATTTTTCCCAACGGGGGATTAACAGAGAATAATAGATTTGGAGTATGTGAATTGGCGACACATTAACATTTTTGTTATCTATTATTCGACTCCTCGGAACTCTTGAACGAACTGTGAGCACTGCTAACCAAAGATGACAGTCTAATGGTGAATTTTTATTCACACTCTAGAAAGAGATACATAATATTACAAGTTTATTTGTACGGAAAGAGATGAAACGATTTTATTCGTTAAGAAAGAGATAACACTACAATTTTATTCTAAAAGTCAATAATCAAATAAGGGTTTAGTATCTAATTGTTCCCTTCACAGCACTTATTATTTACCATTTTATGGAAAGTTACCTTAGTTAGCTGTGAACTAATTCTAGAATTTTATAAGATTTCAAAATGCTCATCTTTGAGATGATTTGAGTCAGATGCGATTCTATAATTTGGTTCCAGCACCACATCGTTTGCTTTTCTGGTACATGAGCATTTTGCTTTTGAAGATAAAGCCTGCCTTTCCAAAAGGATTCTATCCCAGCTTGATTCTGCGTTGGATTTCTTGATTTTTTCCATGCGACATTGTAATCTATGAGGCTAAATAGATATATTTGTCTACCATTTCAATTTGGTCGTTCTATTTTTAGTCGCAGGCGACTCTATATCTCACTTTGTCGGTCAGGCTTCGTTTTGCTATTTTTTGTTTTGATAATAACATCGTAAATATTCGGGCATTCTAATGAATTTTGAAAGCATTATTTGTTTTAAATTTTATTTTGAATCCTATAATGTTTAATGTCCTTACAAGGTTAGCCGTGGAATTATTTTGTTTTGGTAATAATATTGTAATTATTCGGCTGATTATAACGAAATTTGAAACACTTATGTTGTTTCACATTTTTTTCGAATGATACAATAATTGCCAAGGTCCTTCATAGGTTAGCCTGAGAATTATTTGTCAATAAGATCATAATTATTTAGCTTATTCTAACGAAATTTGAAACCCTTATGTTGTTTTACATTCTCTTTCGAATAAGAAATTGCCAAGGTTCTTCCAATGTTTGCCAGGGAATTATTGAAAGTCTTGAAGGTTGTAAGTGAGAGCAGGCGACATTGGTCAGAAGACCTTGTTTAATATATATCAAACCGAACTCTGGTTTGTTTTTTTGGAATTTGTTTCTCAAAGATATATTTTTAGGCCCACATCTTTGCCAGATTAGCCTCAGGAATATTCCTTCTAGGGATTAAATAAATACATTAAAATAGAGTAGATCCTTTTCTTACCCGCAACCTTCAGTAATTTAAATATGTTTATATCCTTGTGCAATCTAATGTAGGATCTGAAACTTTGGTATGTTTTCTATGATATTTAGGTAATGTATACAGGATCTTTAACTTGAATTTTCAAGACTGTTATGCCAGCTGGTGTTTCTATTGAATCAACGGCTTTCTGGTAGTCTAGAAATAGAATTATAGAAGGATATTTTATTTTGACGTTTTCTCAATAAGCTGGTTGAGCGTAGATATGGAGCCAATCTTTAAGAAACCTTTTCTGAAACCAGCTTTTTCTAATGGCTCTGGTCATTCATCTGGTTATTCATTTTATTGACACACGAGAGAAAATTGTTCGTTCTGTCGTTTGTAAGGTCAGTTTGACCACTATTTTGAGCAAAACTTTAATATGAAACTGTGCCTGTCCTACAAAATCTTACCTTGTTTAACACATTTATGGCAGAGTCAAGCTAGTGTAGGCACAACCACATCTCCAGAATCTGGTTTTCCAGGATGCGGACCGACTCTCTGTCGCATGATAAAAAGTTGGTTCTTTCGCGCCCTGTTGGACCTTTCATGTCCTATGCCTCAAAAGATAAATACTTTTTCTCTGCTCCTAGGCTTCTCCAAGCCTCTTGCATAGTCGCTCCCGGGCCCAAACCCAACCCCTCTGTCGTTTCATCTTCTCGCGGCACCCCCCTGGTATATCTGCTACCCCATGGCGCTTACACTCCACCTCGAACAAAACCACGGCTCCCTCTTACCCGGGTGGGACCATTTTATGAAAAGGTATAGAGCCGCGCGCTTCTACCGAGTTGTTAGACTCACAAGGAGCAAACCACCTTGAGGCCACCCTCGAGTATAGGAAAGGCCCCCCCACCTCGTAAGGAAAAAGGCAACAAGGAAGTTTCTGCTACCACACCTCGCACAAGGTTGAATCAAGCAAATTAGTTACGCAGGATCGTACAAAAGAGGAACTTCTTTACCTGACGCCCTCAGCCCGCCAAAGATTTCGAGGCGGGAGTAAAAAACACTCACGTGGTGAGCCAACTTCCTACCAAAATTCTTCAAAGGCGACACCGCCTTCTATGGCCAACACTTGTGCAGTTCTGCTCCCGGATAGCGTCCGGCTTTTCAAGAGAGGGTCTTCTCCTTGAATGTTGCGCGACTTAAAGTAGGCATTAAGTCTCTGCTCTTCTTCTCCCCATAAATATCTCCTTTCAGGCATTGTGATTGCAGCTGCACCTAAATAGCAGGTATAATGTTTTTGATCAAAATTCCATCGGCAACTGATTTGGATGCGAGAAACATAAGCGGTTTCAATGCACGGTGTCTGATTTTATTTCTCTCCTCGGAAATTTGAGCGATAATAGAGGCTCAACGAATCATTACATACGTCAGATCCTTGCCAATCTGATCAGAGAGCGAGAGAGAGTTATCGTGAATATGGATGATTTTACAAATCGCTACCCTAGAACCGCTTCATTTTCTGATATTTGGATTGAGGTAGTCGATCCGCTTGATGGTAGTGATCATCTTCACCTTCAACTACTATTTTCTGTGCCCCTGCTACCTAAGAAACCGCCTCCGTTGAGTTTGGGGCAGTCACGCTGGTCTGTATTTTAGGAAATGACTTATTTCTCTGTCACAGGTGACGAGTTGAGTTCGCTTGATGAGGCCGCTGAGTTCCTCTCTGATAACTTCATTGCCGTCGGCCTAACTACTATGCCTAGAATCACGGCTCTCAGATTCAAGTGCTATGCTTACATGTGCTATAAACGCCGCCTGAACAAATTCATCATAGGTGAATTTCATCCAGCCTGGCCTTGGTTAGGATACGTTTCGAAAAATGCCAGCCGCTTTACTTAACGGCCATCCATGCCTCTTCTTAACAAGAAGACTATTCTTGCATAGGTGTTTACACGAGGCAAAATTATTCTGGTTAAGTTCTCGTTAAATTCTCGCATGACCACTTTATCGTTCTCTTAGACACCCGACTGCAATCTTGGACCCCATATTCGTGGTGGAATACTTCGCCACAATTTTCTTAACATTTTCAAGACAAAATGTAGGTTTGTCAGTATTTAATACATCTGTGGTTTTGCTAAAGGTCACCAGCTGAACTTTTCTTTAAGATGCGGAGAACACCTCACTACAATGTTAAGCTGAGTGAATTGCATTCCGTTCCCGTTTCTTACTCTGATATCTCTCCTGGACCGGCAATGTTCCGTAGGTCATGCTTAGATACTTGGTGAGCTGCGAGGCCTGGGTTATTTGTTATATTTCTTGAACAAAATCTGTGGATAGCGTATCCTTCGATACACCTGGTGAATGGTTACTGAGCTCGCTTTACGCAATCCAAGAAAAAATCACTCTACTTTGGTCAGTTTTGGGCCAATTTTTCTAAGTGTCTGCGTAAGCAGTTTGATGGAGAAATTGTTCATGTTAGATTAGCCGTTCTCCTGGACAGCTGAAGCAACCCATCTTTTACACACTGCAGCTACCACAAGTTCCACTTCAAGTCATGTGCTCTTTCCTGCTGTATACTACTATCTACAAGGCCTTCAACGGTAGAAATCACTACAACGCGGTGTATTTTTATCTACATAAGGCTTATTATACTGCATGGAGATACGGTATCATGTTCATATGTGAATTTTTAAGAGATCGTGGAATTCGCATCCTGGATAGAAAGCACTCTCCCTCCAATATGGATGGAAGAGGGAGTCTTGCAAGGGAGTGTTATCAGTCTCGCACTTTGTACTAACGTACTACTTTATCACGTCGGCAGTTCCCAAAAAATGATCTGGCTACGTTCTACGTAGACCACCTATCAACCTCTTTCTTGCGGCCTAGATTTCATCTCTAGAGCGGTAACTTTAACAGGAATTGACCCCCCCTCCCCAAACTATGCAGAAGCGCCAATTTTTGGTTTTCCTTGACCAAAACTGTCTCTATTCACAGCTCCACATGGACCAGGATTTTTTTCGTGAGAGGAGCTTGCCTGGAAGTGCTCTACTTGCTCCGCTTTCTCAGCCTTGTTTTTGACTTATGTCTCACTTTTCAAGCCCATACTTGCAGCTTTAGAATCTCTCAGAACTACTACATGGACATTCATAGTTAGTTGCTTTTCAGCACTTGTGGTCCTGAATGGGGTTCTGCTTTGTTGTTTTATTGTTGCTTGCCCAAATCTTTACTATGACCGCTACTTTTATGAAGCCGCAGCCGATCGTGAATTAAGAAAGATAAGGGCAATTCATCACACCACCTCCTTTTAGTGACCCGTCCCTTCTTCCTGTGTACCTTTGCGTGCATGCTTGTCGATGCTGGGGAGATACCACTTTGTTTGTTCCGACTCGGCGTCTCCCTCAGTGGGTAACTGCCCTTATCGCATCCGCGGTCAATGTCGACGGTACCAAATGTTGCCGAGATACGACATGTATATCCTAAACCCTTGCGGTTTAGGACGAAAAAAGTCCTTAGAGAGCTCCTTGTACCTCTATGCTATTAGCACCTCTGGTTTTGCCCAGAACGACAACCGGGAACGTATTATGATTGACTCCCTACCACTTTAAATACCATTGTATACCTATTCTTAATTGGGCCAGCTTATCTCCCTAAAAGTAGCCCGAATGATGGGTCTCACTCTTAAACTTTGCCGTGGTTGAGAGATAATTAAAGGTAAATGAAGGCTGCAAAATAATTTTGGTCTATAAATAAATTTTAGTGAAAAAAGCCAAGAGCTATAAGAAAGACAAATAGTTTGAGAAACCCACTGCCCTTTAGATAATGCAAAACACCTTAACACTTTTGTTGCATGGGCTTATTGCTCTGGGTGGATATGGGGCGTGACTTGGAGATGAGATGAGAGATGAGAATGGAAATTCAATGGAAATTCAGCACAACTTGCGCTCTGGGAAGGCCTAAGGCCTTGAAGAGCGCATTACAAAAGACTTATTATTATTATTACTTGGAGAAGATAAATCTTTTCTTAAAGGCGCTCAACATACAAGTACCTAACATTTGGAAAGATTTCTGAAGAAAGATTCTAATGCAAAGCCGAGCCTAACCTCAAACTTGCCCCTTCTTCAATTCACCCTAGCGGGAGCTGTGAAGATCTCTTGATTGGTTCAGGATACTTCATTGCCTCCAGTTGCCATGGAATGTGGTAGGAACAAGAAACTGACGTCTCCTACTCCATGTATACGTATGTATCCTTCTCTGCTTGAGATCTTACTCTTTTAACTTGTTGGTTAAGTCCCTAGATAACAATAGCGTCATTATGCAAAACCAGCATTATAAGCTTTTCATCCACACCTTTCACCCATGTCATTGCTCTTGTTAAATTTTGATGATTTCGTGGATTTAAACGATGAATTCCGGTGGTCGGATGGCGTCAGATCATTGACTATGAGTTGTCTTCTCTGATGTTAACTCGTAGTCAGAAATTTCCTTATTCGTCATTCCCGCGCTGATGCCAAGGAGAACTCTAATTCTCTTCCACAAATTGGGGATACAAAATTTTCCTTAGGCAACCAGGCTATGGCTTCGTTACTAAGATTAAAATTTAAAATCTAAAAAAAGCAGCCAGGCTTTTTTTTATAAATTTTCTGACTTAGGTTTTAAAAAATTTACAGAATTTCGATACTCTATATTTATTTCTGAACTTCAACATTCTTTTTTTTATTAAATAAAAGAATTATTATAAATAACTTTAATAAAAAAACATGAGTCATAACCAACATACGATGAAATTATTATTCAAATACTAAAAAAAAATCCCCTTCTTAAACTATTAAGAAACCAGGCAATGGCTTCGCTACTAAGATTAAAATTTAAAATCGCCCAAAAAGCAGCCATGGTTAAACTTTTATAAATTTTTTTAACTTCATCAATTAAAATAATTTTATTTAGGAACTCTAAACTATTTCCCTCATTTTAAAAAATCACGTTGCTAAAATATAGTTATAGATAAAATAAAATGCAGCCTTATTTAAATTTTAATAAATTTTCTGAACTTCACCAATGGTTATTCATTTTCTTTTAAAACATTATAAAGTATTGGATAATAATACTTATTTTTTCTGAAGTAAACTATTTTTTTTTTAGATCTAAAGAAATTCTGGAAATACCTTGATAAAAATTTTAAATATACTTAAGTCAGAACAAACTAAGAGGAAATTATTATTCAAATACTCCAAAAAAATCTGTTCTTAAATTATAGAGTTAGTGATGATGATGATGATGATGATGATGATGATGATGACAATAACTATTAAGGCAAAAATAGTTATTGTTTTAAGTTTAAAAAACCTGACAACCAGGCTAAAAAATTAGGCCAGAATTAACAAGTTGTAAATTGCGAACAAATACCATCCCAACTTTTGTATATATATATATATATATATATATATATATATATATATATATATATATATATATATACCAGGGCAATGAAGAGCTCTATGCCAGTCACATTCCGCTCCTCTCGTTTCATTGTCTTGAATTGGTGTTGGAAAGAAACATCTTGAGGCAATAGATGTTCGTTGACATCCACCTTGCGTGGTAGATGGCACCAGGGGCATGGAACGATGGGTGACTTGTTGTACCCTCTTCATGGAACAGGGCTGTGAGCTACATGAATTCGAAGTAGTCAATGCACGGACACTTTTTGGACCAGCCCGGGCAGATCCCAGGTAATCATTCATCTAGGAGTGGAGCTACTCTAGAGGTCCTCCGAAGAGAGTATCTTCAGGCATTGTGTACTCTAGCTGGTGGATGGTCGGCCACTCATTCCTAAAACGCTTGAAAATGGTGACTTCCGGACCTCCAGTGTGACCCAAGACAATTCGAAAGACCTCAGAGAGAACAACCTCCAACACATCTGTGGCGTTTGTGACGACGCGGCCGCCGTATCAAAAGTTGGGACAACGTCAGATCAGAAATATCGTGGTCAAGCGACTGTGCTACCGCGCAGGTGACGAACGCCTCACCAAGATCTAGAAGAGAGACTTTATCCGAGCCGCCGATGACTTCAAGAGATTTGAAGATGTTCTTGGGCCTCTTCGCAGGAGGGCCATATGTACAGGCTAAAGTTGAAAGGCGGTATTCGTCTTCAACCTTTCACTCCACTAACGATGTGGAGCTGGAACTGTGCACAGCAGCCGCCCCTTCAACTTTAGCCTCTCATTCGTCGTTTCTCCGCCTGAGAGCAGCTTCTTGGTCTTTTCTCTTCCCACGACTGGCCTCCACTTTGGATTTCTTCGCGTCGATCCCTGCAATGCTGCACAAGAAGATGTCCTTATGCTGCATCTTGAGGAACTCCTTGCATTCTTCTTTGGTCATGGTCTTGAGGACATTCTTGTGGGAACATCAAAGAGATCGTGAAGTTCATCTAGGAAATCTTTGTCTTTACACGGTTCGTCTCTCGCACACAAGTCCGTTGTTTCTTGAGTTCTTGGTATTCGTCTTAGATTCCTCAAAGTTTCTTGACACAAGCATCCACCGGCTGTGTCTGCATCCTGGCCCTATCCTATATGATGAGGACCTCGCCCATCCCAAGTTCAGGCCTTCCAAGACGGTCTCTTTTCTACGACTTGATTGAACAGGTACAACGAGAGCATATCCCGCTTACTTGGAAGACGGGCACATGGCAGATAATCAACAGGCTTCCTGAAAAGCCAATACTCGGGGCTCAAACGATTACTGATTGCCCTAACTTGAAAAGAAGAAAAAAGAAAAGATTAAAAGTATGGCAACCTCAAAATAAGATTGTATTGTGATGAAATTTCGCACACATGTCGAGGAATGCAACACGACAAAAAAGATGTGGTGTGGGGAAATTTTACCTCCGTTTTTTGGACCACCCTAAAATATATATATATATATATATATATATATATATATATATATATATATATATATATATATATATATATATATATATATATATATATATATATATATATATATATATATATATATATATATATATATATATATATATATATGAAGAAGTTTCCATCTGTTTATATGTTAAATATGTATACTAACAAAGATTCGAAAGCCTCTTTTGGAGTCAACAGACTTGGAAGTACGTTACTACTCCCATAATTTAAAGGGTCTCAAGATTTGACTCTCTCAACCTTATCCACCTCATCTTGTATTTCCCCTCAACCTGCCAGAACAAAGAAGACATTTGTTTTAAATATTCCCTTTAGAAGGGAAGAGAGAGATTCAAAAGTTACAGAATCAAGATCAGAGAAATCTACTAAGAAAACTCTTGCTAAGCCTGAAGGGGGATCTCATGGCAGAGGACTAGGCAGATAACTTGTGCAACCCAGAGGAGCACCTTTTGGTGAAGGCAATGCAGCAGCACAGCAGAAAATGGGGTTTAGTTCCTATAGTGAGCATGATGGAAAGAGCAGCAGTGGATCTAAAATTGGAGAGATACAAAAACCTGTCCTCAACACTGAACTTGCTTATAAGATTGATAAGGATTTAGAGGATAAGCGTCTTAAGGAAATCCTACGAGATGATTTCATCGATGACCATGATGATGAGACTTTGATCAATTTGCTTCCTGTTCAGCTTCCCACGATCTCCCTGGCAGACTCAGCCGTCAAAGGCGGGATCGGCAACCATAAGATGAAGGAAAAGTGGAAGCGGAGGGCATCGTGTGAAGGGCCTCAGGCAGACCCCAAACTAGGGCTCTTGCCTAAAATGGGCATTAAGATTAAGCAAGAGCCCGGGAAAGAACCTGAGAATGAAAAAGGAAAAACGGAATGGTTTCCTCTATGCCGGACAACCATCTAGTCAGCAGGAATCGTTTGAAGATGCTGTCGCCTACCTACTCTCAAAGTTGCAAGCAGATGTCATGTTTTTGCAGCTGCCCAGCTCTCTTCCGGGTCATCCTCCAGAGGTGAACATGGAAACCACAAACGCAACTCCTACCTCCACTCAGAGCCAAGTGTCCAACAAAGATTCAAATATACAAAGGGATCCTATGTGTACTCTGGACACCCTTTCATAGGGCAAAATCGCTCCCTAAATGTGTACGAGTCTGGAAAAGTGGAGTTGTGTCTCGGTAATTATAAAATGGAGCTGAACGGTGGCACCTTGGTCGGGTTTCTAAATATGTGGTTTGAATGGAGGTCGAAAATAAGCAAATGACTGGTTCCATGGTTGTTCTGGGGTTCATAAAAAATCGCCTAATGTGTACGCTTGATTTCACAAACCTCACCAACAACCTGGGCACCTCTTAGCAAAGCAAATCTTATTAACTGAAATTTTAGTCCGTTTTTTATATTCCTGGTGAAGCATTGAAAGTCCAATGGATTTGAAATCTCGTTCGGGTAAGTCCGTGCTTGCAGCGTTTAGATAAATTTCATGTGAGGGACTGGCGATATGGGTTATCCTCGCCTCCAAGCTGCTTCTTCGTCTCAAAATGGTGAAAAAGAACTCCCTCAACATTGATCCTATTTTTTATACCATCGATTATCTTTATGGTCAATTGGTTTTTATTTTTACGAAACATTAGTCATCATGTCCGAATTTATTTCTCCGTGCTGGGCGAGATATCTCAGCAGTCCTAGAATACCAACGGCTTCTTGGTGGACGGGTCTTCTTGGGAGGGTACGTGAACCTTGGGTTAACAGAAATGTCCCAAATATCTCATTAGGACACAACCGTTTAATTACCTTGATTGAGCGTATGAGTGTGCTTCTTAATCGTGCTTTGGGTAGCCCTTAAGGCGAAAGAACAGCAAATATGCTGTCAAGGCACCACTGAAATGGATATTTATAGTTGGTGCTTTAGTTATGGGCCTCACATTTCCCAACTCTCCCATTTCCATAGAATTAGAGGGCATGATCCAATCTTACCTCTTCTCTTCTTCTTTCTTTTCAGGTGTGCAGACAGGCTGAGGGGTGGAACTTGTCCTGTTGGGTTTCTCTCATCGTTACTGTCGTGTTCCCTGTTCAGGCAAATCAAGGCGCTTCCTAAACCATAAGTGCCTTACTTGGTGTACCGGCTCCACCAAGTTGGCCGTTTAATTCTGGGTCTTATATCTATGTTGTATGGTTTTTCTAATTCCAAATTTGCTTGTTCTTATTTTTTAAATATTCGTTTAATTACTATTTAAATTTTAATAATTTAACTTATTTAATGCATTTATTTAGTCTTTTGTTATTATATTGTGACATTGAGTTTAACCCTGTCCCTCCATGTTTAAAAAAAGGTCGCATATTATATTCTAATAATAGAGACTTGTATGGTAACTTAAATGATCAAACGGTTGTATCATCTAAATATGATATTATTTTGTGTGCTGAAACCTTAGCCTCCCAATCTAGAAATATCACTGAAATCCTATTGCCAACTTTTAGGAATCCTCATCTGAATCGTCGGGATGCCTTCCCAACGAAAAAGTTACAATGCCACTTTACTCCCTGACCTTACTGGTAGGTGTCATAAGATTCAAGTTGTTATAGTTACTAATCTTCTAAACAACTTCTATATATTTAGTTTATATTGTAACCCTGACTTTGACATTAAAATTTATGATTGTTGTCTAACAAAGATAGCTTTGATTCAGGAATCAGATAATAAATCTTGTTTTGTTTTTGTAGGAGATTTAAATGCACATCACCAGCAATGGCTAAACTCTGTTTCACCAACCAACAGACACCGTCATGTTGCCCGTGACTTTTTCAATTTATCGGCATGTATTCAACTTGTCCTTGGCCCAAGTCATAACTCTGGCCATTATTTAGATTTACTACTTTCTGATGTATCAGATGTTGTTGAGGTGAATATCTTGCACTAAATTGGTCATTCGGATCATTCTGCTATCAATTTAAATTTAATGACCAATTTTAGTGTTCTTAACTTTATTACCTCTAGAAGAATTTATCTCAAGTCCCGTATTAACTGGAATAATATAGCCAATGATTTGAATGATGTAGCATGGGGTGATGTTTTTAAATCGATTGATCCTGATATTGCATTAAATGATACTCTTGTGCAAATTATATGAAGGAGAATCCCTTCAAGGATAATTAAAAAGAGGTCACAGGACAAAGTTTGGTTAAATAATGCTTGTCCAGATGCTTTTAATCCTAATCAGGGTGAATTATTTACAATTAAGATCTGAAGCGGCCCAAGCAGAATTCAATAAGCATATCTGTGATAACTTAACTGGCATCACTCAACCACATAAATGGTAGTCCACTTTAAAATCTTTCATTTCCGGAATAGATTCATCTCTTCCACTTCGTCATGAGAATGGTATTACTATATATATCCCGATAGAGAAAGCTGATCTTCTCTCATCTTTCTTTCAAAGGAAGCATTGTCACCGGGATCTTGAACTCCCTCCCACTCCAATTTTGTCTAAGTTTGCCTTTAGATCATCAAAACTAAAAATCTATATGTTAGACTTGGATGCTTATGGTGGTACGGATCCTACTGGCATATTTCTATTATTTTTAAATAACAATGCTGCAATATTAGCCTCTAAACTAGCAATCCTATTCAGACATCTTATTCGTGCCGGTAAATTCACGCTTTGTTGGAGAGTTGCAAATGTAACCGCTATTCCTGAAGGAATAGGCCTATCTCAATAACTTCTGTCATAACAAAGATTTTTGAGAAATTATTGGCCAGACATCTTAATATGTTCAATATAAAAGAATATTTACTACCATCTATTCAATTTGAATTTATAAATAGTGTAGGGAGCTGTGATGCCTTTTCTTGTTTGGTCCACTAGTTGCAATCTAATCTTGATACAGGGTCTGAAGCCAGGCTAGTATCACTGGACTTCAGTTCTACCTTTGACAGAGTTAATTATAAACCTTTGTTATATTAAAGGGCATAGGTGGCCCTTTTTTTTATTTTTAGGGAATATTTTATCTAATCGCAATCAGTGTGTGGTTGTTGATGGGAAGTGTATTCTATAGTTGATGTAGTCTCTAGTGTCCCGCAAGGTAGTGTTCTTGGGCCTGTTTTATTTACTTTATATGCTGCTAATATGGGGCAGAACTTAGAGAATAACATGATGGCCTATGCTGACGATGCATCATTGTATTCATTTATTCCATCACCAAGACATCGAGTTGAGGTGGCAAATTCTATACATAGAGATTTGGTAAAAATCTCTAGTTGGTGTACTAGTTTGAGCATAGTTTTGAATGTTGGAAAATCACACTCAATTATTTTTAGTCGCAGTAGAACTTCAAATCCAAATCATCTGACTTTAATGCTTGATAATATTTTTAGGGATTCTTCTGATAATATTAAGTTGCTAGGTGTTGTTTTAGACAGCAAGCTTACTTTTGAAACTCATCTTCTTTTAGTTTTCTCCTCCATTGCTCAGAAGACTGGTCTACTTAGAAAATGCAGAAAAAAACCCTTCGTAATAATGATACCGTTTTACGTTCCTTCTTTGCCTTCATTTTGCCTATATTTGAATATTGTTCTACTATCTGGATGTCAGCTGCGGATTGCCATCTTAGATTGCTCAATAGAGCAATCAAAAATATTAAATTTATGCTACCTAATCTAAATATTGACCTACAGAAACGTAGATAGGTCGGGTAATTATTTTTTTTTTTAATGAACATTCACTCCATGCTGTTCTGCCTTTGCCTTTTACAGTATCTCGGCTAGTGCTGCTCTTAGTTCAGATTTGGAAATTTTAGCCCTTTAAGATAAAGTCAAAAAGCTTTGTGACCAGCTTTAATGTTGGAGAAAATTTCCTTCGTCGTTCTTTTTTTCAATAAAGTGCTGAATCTGTGAATGTAAGTGTCGCAAATTAAGCGGGAGTTGTCCTTTAGTTTTGAATGACATTATACCAATTCTATGCAATTGGTATAATGTCACCAGAACAGTGAAGGGACGCTCGAGATTTGTTCGAAAAGCACACTTTAGGAGATTTGTAAGAGGAGAGAGGCTAGCCGCCGCATTTCTGAAGTGGCGTCTGTAAAAGTTCATCAGTCCTATAAACCAACTCTGCTGTTAAATGATTTTTTAGGGGGAAAGTCTTTAACAGTGCCTTATCCTTTGGCGTACAAATAGGATGTTTTTCCTGAAAGCAGATACGTCAAGCAATTTAATTCTTAGAATGCGTATTAACATTTTTCAGCATTATGTTGCACATGATACTTTGAAATCACTCACAATTCATTTGAAAGTGAAGAACATGGTGTTCATTGTTTGGAATACATATGTGTATCGTATGCAAGTGTTAAAACAGAGAGAAGCTTCTTTATAACTTTATTAAAGGACCGAACAAACGTCTGAGTAGATGAATGAAGACAGAGAGAGCGAACGAGTTAGCCACAGCTTTTGGCCCGGTAAGTGGCGCGGCAATTTGCCATCCTGGCCGCCTTGCTGAAGGGATTCAGCGCTCCGTCCGGCTTCAGCTTAGCCTCTCCTTCTTCCTTCTGGCGAGCGACAATAACTCTTGATTGAAATTGCGTAGCCCTTAAACAATCAATAACCAATCAATAAATCACAGGTTTTGGCTGCTCGCGTTACTCTTCTATTGGAATTTTATGCAATACTTGATTGAGATTAATTATTGAAAATATAGTAAAGCAAAATATATGTGAAGTGAAGTCATAAAGATTAGGTACGGAAAAGCATTTAATTTTTTGTGACACTATATACTCTTCTCAAACCATAAACTGGCCTATGGTTACAACCTTTTCTTATAACTAAATGCAAAGGAATATCCCATGTAGATTACGATTGTCAAGTTATCCCCTTTTTCTATCCTCCGAAAAGCTTCTTTGGCAAATTTTCTCTTTCTCAGTGGTATGTGACGAGGTTTTAAAAGTTAGAGAGTAAATTGTGGTCCCTTCGAGTGTAAAGAGAGGAACAAGAAGAAAAAGTGGAGGAAAAGTCCCCTAAATTCTTCCAAGAGATAATTGTGGCGAGTGTGTGTGGAAGAATCAGTATGTATATCCTCAATAGACCATGTGTTTTAGATTAATGGAGAAATGAAAGGAGTCAGTCTTTATTAAATTTGGTGTCCTCGTACCAATATATACAGGGTTCCTACGAACGAGAAATATAGAGAACTTTTCTAACAACTGGAAATGGATGGGTGGCTTTGTTTTTAACGGTGAGTAATAATATTAATACCGTAGGTCCAATGTCTACTAAATCCAAATATCGGTGTTTATGACCATGTCGGCATCCATTTTTCAAGCCTTTTACCAAACAAAATATAATTATATGGACATAATTGCTCAAGACATATTTAGCAAAGGGGCCGGTGAATTACTTTTCCCCCAAACACTAAATCAACTGTTACACCTGTTAGAGTTATTACATTTATTATTATGATATCTGAATGATGCTACTGGCGCAAGAAAAATTGCAAAAAAATATAATCAAATAATAAAATATCATTATTTTACTATTTTGAAAGAGAGTATGGTTACCTTTTCTTAATCTTTGCACATTTATCATTATATTTTCCCAATATTTGAAAGAAATATCCTGTCTACGGCAGTGATTTTGGGATAGAATGTGCTACTTTTAATATATTTGACCTAAAAGTTACACTCATACTTTGCTTTTTAAGAAAGAAATATCTACCATATAACATAGAAATTTAGCTTTAGGATATTTAGAGTTCTTTTTTTGAAGTATCAAACTATTTTATTTAGTGGATCGCCACACTGTTCTTCATAGGTCTCTTGATCTTTGCTGAGTGTCTGTATTTATTCTTTACAAATATTAGCTCAATCTATGACGACAAAATGACCAGTAGTGCCAATTCTGGTGATAAATATGGAAGAATATTCTTCAATGAATGCAAAGTTCATAACATTTTCTGCAAAAGGATGAAAAATGGGATAAATATTCATCCCTCACTCTTTCCTGCCAAAATTTACTAGATTGCTCCAAACTCTATACTCATCATTTACCTCTTTAAGTTTTACAGCGTTTTAAACCTATGATGAAGTGGCGAAGAAAATGCTGAATGGGAAAGAAGTAGATTTGTAAATACTCACAGATGCGACGCAAGTGATAAATTTTTAACTTGCCGGGATTTTGACAGAGCACGATTTTTTAATAACGTTTGACTTATAACTTAGAAGTCTATTCATTTCCACTATTAACTTTTTGTGGATTTGCTGCTTATAATACTGATTATTAATAAAAAAAAAAAATTGAAGGTATACGGGATGTCCTAATGTTAACTACCTAAATAATGAAATCAGGCAATTATTTAAAATTTAAACACTTGTAACTTTATTTATTTATTATGATATATAATTGAATAGACTTCTAAGTTATAAGTCAAACGTTATTAAAAAATCGTGCTCTGTCAAAATCCCGGCAAGTTAAAAATTTATCACTTGCGTCGCATCTGTTAGGATGATGGTGGCAGATCTAATGATGATGATCATGAGGGTAATGATAATAATAAGGTAAAAGAACAACCTCTTGCCCCCACCCCTTTAATTTATCGGAGACCACGTGCTATTGATATCACGCCATGGACGACGTCATTTCCAAATCGAACATTCTCGAATTTTCGATTCCTGAGCACGTTGGGAAAGGTTTTTCCCAATCCTGCGAACTCGTCCCAAACCTTCCCTCCCCCCGGTGACAAGGTGTGAAAGGACCACTCTGTCTCGCCCCTTGATGCTAAACGAAGAATTGTCTCTGTCTTCGGATTAAGATGTCTGGAGCTTGTTACTCCTTTCTCCAAACTACCTCTTCCTCTTCAGAATAAGGCATACAAGTACTCAGATTATTCTATAATTCGTCGAGTCCAGCCCGCACCTCAAGGCCGTCTTTATTGTCTCGCCCCATGAGCGTTCGTCAGACAGCAGACTTCTTCAGACGTGATTCTACCTAAGTAAAGTAGTAGTTTCTGTGAACGGCAATCCTTTGAATTTGCGCAACAATCTCCCATCGTTTAATCGAACCAAAGAAAATCTCCATCGATTACCTTTGAGAAAAAGAAGTTTCCTCTATCAGTGGAATTACGAGAATTCCCACATTCCCCGTTCAACGTCATATTTTTGTAGTTTGGTTAGGATAGTGCCCCTTTTGCCTCATCGGATCGTTCCCCACTTGCCTCATCGCAAGAAGCACCTTCCTCGAAGTCATCATCCCGTAAGACTGAAACCCTCTCCATCATTAGTATTGTCAAGTTACCCCTTTTGATCTGAGCCTAGTTAAATTAATCAATTAATTCCATTTGAGAATCCCTTCTCATAATAATTATCAAGAGACTATCTTAATTTAAATGATTCCCTTTTGCCTATTATTATTCTTATTTTAATCTTTGTAAATAAAATTATATTTTTGTTGTTTCATCTTTTCTTAACCTTGAACAATACTCTCCACCTATTCAAGTAAATCTCGCCAACCATTTATCCACTCTGTTTGATTATTAAGGATTTGAAACTCAACGCCTCAAGTGTGACCTCTTAGTCGGTCGTTAATCTCTGCGAACAGTCCTTCAACGGTTCGCATCGCAGTAGGTGATTAAGTCACCCACCGACATAATATAGGAGTAGTGTATGGTATAGAGCGGTTGCACTACGACAAATATTGATAATATAAGTAATAATAATAATTAAATGATTATCAGATAGGCATAAAATAAGGGCTTGGAAGTTCACACAAATCTACATTATCTTCTGAAGCTAAAATTGCAGTATATGACGCTGGCATTCAATTTTACCAACCGTCTTCTTACTGACCCAGCCTCTTTGCTTCAGCTAACCCCTATGGAACCAACAAGCAAAAAAATATTTTCTAAATAGTATCATAATTTATTAATACTGCCAACTAATTTCTTGTCGTTTCACTGTTTTTTATGCAAAAGACATTCTTAGGTAAACCCTGTCGGGCAACACCTCTGATCATCTTAAATTATATACTATTGGTTAATACTAAGGTAGGAGTATCCTGTATCTTCAAAATGTATTCTCCTTGGCTCAGATGGTAGGGATTTCCGCCACATTAACCTTATGAAAAAGCTAACTGGATAGTTATTATAAAAACCATCACTCGGTTCAATACTGAATATAACCATTCGCTTAATTGTAAAAATCTAAAAAACTTTGTAACTAAATCAAATATAACTGGACCATTATTATAAAACCGTTCCTACTTTGTTTAATATTTTATGTACCCAAACCAACTTAAAATAAGTATGTAAAAAATTATAAAAATCTTGTGAGAGAGAAGAGACTCTTAGACATAAATCCACCACTTTGAGGTTGTCCCATTTCGTCCTTCTGTCCCATGTAATTCGAGATAACTTCAAGCGATTGGTAGTCTCGTCCTCTGTCGAGCATGATGCCTTCTACAGTCGTAACAGACGATGTTACCAGCCGTAAAGTGGCGTAATCATCTTCACAAGTCGTATCAGACGACGTTCCATACACCTTGCCCTCTCCAGTCGTATAAGATGACGTTACCAGCCGTAAACTGATGTAATCTTCCTCGCCATTCGTATCAGACGACGTTCTCATCATCGTGCCTCCTCGAGTGGTAACATATGACGTTACCAGCCGTTAACTGGCATAATCCTCGATACCAGTCGTAACACATCTATAAGACTGGCTTGGAATCCATTCTCTCCTTCTAGCTTTTCATTTCCCACCTCGTTTATAGTGTAATATTTTAGTAAAAAATAATCCAGAAACTATTTTAATATTTATTCTAGAAAGTGAAGAATTAAACTTTTTAATCCATTCGTTATATTATTAATGGCAAGACATGCTTTGGATTTGGTCCCTTGCAAAGAAATCTTTCATCGTTACGGAACGGAAGAAGGCTTAGGAATACTGCATTCCGTGCGTTTCCAGGGCTGCCATCAGACCGCTCTTTAGGTTTGTCAGGCTATGGGCCCTTAATTGATTTTTACTTTTCATACCGCTATTGATAGTATTTTTAAACCTTGCTTTCTAGAAAACTTGTTAGTTGTAGAAAATAAAGTGGGCTTTATGTCAATTATTTTAAAATTTTACCGAGTTAAGGGATGGCCAAGTAATTTGATATGATGAGCAATACACGATATTTTGGAAAAATTATTATTCACCAGCATTAAAATATTAGTACAGAATGATATTTATTACTAAGTAACATTACTAAGAAATTAAAATCTAGACACACGATCCTAAAATTATAGTTAGTAGGCATGAATAGAGCAATTGTTTGGAATATTGACCACGTTCTTTAATTCGTTTAGAAATTCTGTTGCTTACATAAGAAGCCACAGTTACCCAAATCTTCGCTGATTTCTGCAGAAGAATTCACTATTCTGATAGTGAGCTGCTGATTGGTATTTGGCTTTTCAACATAGAAAAATTGTTCAGCACATCTCAATGAAAATATTTAGGAGTTAAAAATAAGGTGGATCGAGGGGGGTATTCCAAGAAAGCACGGTAGTTTTCCGCCCTGTTGAACCTTGTGAGGGAACCCCAGGTGGAAACTCTTGAGCAGAACGGAACTTCCATGCGGTGCAGAGGGCCTGGTTAGGCCTAAATTAGTAAGCCTACCCCACCAGCTCCTTCCACAAGCGATAGCCTCGAACCATGTCCACCACGATTCACTTTTACACGGGCAGGATGGGCTCTTCAAGAAAATTCCAGGCCATTCGAGAGTAGAGCTGTTTTCCGCTTACCGCCCCCATCCCCAACCCGAAGGAGAGCCTCGGACATAAATAGCGCACGACTCCCATGAAGAGACACAGAGTTGAGAAGTCTCGCCCGGACCACAGAAGATTTCCCATAGTTCCAAGTCAGGTGCTAACAACAAAGCAAAGTGACAGCTGAGCTATTTTGTGTATTTGGAATTAGCCCTAGCCAGTGAGGTAATTCCACTTGACGATCGCCACCGAGTGATTTCTCCGGCTTCTCTCGTCAACTCTTGTCAAAGCACGCCTTCGTTCACCCGTTTATTTCGAGGAGCCAAAATACTTTTCCCTGGCCCGGAAGTTCCCCCCCCTCCTGTTTTTGGAGAACCGTCATCAATTCAAGTTCCCGCTCAGATGTTCTGAGAGGCCTCACCCCACATGCAGAAGACATCCCTAAGCCAACCACCCTCCCCTCTTCAGTAACCCAATTGAGTTAATCCTCCCCACTCCCCATTTGAATAGTCTTCTCCTTTAATACCTTAAGTTTTAACTTCATAGTCTGATTTATAACTACAATTCCCCCCTTCGTTTACTGATGTGATTTTGTCCGTTAATTCTCTGAGGTAATTTTACCCATCAATTCTCTCATTATTTTTGTCTAAATATAATTATATTTTTGTCATGCCTCTTTAAATAACCTTGAGCTTTGTCATTGTCCACAATTTACCTGACCTCGTTAAGCTATCTCTCTCGCTAGTGGTGTTCCGTCCATTTGTCGGTTCGCCTGTAAGTTATCGGTCCCTTTCCCATAGATAAAATATGGATTGATGTAACATAATGTCATAATACGACATATATATATATATATATATATATATATATATATATATATATATATATATATATATATATATTAATATACATATTATATAAATCTGGTGTCAAGTGTGTTGGCATTTTTACGAACCCGTGTCATTTTAATTTCGACATTAGAAGTTCCCTTGTTATTCTCGTACATCCCTTTTATTTTAATTTTTGTATTGTACTAGCAGAAGGCAAGTTCAAGTTATTTGAAGAGCAGTGGAACGTAATCTATTTAGATTTGTGTTAGACCCCAGGTAATTAATTTTTTTTGTAGGGTGTTCGAATTTTGGAGACTCTCCTGGTTATTATTCCAAAAGATTCAAGGTCTTTGGTGTCCTAATTCCGGTAGGACCATTTTAATTTTTTTATCCGCTTAGAAACCGCAGAGGTAGGTAACTGTATCTTAATTTTCTTTTGTGATCAAGGCCTTGACGAATATTCAATTATTCGTTTCACGTGGGTAGTGTCCTAGCTCGTTCGCGTATCACTGTTCCCTCAGTTAACTGCGTAAAAATATCATCCTTCGAAAAATTCAAGAGTCAGGGTGAAATGTTAGGTCTTGCGGGCAAAGACCTGCTAAATTACGTACATGAAGAAGAGAGGAACGAACGGGCAGAGCGAAGGGAAATGGAGATGGAGAAGAACAAGATGGAGATGGAGGAGAACAAACTAAAGATGGAGATGGAGAACAACAAAATGGACGAGAACAAAATGAAGATGGAGATGGAAGAACGTGAACAAATTAGGCATCATGAGCTGGAAATGTGTCGAAATCAAATGGATTCTCAGTCCATCGGTTCCCGGGCTGGAATTCTCCAAACTCCTTCAGTCCATCTTCCCGCTTTTACTGATGGGGAGGACTTTGGGTCTTTTTTGGCCTTTTTTTAGAGAGTCTTTTAGATCAATAGATGGGATCTCGAAAGTAATGTCGTCGCTCGCTTACTTCTCCCCCCCTAAATGCCAAGTTAGGGGATATCTTCGTATCCCTTCCTCGCGAAGCAACTTTGGACTATTCCACGTTAAAGTCCAAATTGTTAGCCGCTGCTCATATGAATAGCGGATTCTACCGCTCCCGATTCCGCTAGGAAAGGATCTGCCCTGGCGAAACATTTCGACAACACGGGTACATCCCCCCAAAAAACCTTCAGTGTTGGCTGGATGCGTGCAAAATTCCCCAGGTCTACCTGTCCCTTCTGGACTTTTTCCTTAGGGATCAGCTTTTAACTGGCGTGGCTCTCGAAATTAGCGCCCTCATTAAGGATAAACGTTGCGCCACTTTCAAGGAGTGCTTGGAAGAGGTCGATGTCTACGCGGGTAGTCAGGATTTATACCGTAAGGATGTTAAAAAGGCTCTCCAATCACCCCCCAAAACTAAATTTTATGGCCCTAAGACCCCCCCTATATTGGTTCCAAGATTTACCACAGTTCCTACCCCCTCGAAGCCAAGAAATTCCCATCCATCGGAACACCGAGACGTTAAGCCTCTAGTTTCTTCATCCCCGGTTGTGCCGTACCAAAAGAACCCTATCGTCTGCAACACCTGCGGAGTTCCCGGCCATTACCGCACGAACTGTCCTCAAAACTTCCGATTCGCAAACTCTCAGTCCCACCAAGTACACCAATCTGGGCCGCCCCTGATCCTCCTCCGTCGCCTCAGGAGACTCCCTATCCTCCCTGGCCCACCAAAGACCCGGTTTATCAGGTAAACTTTCTCTTTAATGAGTACAACCCTGGTGGATTGAAGTCGAGAACGGAACTGTGAACGGTCGCCGAGTATCCACCCTCGTCCGTGACAACGGGTGCACCTGTATTATAGTATCTGAGGACCTACTCCCCCCCCCTTGGGCCCGACCACAAGAAACTTGCGGTGGTCCACGGCTACCTTGCCTGGGCCAGTCGTTTCCCAGTAATTCGTTGTTACATCGAGTGTGACTATATGTCCGGTTGTGCCGAAGTGGTAGCGGCCCCAATCCAGTTCTTCTCGGTTTTTTCCTGTCAGAACCCCGTAATTCACGACCATCTCGTGGCCCAGCCCGTGATTACCCGTACACAGGCAGCCCTGGAATCCCGTGGAACTGTTCCGCTGAAAACTCCTATAGACCCCAAGTTCTAAGCCCTCCGGAGCGATAAGTTTTCCCGCGCCCAGAAGGAGTGCGAAACTCTCCCCCCTTCTTTGGGAGAAAACTAAAGCCTTCGAGCGTAAGTCCACCCGAGGTAACAAACAAGTCTTGTATCTCGTGAAGAAGGACTTATTTAGAGGTTTGAGACCTAATTAGACCTTAAGCACGACAACGAAAATTCAAGCCTGGCGCGAAGGTGCTGGTGCTACTTCCCCCGAGAAGCAACCAAATCCTTAGCCAGTTAAAGGGACCCTACCGCGTCCTCGAGGCTAGAGGCTCCGTGGATTACCTCATCCATACTCCGGCAGAAGCAAAGGTTTTCCACGTGAACTGTTTATATATTTATATATATATATATATATATATATATATATATATATATATATATATATCAATGTTCCTAATTATGATTTTTGGGGGGTCCACTAAATTGTTAAGTTTTTTTTGTGATTATTCTTTTGTTTAAAATTGTATTGGTTAAATTCTCTATAATCTACCTGTTTAAGGCTTATATCCGTAAATTCCCCGCTGAGCTCAGATTTACGTGTTTTTTTGTGTGTACACCTGTCGTAGTAGGTCAGAATTTCCCTAGACCTTTGATAATTCTAGTTTGAAGGGTTGGGATGATCCTTTCCTACGCAACTGCTCTGTAAACCATCATCTTTGGGTTGGGAGATGTGTGAGGGAACCCCACGTGGAAACTCTTTAGCAGAGGGAACTTTCATGTGCTGCAGAGGGCCTAGTTAGGCCTAAATTGGTAAGCCTATGTCCCCGCTCATCCAATAGCGATAGCCTCGAACCGTGTCCACCACGATTAACTTTTACACAGGAAAAATAGCATCTGCAAGAAAATTCGAGGCCATTCGAGAGTAGAGTTGTTTCCCGCTTACCGCCCCCCAACCCCGAGGAGAGCCTCAGACATAAATAGCGCTCGACTCCCATAAAGAGACAAATAGATGAGAAGTCTCGCCCTGACCAGAGAAGATTCCCCATATTTCCAAGTCAGGTGCTAACAACAAAGCAAAGTGACAGCTGAACTATTTTGTGTATTTGGAATTAGCCCCAGCCAGTGAGGTAATTCCACTTAACGATCGCCACCGAGTGATTTCTTTGGCTTCTCTCGTCAACTCCTGTCGAAGCCCCCCTTCGTGGTTCCCTTATTTCGGGTTCCCAAAACACTTTCCCCTGGACCGGAAGTTACCGCCCCCCCCACCCTGTTTTTGGAGAACCGTCATCAATTCAAGTTCTCGCTCAGATGTTCTGAGCAGCCTCACCCCACGTTCAGAAGACACCCGTTAGCCAACCCCCCCTCCATCCTTCAGTAACCCAATTTAGTTAATTCTCTTCCCCCCCATTTGAATAGTCTCCGCCTGTAATATCTTAAGTTCTAACTTCATAGTCTGATTTCTAACTACAATTCCCCCCTTCGCTTACTGATGTGATTTTGTCCGTTAATTCTCTGAGGTAATTTTACCCATCAATTTTCTCATTATTATTGTGTAATTAAAATTATATTTTTGTCATGCCTCTTTAAATAACCTTGAGCTTCGCCATTGTCCATAATTTACCTGACCTCGTTGCACTCTCTCTCGCTACTCAGCCCATCTAAATTAGTGGTGTTCCGTTCCCTCATCGGTTTGCCTGTAAGTTATTGGTCCCTTCCCCATAGATTTAATATGGCATTTATGTAATATAATGTCATACCACGACAAACCTCATCGTTCAAATGCGTAAACAGTTTGCTACCCGATAGCTAGGCTAACGTGTGTTAAGTAATTAAACAAATTCCTTTGAATTATCTCCAAATTTGTGATCAACAAATATTTTTGGTTACTACTGCTTTGCATGGTATAAAAATATTAATATTATACCGGAACTAATAAAGGGTAACTCTCATTTAATGTATGTAGAAGTCTAAATACTTCCATCCATTAGTACATACATAAGTTCACCGACACAGCTGCGTGTCCCCCTCTTATTCCAAATTCGCCTTTTCGCATCGAATCCCCTTCACCCAAAATGGCGCCTTTGAGATAAACAAATTCGCGGCCGGCCACACAGGAAAATGTCCGCCTCAAAAGACGCCTGCCAGCCGACGAAGGCTTGAGTTTCTTCGCGCCGTCATAACCTGCGACGTGAGAGGAGGAAAGCTCGGATGGCGCCGAGGTGTGAGTGTTTGGAATGTCCTGGCGGCAGGCGAAAGGAAACTTGGGGGAGATTTGTTGTTGCCGTCAAGGTACTTGTAGGTTCTAAACTTCTCGCAGATCCTCCTCCCTTTAGAGTTTGAGGTTACACAAGACCTCCCTCTGCGGATCACCCTAGACGCAGCCAGGTATTCATTTTTGGCTACCCACTCAAGGGGCCAATAATCGAAACGGACACTTCGAGGAGAAGAATTCCGAATTGAGTTACAGTTTGACTCGCGGTCGCGATCACGCCTAGGATAATTATATCAGGACCCCGGTCTAGGATTACCTCCTACATTCGGTAACCACGAAGGACCAGACTAAGTGCAAACACCGTCAGAAGAATAAGACATTTACCGTCATTCTCGAAATACTCACGAACTCAAAAGTATCATTAATGTAAATTATCCCCTCCCCTAACTTCACCAGTTTAATCGTTAACTAGAATTTCCATCCTGAGCTCATAACCTCGAGAATTACAATTGATTAATTCAGTGCTTAATTCCGTGATATTATTTTATTCATTCTGTCGGTGCAATTAAGTCACAAGCATCCTAATAAGTAGACTTCAAGTGTAATGCTCACGAAATTATATAGACTTACCAATTCAGTGCGAAGATTAATCCTATTTATACATAAATATGTTATTTCCTATTTCCAATTTATGTATATTAAAGATTATTTTTTATCTGTGTGTCTTAACTATTTTTGACGATCCTTTGGCAATTGATAAGAGATCCACTTCGCTCAATTCTCGATATTACATAAGTCTACCCATGACTGGCTTTTTACTGAGTAAAAAGACACTCAGGGGATCATTATCTTAACCTGATCGAAAGGAAAGCACCGGGGTCATTCGTATTCACCTGAAGTGGCTACGGTAGGTGTATTGGCTACACTTCACCTTACTTTACCTTGGTGCGGCACTTCACCTTACTTTACCTTGGTGCGGAATTAAAATAGATGCCAAGGAAGTGGGACTGGGATTACCCACTCACTAACCCTCGACGACATCTATAAGTGGGGTCAGGTGTGGTGTTAACACTAAAAACAAAATCTATTTAGTTGTGTGCATCTCCAAACTTTAATAAAACGAGTGCTAACGTCCAAATTAGTCCAAATACTCAAGCATTAACAGCAATTCTTCTTTTGGGCTCCCCAAAATAGTTAGGTTAGGGTGATAATCTAATCTTTTTTTATTTTTTTATTAAACGTTTTTCTTGTCTACCAGGATTTAGGAGCATCTCTCCCAGTGCATACTCTTTTCTTTGGATCGATAAAATGGCTGCCACATCGTTCGAAATATTCCACAAGCAAGGACAAACACTCGGACAGGAAGGTCGAGAACTCATTGAGTACGTTCAAAATGAACAAAGGAATTAAAGAGAAGAAAAGAGAGAAGAGCATATACTACAACTCGAAGAAAAGAGACAAGTGCAAAAACTGAAGGAAGATTTGAAAAGGAAAAATCTACAACTCGAAGAACGGGAAAGAATTCGCTAACATGAACGGGATCTAAGCAGAGACATAGTGGAAGTAAGTTTAATTGGTTCCCTGGGTAAACAACCTCAAGCCCCTGCTCTCAAACTACCCCCCCCCATCGTGGAAATGAGGATTTCATTACCTACCACCGTATTTCGAAAAAGTATGCGAAGTACATGGATGGGATATTGAAGCCAATGGAGTAAGTCGCCTTCTCCCATTGCTCTCCCCTCGCCTAAGAGATTTTTATCGCACTCCCGCATGAAGCGACAATTGATAATTTCACCTGCAATTCTGGCTGGACTAAGCTACAGTCAAAAGAGATTAGGAGGCATTGATCGACTTTATTTTAAAGGATCATTCATTAAGTACACTCCCCCAAGAGATTAGAGCCTTCGTTATAGACCGAAGGGCCTCCACATTCCAGGATTGCCTCGATGAAGCGGACCTTCACGCTTCAACTCATCATTTATACCCGAAGGAAAGCAAAAAAGGTAAACCCCCTTCCCCCAAGAACAAGTTTGGGTACGAAAGACACCAACATGAGAAACCCTCTCAGTTTTTAAAAGTTGCTCCAAGTTTTAAGCCCAATACCGTATCCTAGAAGATCCCACAAGTCCGAAAACCCCCTATTTTTAACACCCAATCATTCAACACCTTCAGGAGTAGTCCGATCACGTGTTACTCTTGCAGAGCCCTGGGGCACATAAAATCTCAGTGTCCGCAAATTCAAGGCTTTATCCCTCCCCAAGTCAGAGATACATCACTGACCGCCCCCCTTCTCCAGAGCAAACCACAGTAGATACCCGGAACCTGCAGCTCGTCAGATCAGGACTACCAGGTAAAATTCTTATTCAATAAGAGTTCTCTTGGTGGATTCAAGTTTGAAACTGGCTCGATTAATAGGTGCAAAGTGTCCACTTTAGATAGAGACACCATTTCTGTTTGTATCGTAGTGTCAGACAAACTACTTCCCCACCCCCCGAAAAAACCCAGCATCAGAAATTTGCGGTAGTGCACTGCTTTTTGGGACGCGTCAATAGGTTCCCTGTCGTCCGGGGCGATGTAGAGTGCCGCTATTTCACTGGTTGGGCTGACGTGGTCGCAGCCACTATATAATTCTGTGCGGGGCTGGTCGGACAGAGCGCCCAACTCTCCCCGAGCAAGATTACCCAAACCGTCACCCCCCGGCACAGGCGGGCCGAGAAATCCGTCCCCTCGCGACGCTCAAATTCCCGTGCAGCCCTGAGTCCAAGAAGCTGAATAACGCTGAGTTCTCCAGGGCACAAAAGGACTGCCCTTCCCTCCATCATGACTACTTGTGGTCCATGCCCCTATGTTCCTAAGGTATTGCAGCTAGCACATGAAAACGCACTGGCCGGTCACTTTGGCCATAACAAAACGTCTCAGCGCGTTTTCAAATATTTCTGTTTGCCCGGAGCAGGAAAAGAAATAGCTGAATACTGTAGAACTTGCGACCTGTGTCAGAAGACTACAGCTAAGCGACGGATAGCCCCAGCCTCTTTACAGAAGTCCGCCATTATACCAGAGCCGTTCTCAAGGGTTGCTATTTACCTCATAGGGCCAATATATCCCTCTTCCGCCGATGAACATTTATACATCCTCACGCTGGTCGATTGCGCCACCAGGTTCCCTGACCCAATCGCGCTAAAAACTCGACAGTATCACATGAGCGGAAGCTATTTTCACCATCTTTTCGAGAGTTGGGATTCCTAAGGAAGTGCTATCAGATAGAGGCCGACAGTTCACTCCAGAACTGATGGAACACGTGAGCGCGTTATTCCAAATTAAGCCCATCTTCACGACGCCCTTCCACCCTGAGACAAACGGCATGTGCGAGAAATTTAACGCAACGGGTAGGAGTGTCCTCAAGAAGCTGTGCCATGAGTAGCTCCAAGAATGGCATAGATATTTACCCGTCGCCCTATTCGCGTTCCGCGTAATTCCCAATAGGACCCTCGGCTTCTCCCCATTCCAGCTCCTTTACGGAAGAAATGCCAGAGGCCCATTATGTATCTTGAAGGAGCTCCTAACTAATCCCCGTTTGGAAGAAGAGATTAAGGACACCTACTCTTATGTCCTAAATCTGCTAGAAAGACTGAGACAATGCTCAGAAATTGCCGTCCAAAATATTCAGAGCAATTTAGATAATTATTGGGCCTATTTTGATATGAAGGCTAAAACTCGTCAACTAAAACCCAGAGACGAAGTTTTGCTCCCTTTCTTCACAAACACAAACAATTTGCTTTTCTATGGGAAAGATCGTACCCCGTAATAAAAGTCCATGGACCCGTCGACTATGTCATCCAGACCTCATTGGGTAATAAGCTTTACCATATAAACCTGCTAAAGAAATAGCACCGGCAAGCATGCATTAATAATATTGTTGCGTTAGACGAGGAAGAAGTCATTGACGCCGTTTTTCCAAGAATTCCCTTGAACTTCGTTTATACCGTGTGTGTGGAGATGGACAAGGACTGCCAGCTTCCCACTCTATCTTCTACTCCGCTCACCCAGGAAGAACCCTCTTCAGAGTTAGACGTAAACCCCAAAATCGGTCCCGTTAAGATCGTCCAAATGGTTTCGTTCTTAGAAGAATACTCGAACGTAATCTCCGAAATCCCAGGCTGCTCCAATCAATTCCAACACGAATTAGAACTCCCTATGTAGGACCCTATCCGGGCTAAACCCTACCCTATATCCGTACACCTTCGTAAGGCTTTCAATGAGGAAGTAGAAAACCTCGTGAAATCGGAGATTATCGAACCGTCCTATTCAGACTATTGCTCCCCAATTGTCATGGTACGGAATTCCGATAATTCATTCCGTATGGGCGTCGACTTTCAGAAACTGAACACTGTCACTGTATTTGACGCAGAACCCCGTCCTCCTCATTGATCATAACCTGCACCTATTTGAAGGAGCCGCGTATATCTCTGAAATTGACTTGTGTAAGGCCTATTACCAGATTCCGTTGAAACTTTCGGTGAGGAAATTTACAGCATTTCCCACAAAAAGAGGCCTCATGCAATTTACTCGGCTTCTTTTTGGCCTAGTCACGGCCTGTAGCAGTTATAACTGCATTATGCGAAAAGTTGTATAACGGCTAGAAAACGTCACATTCTATTTTGACAACGTGTACATAGCCATGCGTACATGAGAAGAACACCTCACGTGTCTTGGATCACACTTAGACCAACTGAGGTCTCACGGCTTAACAATTAAGCCGTCTAAGTGCCAATTTTCTTATAGCACTATTGCGTATTAAGGTTTAGGGTTCAAGACTGGCGAGAACCGCATATCCCCACAGAAGGATAAAATAAAAGCAATAACCGATAACCGCCCCCAATTTCGAAGAAGCAACTCCGATCCTTTTTAGGAGCAGCTTCCTTCTATCGTCGTTTTGTCCCCCATTTCACGTCCGTCACCTCCCCCTTAAACGACCTGCTTAAAATGAAATCTCCAGACCCTATTAAGTGGAACCCCATGGCTATTGACAGTTTCGATGGACTCAAACAGACACTAGTGACTGCTCTTATCCTGCATTTACCTAATCCCGAGAAGAAATTCGGCATCCAGACCGACGCATCTTATCTTGAAATTGGATGCGCCCTGTTGCAATACGACGCAGAAGTTCCGTGGAAAAGAAGAAACTTCGAAGAATTTGTTGTTGCCGTCAAGGTACTTGTAGATGCTAAACTTCTCGCAGGCTCCTCACTTTAGAGTTAGAGGTTACACAGGAACTCCCTCTTCGGATTACCCTAGACGCAGCTAAGTAATCATTTTTGGCTACCCACTCAAGGTGCCAATAATCGGAACGGATACTTCGAGGAGAAGAATTCCGATTCGAGTCACAGTTTCACTCGCTGTCGCGATCCCGCCTAGGATCATTATATCAGGACACCGGTCTAGGATTACCCCCACATTCGGTAACCACGGACAACCGGGCTAAGTGCGAACATCGTCAGAAGAAGAAGACCTTAACCGTTATTCTCCAAATATTTACGAACTCAAAGGTATAGTTAAAGTGAATTATCCTCTCCCCTAACTTCACCAGTTTAATCGTTAACTAGAATTTCCATCCTGAGCTGATAACCTCGAGTATTACATGTGATTAATTCAGTGCTTAATTCTGTGATATGTTTCAATTCATTCTGTCAGGTGCAATTAGACACAAGCATCCTAATAAGTAGACTTCAAGTGTAATGCCCACGGCATTATATAGAATTACCAATTCAGCGCGAAGATTAATCCTTTTTATACATATATGCTATTTCATATTTCCAATTTATGTATATTAAAGTTTATTTTTGTTTCTGTGTGTTTTAACTATTTTTGACGATCCTTTGGCAATTGATAAGCGACCCACTCGGCTCAATTCTCGATATTGCACAAATCCACCCATAACTGGCTTTTACTGAGTCAAAAGTCACTCAGGGGATCATTATCTTAACTTTGATCAAAAGGGAAGCACCGGAATAATTCTTATTCACCGGAAGTGGCTACGGTTGGTGTATTGGCTACACTTCACCCCTACTTTACCTTTGTGCAGAATTAAAATAGATGCTAAGGAGGTGGAACTGGGATTACCCACTCACTAACCATCGACAATCTATATTATGTAATGTGTATTATAAAAAAATGCAAGTAAAGACAAGAATTGAACAAGATTTCGAGAGCCACATATTAAAATTTAAGAGTCGAATAGGGCTATTGAATCACATTTTGGCCACCATTGCTTCATATTTTGTCTAATCTTAAGTTTGTTTGTCTCACAAAAGTTGTTTTAAATAGGTTTTGGCTATGAAAAAACATCTCCGTGAGTAAAATTTATATAAATATTTATCCTCCATTCAAAAAGTTCGCTGATCTTACATCAGCAATGCACTTCAGACATTCAATTTCCTTTTCTATTTCCTCGAAAAGTAATTTTGGTAACCTTGCAGGGTTTTTATTTGCTCTTTGCTTTAAATCTCAAGACTTTTGTAAGAAAACTTCTTCCAAATGATAGCTTCTCTGTGATCAGAATACGTTTTCTGAATTTTAACTTTGTTTTCCGAGAATAGATGAATTAAAGAATTGAGTTCGGGTTCCTTTCACACTCGAAAACAATTTTGGAATTGTTCTTTGAACCGAAATTTCATTGTCAATGAAAGGAAAAATATGGTTGCTAGCTTTGGTAGTAGTTTTTCAATCAGTAGTGATCTATGGCGAGCAGTTTTTAATTGAGTTAAAAGAACCAAAAATTCATTAGTTGTTTTGCTTTTGTCTAAAATAAATTAAAGACCGTCATCTTATTTTTTGACTAACTGAAAATTCATAGCTCTCTCTGAATAAGAATGAGGATTTTTCCTTCTTTGATTTGTGAGAGAGTCAGAGAGTTATATTGTAGTTAATATGGAAAACAAATACCGTGTTGGTATTTAAGTACAATCCAGGTAAAGTAAAGTAATAAACATGGTGATTTTACTTTATTTTGAGAAAATACAACCTAACTCAGTTTCTCACTCTCTCTCTCACGCATGCTTACTCTCTCACACTGGCTCTCTCTCACTCTCACGCTAACATTCTTTCCCTCTCTCCTACCCTCTCAGTATCTCTTTCACTATTGCTCACTTTAACTCTCGCAATTTTTCTCTGTCACAGTCTAAATTTTTCACTCACTCTCACACCATTATTCTAACAATCTTTCTCACTCTATCTTGCTCTCTCTGTCACTCTCTCTCACACTTTCTAGCTCTTTCCCATTCTCTGGCTCCCTCTCTCTCTCACTTTCGCTCCCACTCTCTCCCTTTTTACCCCTCTCCAACTCTCGCCCTCCCTCACTCTATCTTTCTAACTCTCTCCGCTATCTCCCACTCGCTGTCTCTCACTCTTAGTCTCTCTCTCACTTGATCTTTCTCAATATCGCTTTTGCTCTCTCTCACTCTCGCTCTTTCTTCTGAATGTAAAATGCTCCATATCGGATACCGTAACGGCAAAGCAAATTACTCACTAAATGCTGGGCAATTCTTAAACGTAGACTGAGAAATTGAACGAGAGGTAACAATATTGAGGGACCTAAAACCAGTGAGCAATGTACAGAAGTCCTTAAGAAAGCGAATAAAATAATTGGATTTATTGGTAGAGCGTTCGAGTATAAGTCCAAAAATACAATCCTTCCTCTATAATTCCTTGGTCTGCCCCATTATGTAATACTGCGTTCAAGACTGGTGCCCGTACTACCAGAAAGATATAGCAAAATTGGAACAAGTCCAAGGAAGGTTTATTAAAATGATAAAAAGTTTAAAAAACAATACATACGAAGGGCGACTTAGAGAACTAAATTTATTTCTGTTAACTCAGCATAGATTGAGAGGGGCCCTAATTCAGCTCTTTAAAATTATCAAAGGCATAGGCAAAATGGATGATGAGAGGAAACGGTTTCAAAATTATAGGTAAACATTTTAACTTGCACGAATCTAAGAATTTCTTTTTTAACAGAATCGTCAACTTATGGAATGGACTTCCTCGTAATGTGATAGACTGCAACACCGTAGATACTTTCAAACGTCGTATAGATAAATACTTTGAATCTAATTCCCAACTAACAGCGTTTTCTAGCAAATAATTAACTCCCTAGTCTTCAGGTGGAAGTTTCACCAAAGTTGCAAGGTGTACTATCTGTCTTTCTTTCCCACACTCACTCTCGTTCTCTCTCTCTCTCTCTCTCCGAGCCGGGCAAAAGCTAGCCAGGCTATTTCCTTTACATATGAGAATTCCATTTGTGACTGCGTGTAAGTTATTTGGGAAAACCTGCGGACTGTTGTCCCCTTCAAGTACTCCATAATAACTGAAACTCTTAATTAAAACGATAATTTAGTGGAAAAAAGCGATACACTCTTTTCTGTTGCCTTTATGAACTCCATGCCATTCTGACGTTGGCTCCATACAAGCAAAGTACTCGTTCGAGTTCAAGAGGCTAATGGCGAAACTATTCTGAGGCAGGGACACTGTGTTCGACTTTTTGTTATGGATTATCAGTGTACTTTCGAAATTTGGATTTTTACACTGGTGCAAACGACAACTTTCTTTCCTGGTCCCTGGCAAAGTTCTATCAAGCAAATTAACCCTCCCCAAAGACAACTGGTATATGCGAAGTGGTCTGTTCGATGATAGGAGTGCTCTTTGGTCTATAAATGTGGTGAAGGTTTGCTCACCCACCTGGTTGTTAAAATGTTTCATCACGAGAAATAAAGCCATGAGATCCCCTGCTAATGTAGTCTTAACTCTTATTAGGTTCTTTTCTCTTGGGAGAGAATGATATCTGACTTCATTATCCTTCTGTTCTTTGCTGCCGCAAGCCTTCCACGCCGTAGTCAGATGCGTCCGTTGAAAAGGAAAGCTCACCTGAAGAGACAAGATGGACTAAATGCGTATGGACATCCTAAGCTCTTTATACGTCAGTGAAAGTTTGACTGCCTCAATCGTCTACGTGAGGGAGGATATTTTGGCTGATTTCCTTTTTTAAGGAGCATATTTATGAGATTTAAGTGTTGGGGGCAGTGTGGGATGGAACGGTGGTAGGAAATGACCATCGTAAGAAGTTACTCGCGTATTTTTGTGGAGGTTTTATTTGCACTAAATTGATTATAGTCTAAATTTTCTCATTGGTAGTGGAGATACCATAGTTCGTGAAATGATAACAAAGAAAGATAATCTCGGATACATAAATGAGCAATTTGCGGGATTAATTCGAAGTTTGACCTCCTGTAGACGCTCGGAGAGGGTTTGTAATGAGGGCATGTGCTTATAGGTAATCGAACTTATTACCAAAATGTCATTCATTAATAACCGGAGATATAGTCGTCGCCCCGTGGTTTGAATCCGGGTTAAATGGCATTTGCTGATATATCTTGGCAAGGTTGACCATAGAAAATATGGATTTTTCATGGAAATTAGTATAAAAATCCAAATAATTTGGAAAGGGGTTGTGGGTCACTTATTGGTCATTTTCCATCAAAATATTTGGAACCATATTTAGAAGAGACGCTCATTGGTCTTGGTTGATGCTGAGTGCATCATCTTTTTAAACTTCTTTTTTGTGGCTGAAAGTCAATGTGGAGGGAGATCTTTCACATGGAAATCACTGGAGGCTACCATTTCTTAATATAGTGAGTTAATGAATTATAGTGTGTCGATTTTTAAACTTTAAAATCGCATACATAAATCAAGGGGTGCTAAATAATTGCAGCATGACTTAGAATTATAGATATTTTTTTATTTCAATATAATTTAGTTCTGCTTAGTAATAAGTTACTTCGAAGCTGTGACGTTTTTGTTATTGAAGAAATTAAATGACAATTATCTTCATAATTATATCTAATTCAGTCTTTTTTATTTTTCAGTTTAGGACATATAGATCAGTGTGATAGAGATTACTTGGCCATCAGTGCTACCATCCTAACTAGTGGGAATTGACCTAGAATAGCTTTTAAATTTAGGACCTGACTGGAAACATTCGCACATATGAGCAACTTAATTGGAAAGTAGAGACTTGTTGACCTCTGAACTACCACCTATACGTTGATTTTTTAAAATATGGACTATTGCTCAACGAAAAATGGAATGAGGATGTGAGAAGCTACCTCGAAAACGCTCGAAAAGTGGGTGTAAAGGGTAGGCCCTCAAATTCCCATGCTTTCCCTTTCTCCTCATAGCTTATTGTGTTTATCGCAGGTCGACCCGCTTCGAGGCTACCATTTTTGGCCTAATTTTCTGCAACCTACCAGTCTAATTTGCGGAGGGTAAGCGACTCATTCCCTTACCCCCCTTGTGCCCCACTTTCCTTTTCCCCCTTCGGACTGAAGGGTATAAATGGGGCCGTGAACCCTTTTAAGTTATTCTATTGCGAGAATTCTGCCTGATTGCTCCGCTGAATCGTTGTCCGTCACTTACCTTGACGTTATTAATTTTTGAAGACTCGTACTGGATTCCTTCGTGTAGCAATGATTTCCTGCCATTGATTCCTGCCAGCATTGTCGCTGCCTTTCTGTCGGCTACATCGAATTGTGCTCTTCCAGTTACGTTTGCAAGTGTTATCCTTTGGGAAGCCGTTCACACTGGGCACGTGAAAGCTCTCCCCCAGTCACCTCGCCATCTCCTCTTTGGGGAATTCTGCCATCTCGAATTCCTTCTCTCGGATCGTTGGGCCTTCGAATCATCGTTTCCCGTGGTCTCAACGCCTTTCGCCACGATATCGCCGTATGTGGGTTTTTCCTCGCCGAAAACCGTCCTGGCATTCACCCCTGTCGACTTGGGTCGAATTCACTCATCGTCGCCGAGCCTCTTTCGCCTGAGTTTCCGACGTGGGTTATTGCTTCATTGCTCTGGTATTAGGTATTTTGGAGTATCTCTTTCTTCTTACGTCCCTTTTAAATTAATGAAGTGTTATAAGTGTTTTTCATGTAACTTTGGGCTTTCGGGTAAGGGACGTAAGACAGGAAGGTTATTCCGGGAACACCTGTCACTAGAGTAGCAAAGCCTATTTTTATCTTCAACGGCGCGTGTCGTTTCTGCTTTAAACAACTTACTCATAGAACCCAAATTTGTATGTGCGAATCTATTTTTGGTTAAAACGACTTGTGGTCGTTCGATGGTGATAAGCATTTGTGACTTTTTTATTGTTTGATGATCACCGTATAATTTGTTAACAGTTAATTTATTTAATTTTAATTTTGTTGTAAATGATACTGTAAATATTTTTGTGTGTATTTATTTAACCCCTTACGGATACCTCGTTTTTAGCACCATCCTGATAAATTCTGTTGAATTTCTGGCATGCCTTTAGATCCTTGGTCTTCTATAAATTTATAGGTGTATTTCTGGGGGGCCGTGTGAACCGGGTTCCGCGATAGCCTTTACAGTGTGAAAGATCAAACAGTTCTTTTGTAGCCCACTATATAAATTAATGAGTCAAAATTTAAACAACATCCAAGTGAATTTAGAACAGGTGAAAAAGATAACTCTTGTGAGAGGACAGACACATGTCAAAGGGTGTTTCATTGTAAAACTTGCCGAGCGATTTTACATTCTCAGTTGCTAGCGTAAAATTGTTCTTTGCTAGAAATTTGACTCCCCTGTTTATTAAAATTTATCTTTCATTAACTCTACATATCTTAGGGATATAAAGATCACTTTGAAAGAACTTGGTTTCATTAAAATTTATAGAAGAAAGTTTAGTTCTATTGGACCACATCAGATCTGCTTACCAGATCAACCTGAGCAAAACTGACAAGTCAAAGCGTTGAAGTGGCCATCATAAAATTAGGCATGGCAATATTCCAATGCCATCGAGTGAAAGAATTTTCTCTGCTGATGAAAATAAAGGACAAATAGCTGTTACTCAAAATGGAAAAGATGAAAGTTATGGAGTGACATTAATAATATCAGGCATATCTTCAACTTCCTTTAAAAAGCCACAGTACAACACATTAGAAATTCTGAATATTGCTATGCATAGCATTAGATACGGTGTTTGCCTTTGTGTCACAGCTCCCATCACCACTGTTTCTTTTATAGATGCAGGCTTGATCAATGAAGTGGAAAAGAGACTTATAGATGATAAAGATAAAGTCAATAGAGCTCAAGAAAATGTTATGAGATCCCTGCATCATGATTTTGATGAACTTTGTATAAAAGGGGAAATTAACTGCATCTTCTATGATGGCAGTTAATATACAACTATGTTTATGCTGAAAGTAGACAATTTAGATCGTAAGCTCTTCAGCTTATTCGAAGAAGAGCATGCTTCTGTGTACCATATGCCTACGGCGTTCATATAAACAACATAACCTTGTGGCCAAAAATAGCAACACTGCTATTGCTGCTACTACTTTGCATACCAGTAGGATTTATTTGCCTCTGCTTTGATTTACGTCAGAAACCAAGACTACTTGGAGTGAATTTGGATGACGTTGAATGTATACTTTTCACTCTGGATATTTAGAAGTAAAGAGATAGAATTTTATGATTTATTAAAATTAATTATTATTTTAACGACATTGACTGAATATGCGAAATAATAAAATAGATTTACCATTGAAAATCCTGGAGTTATAGAAAAAGTTCTTACTATCCTGTTTATCGTATGTTAAACTTAGTGTAATCGCTCTAAGTTGGTGCTCATTGTAGAAAAAAAGTATAAAAAATGATAGTATTGTGGTTTTTCCAAAATTAACAAACGTAGATCATTTATGGCTCAAGGGACAGCCACCGTGCAGCATCAGGGAATTTCGAATATGAAAATCCTTTCGCTAGGTTCTATTAATGAAGAGTCATGCGTAATATGCGAAGAGGTGAGCAAGAAAGATACGGCCATGTTGTTATTGGCTCTATATAGGGGCAAGGTACGTGTCTGATTTTGTCTGCAAGTAGTTCCCTGAATCAAACCACAACCTAATGGCGGCAGCTTCCTGCTAGGGCCAAATTTCCTATCCTTGCTCTCATTTGTTGTTACTTGGAAATCTATTTTTTCATCAACTTAACTAATGAGAGTAGAGTTACTAAAGAGAAGTGGATGGCTGTTAGCCGTAAGAAAATTGTAAAATATATGAAAAATTGATCAAATATAAAATCTTGTAAAATAAACCATACTCTTGAAAATCTGCTAGATAAATTAGCTTCCATGCCCAATGTCTTGTTATACCTATAGTGTATGTATATCTAGTCGCATATATACTTTTTATTTTTATTAAATTTCTTATTTTAGTGCGCGATTGGCTAATTTCATTCACCTCAAAATCGATGCTTCGTATATATTTCAGGTTAACTCGGTTTAATATGCTATCCATTTCTCTCTATCAGCGCTGTTCTTTTTCTATCTGAGGTATTTTCTGTTCATTTTCAATTCCCTACTTCTCTGTTCTTCCCTCACTCTCTCTCATTTCTCGATGGATATAGCGAAGGGCGCTTAAAAGAACATTAAAATTATAAACTAGATGAGAATTAATATTAATTTGATAATGTTGACCATTTCCTCTCAAAAATGAGAAGAAAATATTCAGTAATTAGAAAATTGCTTTCTTAAAAAAGGTAGGTTTTGGTGTGCAAAATTAATCAATTTTTACGCATTACAAGATATGCAATGCGTCAAATCAGAATTATGAAATTAACTTATCTTTTGTAGAGCTGCGTTTAACCACATTAAATGCTAACCCTTTCCAAGCAATTATATTGCTTCAACCTTGTTTTTCTTTATCTGGTCCCACTCCAAGAATCATGCTCTGCAGAACCCTCACATCAATGTATTTCTAGCTTAAAATGTTATAGTGCATATTGCGCTCTGATGGCCTGGTCCTCCATATCGTCTAATATCAAGTGGGAGACTATTATAAAATCTCGTGGCAGCTGATTTAAAAGAATGAAAACCAATATTCGATGCAACCCTGGGTTCCAACAAGGTCAGTCTAGATTCGGCTCTACGAGTATTGACACCTTCTTCAGTGAGGTCAACTATCTTTAGGAGATTTCTCAAATACTATGGTTATCACACATATTTTAAATTTTACTGTAGCCTTAAAGGACAACCAATGGAGCTCACTTAAGAATGGTGTAACTCTATCACGAGAGAGACACCCTTAATCAGTCTCAGAGCTGTGTTCAAAATATTTTGTAGTTTCTTAAGTTATATCTTTGGCAGGTTACAATCCACTGAGTTGCATTAATCTAATCTAGTAACTATACAATTTGTTATGATCTTTTATAAAGAACTTTCATCACTGTACATTTTAATAAATGCAGTGTTTCTTAGATGGCAGTAAGCAATCATAACCACATAATTTACTTGAGCATATAGAGACAAGTTACAATCTATTAGAATACCTAGATCACAGTTTTTCTCTTTAGCGACCACCCCCAAAACGGGCGTGCACACACTTTTTGTGATATACCCTTCATTCATTCACTAATCACTCTAACTTCGCAGGACATGACAAAAGCAACGCCTGTAAAGACAACTAGATGGCACTGTGAGCTCTAGCAAAGAATATACTGCGTCAAACATTACTACAAGACAGGCTCATTGAAGACAGTGCAAGACACTTTCGTGCAATAGTTCGAATGTGAAAAAGCCTACTCTAAGAGTTGAATTCAGAACTGGGTGGACCATTTCGAGAAATATTGGACAGTGGAAAACCTCAATGCAGCAAGTGACAACCGTTTAAGCCATTCAAGACGCCCCAGAAAGCGTACAGCTGAGCTTGTCGAGAGCGTGAGAGAGTCAGTTCGGCAGAGTCCAAAGCGATCTGTGCGCAAGCCAATTCAGTTCTTCAGTATATCCCGTGAGACTTGCAGGAGAGTGGTAGTAATAGATGTAAAGGTCTATCCATACATAATACAGACGACGTAGAACCTTACAGCCTCAGAGAATGAACAGAGAAAAGCTATGGCAGTCAAGATACTGGAGAAGATTTGGGAGACCACAACTTTCCTTAACCTCTTTTTGACCTCAGATGAAACTCACTTCCATCTTGAAAGAAAGGTAAACTCGAAGACAAATGTCTTCTGGGGGACCTTCAGACCAAATGAGGTAGCCAACAACCCCCTATACTCCCCTAAGTGCACTTTATGGACTGCAATTTCAGCTATAGGCATCATCGGACCATTCCTCCTCGAGGAATCTGGCGCGACAGTGACAGTCACTAAGAAGCGGTATGTTAAGGTTTTCAAAACTTTCAAAAGGGAGCTGCAGACCCTGTTCCCGTCGCTTGTTCCAGCAAGATGAAGCGACCTCTAAAACCTCAAACTAGTCCCCAGATTTGCTGAAACGGAACTTAGATGGCCATGTGATCAGTCTCAAGACTTATTTTGAGTGGGCACCTCATAGCCCATAACTTAGCCCCCTAGATTTCTTTCTCTGGGCTATCTTAAAGAAAGAGTTTATGCGGGTAGACACAGGACCATTACTGAACTCAAGGAAGCTATCAGGATGAGATCAGAGCCATTAGTGGGTCGGTTTGTAAGGACGGCATGGACAACTTTGTGCTGCGCCTCAAGAAATGCCTCAGAGCTAAATGGAAGTCATCTCGAACACGTGTTCTTGAATAAAGAAAAAATGTCCAAAGATTCCCATGTTTTGGAATGATGTTTTTAAACACAATAAACTAGTTACACCAAAGTTTCATTCAATTCTTGCGAACAATTAAGAAATGAGGCCTATCGAAAGTTGGAGCCCGTTTTAGGGGGTCACCCTGTATTATCAAAAGTGTCATTAACAACCATATTAGTGTCGCCTAGATGACTAATTTATATTGAATCCCAATAATCAGATATTTAGTTTTCTTTTTATTAAACTTTACTTGCTTAAGATCCATCCATTCTTTAACCCCTGACATATTATTCAATGTAACAATTGTACTATTAATATTATATATTGAAAAATAGAATTGATTGTCATCGGCAAATAATTTAAGTTTTACTCAAATTCCCCGGACGTACACCTCTATGCAAAGTCTCATAGGATGAAAATGAGTTTTCAATTTGTTCACAATATATTCTCTCTGCTAAGTAATTTTTCAAATATTTCAAGGCATCATCCACAATGCTAATAGTTCTCAAATCATCTAAAAGAAACTCATGGACAACAGTATCGAAGGCAGCACTTAGATCAAGCAAAACTATAAATTGCACATTTATCATCATCAATAATCTTAAATAAATCATAAATTACAAAATAGACTGCTGTCTCAGTGGAGTACAGATGTCTGTAAGCAGATTAACAATCTGGTATGGCATTTACATTATATACATGTTCAAGAAAACTACTCAAGAATAATATATTTAAGTATTTTTAAGAAAAATGACTGATTTGAAACTGGTCTATAAGAGACTAATTGGTGATGATAAAGAACTCCCTTTAACACTGGTTTTACAATAGCTTTTTTCACAGTTAGAAGAAAGTTACAATTTGATATACAAGTATTTATAATCATTAAAAGAATATTTAGAATGTTAGAAAAATTATTTGCTTCAATTACATCAGCAAGAGGAAATGGGTTAGTTGCACAGTATTTTTTATTGGCCTTTTAAACAATTTTTATGAGATAATTTAATATATGTATTTGATTCTCTATGTATTGGTAAAGAAATACTTACAAAGGTGTTAATAATATTTACAATTATATTTTTAACGAAATCCAAAAAATCAGTAGCCAAACCCTTAGTACTCAATCTATTAGGTAGTTTCTTCCTCACGGAACTACCAGGCAGGTCATTTAATAGTGTATAGAGCTTAGACATATCAGATCCTGCTTCGTAAATATTTTGTTTGTAATTCTGAGCCTTTTCTAGTAATTAATTTATTCTTACTAGTCTTGTATTCATCCTCAGCACTAAAAGATTTTAGCCTCCTTCATTTTGATTCCTTGCGTCTTTTTTCTCTCTTCATGGCTAATACTCACCATTAAACCAAAGTGACTTATCTTTAATACCTATAATTTTATCACGGTATGAGCAACTAGTATTATATTCACATTTAGCTACATTATTGTATTAACCATTAAGGCAATGCACGAATTCATAAATCAACAACAAATTGTTATGTATACCGTAATCATTCAGCCTGTCAGTAATTTTCTTAGTCACCTCATCAAATAAACCTTCAGGACAGAAAGCAGACTCATCTCTAAAAAAATCTTTTAAGACACTTTATCCTTCGATACAAGAAGATCAAAAGTCACTAATATTTGTACTGGTGAAATAGTACAAACCTCTTCAACTTTTACATCACTTACCAATTTAGTATATTTATCACCAATAACCAGAAGTAACAGCTGTCCAGTAGATGAACTCACTGTACTAACAAATTTGACAACTGATAAGATTCCAATAAATTAAAAAACATATTTATAATAATATTATCTGAGTCATCCATCCAAATATTAAATTCACGCACCGGAAATACATTAAAGGAGACCATGTAAATTAGATCTATCAGGGCACCAAATTCATCCAAAAATAGATTAATATCGGATGAGGGAGTTAAATGGAGTTACAAGAAAAGTTAGTACTTCAACACACCATTCAGTCCATTTCAAAGGAAGCACTTATAATTTTATCCCTAATTCTAACTATATACAATACTACAGATAAGGAATAGGATAGTAAAGATGAAGTCTCTCCCCCACCCACCTCTCCCAGCCGTTTCCAGGCTTTAAAAAGTGAAAATATATATACCTGGCAGTGTTGGAAAAGAGACACATCTAGAAAATTTTAAAAGGAAAGCAGCAACATATTAATATATACAAAAACAAAATCTGACTTATCATAAATATCTTATTTTAGAACATGTTCTTGTTTTCTTCCTTTTTTAACATGCAATTTCTTGTCACTTATTATCTTTTATATTTATCTAGCATTCCATTCTTATTTTGAAAATACTTTATACTGTGTTAGTGAACACTGATAGTACCGCTTGTAGATGCAAAGCTTTTTATCAGATACTTTGAAAAATAATTTGTCGTATGCATTTTATATAGATGCAGAAAAAAATTAAAAACGTAATTGTTTTTATGTCTTACTGATCTAAAGTTAGAACATGCTTATTTTTCATCATTTTTATCAACATAAAATGTCTTTTCACTTTTTATCTAAAGTTTACCATTATTTCGTCCAGTCTTGTTCAAAAGTGTGAACTGAACTACTGGACAGCAATTATTCAAGCAACTGATTCCAGAATTTTACACTTTTATAGGAAAAAAAGTTCCTACAGAAAAAAGTTCGAAAATGTTTCGGAACGATTTCCATGCTATTATTTCTCGTATAATTTGTGTAAGTTCGAACGAAGTAGAATAGTTTACATTATCTATTACTTTCATGATTTTTAATACTTCTATTAATTGACCTCTCAAATGTCTTGTTTCTAGTGTGAATAAATTTAGTCTTTTCTCATAGTTATAATTTCGTAATTCTGGTATCAATTTTGTGGCTCTAGCTTGTACTTTTTTCTAATCTCTCAATATCCTTTCTTAAGTATGGTGACCAGACCTAAGCGCAGTATTCTAATTGTGGTCTTACCAATGCATTGTACATATTTAAAATTGTAGCTTTATTTTTAAAACTAAATATATCCAAGAAGCTTTATTGCTTTCTTTTCCACTTCGATACACTGCTGAGAAAACTTGAGATCATTTGATATATAGACTCCAAGATCTTTTTCATCATCAGTTACGGTAATATTTCGATCAAAAATTTTATATTTTGCTCTTCGGTTTTTATAACCTACATGAATTACTTTACACTTGTCTAGATTGAGGGAAAGTTCACACTTTTTGGACCACTGTGCTATTTTATCAATATCCGTTTGAAATTCTAAAACATCCTCCTCATACTATTTGTTTTCTTAACTTGCAATCATCTGCAAATTTAGAATTTTTTGGACAGCAGTTCATCATCTACATCATTAACATGTAAAATGAAAAGCAAAGGTCAAAACACTGAACCTTGTGGAACTCTACTACTCACCGGAGCCAATTCTGACTCTTGTTTACGATCAATGAGCCAGTTTTCAATCCATTTTGCTACTTCTCCTTCTATTCCTAAGGTTCTTACTTTAGAGATCAATTTCTTATGTGGTACTTTATCGAATGCCTTTTGAAAATCTAAATACAGAATATCGGCTGATCTGGTACTGTCATATTCTCTATTAATAAAGTGGAAGAAATCTATTAAATTTGTGAGGCATGACTTATGTTTTCTAAATTCGTGCTGTGAACCATTTAATAATTTTTTCTTTCTAAATGCTCAAGTATTTTTTCTACCATGCAAGTTTCGAGGAGTTTTCCAACTTTAGAATTTAAACTTATTCGGCGATAATTACTATCTAGTTCTTTACCTCCTCTTTTAAATATCGGCGTTACATTTGTTAGCTTCCAATCTTGAGGAGCAATTCCACTCTCTAACGATAAATTAGAAATCTGCGTTAGGTGCTCAGACACTTGATCTTGGAATATTTTATCTGGGCCAGGGAATTTATATTTATTCATTTTCTTAATAAGCTTTTTATAGTAAAATCAGTACATCTAATTGATGCAAGTGGTCTAATACAGGAATTTTTATTAGTTGGTGTGAGATTATTAATCGTATTCTTTTTTATAAACCCAATGCGAAATTTTAATTTAAAGTGTTTACTATATCAACATCGTTAAATTGTAAAATATTATATTTGTCTTTTATTGGGCCAATGTTACATTTTATCGGCTTTCTACTATTTAATAAAGTGAAAAACTACTTTGAATGATTTTTCACAATTTAGAGCTACTCTTATCTTTTCATTTCCTTTGGCTCTTTTGGTTTCAGCTTTAACTTTTCTTCTCAATTCTACATAATGCATTTATTATCTATATTCTTATTATATTTCAGGATTTTATACGCTTTATCTCTCTCTCTAATTATTTTCTTAATTTCTGCAGATGACTATTTAGGTTCATTGATATTTTTGACGGTACTAACATTTTATGGTATGAATTGTGTTTGTTTATTTAGAAGATTGTTTTTAAATTCTTGCCACACTTTATCAATTTCTTCATTCTTTGCTCTATAATTTCTCAAGCTCTCCCTTAGCCCTGCAAAAGTAGCTTTTTTGAAATTTAGTTTAGTGATGTTAAGTTTTTGTTCTAAAAAAAGAAATATTAATTTCAAATTCGAATAGGTTAGGATCGATATTACCATTTTTATCTCTTACCTTTAAATATGAAATTAATTTATCGTCTGAGGTTAATACTAAATCCAGAATATTTTAGCAATTAAAATCTCCGATAAACAACGATAACTTATCTTTACTGATGTTGGTTATGGATTCATAAAATTGAAGTTCGATCTCCAGAATTTGATGTAGCTTCCTGTAAACCCAATTTAAGTATAAATTCTTTTTTAGGATCACTTTAATTCCTATTACTTCAAAAGGTGATTTAATGCCACAATCTATAGGATTTAAATCTTCACAGACACAACAGAAATTTAGAAATAAAATCCCTCGATTGGTAGAGAATCCAATATTCTGTGATACCGATGATGTCGTAGCTTTTAATCGATACTAACACTCAGAACCCGGAAAACTTCTTTCTAATTGACCTTGCATTAAATAATATGGCTCTTAATGAACTTATTCAATTTCTTCTGCGATGGGGCTTGGTCCGTTTCCCTGTGCTACTTTTTCTCCTAGTAGCGGAGATTTATTATCCAATAGGTTCCTTAAGTTTATTTGTAGCAATTCTCCATAGGTTTTCTTTCCTTTTCCGTTGAGGTGGATCTCATCTTGATTGAGTATACATATCCGTATTATGCATGAATAAAAGCCATATATAAACAATTTTAACATTTTCCTTTTTGAAAATATCTTTTTAAGCGATTGTTTATCCCAATAGCTTGGATTAAGTTTCAATATCTCTCATATATTTCCGGTAGTATGCCAACAACTATTCCATTCTTTGTTTTTGATTTGATCCTCTTAACCATTTTTGAATAATCTTTTATAATGCTTCCTGATCCAGCATAGTTATTTCGGTTAAAAACATGGTTGCTTCCAACATTAACTATAATTGGTTATTTTTTGCTTATTTCTTCTGTTACACGATGGATTTTACACATGGATAGCATCGAAATTTGCGTTTATTGCTGTTATAAGTTCCTAAGTGATCTATTTAGTTTCTAATTATTGAATCACCAACTAAGTAGGTTTCTTCTAACTTGGAGAGGATTTTAAATTTGTTGAATGTCGATAGAACGGGTTCTTCTCGTATGTTAGGTTTTATTGGGAGCATATTTTTGTCTTACATAAATATTTCATTTTCAGGTATTTGTAATTAATGTAACTTCTATTTGGTTAATAACTAACATCCAGTTTGCTTTCTCCAACTCATAATTTTCTTTAATCTTACAAAGTTTGCATATACATTTTGATGTATTAGTATCAAAGGACTGCCCTGAGAAGTCTATCAGCCATCTCGTATTTTTACATTCGAAGCAACATTGATTTATTTAAAAGCTCTTTCTCTTTAAATTATTAACAAAATATGATCGGTGGAGATTTATTCCCTTAACACTTTATCATTCAATCAATTACTATTATTTTTCAATAAGCAAAATGTTTTGAAATAATTTCTTACAATTCAGATTTCTCAATTGTAAACAGAAAAAGGTCACCCTGTGAAAATATACTTGGTGTAATGCCGACAGACTGTCGCCATTTGACTTATGACCTCGCACTGATTAGCTAAGGCCCCGAAACGTCAGAGATAAAGTAAGAGCGATAATCCAACGCAAGCACAGGCTAACCCCAAATCTGAACCATATTATGCACAAATTCTCAATAACTCACAATAAATATTAACAAATTAATACCTTTTGAGACACTTAAATAAAGGCACTCAATAGAGAAAGAGAAAATTAAATGAAAAAAAAGAAATGACATGATAATACTCACAGTTTTCTTTTCGGGGAAAGGAGGCGCTGAGAAGATATATAAAAATGATCACGTGGATGTGAAAAATAATGCAAATCCAGAAATTCAGGTAGCCTACGAGTCTTACTAACTATTTAATTATTTGAGTAATTAATTTAAACAAAGAACAAACACTTCTCACTATAAAAAAATATATCTTCTAGACACTTTATTGATCAAGAAGTGGGAGTAATACTGCACACTTCCGAGCAGGAGCACGGAAGTTTATAAGTAATAATATAAGGTACCCACTAGGTTTTGACATTTAAAATTAACCTCCACATACTCAAAACTGGTGACTGCCAGACGCATTAGAACCTTAACTTGTGAAAGAGCATGGGACAAATTAGAGCAACTCCTCCTCCAACCCTACCATATTTCGGAATGTGAAGAAAGGTATGTGTTGGAAGAGATATTTGATTTATCTTAGAATTATCAAAATTATTTAACCATGTCTCAGTTAGGGCTAAAAAATCAAAACTTCTTTGGTTTAACAATTCCCGGATATGAAGAGTTTTATTTCCGACTGATTGAATATTTTCCTGATAACAATTCAAGCATTTATTTCTAGTATTCATGATCTGTAATAGTTGCAACCCTCATAATTTCAGTATCCAAGGCTTTACAATATTTTGAATTTACTTTATGATTAATCTCGGATCTCTCTTTTCTAACACAGTTTATACATTTTTCAGAGGATGATGAGCAAGACCTATCTTATGATTCCCTGAACAGCCTCCACAAACTAGGTCTTGATCTTTGCACTTGCAATTTTCTTCATATGAGCATACACTGGACAATGAAAGCCTGTCCTAACATGTTATCTATCTTTTATAGAATATCGCCCCCATTTTAAAATGACCTTATCACCATTATCATGAATCATTTTTCTAATCTCAGGAGTACATTTGGAAATATAGTATTCAGTCCTTTCAGGGGTTTTTTTTTGTTCAGTTCAAATTTAAGTTTATTTTCAAAATCAGACACAGACTTCAAACAATGCTCCCAAAACATCTTCCTCATCACTATGAATATTACAAATCATGAATTTTTGGTACTAATTTACTAACATTCTTAGTTGCTACATCTTTAATTTTGCTTTAGACTATTTTCGCCGCATCATCTATAACGTGCTCATCATCAAAGAATAATATCTGATATCTGCAATAGGGATATCCCTCAATGCATTAGCAACCTCCTTCTTTTTTTAACCACTCTTGCTGGTTCCATCACTACTTTTAATTATAGAAGACTATCTTTTTCACCTTATCAGCATATAGAACTCTTTAAACATCATTTAGCAGTGTGACATCCTTAAAGGCATCATGCAAAACATTAACTTTTTTATATATCTAATTTATCACTAGACTTATCACTACTCTTATCATTTAGGACATCTTGAATTACCACTTTCATTGTAGATATTTCCTCATTTACTTTTTTCATGTCATTCATAACATTCATTAGATCAACTTGCTGCTTCTCCAAATTTTTATTATGTACAAAAATACTTCCATGTTTGCCTTGACATTATTCACAGTTGCACTGCAGCAAAGCCCCAGCATATTGACCAATCATAGACTCGTGAACTGCACCCGCAAAGCCTACACATTAAATGTGAAACCAGAGGTCACAAAGTTCGCAAAGGAGAGCTTTATCTTTCGGCTTAACTGAGATCTTACAACTCCCACAATTGTTGGCCTTAGCGCCAGCCTTTTCTTACTGTTACTATAATAAAGATTATTTTATGCCAAATTACATTTAGAAAAAAATACATAAAGCAAGGCAATATCTTTAAGGCTATTTTATGCAATAAATCATTGCAAAATTAAATAGTATAGATGTAGTCTTTTCTACCTGGTTTGAAAAGATAGAAAGGAAAGATTGGGTTTACAAGATTTATTATTATGCTGAACCTCAACTAAAGATCTTTTTATTTCAAGAGAATTAAAATGATAGCAAAATAAAATGCCTTAGAAATAATTACAAGGTCTGCTGTCCAAAAAGTTCCGTGCTCTAACTAATTCTGATTTATAACTTTTCGACCTTCAAAAATTTCAATAATTCCAAGACTAACCTTGGAAGAGCCTTGTTAATTATTTGATTGAAATAGCATGTGTTTAAAATTTAGTTACAATGTTATTACAAAAACAAAAAAAGCAAAACAGGGTGACCGATATAGTGATATGTAGAGTCGCTCTCGCCTGGACTCGCACGTGACTAAAATATTTCAGTTTGGGGAGAAATCGTTAAAGGGAAGAATTTTATCGCTTGCCCTCTTCCAGCCCCAGTTTTTAGTAACTAATCGGCCGATTCCAACGAAATTCGAAACGCCTATGTTGTTTTACATTCTCTTTCGAATGGTATAACTTCAAGGGCCCTCTAAGGTTAGTCTTTGAATTATGGAAAGTTTTGGAGGTAGTGAAGTCATAAATCAGAATAACTGAGAGCACGCTACTTTTTGGTAAGCAGACCTTGTTTTGCTGCAATAGAAAGAAAACAATCTTACCTAGTTTGAAATGACTATGAGCGGTTATTGTTATTTTATAAGGTTAGTTCATATATTCGTATTTTGCGTAGTCACATTAGTGTTTTTATTTATTTATTTGAGTATTTAATCGTTTTCCCGCTGGGTTTGAGATGTTTAAATAATTTAAGGGATTTGTAGACTACTGTTCAAAATTATTTGGCAATCGCTATGAGCGGAGATTAATTTATTATAGGTTCTTTCTTTTTTTTGGCTTAGTAATGTTTGCGGTATTTGTATTGATTCGGTACCTAATCGTTTTTCACCTGAGTTTGTCCTAGCAAAAGAAATCAAGGAATTTGAAAACTAATGTAGAAAATTATTTGGACACCGCTATGAGCGGCTTTTTAGGTTTTTCGAGGTTATTCCCTATTTCTTGCTTAAAAGGGTTTGTTTCCATTGCGATGGGCAGCCTTTTTTCCTTTTCGTGACGCATTTTTGGCCTGTTTCGCCGTTTGCTCCAGAGCTTAGACTAATGAATTAGATAGATGTAAGTTTCAGTTGATTTATTTGAGAGATATTCCATACCACGGACCGGCTATTAAAAAACACAAAAAAAAGAGTTTTTGCAGAAATCTGTAGCTAGAAGAATTTTATAGCTTGCCCTTTTTCAGCCAAAGTTTTTTTCTTGCGCTTCCGTTTTCTTTGAAGGCTCTGATGCGACTTCAGGACTTTAAAACCTAGAAGAAATAAACAGACTTTGGCAAAACGTGGGAAAACCTTGGCAATTATATCATTCGAAATATAATGTAAAACAAAATAAGGGTTTCAAATTTCGTTAGAATCGGCTGAATAGTTAAAATGTTATTACAAACAACCTAAAATAGAAAAATGAGGGCCGACCGATCGATATAGTGAGATGTAGAGTCGCTCGCGATTAGACTCGCAAGCGACTAAAAATACCAGATTTAACAGAGCAAACACTGAAATCTTAATGCTATCGGTATATTTCAAGCATTCAGCAATAATTTCGTACAATTGAAAAAAAGGTCTAATATTTCGAATGAATTGCTGTTAATAGTCAAAAACGCAAGCCAACAAGGCTATCTTTAGAAATGGTTAGAAAAAATATATTGAAAAAGAGAGACTTAAAAATATGTGGCAGATAACCCAAATTGCCTAAAGAGTAGTCTATCTTTGCTCTCCGGGATTGGGAAGGCACCCAATACTTCATCCCCTGCCCAATCCCCCTAATCAATGCAGGTCTCCCTCCTCGTTTTAGAGCCAAAGTGCCCTAAATCATCCAGATTTCAGGTTCATCAAGCCTCCTTGCAAGGGTCAAAACACCTCCCGTTTTAGAGTTACGACTCAAACAAGTTGATGAAATCAAATTATTGTTCCGGAAAACTTAGCCAAAAGGACATTTCGTGAAAGACGACGGAAGTCCAGATACGGCTTTATCGTGTTTGCAAGGTTTGTCAATACGCCTCATGATCCTATTTCCATTTAAGTTAATTTTTTCTGAATTTGAAGATTATATTGCTTATTATTGGTTGTTATTCCTTTTACACTGCTTATTCTTTTAGTATTCCCTAGTTTCTTTTTGAATGGCTTTCACTATTTAAGCTTTTGGGATTTTAGTTTGCATTCTGCTTTCCAACTTAGGTTGCAGCTAGTTTTTTAATATTAGTAATAATGAAGACTGAAGACCTTAGCTATCAAGAGTAATCCAGTCTAATAATATGAGTATTAATAGAGATATCAATGTCTATTTTTATATAGAACTAAACTTTATTCCCTAAAGTTGTGCAAGTCATTTTATCTTCTTGATAAAGTTTTGTGAAAGAAGATTGTAAAGTCTTTCATATAGATAGGGAACAGATGGGGCGCTAGGGAACGGATGGGTGTCAATATCTTAAACTCATCCTTTGTGCAACGAATGCACAACACCTTGAGGGGACTAATGCTCTCAAATATTATTGTGTAGCTCTTAAGTTTAAAAAACCCGCTCCACACTTGATTAGATGGAAGTGTGAGGAAACGAGTTTAGTTCTGAAGTCAAAATATTCTGAGTCATAGAGCTCAAAGCTGTTGTGGAAGGAAACCATCTGTATGAGTCAAGAAGATGATGGAGACAAACCAGGGCATAACTGAATGCGCTCGCAGAAAATTAGGAAAGCAACCTTTATAGCCTATTTAGCTATAAAACCTCAATAAGAATTAAGCACTATCACTGTCGCAAAAGGATGCCACCAACCCATACGCCCCAAATTACTCGTGCAAAGCTTTACTAACCTATTTAGCAATAGGGCACTGGTCATTTTAACGAGCAATTTAAATGAAAGACAATTTAATACACTCATCGACAGAATGATACTGTGAAGACTGGGACACAACATCCCGATATACCTACAAGGAGAATCTGCTACAAAACAGGACATCTCCCTGGCTAACTTCATTCTGCCCTTTAACTATTTTATTCAACGAGTAAAGGATCCTTTGCAGTGACCATACTGCAACTCAAGTGCATTAAAAAAAGCAATCTATACAAATCACATTGGGGTAAATGGAAGGCATACCAAAAATCGGATTGAATAAGTACAAAGAATTACTTCAGACGTACGTACCCGATCCGCTCAGGGAAGTCACTCGAGAGGAAATCGACGAGAAGTTGCATTAAATTAGAAAGGAAAATGGCAGAAAAGGAGACCATCCACATTAACTCGTTCCACACCATCCAAAAATTCAATTGGACACCATAAATGGTGGCATTAAACGAAGAAATCGTCCGGGCGGCTGAAAATAGAAGTTTCGTCCTATAAAGAGAGACATACAATTGAATTCAGAAGAGAGAAAAGAGAATTAATAGTACTAATTTTGGGAAACAGAAAAAGACATGGATTCAACAAATTGAGAAAATACATGTAGATCAGAAGTAGGCAAACTGCGGCCTACGAGGGCTTTTTATTTGACTCGCGTTTCATTGTAGAATTAGACAAAATATTGAAAACCAATTATTGAATAATCTGCCAAAATCTCACCTTAAACGCGAATTCTCTCACATTTAAGTGAAATATTAATAATTTCTACCTTTGAGCTGACTCCTGATTTCGTTGCACATTTTAATGCAAAAAAAACGTACTATCCATCTAATTATGTTTTAGGTAAGTGCTAAATGTATATTTACGAATATATTTCATTCATAGATAAAATGTTCTTAAAAAAATACGATACTATATAAATAATTCTCCTCATCACCGTTATCCATATTCTCCCTTGTTCACTGAAGTTAAGTTAAGTTGAGTGTGGTTTGTACCTATATGGGAGACGCCTAAGTGATGGGTTATGATCACATGATGCAGAATTGTAAATCTTGGTCCTGATTCCACGTAAAGCTGTAGGTCATCAGTCTGATATAAGTCTGGAAACATTTTAAAAGGGGTAGCAAATCTATGCAAAATTGAACCTTAGTTATTAATGTGTAGCTATATCTATGACAATGTAGTATATTCAAACAATGCAGAAAAATAATTGCAATTAACCTATATGTATTCGAAATTTTGATCTGTTTTAAGTGCGCCCCGCAAAGCTTAACCTAAGTTTCAATGTGGCCCAGTGCTTAAAATTACTTCACATCCCTGATGTAGAACCATCCTCAAGGACAATTTCGTAACATATTAGCTGATTAAATTTACGTAAAGTAAATATTAGAATGCAAATCAAGGACTCTGTGAACAACATTTTAGAACACGAGACAGAAATAGAGACTGTTCAGAGAGAACTGGAAAAATGAATTCAAAATCTGGGAAGATGAGTAGGAGAAATAGGATATTAAATTAGGACACTAAATATTTGATGAATTAAATGTCGAAATCGAGAGATAATAACCCTTCCACATTGAATAGGAAAAAAGAACCAACAACATACTGTGAAAATACCTCGATGATAAGGACCTAAGGAACAGGTGACAATTTGGCTTCAGGATAAACAAAAGCACGGTGATGGCCCATGGAGTCAATCTTAAGGATGATTGAAAAGAGCTAAAGAATGAAAAATGAGCGTGGACATCGTCTAGCTAGACCTGCCTAATTCTTCGACAAAGTTTGGCAGAGTATGCAATTCAAGATACTCAGACTGGAAATGAATAACAAGGTAGAAAGGATATTATGCTATTATGTAATGGAGAGATATGCTCGTGTAAAAATATGACGCTATCACGGAGACGAATTCGAGCTCACTGCCGGTTTGCCCCAGGGCGGATGTTTGAGACCATCTCTCAATTCAACCTACCCCGCAGATATGCCGCCAACCAGGAATGACCACTACCTGAATATTCAATTCGATAAAACAATCAGTCAGCTGATATTTGCCTTTAAAGCAAGAAAACCATGTAAGCCTGAATGATCTGCAGAAATAATAATAAGTATTAATAAATACGAAAAAAACAGAAAATTTAGGCTAAATGTCATATGGTACCCGTATAGAGAAGGAGACTCTCGGATATATATGTAGAAGGAGTATAATACAGATACAACAATGAGCGTAAGGTGGTTGGGCTAATCATTACGATATCAGGTTACAAAAAGCACGTTACTGAGAAGGTAAATCGGGTATAAAGTGACAGTTATTACTGTAAAAGTTAAAAACCCTTAGCATGAAGAACAAAAGGGAAGTATACCAGGCTATAATTACTTGTGACAGCCAAAAATGTCTACTTTTTATAATGCTGTAATTTTTAAGCCCTTAAAGCTTGAAGGTGGAATTAAGTATAACTACTAGGAACACTATTTGAAATTTTATTAGTTAGCTTTTTAACATTCGAAATGAACACTTGTGCACTTATCAATAGAATTAGCAAAATTTCTTATGGAATTCTGCAAAATATTAGGATTATTGGATGCAATGATTTCTCGAAGCTCATTCTTCAGTTCTGCGATATTAGATGGTGCAGCTTGAAATATTCTTTCTCTTATTAATCCTTAGAAAGTATAATCTAAAGGTGACAAGTCAGGTAACCTGGCTGACCAGGGGAAATTTGTCCTATGTCACATTAGTCGTTGAGGAAATAGAGCCTCCAACCATATCATGGTGGCACATGTAGCATGGGCTGTAAATCCATCTTGCTGAAACCATTTGTCAGGATATCTCCTATTGGTAAAATGCTTTTCAGCATGTCAAGATATCTGGCAGCATTAATTAACTTACCTTTTTATGTTTCCTTTTTCTCAAGGAAATCGGGCACATAAATCTCAATAAAATTTAAAAGTTTGTTCCTTGCAATGATACTTATTTCTACTTTCAAGCTTTAAAGGCTAACAAATGATATCATTATAAAAAGAGGAACATTTTTGGCTGTCACCCGGTACAATCTGCGATTTCATATCGATGTACACAATTTTGAGAAGTAACCTCCTAAGAGTCCACAGAGTACAGAACATCGTTATGTACATAATAACACACTAGTTTTAGTAAAAAAAATTACTAATAACGCTTTGAACACCTTATATAAACTAAAAATAAACTGAGAAAGATAAAAATTGACACAGATTCCAAAACGCAATGATTGATTCTCAAGCGAAACAAACTTATCACCTTAAGTATATTTAACTATCTACAATGGACAAAGATGAATCTGACTCCAGATAAAGTAGCATCTCTTTGAAAACTCTTACTTCCTTTAGTTTTCAGCAACTATTGTTCATTAACTATCACATTCACACACGGGACCTGCAGTAGATACGTGCGACAAGGGTGGCTATAAACAATGATCTAGAATAGATACAAGCTAGACATTGTGGTTCGGATTTAACGTTAAGCTATAGGCCCCTGACTAACTAAGTTCTTTTTTGTCTCCTATTATATTTTTGTGCTCTACCATCCTTAAACTTTCTTTCCCTTCCCTCACACTAATTCCCACCGTACGCACAGTGCCTGGGGTGAATTTCTTCTCTGGAAAGTGTGGCTGCGGGGGAGTACAAAGGAGTAGCTGGCCTCGCCCTCCGTCCCTTCCATGGCCACTTTTTAGAGGGCCTAGAGGGAAGAGGGATTGGGCGAGCTGTTTTTTGTCTACCAATTCTCCTTTTATTTCTTTTCATTTAAGAAAGATTCAGTCGCAACTCCTTATACGCGTTCCATCCAATAACGCTACTTACCATTAAAGGAGAATAAGACAAAGAATTAGCGAGAAGAAAAAGGAATTTCTTTCCTCAAACCGAGCGATGAATTTTCCACAAAGATAAAAGGTATGCGTGCAATGAACTGATTTGAGTTTCCTCTTGTTTTCAGGGCTCGGCGAAGTTACACTACATGGGAAACTATACTTAGATTTTCAACCTAAATTCATACTTTTACTTTCGCCATTTTAAACGCTAAAAACAGATAACTTAACCCCCTCTGTGGTTAGAAATAGTCTGAAGTAGGGCGTAGTCCACCTTCATAGGGCACATGGAAGGGGATTCCTTAAGACCACAAGCCCAAAATTTATTAGAGGCACCTAAATGTAATAGAACTATTCAGGTAGGGTGTTCAGGGAATGTCATGCAAGGTATTTAGTGACCCATAGGCCGTTTAAAATAAAAGGACACCTCTACCTATTCCTCTTTTTTCCGATTTGTCTGAGTGAGCTGGAAATAAAAAAAGAGCGAAAAAAGAGCAGCCTGTCCGCTCGATATGAGAATGGCGGGAATATCAGCCGCGAATAGGAAGAGAGGCAGAATCAAATGTCCTTGAGTAAGTAGCACCAAAGGAAGAAGACTATGTGAAGCAATATATGGACACCTAAGGTCGTACTTATAATGATTATAGATGTCGAAAATGGATACATCGTTATCTGCAATACGAAAATGACGTGGAAAAGCTTGTTTCCATTGAAAGATTGGAACAACTTAAAAAATAGGAATGATTTTAAGGATCGCACCCAAATTACCACTAACAGAAGCCTCGTATGCAGAAAGGTCTATCTATGGTCAGGCTAGCATATAAAAGAGGAAATTAAGAATGAAATTGAAAACAACCATCAATGAACCAAGATCGCGGAACTAATCAAATTTGGAAGTCACACACATGTATTTAGGATAATTTAGGCAAAAACAGAGATGACTAATAATATAGCTCAGAATGGATTCTTATTGTTCAATATGAAAATTCCCTAGAGAAAAGCATATCAATATCCAGCTATGCTTCAATTCTTACCAAATGAAGGAACATATTACAAGGCAATGTAAAAAAAAGGAGCAGATAGGTTCTGAATGCAGCCAAACCGGACATAACTAGATGAAAAAGAAATGAAAGAGAAATGATATATATTAATTGTGGAGGGTAATACAGAGCCATAGCAATGGCGTGTCTCAAAAGAAAATGAAAATATGAAAAGGAAGATCAAGGGAAGAAAAGAAACGCGACATATGCAAGCGTTGCGAAAGCCACCTTTAATAAAATGAGGGAGGCAAAAATGCACCTGAAAGTACTAATTAGTGCTTCGTAGGAATTATTAACGTGCATCTTACAGGGTGATAAAAAAGGGCACCCAAAGGGTCACAAACTTTTATTGGCTTCATTTCTTAAAAAAATTAATTAATAAATGAAGACTATCAAAAGTTGAGACAAGTTTGGAACACGTTTTGAGCATGGGTTTTTTACTCACCTTGGATACGCTCACAGCGTAAAACTTTGTAGACCAGGGACGTACAAATCAACATTAAATGAAATGCTCTATAAGAACGGTATGGAAATGTGGTTCTTTTAGAACCATCCATTTTCAGAAATATAAACCTGATAATGGCCAAAACATGGTGACAAAACGTCGCAAAAAAAAGGGTAATCGTAATTAACGAAGAGAGAACAAACGACGAAACTGAACAACATACAAGAAAAGAAAAGGCAAAGAAAGAACTAGGAGTACTATAATCAAATGTATTGAAGCCACCTAGTTCATTCTCAAAATCTTTGTCAGAAACGAGTTCTTCCTGCTAATAGGAATCAAAGAACCTGACATAATAAAATGGTTAAAGGAAAGCACATGAAGGTTGACCTTCAGAGATAAAACGCGCAAAGAAAATGAGTGCGAGATGAAAGTGATGTTCATGCAGGACAAAATCGTGGCGTACCCTGGAGACGGCGTGTTTCTCAACCACTACACCTTTTCTAGTATTTAAAATGGAATATTTGAGCCGGACATTGCCAGACGGAATTCTCGCCAGACCAACAAAACCGCCTAAACAAAAATATTCAAGTGAACAGAACAATGGATTACAGAAAGAGAAGATAAATCCTTATTCTCCAAATTAATACAAATGTAGGATAAAAATAATATCAACATTTGGCAACATGTTCAGAGAAATTGATCCAAACATATTTTTAATATCTGAAAATGAAGTAAACCAGGATAAAAGAGCAATGAAAATTTACAATTATACCTTCATTTACTTTCACCCAGCAGGTGACGCGCATGACGGGGAGGCCATAGTAATCAGAATAAACATGGATTATAAAGAAATCGCTAGTTAGATGAAGCTTACTTTGCCGTTAGAATTAAAACAGAGGTATCACCAATAATATTAGCCACTAGATACCAAAACCCGAGACGCAATATCATTCCTATGCATAATATGATGACCCTCTTCAGCAAGTGGGTCCGAAAAATATTAATGGGAGACTAGAATGCAAGGCCCAGAACGAATGGCTCTTGAAACAGAAATCCAACTGAGGAAAACATATAAATATTGCTAGAAAATAATATGTTCCATAATGTCTTTTCAGACTTCCTTATATATTTTACCGACCGAGCTGATCTAAATCCAGATAAAACATTAAGCAGCAACTGCATGCCATACATGCCTCTTATTGCATTCCTCTTTTGTAGCATGTAGTGATCAGGCGTGAACACAACTGTAAGTAAATCAGAACCAGATACAGGTAGCGGTAAAATAAAAATAAAACAAACTAGGAATAATACAAAGAAGATGATATGAGAAGATTCTTCGTCCCAATCGATCCTTATGAAGCAAATTTGGACAAGCTTAACTAACAATTTGAGCGTATAAAATTAGCTTTCATTGAGGCCGAGAGTCAGAAGTGACCAATAGGGGAACACCGGCACGCTCTCTCAATCAAGATGGGCAGAAGAGATGAGGAGTAAAAACGTGCAACTCACCAATGTCTACGACTAAATTGCAATTTTCGGACAAACTAGAGAAAGATAAACTGCGCTAATTTGAAGAAAAGAATATTTGAGACCTCTCATAGAAGAACAAAAGAATCAATATGTGATTGCCTCATCAGGAAAATAGACGCATAGAAAAGACCTACGGAAAGTTTGAGACTAATAAATCAAATCAAAGGAAAATCTCCAAGAAGAATCAACGGTACAAAATGAACAATAAGAAGAATTAGAGACCACATACTTTAGTGAAATTCAGTGATTTCCATAACACCGGAAGAAAAGGTAGACTTTAATCCACAACAGAGGAGATGTTTTATGAAAATCTTCGTAACTAGCAAGAAAAATATGTCTATAAACAAGTCGTACAACAACTAAGGGAAGGGAATCAGGGACGAGAGGCCACAATTACCATAATGGAATTAAAGAGCGCGAGCCCTATAAGGTGCCACGCCCTTCGGGATTCATCAGACTGACACTCACCAAGTCACTTGTCATCAATGAATCGATCATAAAATATTTAATGCATCTCTCAACACCGGATACTTCCCAGACGAGTACGAGCTAGCCAAAATTAGCCCCATCGCAAAACCAGGCAAAACACCGGATATCCTTACAATATACAGAACTATATCACTTATGAATTTCACGGGAAATGTCTAAAAACATTTTCAATATGTAATCGAAAACAATCTTTACAGTGAATACAAATTCGCCTTCCGTAAAAGAAGCGACACCACAATGACACTTTGCATCATCACAAAGAAGATTGCAAAGGAAAATGCAGAGAAGGAATACATTGATATGGTCCTCAGAGATGTATTAAAAGCCTTTAACACAGTCTGGGTAAGAGCCTTGCAACACAAGGTCTTTATCCTCCAGATGAAGGATAATCTGGGGAGAATATTCTGCGAATATTTGAGAGATAGAAGAGGTTATGTGGTACTCAATGACTACAAAGGACACGAGTTCAAAATAGAAGCAGAACTCCCTCACTGGGACTGTCTCAGCCCCACAATGTACTTTATTTACAGAGCAGACCTGCCAACACCTGCAGTGACCGAATGCTTCAATATTCAATTCGCAGACATCATCCAACTAGACGTATGTCAATTCAAGAATGTGAAAGCTCAGGCATAGACAACAAATGTAGAGACAGAAAATCAACTATTTGCAGAGGGAGTTGATAAAAACGAATAGAAGAAAATTCACCATAGTGCCTATCAAGAGGCATAATGTAGCGGATATCAAAGCGCAATCATAGCTCAGTAGATATCATCTGGAAGGTAAAGTACGAGGGCTATAGATAACCTCAAAGGGCTACATATATCACGTAGAAGAAAGAAAAGCAAGAGTAGCTAATGTGCTGAATCTCCTGTAGTCCTTATGAGAATAAAGCACATGTAATAAGATAAAAATATATCACGCTATAGGAGAGGAGTTGCTAACTTACACTCCCATGCCTACTAACAGCCTATCTAAAGCAAATAAAAGAGAACACAAATAAAAGAGAACATAAATAACCACTTAGAGAGTTCAACAAAGAGAACCTATGATTAAACCACTTAATATCGTTGTAAAACAAGGAAAGGAAAAATCTGGAGGAAAATATACAACCTTTCTTCATTTTTTGGACAAAATACTATCACCAGAGTAAACATACGGATCAACTACAGATTCTCTAGTGGAAGACCCTAACATGGCATAGTGGAAGTACAATTCTACACATAACTAGGAATTCACCAAATCCAGAAACAAGCTCCTTTGGAGCCCACCCGAACGTATAAACAAGAAACCTAACAGGAAAATATAAACACCTATCAAGACTCTCAGGATAAGTGACCCAAAAAAGTGACTAAAAATATTGTTACCCAAAGTGAATAGGCAACAGTGATAATCAGTGAAGTGAGAACTAAAATTTCTTAAATATAGTAAATCTAAACAATACTACTCAACTATAGTAAAGTGAAAAAATAAGTGAACATGAAGAAAATGAGAAGAAAGAAAAAAAGCGGTTCTCAAGTGTTAAACTTCAAAACACATGAAGAATATGCAAAACATAGTAGCGAAATAACGAGTTAACATAATGGCGTGAATGCTACATTACAAACTAAAGAGAAAGGATGCATAAAAGAAAACCTAGTTTACTCGGCTCACCCGACAACTTTAGAGAAGTTGCAATTGCTTAACTGTCGAGCAAAAAGTACATATTTGAATAGAAAAGATAATCCGGGTTGGTGTTCGGAATCCACCTTATTCAGGAGTTCCAAACATATAGAGCTACTCCAGTCTCTCTTTCCTTTCCTAGCTATTTGTGTTAGCTCACTTGGGATCAACTTCTGCTCTCTTAATAAACTTTCTTTTTCACCCTTTTCTATCTTCTCCTATCCATTTTCTATGGACTCAGCTGCTCCTTTTTTCTCTGGCCCCACCGAACTTGGTGGGACCACGAGGAGGAGGGAACCAAGGAGCATGAAAGGGTCAACTAGGTGTCCTTTTCCATACCCCCTCACAAGTGGAGGGGGCTGCGGTTAATACAGCTATCATCTTTCAAAATGAATATTGGGTACAGAGATGAAGCTCACTCAGTCTACAAGAAGTGAACTCCGAACGACGAGCCAAGCGCTGGATAAAAAAGGCAGAGCCTAGGACAAGGGAGATAAAGAAACGCCAACGTTTCAGCGGAAATGAAAAAAAAAATTAACAGAAAGAAGAAATATATCAGTCTACTGAATTGGTTGAAAATTCGTCCTGCTTTCACTAGGCTAGGTAGAGACCTTAGAGGGGGGTCTATCCTTAATTTTTGCTTTTTTTCTCCTTAATTTTCTGCACCTATTTCACAGTATATAAGCAACATATGTAGCTCGACTACGGAAAGAAGCACATTTAGTATCCTTGAAGAAGGGGAATCCTTAAGACCACGGACCTAAAATTTTATGTAGGCACTTAATAGCAGTAGGTGCATTTAACTAAAGTGGTCGAGGAGTGTTTTTATAATATGTATAGAGGTATATAGGAAACCAAATATAGTACCCCCTTAAAAAAAAGGAATTGTTCTAAAAAAATTAATTGTCCTGACACAATCTTTTTCTCAGATTGTACTGAAAGACTAACAACTAATATTGGAATGAGGATAGCTTAAAAATACATTAAGCTCCCTGTGCTTTCGGTAAGGATATGAAAATTTCTACGAACTTCTCCCGTCCAGAGGAAAGGGAGCAGACTCCAATGTTTCCCTGTACCCTTAAAGAGTCTCCACAAAGGAATAATCCGAAAGAAAAAGTTCATCAAAACGCCATATCAAAATTAAAATGTTTCTCTGATCCAAATCCTTGACGTATCGAATGGATAACTTGCAATCTGACACGAGGGTATGATGTAGAAAAATTCGTTTCAGCAGAGGGAGTAGACACTAAAAACAATCGGACTTGAACCCAGAATTTCACCTCAAGCTACTGGTATGCCTAGTCTTTCCATCTTTAGATCCTAGGGCAATCAGAAGACCTAACAAAAACTAAACCAGCTTTAGAAGAGAGCGTGCCATCTTTAGAAGAATTTCCATCAATCTCTAAGAACACAAATTTTCCTTTTCAAATTTTGTCTATTGTGAGGATTTATTTTTGTCGTTTATGTGATTTTCGACTAATTTCATTCCTAATGTTCTCAAACTCATACTTCTTAGGACTTTAGTAGGTTTTGAATTAGTTTACCTACTTATATAGGAGTTAATAGCAATAATATTTAACATGCCTCTAAGAGAGTGTAAGAGGCCATCTTCTTGTTTTTCTGGCAACATTGTATATTGCACATAATTGGTTCACTGTATCAGCTGTATCAACCCCACCTTTCGTAATTTTGTAGAATAATATCATTTCTAGTTTTGTGTCTTCTGTTTCTTTCTCTATTGTATTACTATGATGCATTGAACTTAGAAGCAATAGAGCTTTACTTTTCTTCTTTGCTAATTAGGAAGTCGAAGTAAGTTTTTTCATATCTAAACAAGCTCGTTTTTGGAGTTCGTCTCTTTGTTTTCAAAAAGTGTGTGCGTGTGGGTGGGGGTATTTCCTTTTTTATTATTTTTAAATGTTCCGACGATAGTCGTCCTTTGTAGTCTTCTAGAAAGTTAAGAGAAAGTGAAACACTAGTGAACCAATTATCAAAGGAAGGTAACGTTTCTTGAACTTCCGCAAATATCATTGACCATACGTTTCACTAATACTGTTGTCGAATTATTAACTGTTAAAGGTCCTTCAGGCTGCTTACCTAAGTGGAGTTTTAGACTCAGCCAAAGCAAAAATCTCAATGCCTTATTTGGCCGACTTTTTGAGCATATATTGCCGAAATGGGCATTTTTTCCTAAATGCAATCATCATTTGATTAATTGTGTTGAACTCTGATACTTCATAATTATATTTATAATGTTCTACAAACATTTCAACAAGATTTTTTAAAGCAGTTAACTTACCTTGGGCCCTTCTTTCAAAGCGTGTATTAATATCATCAATCCTCAAACTTTAAAGAAAAATCTAAAGCGTTGAAAAGACATAGTAGAGCGAAAAAATAAATTCTTAATAAATACTCACGTGTATAGTGAAGTGGGGTATTTGATAACCCTGGGCGGAAAAAGCACGCAAACTCCAGGATAATTAGATGGAAACTAATTTTTAAATAGGCAGTGCACTTCTATAATAAGCTAAACAGAGGCTGGTACCTGAACTCAGCGCCTGACGTATAATACATAATCAAGTATATTATTTGGAGTATGGCATACCTCACTCCACCATTATAGGGTTAAATGAGCCCGATCACGACAAAGCTCATGGCTACTACAATTATCCCAATTAAGAAAATCTTACTGAACAAGACTCCCGAACATAACGAGAAATTGGAACACCGATAAAGACACCAAACAGTGTGGTGGTACACCACTCTATACCATACACTTCTCCTATATTATGGGATGGGGGTGACGTAATCACCTACTGCAATGCGAACCGTTGAAGGACTGTCCGCAGGGATTAACGACCGACTAGTAGGTCAAACTTGAAGCATTGGGTTTCAAATCTTTAATAATCAGACAAAGTGCATAATTGGTTGTCGAAATTTACTTGAATAGGCCGAGAGTATCGTTCAAGGTTAGTTAAAGATGAAACAACAAAAATATAATTTTATTTACAAAGATTAAAATAAGAATAATAATATGCAAAGGGAAAGTATTTAAATTGAAATAGTCTCTTGATAATTATTATGAGGAGGGACTCTCTAATAGAATTAATTGATTAATGTTACTAGGCCCAGATCAAAAGGGGAAACTTGGCAATACTAATAATGGAGGGAGTTTCAGTCTTACGAGTCGGTGACTTCGATGAAGGTCCTTCTTGCGATGAGGCGACTGCGGAACGACCGATGAGGCAAGTAGAGCACGTTAAAAACCAACCTTCCGATGAAGATAGCCAATCTTCAAAGATGACGTTCGACTGGATATGCGCGATTTCTCGCAATTCCATTGGAAGAGGAAACTTCTTTTTTTCATAGGTAATGGATGGAGATTTTCTTCGGTTTGATTAAACGAAGGGAGACTGTTGCGCAAATTTAAAGGCTTGCCGTTAACAGAAACTACCAATTGACTGGAGTAGAATCACGGCAGAGAAAGTCTTGCTGTCTGACGAACGCTCAGGGGACTTACTTAGACTTGACCGATGAGGACTGCTTTGAGTTGCGGGCTATACTCTACGAACTACAGTGAAACCTGAGTATATATATGTCCAATTATGAAGGGGGAGCCAAAATTTGGAGAAAGGAGTCACAAGTTCCAGACATTTTAATCCGAAGGCCGAGTCGATTCATCATTTAGCAGCAAGGTGCGAAAAACAGTGGCTCTTCCTCGCCTCGTCACCATGAGGGTGGGGGTGGGTTTGGTTTGGTTTGGGATGAGTTCGCAGGATTGGGGAATATTTTCTCAATGCGCTCGAGAGTAGAAAATTCGTGAATGTTCGAACAGTCATGACGTTATCCATGGCGGGATACCATCACACGTGGTCTCCGATAAAGTGTTGGAGAGGGGCTCAGAGGTTGTTGTTATACAAATAGTAAGAAATAGTAAAAACAACATACAGTGAACAAAGTGAAATACTAAAGTAAAAATTCACACGGGAGAAACCTCAAGTTATAACATGAAGAAACAACAAAAACAAACAGCAAACACTCTCTACAAGAAAATAAACACAAACATTTTTCTATCTTTTATGATCCTTGAATCCCTGAAAACAAATAACAGAAATTGGTTAAATAAAGAATATAAATAACAGAGAGAGTGAAAGAGATTGGCAGTTCTCCCGCAAACTAAGTAGAGGTTGTTCACAACGACTGGATAGATGAAAGACGAATGGTAGATAGAAAAAAAGTATGGACTGTTGTTCGGATTCCACGTTAATCAGTAGGTTTAATTAATGGAATATTGCATTCTTTTGTCTTTTATCTTTGTACGGTACCCGGCTGTACTTCCTCCCTCAGGGCACCAAACATGGTAGTACCTGAGGAGGAAGAATGTCACTGAGCTGGTAGGGGTCGCCCGGGAGTTTCTTTCCATTTCCTCATCACCAGGTGAGGGTAAGGAGAACCTGTGAACGATACTTTATTCATCTTCCACAAAAAAAGGTTTGGTGCTTAATGGTCTGGCTTGATGAGTGACTCATATGTGCTTTTATAGCTCTAGGAGACTTCTGTCATCCGTAAAATTATTTTCATTCAGGTTCGTAATCTTATTAATAGTAAAATATAAACAGCAGCCAATGGATCAGACTCTGGGGAGATATTAAATTCGAATACTAACATGCTTATTTCTAGAAATAATATTTTTAACATGGTTAATTTTTTTTTCCTATAAGATAATGTTTCTGTTACCTATTGTTTATGCATAATATTCTTTAAAAGTTAAAATATATGTCGAATATTTAAGAAAGCAACGCAAAATGTAGAATAATTAATAAACAGATAAGCGAAGTTAAGGAATATCTTTCTAAAAAGCATACATTGAGCTAAATTACATATAAATAGAAGTGATATGTTATTTATATTAAAGGTCGTAAAGAGAGCTTGAGGTGAATAGGGAAACTTATTCACTAATTTTGACAATAAAACCAACAATATTTGGTTTAAAAATTTAAAAAATCTTTCCTTTTCTATTGAACCTGATGTAAAATGAAAAAGAGAAAATGTAAAGAGTTTCTGTTCACTTTTATATGAATTAGTAATGATTGTTTTGTTAGTAGAGAAAAAAAAAGGAATCAACTAGGTTACAAACCTTTTGAGGAGAGGTTCGCAAATATGAGATCAGGGTTCTAAAAACAAATGCAGATTGGAAACTTTTACTTAATAAGACACAGAGAATTTTGAAGGGCAGTTCTTTGTGGCGTGGATACTTGCCAATCTCTCCATTTTTAACAAGTGGTTAATTTTGATAAGGTCGAGGTTAATCTTGGTAGGTAAAGAAGTAGTTTGAGTGAGAGAAGAAAAAACATGACTTCTGGTCAAATATGCTGTATATCCTCTTTTTGAACCGTCTAATGTGCAATCTACATAACTTAATATTTAAACCGCAATATTTACTTTGGGTGAAGCTTAATAAATATGTAAGCTTCTTGGGCTCTAAGGTGATGTGCGGTTAGGGTTTTTGAATCTTCTAATATGTGGTCTAGCTTTTGAACTAAGATGCAGTCTACATAAAAAAAAGAAAAACTATCATATAATATAGTGTATTTATATGGTTGGCCAGAAGGTCCTGGCGCACTTAGGAAGCGGAAAAAAACAACAAATATTTTTGGAGCAACACCAACATTAGGTTAGGTTAGTTTTACTTATTCGACTATGTACATTAGGTTAGGTAAACCGAACTCATTTGACTACCAGCCTCGCTACGTTGCTGTTTTTTGTTGCTTGTACGCAGTTCATTTCTCTTTGTGTAAGCCCCAAACGACGCATATCAGTTTAGAAAAAAGTGGAATTAGAGTTTTGATTGGCTACTGTTACAAGCGGAACCTTTCTACAAGAGTTGCTGTGAAGGAAATTGGCAATAATGAAGAAGGCACAGTCGATCAGGCGAAAGTCTTGAGGTGGTACAGTCGTTTCAACTCTGGGGATCTCCCCCTTGACGATCAATCACGTTCCGGCCTACAATCAACAGTTGAAAGCAACGGTTTTGTAACAGTATTGAAAGTTGAACCTTCTGCAAGCAGCTTTAATCTTGCCAAAGTTGTTTAAGTGTCATTCCATCAGACTGTGTTAAACCGATTACATCAAATGGATTTTGTTCACAAAAAGCCCCGATTAGATCCATATGACCTCACCGAAGCACAAGCTGACCGTGAAGTAGAAATTTGCAGCCAACTTCTCAATTACTCAATGATCGACTGATTCTGGAGGCGAATTGTTGCATCAAATGAGAAGTGGGTGTGCTTGGGTAATCATAATTGGGAGAGAAAATGAGTTCTACGAGGTGAACAATTGGCATCCATTCCACTACGGAATCAGTTTGACAAGAATGTGATGATCTCTGTCTGGTTGAATTTCCAAGGAATAGTGCATTTCGAGTGTTACAGATAGTTGGGCCATCAACGCTAAACTGTATTGCCAGTAGCTAGAACGCGTGTACGACAAGCTTAAGAAGGAGTATTATTCTGCTTTGATCAATCGAGGTCAGGCTTTGTTTCAAACTGATGGATGGTGTTGATATTCTTCTTCCGCATCCACCATTCAGTGCCGATGCTGCTCCTGGTGAGTATAGCCTATTGCGCTCAATGGCACACTTCCTCCTTCACCAGTGATTCAACAATTTTGATGGGGATAAGGAAGCCCGTTTACATTTTTTTATTAAATGCCAGCTGACTGATATCAGGGACATATTCAGATGCTGCCTGATCACTGAAAGAAGATCATATGGAATGATAGACTTTATTTTGAAGAATCAGTGTTCGTGCTGCTCCATAAATTTTTTTTTTTTTTTCTCTTCCTAAGTGAGTCAGGATTTTCTGGCCAAGCATATATTTAAAAGCAATCTCATCATAATATTTATTTTTTATTAGATATTTTTTGAAAAGCAAACCAAAGTAGGAAATAAAAAATGCCTAACAAAATTTTAGTTTTGTATAATTTTTAAATGCTTTAAAATGATAAAGTTTATCTTTCTTTAAAATCTTCCTTTAAAAAATATCCACATGAGATAAGAATTTAGTGCGACCAACTCATATCATCTTTTTCAAATTAATCTTTTCATCAACCAATGGACGTTTTCTAGCCTTTCTTTTCTTACCTCATTGTATCTAGCAATGTCTCGACTAGGTTGTTTTGCTCATTGAAGTACACCGTTTGGGTCAGGAAAGATCTGAATGCTCTCTTTCCTTATGGAGCATTAAGGATTGGGGCTATAAATGAAAAGTCGCCGCTCGTTCGGGTCACAAGGAAATAAATTGCTTCGACAAAAATGCTTATATTAGCTCTTTACACTCAAGCCCACATCTTGTGTTTGAAGATTCGAGTAAATGTTCTATTTTTAGCTCGAAAGTTTTCCTATTTAGAGTTGGTTTAGGAACACAATCAATTACGTTAATGGAAGGGAAGACGTCGAATTGTAACTAATGATTAGCGATATTTTGACAGGAAAATTAGAAAGTAGTTGTGTGTAATTTAGTTAAGAAAAAAGTTGACTATAAACAAATCGTTTTGTAAAGTTATATTATAAAATTAAGTTTAGATAAAAATTTGCTTTTATAATCACATCATTGAATAAGGTTTCTTGGTCAGTGTATTGGCTGGTGTATTGCTTTAGATGATATTTGATATCTATTGGTTCGATGAAGTGCTCATGGTCGTTTAGAGGAAGAATTGTCCTATATCTGGTCTAAAGGCAGGCCCAATACATTCCGCGCGCGTTTTCTCAGCAATATATTTCGGAAATGTTTCCGACATTGGACAAAAGGAGCTGGCGACCGAATTTTGGTCTAAAATAAAAGATGAATCCGATAAACAACAAGCTTTTGAAGCTATTGTATCGAAACTCCGCAGTTACACTTTAGGACACATTCAACACTTTAAGTAGAGTAAAGACTCTGAAATGAATGCTTTTACCAGTTCTTGATGTAAGATTAGAAAATAACCTAGAGTTTTTCCTGTCAACTCTGATTACAAAATTAAACATCTAACAAGATGTCCACATTCATCATCTGGTAAAGTATTCCTTCTTTTCCACGGTTAGCACATTTCCCAGTTTGAGTTTCACTTTTCTTTGATTTGAAATCTGAAAGGTGTTTTTTTCATGTTCGTCTCATTGTCTCATATGATAGAATAAGTTCTAGTGAACTAGTGTCAATTCTGGTAGAATTATATTTGACGAATGCTAGCAATGAACGGTGACTAAATCACCTTGGTCTCGACAAGTAACAGAGCGATCCATCTTTTGTAAAAAGAAGCGATATTGCCTACTAAGCAAACCCTATTTTATTTAGCAATTCCTTTATTTACAAATTGCAAATAATCAAAATTCTCATATATATATATATATATATATATATATATATATACGTTTTAACTAAAAAAATAAAATTTGACCGTAATCGCCTCAAAGCATTTCTGGAGATGCTAATTATTGCCTTTTTTTCCATAAAACAACTAACCATTTCCTTCTCTCCTCCATAGTCCATTCCCAAATCCAGTTCGAGCATTGCCCCCTCTATTCAGAGAGATCTAACTAACATATTTATTCAGAAGTCCTGCACCCTCAATCTCTATTGTGGGTTGCCAATGACCCAGATTTAACTACTCGTAAGTGGAGTTGACATTGATCGTAAGAAACAGTAAATTAAACCATGCCCAAAGAAATGAAATCCGATTTTAATTCATCCTATGAAAAAAATATTTTCCCACAGTCTAAGCCTTGACTCGAGACTCAAGCACTCCGTTATTCTCTCAAATCATCAGCGCTCGTGTGTTTGCTGAAAGTACATTCATTTAACACTGTTAAATTTCTAGGACCCCTCTCTCATCAAACCGCTGTTGCGTCTTCGTTGTTACCACATCTGTTACATTAAAACAGTAAACTAAGTAAAAAACTATTTAAGATATATTGAATACCAAAATTGACAATCATCTTCCTTTTTCTATTGCTTTTCGTAACGAAAGCTCTTGTTACGATTCGCTACTGACCCAGACACAGACGCCACTTCAAACCTGCCATTGTCTTCGTGCTGGTTTCTGGAAGCTGCATCTGACTCAAAGTCTATCGTATTCACTCTGCCTCAGACTCTCTCTTTACCGGTGCGAGGGACCTTCTACATATGATGCTTGCGGAAGCTAACTCATTGGCCAGAAATTTGAGTCAAGAATGCTAAAGCTTAGTTAGCATTTGCAACCATATATTCAACTGTTAGGGACATCATTAAATCCTTTCTAAATTTAATATTATTTCTTTTATATCGTTATTACTTAGATAGGGAGTAAGAGATAAATGACAGTTTTTCGGGATTTTAAAATTTAGGCATTATCAGTAGTGTCACCCCGAGTATTCTCGCATTTGTTTTACGGGGTTTGCTCAGTTAGGCTTTCTTATGCAATGTTCAATTTATCTAATATCGGAAAGCCTAAAGCATTAGTTAATTTAATAATTTAATTATTATCAAACATGTTTTTGAGATTTGTATATTATGTTTGGTTTTGATGTGTATTCTTTCAGTGCAAATGGATGGTTTGGCGGTGAAACTGGGTTATTCTACCTAATATTGACATAACTTTAGTTTGAACGAGACATATTTTACAGCCCTTTGCGCAGCATAACCATAGATTGAGGGAATGAAATCATACAATTGTGCGGGAAATGCAACATAATATTCAGTCCTGGCTAAAAGTTTTGAGACTAATATATATTTGTATTTTTTAGTCAATTTTTTTTAATTTACGTAATATGGATAAATATTTTAATATTTATATTATTGTGGGCTGTTTGAAAAGTCACCATTTTAAAAGGAATAAGAAAATACTATATTCATTGGCTGAATCGAAAATCGCGCTCTGGTCCTGTCCCTTTACGAGGTGAGTTTCAGTACCTGGAGCTTTTCTATTCGATAAAAAGGGTAAAATCTTTATAAATATGGGTTAAATAATGATGTTTTGTAATTATGATCTATTTTGTAATATTTTGTGCTAAAAAATAAATGTTTGAACCTTTTCAATTCCAGCAATGGTTTTTCCAATATAAGCGAACAACCATTGTTGTTCTGCAACAAAGTGACCTAAAATGCAAGCAGAGAGCTACTAAGGGTATTGATTCAAGGAGCAATATCCTTAGGATCATTAAAGACATTAAAAAGATGTGAATAAGTCTTTGGAACTTTCTAATCATTCAAATGAACGCCAAGATTGCCTCCTGGTAAGACCCCAGCTCAAGGGTCCGATTGCGAAAAGTGACAAGCTTACTCACGATTGGAAAGATGCAGGTGTAAACGCTTCAGCGCGCACAGTGAGGCAAAGACATTTCGAGAAAGGTCTCAAGTTGAGAAGGGATGCGAAGAAACCTCATGTCACTAAGAAATCCAAAAGGATATGCTTCACTTTTGATGAAAATATAAAGAATGGAATGTGGAAGAAGGTGGCAAAGTCATTTTCTCAGATGAAGATCTCTTCCGCTTGTTTGGAGCTTCAGGAAGATCCTTCGTTAAGATAGGAATACACACGGTGAATTGAGGAAAAGAATTAAAAAAATATTATAATTAGTGCATAGCTGTTTTTTTATGCTTTCTTTCGATATTCTAAGATTTTATCGAATTTCTTTCCATCTTAAAATTTAGCAAAAGAGACTAGGTACTGGTCCCTAAAACGAGTCAAACAAAATGTTTATTACACCAAACTTAGATTAAAACAGGAACCCTGTGGATTGTCTTTTCCGTATTTCAAAAGAATTTTGATTTAAATTTTTTTTTATTTTCTTCATGCCTAGAAAATAAGCATCCATCTGAAAAAAAAGAGCAAGCGTAAATTAGTTTGCAGATATCTATTGGAAGCCTTTTAAAAACTTAGACCAAAAGCCAGTTGTCATAGCCAGATAGGACGTGGGCTAACGAACCGCAAGTTTTTCCTAGGAGTAAGGAGGCGTGGCGACGCCGGTCCTCCTTTTAAATATATGAAATAATAGTAGATTCGTCTCCAAACTTTTCGCATTGAATCTTTTATTATAAAACAAAGAACGGATTTATCCACGACCTTTTCATCCAATGAGGAGGAAATTGGGAGATAAAGAAGAGATCGGCCTAGCCTCTCTCACTTTTCCCCTACCCTGCCATTAATCAAATTGGGCGGGGGAGAGAAAGTGGTGCTTGTTAGGGGATGTGGAATATCATCTTGAGGCTAGCATGGTGGCTTGAAATGCAAAAAGCGCTTGTTTCCATAGGTTGGAACCACACCAATTATTTCACTTTCTTTAATGATTAAAAGAGATTATATATTGTTTTATTCAGTTAGATATATTTCTCTTCATTTTTTCTTAATCTATTTATGATCCATGTTTAAACTCCTAAACAAATAGGCGAACTCCCTCCAACACTTATTAAACCTTTAGAGAGTGGGGCGAACTTATATAGTTAGTGAACTGAAATTATTTTCCATTCACTATTTCTTTAGTTCTACTAGCGAAATAGATCATCTAGTGTAGGGTATGGAAATCCCAAATTTCTCCTTCAAGTGCCACACTATAATCTAGTGGAATTCTGTCTCCAAATAACATAAAGTTTCTCTTTCAATGAGGATAAAGTTATAACTCAACTAAAATTATTAAACCCAATAAGAGTCAATTGATAAAATACTTTAGACTATATCTATCCTCCTACTAGATATCTATTTCAATTCCATTGTGGTAGAAAGATAACTAAATGATCTTGATGATCAATGTGGGAGTTATAGATTATTCCAAATAAATAATGCATCATTTACTAGAGGAAATAAAACAGAAAGTTGGCTATATTCTAAAATCCTAGCTGATATTTGCTTTCATGCTGCGCTATGATGGGTTTTCTTGGAAACATCACCAGAATCCCTGTTCTAACTCTGATTACTCTCGACATTCACAGTAAGAAGTCTCGCCCTGAAGATGGTCATCCAGACCGAAAGCTTAGGCAAAGATTTTTCTTGTCTTAACCATTTTCTAATTTGTATTAACCCTAAAAATGTTAGATTCATTAATCTTTAACCTACCTGACAAAATCAAGAAATTAATAAGAAATTTAGATAGGTGCAAGAAAATAATAAAGGCAGAGAATGATATACTAACGTCTTAAATGAATCTTGCTTAAAAAATAAATTTTTACCCAAATTTTCCATATCTATATATTAGTATGCCTTTTAAATGCTAACTTTTGAGTTCCATGCACTTATCCTGAGAATCTCGTCCATTAGTAATAAAAACAATTGTTAATAAAATTAATTCTAGTTGGATAAGTATAAAAGGTCGCCCCTACCTACCAAAGCTGTAATACGTCTTGAACAACGTTCCTATAGTCGCTAATTAGAATACTAAAATCCATATTTATTTATATTTGTACTCTTCAATGTGAAGGAATATATCTGTGTGTGTTTTTGTGCATGTATGCATAATTGAACTATACAGAGAAAAATATTTAACACAGTAACTATGTATTTCCCACTAACACCTTTATTACTGATTGACGCATCGTGAAAATAGTATATCATAAGCTTTTCTGTTTCAACATGTTGCATCACATGACTAATTGCTTGAAGAGAAACGCATACACATATATAAGTTAGTTCTTCCTGTTTTTCATTTTTAATGCTAATTACTTCATAGATTTTAAAACGTCTTACTGATTACAATTTCATTTTAATAGCCTATCACTTATATTTAAATATAAATTTTTGATTCACAGATACTAATTTCAGTTTACTGATTTGCTACTGATTCCACCTTTTATTTAATGTGTTGAAACTATTGTGACAATGTCGAATTAATGATTCCCCAGCGACGAAAATCTCAGAAACGTGAATTTATCTGTTTATTAGGGGAAAAGTTTGATAAAGTGAACAGATCCAAGCTTCTTTCATAGATGCAACCATTCTTTTTTTTCTTTTACCTTAACTGCAAAGAGAATACAAGAGTGGGTGACGACTCCAAGAAATCTGATTGAACTGCGAATTTCCTTGAGAAGCCTCAAATTACAACTATTCCCGAGCAACACTGAGTCAGCAAACTACAGAAGTTTTCTATGAATAGAAATGACTAAAATACTAATTCAAAGATGAGCGATTCTGACACCATGAAAGAAAAAGAATTCATTAAATATTTCGATCGTCTATTGGGTATTGGCCATACTAATTGAGAGATCAAGGTCAATTACTGAGAAGATTTGGAGTTTCTTCAGTAATCACGTCAGAAAGAACGTTCAGATTCGATGAATGGTCTGCACAAAACCTATAAGCGCTCACTCAAAGCTAGTATTTAACTACGAGAAAAGGAAAAAAACGATAAAGCGATCGGCAGGGGAAATGGAGGCAGCATTCATAGTGATTATTTTGGAATCCTCATGCTATTATACAGATGAAAACAGTGAAGAAGAAGCATAAGGTGGCTTATTTTTGCCAAGAGGAACAGGGACGAAGAAAATCATGTCATCTGAATTAATCGCAAGGATCTATCGTCAAGAAATATCAAATTTGTGCTCATTGCGGGTAGCTACTAGCTTAGTTGGCTTAATTCACCATCTGTGTAAAAAAATATTTATCATGGAAGCACAGGATATTAAGGGAGAAATCGAAAACACCCGTTGATTTTGAGGGGAAAAGAAATGTCTTAAAGGATATAACTAATTAACTTTATCAATTTACATTCAAAACAATACTTAGCTTCTTAATAGTGAGAGACAAAGAGAGATAAAGAGAGCAAGATAGTGGTAGATTGAGAGAGGAAGAATGAGGTAGACAGAGAGAGGTAGAGAGAGAATGAGGTAGGGAGAGAGAGGAAGCAAGAGAGAGTTGTGGAGTAAGAGAAAGAGAGATATAGAGTAAAATACATAGATATAGAATGAGATAGAGAGAGAGAGAGACAGAGAGAGGGAAGGAGAGGTAGAGAGAGAGGTACAGAGAGAGATGGGTAGAGAGAGAGGTAGAGATAGAGATATATTTTGAGAGAGATATATTTACAATCAGTTAAAATGAAAGTAAGCACCTTCAAAGACCTTTTGATCTATGCCGAGAAGATGCTTGTTTCCTATTCTATTATATATACAAAAGAATCTAGGAGTTGGATACAAAAGGACCGGAAAGTCGAAGTCTCTTCCCTCCCTCCTTTCCCACCCGCCACGCGAGTACGAAAAACCGAAAAGATCCCTGGTTCAGTTGAAATATCAAGCTCAACCAGAAATTTTGATAGTAAAGATTTAGAAATATTTATCAACAGGTACTATTTAATACTATTAGTCCTTAAAACTTTATCTAACCTCTTTTTAAATGTGTTAACGGTGGGACTTGAGAGCGAAATGTAGAGAGAGAGGTAGGTAGCAAATATAGAGAGGGGAGTTGAGAAAGAGAAGTAAGAGAGATATAGAGAGATTTAGAGAGGGGGTAGAGAGAAAGGTGGGGAGAAAGGTAGGGAGAAAGGTAGGGAGAAAGATAGAGAGAGATTTAGAGAAAGAGGTAAAAAGAGCGTTAGAGAGATCCAGGTAAAGTGATATTTAGAGAGACAAGTATAGAGAGGGTGAGAGGATAAAAATGGACAATTAGTAAAAAATACTCAGCTCTTATAGTCCTTTTATTAATATTTGGCTAAACACTTCAGAATTTATAAAACTATGTCTAAATCGGCGCACCCTTTCTTATATTTCTATTCTTGAGAAGTGTAATGGAAACTAAGGAAGTAAAAGCGGAGGCACTTCCTTACATATGCTCATTGTTTTGTCACTCTTACTCTGTTTAAGGGCAAATTGAAATCTAGTAATTAAAACAGCCACATTCTGTGTTATTCTTCCTCTATGAAAAACACCAGTCAGTATATTATATGTCCGTGCTAAAAGCAACGGCTGAAATGCTTTTTTTGGTCTCATAATAATAGGATGATCAGCATTGGGTAGAAAAAGACGCCATCCACCACATTAACTTGGTATCTGCGACTGAATGGGCCTTTATAGCCACATCGGAATATATAAATACCATCTGCGGCTTATTCACTATAAGTCAGACATTTGCAATAGAGGTAATCTCTAGTCACTTGATTCATCCCTTAAAGCCTTAGCTTAATCGAAATCCATGAAATAGTTTGAACTATTTAAACTAAGGTAAAAACTGACCTATTGGCGACAAGTTTAAATTAAATTCGTATCTGAGACCAAGATGCCAAAATTGATATGTTAACAAAATAGTTCTGAAGATCGAGTTAACACATGGCCCGATCAAGTAAACATTAGCAAACAATGCTTTTAAGGCCAAACCTATCTAACTATCGTATAAGCCGCCATCCGCTAAGCTCGACAATATATCAAAAAATCCGCATGAAGAATTACCCACCATGGAACAAAAAATCATTTTTGAGATCCGAAAAGAACAGATGAAAAAAAATATCTGACAAAGAATCAATATCTAATGAAAACAAAAAAGAGACAGCGAAACCTATATTGGAAATAATGCAATAGACAGGGTAGAGAAAATCAAAGAAGGAAGAATTTATCGAACAGGTGACTAAAGGATTACCTTAACGAACTCCACAAGAAAGAATCACCTGCACGCTCAAACAACGACAAATTAAATTTGTAGCGAAATCCTTTTATATCCTTTCCAACAAACTGATCATAAAACAACGTTCAGGGCACAAAGAATTACTTCCGATCGTTGGTAACTAAAAGAAGATGGTTGTTTAACACTGTATCATTGTGGATAGGAGGTTGAAGATGCCTAGGGATAATTTTAGTTTTTTTTCATCGCCTTCTGAGAACCTCAGCAGCCAAATATTCCATATTAGCAGCACCAACGCGCTCAGCATAGTTGCCCTTTCTTCAGGATCTATGAATTAACCCGTTAGGAAATTAAAGTCACACGATAGTCAAGCGAGTGTTAGTCATACTCCATCATTTTATTCTCTTAAAAGAAGATTGCAAATACAAAATGACTTTGTCCTAGTGAAAGTTATCTTACTAACAGAAGGCTCTCCATAGATTTATTTTTTTATATTTTTTTTATATTATTCTTTTTTAAAAGCTCATTTGGTTACTGCCTACTTCGGCATTAGTTGCAGTATTAAAACTGTCCTAGTTCTAGGCTACTTTAAAATAAAATTAAAGAGAGAAAAAACACACCAAAAAGGGGGAAAGGAAGCAAGCCCCTGCGTTGGGAGGAGGTCCCCCCGGCGCAGTAGCGTGCAACCTAAAGGGGAAAAAAACAAAAACAAAAGCATAGAAAACGAAAAAAACACACAAAAAAACCCTCCTCAAATAATAGGGAGAAGGCCGGTCTCCCCCCCAAAAGTCAACAAGTCCATAAGTCAATGTGCACGCACTCGTCCCGAGTACAAGGGACAGGCGGTAGCGACCCCGCCCATCCCGGTACCAGCCAGGTAACGTGCGCAAAGATCACCCAGACTGGGACATTCGACAAGAATGTGCCGAAAAGTCTGGGGGTCGACGCAATCGTCACAATAGGGCGCAGGCGAGCGCTCCCTTAAATAGCGATACGTCACACGAGTGTGTCCGATTCAAAGACGACAGAAAGCGACCTGAAGCCATCGTGGCATTCGGGGATAGGTTCATGGGAACAGTCGTGGCGCAATGAAAGGCAACTTTAAGTTCCCTTCGACAATCTCCCATCTTCTTTTCCAAGCAGTTCGAAGAGCTTCCCGTATTCCTGCCATGTAGTCAGTGTGAGGAAGAGCGAAACGCTGGTCCGGTTGCAGAGTCCTCGCGGACTCTTTGGCGCCCTCATCGGCGTGCTCATTCCTCGCAATTCCTACATGTCCAGGAACCCAATAGAATGTAATCTCGACATCCGCCCAGCTCGCCAATAGCGTGGCGTCACGGATATTGCGAACCAGGGGATGCGGAGATCCAATGTCCCGAGAGCACTCAGGGCTCTTTGTGAGTCGTTATAGATCAAAATCCGTTCTCCGAACCGCACGTCGCGTAATCTCCCGTAACTAGTGGTGTATTGCCACCAGCTCGGCCCTGAAGACAGACGCAGCGCCTGGCAGAGCCCCGCTGACTTTAAAGAGATGGGATACGGCAGGAAAGCCAAACCACTCTTTGGACTTGGAGCCATCTGTATACACTGGCACGGTTCCAGCGTGACACGAGGTGTGCTCCAAAAAAGAAGACGAACGCAATAGTCCTGGCGCTGTACAAGCTTTGTAAGTAGAGGCGTGGCGACAAATAGCCAAATGTGGTACCTTCTAGGGTGGCATCCTGGGCAAAACCAGGGGTGCCACCAGCCCAAAAGCTATACCTAGCTCTGAAAGAGTTTCCTGGCCCTAAAGCCGAAGGGCTTAGTGAATGACTGGCGTCGATTGAGGGCATAGACACCGTCGAGATGAGCTGTGGATGCAGTGAGAGCTGTTGGCGACTGAGAAAGGCGCCGTGCTCGCGTGTACAGTGAATAATGCACTGCACTTGGCGTAGAGCGAGTGGCATCTTCCCAGCTTTAACCAACGGGTCTCAATGGAGGAAGTGCGTAAGGCACCGGTCGCAATGCGAAGGCCGATGTGGTGGATCGATTCCACCTTCCGCAATAAACGCTTGGGTGCGGATGCATAAAACTCGCATCCGTAGTCGAGCTTCGAACGAACAAAGGATCGATAAAAAGTAGGGCAGTAGCTCTATCAGGGCCCAAAGCACTGAACGTCACGGAACGGAGAATATTCATGGCGCGGTTACAAGAGACCTTAACACTGCGAATATGAGCCTCCCAGGTGAGGCGTCGGTCGAATATAAGACCGAGGAAACGGTGCGATTCAACCACATCCAGGCTCACTCCATTAAGGAACAAATCTGGGTCAGGGTGGAGCCGTGGATGGCGGCAGAAGTGCACCACCTTAGTCTTCACCCCCAAAAACCGAAATTTGTGCGCTTCTGCAAAGCGAGAGACGTGGTTCAATGCCTGTTAAAGTCAATGCTCTAGAGTCGGCATCTGAGCCGCGCCAAAAGAGATTGAAAGGTCGTCCACGTAGAGCATAGCAAGAACATCTTCCGGCAACACCGAGGTGATGCTGTTGATGCTCAGGTCGAAGAGTGTGACACTGAGGACACTTCCCTGCGAGACACCCTCTTCTTGCTACTTTGGGCCGGAGAGGGCTCCCCCCACCCGTACGCGGAATCGACGATCTCGCAAAAATTCAGATATATACATTGGGGGGCGTCTTCTCACCCCCATCGTGTGGAGAGTCTCCATGATACCGTATCGACATGCGGTATCATAGGCCTTCTCCAGATCGAAAAACACCGTGGCGTAGTGCTTTATACGAAGGAATGACTTGCAGACGGCATTTTCCAGTCGGAGCAGAGCATCCGACGTGGAGTGGAACTTGCGGGAGCTGCACTCTCCAGAAGACAGATGGCCTCCGCTGTCCAGGAAAAAGTCTCATCTAACATGTACCAATTTCTCCATCAACTTGCACACGAAGAAGGTTACAGAGATTTGGCGAAAACCGGTCGGAGTAGAGTGATCTCTCCCCAGTTTGCGAAAATCGAGCACAGTAGCGATTCGGCAGGAATCTGGGAAAAGAACCTCCACCCAGATCCTGTTGGACAAATCTAACAGAAAGTCCTTGCTTCGCTCACCCATGTGTCGAAGCATGGCGTATGGGACATCGTCCGGATCATGTGCAATTTCCGCGCACGAAGCAAGAGCGGAGCGCAACTCACTCACAGTAAACATGTCGTTGAAGGGTTTTCCGCCTTTGAGAGTAAAGTCTATCCGGCGGCCTTCGGCGACATCACGACGTGCATTGGATGCTGGCGGAACAGCACCCCGGCTAAAGAATGCGGAAAAAGTGGTCGCGAAGGATTCCGCCACAGGCGCGGGGTCCGAGATTGCGGTCCCATTCTCCTGGAGAACGGGCGGGGCGTCCTGCGAGAACTTGCCCCGAATCCTTTTGACTCGCTTCCACACCTTTGCTTAAGGGCACTTCCTGTTAAGTGAAGACACGTATGCCTGCCAAGAAGATCGGCGGGCGTGCTTTGAAATATACCGTAACCTAGCTCTAGCCCGACGAAATTCAGCGACAGTGAAATTGTTCGGGCGGCGCTTATAGCGCATGTAGGCATAATGCTTCTGTTTGAGGGCCATCTCACACTCGGCCAACCACCATGGGGGTGTTTGGCGTGCAAAATGTCCAGAAATTTTTAGGAATAGTAGTTAGGCCCGTGGCGATGAGGTTGACGGACAAGACGCGCAAAGCACCACCGAGGTGGGCTCTGAGGCGGCAGTTGCCATGAAAATGATATTTGAATGGGAAAGTGATCACAACCATGGAGATCATTGACCACCCGCGAATCAAAATCAGGCTGTGCATTCGAAGAGCACAAAGATAGGTTAAGGCAGGAAAATGAAGCGGTTCTCGGACAGTGATGCGTAAACTCATACACGTTTAGGACACCGATCTCAAGCTCTTCGATCAGATCGGCAAGGAAGTGTCCCATGTGATTTATGGAGTAATCTCTCCAGAGAGGATGCCTGCCGTTCAGATCTCCTAGCAAGAGAAAGGGCCTCGGCAACCATGCCACGACCCGGCGGAAGTCCCCCGCGCCGAAGTCAGCTGACGGTGGAATGTACGCAGAAATGATAGCATACCTCCTCTCCAGGTGCAGCTGCACAGCCACTGCCTGAAAGGAAGTATCTAAAGAGAAAGGAAGAACGGATACATCATGCCGGGTGTAAACCGCACATCCCCGAGCCCGGCCATCCCTTGGTTGTGAGGTTGCAAGACCCTTATACCCCGGGAGGGCAGGCAGGGGGCACGCGCCTAGCATGTTCTCCTGCAGAAAAATAGCTAACCAAGAACGGGACGAGACGATTCTCCGCAGCTCCTTCCAGTTGGCCCGGAGTCCACGACAATTTTATTGAAGAAATACGCCCTCCAGGCCTAGCTCGGAGGAGAGGTGGGGGCCCTCCTCGAACAGAAGACCCTCACGGGAATGGCCGTATGCTTTCCGTAGGAAGAATGCCGGGCGCTGTTGGCCGGACAAAGCGCTGAAGTTGCTGTCGCCTCCGAGGACTTATTGGAGGTGGGTTGGGCTCTCCATGCGAGTTTTTTCCTCCCTCCGCCTCAAAACCTTAGGCGGGCGTTGCAGCTTCAGAGGCGGGAGGCCCTCTTTTCGAGGAACTACCGTCTCCGAGCTACTCCCTCCACCACTAGGCGTGGGCGAAGGAGCCGAAGCTCCTCCTTTGTTGCTGTTCTTATTTCAGGGGACAGCTTTAGGAACCCTGGAAGATGGCCTGGCGACCAACTTCAGGGATGTTGCCCCTGTAAGTCTAACGACTCGGTGGAAGCACGTGGCCGTTTCGCCTTACGGTAAACGGTCACGCAGGGGGAAGAGGGGGGAGCCCTGGTTTTAGCCGGGGCAGGGTATGAACCCTTTTTGCCGCTAGCTTAACCAAGAGAGCGCCAGGGTTGAGTAGAGCCCGCAGAAGAGCTCCGAATGGGCGCTGAAACAACTGTGCTCGTTGGCCTGGATGGGCTGGGAGCAGAGGGTGCCTTTCTATTTATTGAGGCATTTGACGTTCCAGGCAGAGCTGGGCGCGCCAGGACCAAGTCCTTAGCCTCCCGGAATGAGAGTAGATCCTGGGCCTGAACGGCCAGGATTTCATTCTCAAGGAGATATGCACCACATTGCTTCGAAAAATCGGGGTGCGGCTTCCGCAATTGACACACTTGGCCACACACGATTTAGACTTATCGTTTGCGGCCTTGGAGCAATTTACACAGACTTCGGGTGACCCCGACTTTGCACGTCTACAAGAACGATTAATATTGCCGAAGCGGTGACAGTAATAGCCCCCCTGTGGCTGTGGCACGAATGCCTTTACGCGTTAGTGGTACCAACCGGCACGCACCGACTCAGGGAGCTTGTCACATTCGAACAAGAGGAAGAGTGTAGGGGTGGGTCTCGAGGCCCCTCCCTGTTTTCTCATCACATGTTAGACCTTGACCGCCCCATGGTCGTCCAGCTCTAAGGTGATGTCCACAATGGAGTAGTCAACGAGTTCCCTCGCATAAACTACTCCTTTCACAAAGTTCATGGTAGAGTGCGGCGTCACACCCACTGGGGTGCCACGAAGTGTCTGAAGAGCACTTATCTTGGCCGCCTCGGTGGGATTCACCGCATTCGCCAGAAGGCTCCCGTCTGAGAAACGGCTCACCTTCGGCTCTCTACCAATTGCACTAGCTAATCCTCTCCTCTGATGGATCATGTTGCCCTTGGCCAACATGGTACCATTAGTCGAGCGAATAACGAGGAAGTGTTTGAAGCCAGCTGGCTCGAAAACGCCAGGTAACCTCTGAATGAGGGGCCCATGATGTCTTTGAGGCTCCGCCCTGTGCACTTTTGGTCTTTGTCCTAGTCAGGGGCTCCGCAACCGAGGAAGCAGAGGGGCCGGATGTGCCGAACTTAGCTTGGTCGCTTGCCAAAGTGGCAGCAAACCCATCCGTCCCCGTTGCCCCCGCGGATGGAAAGGAGGGCGGGGAATGAACCCACTTCTCACCTCAGCCGATAGGAGCCCCTAGGCCAGATGGACCGGCCTCAGCCAGGTCCTTTTCCGAAATGGAGAAGGTCCTGGTGGACACAGGGGCACCGGTTGGAGGAGATCCCTCCAGCTTAGGAGCCCTCAGCCGTTTGAGGAGGACCTTGCATAGGGGCGGATTCGGGTTCGGTGCTTGGCACCGAGCCCGGATTTCATCGCATGGAAGGCCCTACCGTCTGAGGCTGGGTTTCCTCAAGGAACATGTCTATCACATGAGGGGTTTCCAGTTGGCCATCCCCTCCCAGGACATCGCAGGTCCCCTTGGCAGCGTCACCAGTCTTGTGTGGGGAGGCACAGGCCTTGACCCTGGCCATTTTTAATATTCTTGCTAGCAGGTCTTTTGAGGAAAGCGATCGAAGGGGCCTGGCTTTCCTCTCCCCCCTAAGGGGGTTTGCCCTATCTACCCGCTTCAATAGGGAGCAACTCGCTATGGGCTGTCTGCTGGCTTTCTTGTCAGTCCCCTTGGAAAGAAAAGGAGGGACTGCCGCTGGAAGCAGGAAGGTGCCTGAAAGCACCTCCAGAGAAGATGTTGAGCGGGAGTCCCCTACACTCGTAGGCGTAGAAGAGGATTAAGCCTCCTCTCCGGTTAAGGAAATATGGACCTCCATTTTTTTAAGGAAATTGAGGGTTGTTTGTTTTTTTGTTCATCAATGGATATGGTGACCCTAAATTTTCTGCAGGACGCAATAGCGCATCACCTCTCCCAGTAGCTCGCACTGCAAGAGGTGCTTACAGGCCCGGCAGAGCCAGTCGCCACCATTTGGGACCACCTGTCTCGCCCGGTGGCCTGGCAGTCTATCGGCATGGCGGCTCCACCTTAGACGCAGCGTAAAACACTGATAGATTGTTAAGAGGAAAGGAAAAGGGATGTAGGGAAGGTATGGGTGAGGATGAAGCAGTATGTTAAAAAAAACACCCCGAACTGAAGTTCAGGGGTTAGGGAAGGTTGTCCCCTCCCTTTCGCCCCGACCCGGGACGGTTGGCTTGAGAAGAAGGTCAGCCTCTACCCTGTGTAATTAGAGGCTGACCCAAGAATGTTGTGGGAGAGGTTGTATGAAAAGCAACGAAGTAGGGAAGATATACAGGCTATCTGAAGGAAGGAAGAGAGGCTAAGCTGGGGCCAGACGGAGCGCTCAATCCTGTCAGCACTTCGGCCAGGATGGCAAATCGCCGCGCCCCTTACGGGGTCTTTCTCCATATAGAGTAAAAGTAAATCGCTGAAGGTGAAAGTTGGGGCGATATTGGTGTACATTTGCGAGTCCTGTAAAAGTAAATGAGGTATTTAAAACGACTAGAAAAAAGGAAACGAGTTGCTGAGAATGACAATGAGAGAATTCACGGAAAGAGTCTTGGAGATTAAGGTAACAGGAAGGATGCAAACCAGAAGAATCCGAACTACAGCTCAAATTCTTGGGTTATATCATGAAAATTTGGGTGACAGGATGAGAAATATGAGCAAGAGAGTTTGAATAGCAAAATAAAGACAAAGAAAAAATTTATGGTTGGGTTAGTGAGATAGTGTGTTGATTTGTGATGCTGCACATTATTTAAACTCACTGAAATAGAAATTAACAGTATTCTATGGTTAGCAACGTGTTTGAAGGCACGTAGGCTCCTAAAATAAATAAAACTACTAAATAAAATTTAAAGTTTAATCACAAATAGATGAACAGAAAAGAGAATAATAAATGACAGTAAATAAAAAATTAAAATGATCAAATAATAAATATAATTAAAAAAAAACATTGACGCCCTAGTCTTCGAACTGGAAGATAGCACTCAAGGAGCCCTTCTAATGTGCCCCAGAAAACATTTTAAATGACCCCCTTTATGCTATGTAAGAAAGAATATTGTATTGTTGTATTATATTGTAGTTATGTAATTCTATTAATCATGAGAAAAATTATTTACAAATTTTACATTATATTTATGAATTTTTATACGGCACTTTATACATTTGATCAAGGCGTAATTTAAGGCAACGTTGGGGTGTATTCTGGAGTCGCGAACCTATTTTTTGTCTTATAGTAGACTCAGTTGGGCATCATCTGTGGACACAATACCATGTAAGAAATCATTCCTCAACAAAATGGAAAAGTCTGGATGTGCAGCTTGTGCTGCTAAGAATTTACGCTGAGAGCTCCAAGGCAACGGTGTCCAAGTGGTCGGGTGTCAATCTTAGGACAGGGCAGAGGATCAGGAAAGAGTAAGATGAGCCAGGCTGTGATTATGAGAGTGCAACTGCTTGAAAACCGCAAGGGCAACATTATTTTCCCGTTTATTTTCCCGGAGGGCTTCAGACTATTGATGTTAAATTATCGAACTTTTTAGTACCGGTAACAATACCTAGGATTTTATTAATACCGGTAACAATACCGGCATTAATAAAAATATGCATTAATAGACTGATTCAAAGAAAAATTTAAAGTGATATGCTTTTTCGCTTAAAGATTTACTCATAAATTTCCTTGATCTATTCATAAAATTTAATGAATAAGAAATAATTGAAAAAAGCACTAAGATTATAAATTCAGTAAAATCTATCCATAATAAAAATATACCTTTCTCAAGCAAAGTAATTCTAAACATGGAAGAATTTTTTTTCATTGCATGAAAAGAAATTTTTAAGGAGACCTTTTTTCAAAGGGTAAATTTAATAGAGGGAACTCGAACAAAATGGTGTCATATATTCTTAGATCTACTTATTTATATGACTCCATCTGGATTTAAATTTTCCGTCTATCCTAAGCCTACTAACGCCCGTTCTTATATTCATTTTTACTCAGCTCATAATGATAAAGTCAAACGGTCTGTATTTACTTCGAAGTTTCTCCGGGGGTTGCGACACCAGCCCGGAATTCTTGGATCTTGAGATTTCTAAGATGTTTGAAATAGGTAACAATCTTTGCTACCATCAAGAATTTCTTTCGGTGCCCAAATTTTTCCAAAAAAAATCGTTTTACAGAACTGAACTCCCTCCCGTATACAATTTTAAGAACTCCCTTATTTTACCGTTTTCTGAGTCCTTTTCCTTGCTTCCTTGCATCTTGCATAGGTTAAATATTTATGTCATATTCAAGTATCAGTCTGTCTACAATGTACAAAATGTTGATTCATAATAATAACAATAGTATAGGGGGGAGCATTAAGTGTACGCTTGACGCAACATAAATGCAATATTAGGAGGGGTGAAGGTAATAGTGCTTTCTGTGTCCATTTATCTGAAAATAGTCACCCTATCAATTGGAACTCGGCTAAATTTATTTACAAATCTGATGACTTTGTTCAAAGAAATATTGTCGAATGCTCATTCATGAATGCTCATTCATCCCCCGGTCTCTTTAAACTGGACCCTGTAATTAAAAGACGTATTTATAACGAAATTGTCCATTTTAAATCTTAGCCCTTTTGATTTATTATTTTAGTTATGTTTCTCTTGTTTATTTTTATGTATTCATAATTTCGTGTGTATGTACTTAGTTTTGTTACCTAAATGTCTGCATTCTTTGCTCCCAGTTGGAATTTTGGGAAGTAGACCTTATCTATCTCGTTTTCTACTTCCTATCCGGTATCGCAACCCGTCTTTGATAATATTTTTCTATTCTGTGTCCTTTCGTTGTTGTTTCTCATATATATACCACCTTTGTAAAATTATTCGTTATTCCTTGAGATTGAACTAAACAAGTTCGAAAGTACTTGGAATCCGCCGTCCATTTTCCCATGGGATTTTTTGCATTTATCGCTCTACTCACGCGCTAATTTCTTAGTGTCTCATATATATGTATATATAAATTCCAGCACATATTTTTTTTAATCAGAAAAATTTAGCAATATTTAAGATTGATAATGAATGAGGTGTACGAAGACTAATTTATAAAGTGGGAGACCGCTAGATTCCATTTATTAATGATTTATTTGCAATTCATCCATTGAGGGTTTTTTTGGCTCACATATGGACCATACTTTTCCTTTTTCTCTACATTAGCGGTCAAGTGATTCCCCATCTTGTAACATATGAAACACACTTGAACCTTTATATGCTACTCTCTTGGAAGATTGGGGAGTGGTCGCACACGTGGCAAATGCCATTTGACGCGAACAAATGCAAAGTGATGCATATCGGTCACCAAAACCGTCAATCTCAATATATCCTTAAGGCCACTGCTCTTGAATCTACCGACACTGAAAAGGACTTGGGTGTAACTATCACTAGTGATATCAAGTTCTTGAGGCAGAGAAGAAAGCCCAAAGATGTTAGGTTATATAAAGTGACAGTTTGGATATCGGAAAAAGGAGATTGTACTGTGTTTGTAAACTCCCTTGACCGAACGCACCTGGAGTATGTCGTACAATTTTGGAGTCCTTCGCTTCGAAAAGATATCGCAAGATTAGAACGTGTGAAAGCCTGAACAACCAAACTGATTCCCTCTATCAGAAACAATAGTTACGAAGATAGATTACGGGAATTAGACTTGTTCTCGCTGGAGACCCGGAGATTGCGTGGTCAGCTTATTGAAGTGTTCAAAATACTTCGAGGCTTCGACAGTGCATATTACAGGGTTATTTTCCAACTTAGCCAAAGCAAAACAAGTATTCACGGTTACAAACTTGAACTGAAGCATTACCAGCGTGATCTGTATAGTAAATGCTTTACATATAGCATCTGCGGCACTTGGAACGCACTTCTAGTAGAGGTTGTCAATAACACTCTGTTGAACACTTCAAGTCGAGACTAGACAAAGTCTTGAAAAATAGCCGCTTGGAGACTTGAAACGTGGCCCGAGTGCTCTTGTAGAGCTTCAATCTGACCCTTTAGAGGACTGCGCCTTCTCATGTGTTTATTCTAAGGTACCCTCTTTGAATGGATCGTAAAGTCTACTAGGGTATCTCTTTTCCTTGTTACTCCTTGTTACTCTCTGTATTAGAAGCAAAATTCTGATATTGGACAAAAAGGTGTTTTTTTTTAATATAATTTTAGTGGCTATTTCGCTTGTTTCCACAATATTTTACAAACTTTATTATTTCCTTTGATTTCTTCAATGGTTTTACTTATTTTATATTTCATCTTTTCTCTATTAATAAATCTTAGCAACATATCTATTTTCAGGAAAATCACGCTTCTTTCATCCGTGATTGTACATGAATTCATGCTCTCAATCCGATATTTTCGAAAGTCTTAATTCTCTGCCAAGAAAAGCATTTCTGTAGGAGGCGAAGTGCCCAACTCCCAATACCCAACTGTTAATAAATTAACTAAAAGTCAACAAAATTTAAACTAAGAAAAGAGGCTAAATGCCCATATTAAGAGACTACAAAGCAATCAACACTGAGAATCATTCAGCAAGAAAGTCAACCTTGAAAGGCTTGAATGCTTCGAAGGTGGAAATACCTAAAAAGAAATACAAATATTATGACGGAGGAAACTGGCTGTCAATGACAGCCAGCTACTTTTTGACGGAGGAAATAAATTTTTTTTAAATACACAACATGAAGAATGCTAGTGATGCCCTAACACCAGGGCAAACTAGAAAACTTATTCACACCTTTATATACCTACCACACAATTTCACCACTTTAACCTAATTTGTAATTTGTAATTGTAATTTCTGTAGGTAGCTTTTCCTGTTGCAATAACAATATCACCATTTGGATGACTAAAATTATAATGATGGCTACTCTTAACTGTCCTATTGGAATTCACCTATATTTCCCTTTACCTGTTTCATCTGGAATTTGATTGTTCTTAGTGGCACTCGGAGGTAATGTAAACTCTCTTCTTTCCCGGTCACGGGGAGCAATGCCGCCTTCTGCTTCTTTAACGAGTGCCAATAGTGATTATGTACGTTAAGATTTACTCAGGCTATAGTATTGTTTCTCTTCTACTGGAGAATTGTAGAATATTAAAAAAAGGGGGACCTTTGACGGATCTCTCTTCCAATATGATATCAGTACCAAAGATATTAATTATGTAGCCAGCGCCCAAAATGTCCACCTTCTCTCAGCCACTTGAAATGGTTTCAGCTTCCGTCGGTATTGTTAGGAGACCCCAGAGAGATCTGGACTAATACAAAAACAATAAGAAATGGCAGGTAACTCTCTTAGAGGGAATATTTTAGATAACTAAACACGTATAGAGCAATTGTTCATTTGCTACGTTATATTATATCTAAATTCAATCAATTTCCCAACATAGTTTACTTTCGTCTCCATTAATTCCTTTATGTAAGTATCTCTTGTATATAATCAACATATTAGCAATTCTATAATATCGTTTAATTTATAAACTACTTTAAAAATTTCTAATTATTTCGTGTAAAAACTCGAACACCAATTATGACGTCACTTCATGTGATAACACCAACCAATCAGAGCCCATCATTCCCATGCTCTAAATTTTGCGCTCGCCTCATTTGGGTTCAAACAAGGTCTTGTGACTCGTGACTCCGCTTGAAGAGGTTTGGTTTAAAAATCTCTACTACTAAATATATATAAGTGTATTCTAGTTTCCAACAGTGTATTAATTTAATTTCTTTCTAATTACAGTTCCATATATTTAAACTGATCCTATTATTATTTATAATCTTTTAGAATTTATAATCCTATTATAATTTACAATCTTGTTATTATTTACAATGCTATTATTAGAAACAATCCTATTATATTTCCAGTCCTAATATTATTTCAATTACTAATATTTCCAATCTACTAGCAAAATCCATTAATTACTTCTATTCTTACAATCCTATTTTTATTATTATTATTATTAATATAATTACTCATATTATTGATACTATTATTACACTATTGTTACAACTATTATTACCTCTCTTATTTACCAATTTTTTACGTATCATATTTGCAATCAAATTATATTTCTCTTCTATTAATTAAATTAACTTTTAGATTATATTCTTCACATATTTAGTTTCTAATTGTTTTTAATAAATAGATTTTCATTCTCATTATTCTCTCTATTGAATTTTATTGTATATTTTGCATCTAACCATTCGGTTGTGCGTTTCCTTCGTAGAAAGTTATATTCCATTATTCTAAACTTAATAAAATTAGCCCCAAAAGTTATTGCAATGGATAATTTAGTTTATTTGAATAAAGACCCTGTCAAAGTGAGTACCTAAATTAGGAAAAGTAGAGGTATTTGCACACCTAAATTTTTAATATTTCTGAAATATTTCGTGCTTTCGTTTGGTTAGAATACTAACAGTAAACTCAATAAACAAATATTTAGTGGGAAGAAATAGACATAATAAATATTTTCTTTGTTTATGTCTTCCCTTAAATATTAATAAAACTGGTATTCCTGTTAATGTTATAAACAGAAAAATACAGGAAATATTTCAGAAATATTTAAAAATTAAGTGTGCAAATAATTATGTCGCTTCACTGCACTTCACATCAGGATTCTATTTACTTCGCTCAATAAGCAATTTCGAATATATTATAACTGGAATCTCATAACTTATTAGAACTCTGATTAACCAAACTGCACCTCAAAAAGCCGCCAAATATTTCTCCATTATTAATATACTTTAATTACTTAAAAATGTATTTGATTTTTTAAATTTACAAATAAAAGTATTTCAGTAACTAACTGGGTGACCTTTTCCTTTGTACACATTTCAGTACATAATAACGAAAAATAACCAAAGAAAGTGAGGCAGTGACACAGCGCTCGCTACGATAACTGAGAAGGTGGAGAAAAAGTAGGTAAAGTCCTGAATGAAATTCAAATTTGGACTCAAGGAATGCAACAAAAAATTCTAAAGATTTGTTTTAAGCTTAGTCTTTAAAAAATTCTATGTGATTATATTAAGCACCCATATGCCTACTGCTCATTCCAGGCCTTCATAACATCGGAAATTAATATTTACCATTGACCTGCCGATCCCAATTAGGGAAGACTCTTTCTTCGCGCAGTCTGCAAATGTAACACTGACTCTCACTGAAAAGGCGTTAACCTTTAGTTTATTTGACTTACTGATTCTGAACAGAAACATTTTCAAACGTTTAGTAGTTGCTCTTCAACTTTATAAACGAAGAAGTGTTGTGCGAGATATATAATCAGATATACATTATATTCCAACTAAATTATTTAACACTTTTTCCCTAGGTAATTTTATGGTCTAATAAATAAAATTTCGCTCCTGTTCTTAATCCTTGGTTTAGAACCACTAATAATTCCAGATAAAGTGGATATAAATGCGCTTTTTAGCGTCTCAATCAACGATGATACTCAAAAAGATCGAGACGGGGAAACAAACAAAACAATCACTTACTCCAAATTCAGGGCATAAAGAAGGGAAACTTAAGATTAAGTACCGGAAGAAAAAACAGAATCAAATGTGACAAAACAGATTGCAGCTCGTCTTCCATTTTTTAAAAGATTACTAGCATAAAAACGGTTAAAGAAAGGGAAATTACAAAAGAGAGCATCCTCGAACAACCATAACCCTGAAAATCATCACGAAAACAGCTTAGGTACCAAAGAACTCACCCACAGAAAAGAAAAATATCATGACAAAAGAATAAAATTTTAAAAAACTATGAGCCCATAAGCCCAACACTACGTGAAATATCAAAGAGAAGGACTGAGAATATTTAAAATAAACATAAATGACTAATAGAAATCACATGATGTATAGAAATAGCTTCCAAAAATTTTAAATTGTCTGAGATATTTTCATACTGTCCATGATCATTCAATAAACACAAACCTTTAAAATTCCAACTAACGACAAAATCGAGGGCAGAGGATAAAAATTAAAAACAAATAATTATATGATCAAGCTTATTTTGCAATCGAATACGAAATTGAATTAAAGTATTGAAAAGACAAGGACTAACAGCCACTCCGAACACTCCGAAGTGAACACATGATGTGCAGGATTTGGTTACAGGAATCAGAACAACATTGGTAAGAATCTGTATTCCACATCGAACGCCATATCTTTAGAGATTGAGTCTATCTCGGCTTCGTAACCTTTTAAATAGACAGATTAGCCACGAAATCAAGCATCTCCCTTGCAAGTCTCAACTTCCCATTCAACTACCATATTGAGCACTACAACTTATCATGGAATAACCACATAGAAAATATTAATCACTTTATTTAGCAGCCCTTAAAATTTTCTAGTGGGTATGAAAAAATTTAACCAACCATATTGGGAAAGACTTGTTTAAAAACAATAAGAAATATGTACCAAATACCTCCGTTGAGCGGCAATATAAGGAATCGAACATGAATGATCGAAATTTAAGATTCAATTTTCAGCATTCGACGAATCAATGGTGTTAAACTTATTGCATAAATGAGCATAAGTTTAGTTATGGAGAAATCGGAAGAGCAAAGACAGAACATAGATTTTATATTGTCTTCCTTGGCAACATTTTACTAAAGGCTTCGACGATGTGTTCTAAAAGGACGGTAGCACATTTTTTTGTAGCTCCGACAACTCTACCAAAGCTCAAACGAATACTTAGCTATTGAATTTTGAATAGATACGCTTTTATCTACACAAACTACTTATTAAAAATACAAATTCAAAGGTAGAAGCCAGTTATTGCAAGGAACTTGCCTTACCAGACACTGCAAGTACAGGTCGGAAATTCGGCGATCAAATAATGAAACTAATCTAAGTATCCCATTCACAGATGAAGTGACACATACAATTGTATGTACATATAGGAATGCGATGATGCAGAACAAGTGAAATAAAAAAATATCAAAGGCCAGAAAATGAAAGGAATAATTAGAACGAACGAGAACAAATTCAGCGTCATAAGAAACACGTATGCGAAATAACTCAAAGAGGAGAGCAATCTAAAAAAAATTTTTACAGTCAGATGTCTGAGCAGGAAGAGAAAGTAAATCTATCAAGTACTGAGCCAATTAGTGTCAATGTACCACCCGATAATTCCAAAATAGGGCAATATTCTTAGTTACAAGCAAAGGTGAGCAGAATGGCGCCCTTTCCGCGATGTACATTAAGGAAATAAATCAAGCAATTGAAAAAAATAATTGATAAAAATCACACCAACCTTAAGAAATATTAAAATAACACTTGATATTGATATTCTTACCCAAATAATACAAAGAGTAAGATAGGAGATTACCGTCTATTCCTGAGCAGATTTTATAAAGTTGGAGATTTTTTACCTGAAAAATAAGGACTAAATAAGAAGAACCACTTTGGATTCAGTATTACTCGAAAAAAAGAAATGAAGCAAGGAAATAAAAAAAATCAGAGAATTCCACCAGTAAACAAGACAAATTAATTTCGAATATGACCACGTGTGCTGATAACCCAAAATGTAAATTTTACCTACTACCCGAATCTAGGAGACCCAATTTTATTTTTCACTAAAAACAAATTCCTACTAATAATATCCTGTATTCCATTTTATCCTTTTAAGTTTGCTTCCTAAATTATTTTCTGATTGATTATGTAAATCTCTCACGAAACTAGTTCCTTAATAAATTTTCCGGTATACTACGGTTTTCTTTCTATTGTCCCTTCCTTTTAATAATTCTTCTCCATTCTTCTATTCTTTACATATTTCTTACCAAATATTGGTTTCCCGCTAGAATATTTGTTCAGCATATATGTGATCCCATTGCCATTTGTCATTTTATTTTTCGTTCTGCAAGAAGATGAATTATGTTCACTAATATGATATCTATTAAATAAAATTAAACCGCAATGAAATCTCGTATATCATTTTGCTCATCGAACAGCTCTATGCTTCTCTTATACTATGTGTAAATGTATTTATTTTAAAAATAATTCCATTGGGAGAAAGAAGACGAGAAAAGTTATGAGTAGGAATCAGAGAATAGTTGTCTTTCAGTTTGAATTTAACTCTGAATTTAGATCTTAATTTAGAGCATTACCGAGATCTTTCTTAAGTTTTTTTATTAAAATTTTTTAAAGTTTTTATCATTGTACGTGAGGCCCAACAAGATTTTTTTTCCTAAAAATCATATTCATATTTGTCATTAATTTTAATGAAACAAAATATTTTGGGGACAGCTTTCGTTTCTAAGTTTAACTAATAGGTAATAAATGTATTTCGTTAGGATAAAATAGTCTTGATCTGAAAAGATGTAGTTTTTACAATGGGTCACAATTTTTTCATTTATGATACCTAAAAATCGCAGCTAATTTTTTATTTTTATTATGCATTATGGATTGGTGAATATTTTGGATTTTGATAACCCCCCAAAATTGAAATTTATTACACGTATTGCAGACAGTCACAAAAAAAAACAAGGTCTGCTGACCAAAGTCGCGTGCTCTCACTGATTCAGATTTATGACCTTATGACCTTTAAAACTTTCAATAATTCCCGGACTAACCTTGGAAGGACCTTTGCAATTATGTCATTCAAATGAGCATTCTCTTTCAAATGATATAAAACAACATAAGGGTTTCTATTTCTATTAGAATCGGCCAAATAGTTATGATGCAATTGCCAAATAATTTGCCAGCTAATCTTTGCAGAACTTTAGCCATTATATCTTTCGAAAGAAAATGTAAAACAACATAAGGGATTAAAATTTCGTTAGAATTGGCTGAATAGTTATGAGGTTATTATCCAAAGAATAAAATGCAAAACTGGGGCCAACGGATCGACCGACATAGTGAGATATAGAATCGCATGCGACTAAAGATCTTGCCATAGAGCATAAGTGTACGGCTCTTATGAAAAAGATCTTTCCAAATGACCTCATACTTGATTGACAATAGAGAGCAACCTTAACCATGACTTTATTGGAAGTAATAAACTTTATAACCGTATATGATGATCCTCTTGGCCTAAAGTAGATTTCTGGAGGTTTTCTGAAAATATTAGGTCGACTTTTGGCAGCACTGTAGAACGGTATTCTTAGTTTTTGTTACAGCTGATCCTGCATAAAAGTAGTTAGGAAATTTAAAGGTGCTTACAATGTTATTTTTTATTGTGTTGCAGTTAAAAAAGCAGTAGAGATCATTTAAAAGTTTAGACTGGAGAGTTGTTTTGGTGGTATTTTACTCATCCTAGACCTGAATTATGGCGCAAAGCCCTAATTCAGTTCGTAAATGGCCTGCCAAAGTATGATTCATCTCTTTAAATGAAACTTGTTATTTCGCCTTACAAACACTTAAACTGTAAATCAAAGCAATCAAATTTGGAACGTTCTCAAAAAATCCATAAGGGCAGAATAGCTAACCATATCCTTCCCACTCTCATGACATTGGAAATATTTTGCTGTAAATTTTGTATTTTTTAATATGATGTAAATGCTCTTTAGCTGTTACTATATACGTATTAGAGAGGTTCACAGTTTAAAAATTATTGAATGATATGACTTGGTTACAGGTATAGACCACAAAGTTAGAAGATGGGAGGAGGAAATTCACTGGTGACAGAGGTAGCGTGACAGACACACGCAATTTACCATGATCTTCATAACTTTCCTGACAGATCTTTTCGCAGCATTTGTAAAAATTGGTTAATGATGCTAATGATATTTAAAAGTCTCTTTAATTCCATTACTGCGCAAAGGCCTATTTTACATATATGTTTCCTCTGATCGCGGTTCTGCGGTCGAGTCTTCCATGTTCTTTATGTAATCGTAAGAAGTTCGTACTCCCACCCTTTTCAGGGTCGTTTTCTGAGACTTTTTATATATAAAAAATAAAGATATTGTTGGAAACCTTTCACGAATAATCCATCTCTACTTAGGAATACATTACTGGCTTTCTCCTTGTTAGGAACCAGAAAATCAAGCTCTTCCTCCAGATTATTGCCCTTTGTGAAATGAATTCTCGACAATATAATAAGAAAATTTTGAAAATGTTCTGTCTTTTTTAGAGAAAATTAAACGCAACACGTGTATGCATGATTTATACAGTCTAGTTGCAAGACTTGAATTAGATCACTTGAACTAAAGAATGTCTTTTGTGAAAAAACGGAATTGTGTATATATGAGAGGGTATGTATGATTGTATCACACCATGGGGAGTAAAAGGTTGTATGTGCAGAAGAGGAACTTTTGATCTTCGAGGTTCATATATCCGTAGAATGATGATTGAAGAGAACCAGAGAAAAGATACAGGTACAAAAACGAGCTACATAACGTAACAAAAAATTGAAAACGAGTGAGTGGCTTGAATCAAATTTTCGAAAAGTTTGGAAATGTGAACATACCTGGCATTAGTTTTGATGGTGGGCTAGGTGAAAGGGGGATATTTTGCTTTGTCGCCACTATTGTTTATAAAAGAATTTCACAAACGAATTATAGTTGAAGGACCTCTATACCTTCGGTTCCCTTCAAACACATTTTGTTTGATTGAATTTGGAAGAAAACCTTTCGATTTGGGTAGCAGAATGCATGAATGGTTAAGATCGCATATGTTTGGTTTAAATATTTTTGTGTCGTGTTTTTAAAAGAATATTATTTTGCGTCGTTTTGCTTATTCAGTGAAGAAATTAGGTTATTTATATAAAAAGTTTTAATTCAGTGTGCTTGGAGAGCCCCAAAATAATTTTGTGTATTTTGCTGGTATCGTTTCGTCATAGTCTTGGAAATGTGAAATATTGTTGAGATTGTTAAGTAAACAGATTTGTTTCATTTTGTTCCTTGAGCTAAAAAGAGACAAAATGAAGTTATCATGCGTACATTTATTGTGTTATTGATTTGTTTAAACCAACACATATGGAATTGAGCTAGGTGCGACATCGTTATTGTTACAAGCATATTCTTATTTACTATCTCCTCTTTATTTTTTTCTTTAGTTGTTAATTTTTATTTGCCTACTTATTTATTTCTCTCTCTACTTATATGCAAGTTTTCAGTTTTTTTAAAACTGGAGTAGATTAAGGGGGAAAAAGTAGACTATCAATTTACTGCATTATTTTAATTGGATGATATTCCAGCGCAATTTGCCCGATTATCTAATGCGAGTGTTCTTCACCTGCCTGCTTCCCTAATCTATAAATAAATCTTAATAATTCAAGCTGGTTTAATGATTTATTTATATTACACATAGTCTATTAAATAGAAATCTATATAGCTTGTAGTGTTCTCAATTTATCACTTTTTTTTAAAGATGCGCGTATACCAGAATTTTAATAGATCCTACCTTTTTGTTCCCAAAAGGCAGAAGCAAAATATTCGCTTATTTACAGCTGTCGTGGAATGGCCAGACTGTCTCTCTCTCTCTCTCTCTCTCTCTCTCTCTCTCTTTCTCTCTCTCTCTCTCTCTCTCTCTCTCTCTCTCTCTCTCTCTTTCTTTCTCTCTCTTTTTCTTTCTCACTCTCTTTCTTTCTCTCTCTCTCTATTTCTCTCTCTCTTTCTTTCTCTCTCTCTCTCTCTCTCTCTCTCTCTCTCTCTCTCTCTCTCTCTCTCTCTCTCTCTCTCTCTCTCTCTCTCTTTCTCTCTCTCTCTCTTTCTTTCTCTCTCTCTCTCTATGGTAGAAAAGACCTCCAGCAAAGGGATGGGGTGCACCTCTCCTCTAAGGGCAAGGCTTTTCTAGCCAACCTCATCCAGGATGTCGTGGAGCGCACCTAAAGGAGTGTCCGGCCCATTGGGAAGGCGGACGTACGCCAGTACGCCCGAGTCACTCTCCAAACAACCTTCTTGAAGGTTTTCAAAAATGGTGCCACCGCGACAACCAAGAAGCCGGGAAACGGAAGAGTATAGGGGGTCCTACAGTCGGGGACTCCCTCAAAGTTCTTCTGTTCAATGCGAGGTTAATTAGAAACAAGTTTCCTGAGCTCCGTGGCCTCGTAGCGACGGAAGAACCCGAAATGGTATCTATAACAGAATCGTGGATAAAAACCTCAAACCGAGAATTAAAAAGCGAATTCACGGTTCCTGGCTACCAACTCTCCCACAAAGATAGGCCAGACAGAGAGGGTGGCGGTGTAATGTTGTATGTCAAGGATACAATCAAATCTACGAACTCCAACATTATATCCGATCACGAGCTCCTAGGCGTTAACCTAGAGATAGGTCCTGTCAGATACAGGACCCTGGTGCTTTACAGACCCCCTTCCCAACCCGTTGAGAAGGACATGGAACTGTACCAGCAGCTGGGTGAGCTTGTTCAAGGCAGAGTGTGCATCGTTATGAGCGAGCTCAACAGACAAGTTGACTGGGAAACCAGAGCAGCCTGTGGCGAGAGCGCGCTACTCCTGGAGTTCGCCAACAACGAGTTCATCACTCAATGGGTCAGAGAACCGACGAGAGCAGATAATATACTTGACTTGTTCTTCACCTCTGAGGATGATATCGTTGAGGATCTCTCTGTAGGTAAAGGGCTCGGGGGCAGTGATCACCAGCTAATTATATTTACCGTCAAGATCTCAAAGGTAAGGTCTGTTGCCAGTAAATCAAGGAAACTTGACTTGAGAGGAGCATACTTTGCAAGCCTTCGTGCTAAGCTAACTGATGTAAGGCTAGCGGTATGCAAAGAGGTTGAGGATTCGTGGACCAATTCCAAAAATAAGTTCATGAGTCTTTAATCAAGTTGCATCCCTCTAAAAAGCCTCCGTCGGTCTTCTGTTCAACCAAAGTGGTTTAATCGAGAAATCAGCCAACTGCTTAGGGAGAAGAGAAATGCGTAGCGGTGATCGAAGATCTCGGGTGCCTTTAACGAGTACCGGAGGCTAGCCAGAAGATTGAAGTCCAGCATAAGGGCGGCTAAGCGTACTGAGGAACTCCGAGTGGTGAGACTCTCCAAGGAGAATACCAAGGAGTTCTTCGGCTATTTAAATAGCCGTAAACCAATCCATCGTAGGATTGGGCCCTTAGTGGACGAGGAGGGTGCATTAACTCACTCAGATGCAGAAAATGCTAACTTGCTCTATGACTACTTCTCTTCAGTGTTTACTAAAGAGTGTGGTCCCATTTCCCAGCCCACGGATTCTTACTCGCGTGAAAGGCTGGAGGCAATGGACTTCACCGAAGGAGAAATAAAGAAAAAGATCGCTGACCTAAAGACGAATAAGTCCCCTGGACCGGACGGGTTTCTACCCAAGGTGTAGAAGCAGTGTGCAGTGAAATATCACGACATCTGTGCGCTATCTTTAACATGTCAATCCGGACCGGATGCGTTCCTAGAGACTGGCGTGAGGCGGAAGTGATTCCAATCATCAAGAAAGGAGACCCCAGCCATTCGTTAATCTACCGACCGAAGAGTTTGCCCTTGATAGTCGGTAAACTAATAAAAAAGCATGACAGTCGACAGGATAACGTCTTATTTAGAGTCAAACCTGCTACTGAAGAGTTCCCACAGGGCTTCCGAATGCAACGGTCATGCCTGACGAACCTTGTTGAATTCTTTCACTTCGTTTTCAGTGAGCATGATCGGGATAAAGCGGTGGATGTTGTATACCTTGACTTCCAAAAAGCCTTTGAAAGGTACCACACCGCCGCCTTCTCCGGAAAGTGCGTGCGCAGGGCATAGACGGCAAGATAGCAGGTTGGATAGAGAGCTGGCTAAGTGACAGACGGCAGCAAGTAGGGGTGAATGGACAGGCCTCTGAATGGGCGCCCGTATCTAGCGGTGTCCCTCAAGGTTCCGTCTTGGGACCACTACTGTTTATTATATATGTCAACGACATGGACAGAAACATGGTTGCCAAAATCTCCAAATTTGCCGACGACATCAAGCTTGGCATCAATGTGGCAAAGGATGGGAACACTGCCCACCTCCAAGAGGACCTTCAAAGGATTGGGGAGTGGTCGGACACGTGGCAAATGCCTTTCAACGTGGGGAAATGCATATCGACCACCGAAACCCCAAATCTCAGTACATCCTTAAGGGCACTGCTCTTGAATCGAGTGACACTGAGGTAGACTTGGGTGTAACTATCAAGAGCGACCTCAAGTTCTCGAAACAGTGCATAGAGTCAGAGAAGAAAGCCCAAAGGATGTTAGGCTAAATAAAGCGCCAGTTTGGATACCGTAACAAGGAGATAGTGCTTTGTTTGTACAACTCCCTCGTTCGGCCGCACATGGAGTATGCCATACAAATTTGGAGTCCTTCGTTTTGAAAGGATATCGCAAGGTTGGAACGCGTACAAGCCAGGGCAACTAAGCTGATTCCCTCTATCCGACATATAAGTTATGAGGATAGACTAAGGGAATTAGATCTGTTCTCGCTGGAAACCCGTAGACTGCGTGGTCAGCTCATCGAAGTTTTCAAAATACTTCGAGGGTTCGACAATGTTGACTACCGGCTTCAAACTTCAACTGAAGCGTTACAACCGCAATCTGTGTGGAAATATTTTCACTTACAGTATCGGCGGTAAGTGGAACGCACTTCCAGTGGAAGTTGTCAACAGTGAATCTGTTGACCAGTTCAAGTCAAGACTAGACAAAGTCTTGAAAAGTGGCCGTTTAGGGGCACAAAACAATGGAGCAACCATGTGCCCACTCAATTGCTAGTCCAAAGGTATCCTTCTTGAATGGACCGTAAGGTCTCCTAGGGTAATTTCTTTCCTTGTAAAGAAAGTACGTAGATTACAGATCGTTAGTCAATGGGAAAATTGTTATGACTCCAGTGAAGATGGCTTAATTTTAACTTTTCGGGTTCCTTTTTAAAACAAATATTTAAAAGTCCAAGTTGGCCAAAGATTAACAGAATACGTGCTCAACAAAATAATATTTTAATATACACAGATATTGGGTTTAAAGGGAATGGTCGTACATACGGTGTTAAAAGTCTAGCGAGATACAGGTGGGTTAATTAGGAGATTCAGGAGGTTGGATTCAGGTGGGTGATTTAAAGCTGGGTTTTAAACGGGCGCACACACAAAGAATGGATCGATTGGATAAGCCAGATTCTAGATCAATCTGCAGGCGCCAACGGGTACGCGTTGGGATTGCAAAAGAAAGACAATGACGAAAATATATCTTTACTATCAACAAAATAATATTTTAATATACACAGATATTGGGTTTAAAGGGAATGGTCGTACATACGGTGTTAAAAGTCTACGCGAGATACAGGTGGGTTAATTAGGAGATTTAGTAGTCTGGATTCAGGTGGGTGATTTGAAGCTGGGTTTTAAACGGGCGCACACACAAAGAATGGATCGATTGGATAAGCCAGATTCTAGATCAATCTGCAGGCGCCAACGGGTACATTCGCTTACGTGCTCATTGCAGAAAAGGGGCCAGTTGGGACACGATGACTGTGAAGGGGGAAGTTGGGTTACCTCTCTCTTCAGATGAGGGAGCAATCGTAAATGGCCTTCGGAGTTGGGAATCCTTGTCAGATACTCGCTGATTGACTATGGCAGAGTTCACGGATGTCGATTTAGCCTTCGTTCTTGAATCGAAATTGCGATGTCTCCGATCGTGGGGGGAGGCGAGCGTTTTTCAGCTTATTCGCGGTATTAGGTGAAAATTCTATTAGTGCTACTTACCATCCTAAGTCGAAGGATTATATAGACGCCTGGTGATGTGGCTTTTGGTTGCTTTGGCGGCCGCTTCCACACACACGTGAGATTTTGGGGAAAAGTCGGTGTCTCCTTCGGGGGAGGGGAGGGATCGAGAATTGTGATAACGTTGGCGTGGAATGTTCGACGAACTTCAATATTATGACGGAAGGTAGGAATGGTAGCGAAAGGTGGCCATGGGAGACAATGAAATCGGTCCCTAAGCAAATACAGCTGGGGTGTGATAACGGCGTAGGCTGCACTCTTACCCTGGTTTAGCCGTACTTTTAAAGCTCCAGGCGGTAATTTTAGGACCACGTGGGTACAGAAGGGCACGTAGTCGCCCTTCGACCATATTCTGCTACAACAGCAAATGTTTAACAATCCTCTCCCTGTTTATCACATATATCTAGGGTATTTATATATTTTCGTTAATTAATTTTGCTCATAGCGCCCAAAACACACCCCTGAAGTAATTATCTTTCAAATAGTCTATTAAAATGGGTTTGCAAATGAGAGTCTGTTGCATGTGATTTGAAAAATTTCCTCTATCTCACTTCTAGGAGGTTTTTACGCAATGTATGTACATACCGTTCTAGTCTGCGACCGCTTGAAATTGAACCTTTTCGCCTTAGGAGTGAAATTGCTCATCGTTTTGCTATGTTATCAGGCGTCACTTGTCATTCTGATAACAGCGAGACCTTGCCTGCATCGGAGGAAATTGTACCTACTAAGTCTGATTTTTATTCCGAACGTTGCGTCAAGGTTCCTCTTCCTTCAAGCCTATATATGTAAGAATTTGGATTATCACAACTATATTTACTTTGTTTTAGCTTTTCTGCAGAAATAAGAGCCGAATAAAGTTTGTCTAACCAGTGATTTGATTTGGTGGAACCAAATACATGAGTAGAGTGGTCCTTTTCTCACTAAGAGGAGTCACTGCTATCCAGGTAGTAATGTCGAAGACATAATTGATTTTACTTCTGATATGCAGATGAAGCTAGAGTAAATACTATTTTTATAGCTCATGTTATTACTTCTAATATTTTGTTCTAATATATCGTGAGTTTCTTGTCTGCTATACAACTCTATTTACAGAAGTCATAGAAACTGTAAAATTATTATTTTTGGTATATATAGTACCGTGAGTTCGTTCTGGCGATAACTTCATAAGCAGACGGTGTTATATTACTAATTGCTTAAAAATTCCAGGTCTGTAAGAAGTTATTTGTACATTTCCTCAAATTTTGGGATAATAATTACGAATAACAGTACTTGTTTATGTAAGATAGACTCCACTAAAATAAAGTAGGATCTTCTAGGATAGCGGTTATTAGATATAATTGTCTAAGCTTAATTTTCTTGATAGTAATGGGCCCAGTAGATAGTTCATCAAAAATTATAATGATTGCGTTGTGGATTCAGTTGCATCAAAAATATTTAGCTCCGATAATGTACCAAATCATGGTTCTTAAAATCTATTGGAACATTTGTTCAAACAAACTTACGAAGTTTTAAAGAAAAAAATTAATTAAGTCAAAGTATTAGTTGTGACAGAGGAGTTTAATATTATTAATTGGTCAAAAGTAGGATAAATGAGCTTAGTAGGGAAGTAAAATTATTAGGCTAAATAATATTCAAAAGAGAAAGGTCACGATGAAAAGGTAGAGGCTTTTATTATTTACATTAAAAAGACCTAGGTGCGACAATGAAAAATATCAATAAAGGGCACTCAAAAGAGTATATAAAACATTTCGTAAAACAGCACTTATGTATATAATTGTAAACAATGCATTTACTTTTCATCAGCGTCTCGCCAAGTGCAAAATAAGAACAGACAAAAGGAAATGTAAAAAGGAAATACTATCGTTGCTGTGAATGTCAAGACAGTGCTTAATAACGATCTCAACCACTTAGCGGATACATTAAATGAACATAGGTTTAGATGCAAATTCTATACTTTCAAATATTTCATAACTGGAAAGTGAACTAATATTACACATTGATATAATTTTCAATTCTTTATTTGAAAATGAACAGTTCAAGGGAAACTTTCTAAAATTATGTTTTAAAATTGTCATCGCAAATCACATATCTGAAATTCCTACAAAATATGTGGATCGAATTAAAAAATCGAATCTGGCCAAGAAAAAATTGATAAGGAGGTTCCATATTTCATTTTTTTACGAGTATGTAAAACCTTATTTCTGTACAATTTTTATTACTGCTTAAATAGATTATTTTGCAGTCGGGATCCCAATAGATACGATTTTTATTTGTGAGCGACTCTACTTCACACGTTTGTCGGGCTGTCGGTCACAGATTTTCTTTTAATTTTTAGGGTAATAACATTGTAACTATTGGGCAGATTATAACGAAATTTGGAACTCTTATGTTGTTTTACATTCTCTTTCGAATGATAGAATTGCAAGGTCATCACAAAGTTAACCGGGGAATTATTAGGCAATAATCATTATAACTATTCGGCCGATTCTAACGAAATATGAAAATCTTATGTTGTTTTAATTCTCTTTTGAATGATATAATTGCCAAGGTCCACCCAAGATTAGTCTGGGAATTATTAATATTTTTGAAGAACGTATGATCGTAAATCAGAATAAGTGCGAGGACGCGACTTTTGGTCAGCATACCTTGTTTTTTACACATGGATTTTGACGACGGAAGAGGGCAGACGAGAGATAAGGTGGAGCCTCGAGGTTTATGGCCTTGTAGGTAATAAGAAGACTTTTATAGTGGGTAAAAAAGCCACTAGGTGACCCGTGTAGCTCCTGTAACATAGCATCGAAGGTGAGGACTGGGGGCGGCGAAGGAGGAGCAGGGCAGCATAGTTTTGAACTAGATGTAGGGGGCGAAGTGACGAAGAAGGGAGATTCAATAGAAGAGAATTGCAGTAGTCTAAACGTGAGGTGACGAAGGCATGAATAACAGTCTCAAGGCTTCGTAGATCAAAATGGGATCGAACACGTGAGAAGTTGCAGAGGGAACCGTGAGAAGACTTACAAATACGAAGGATGTGCGGTTTAAACGAGAGTTGCTCGTCGCAAATAACACCAAGATTACTGACGGTATCAGAGAAGGCGACATTGGTTTCCCAAAGGTTAAGTGAGGGGAAGAGAGATTTCTCCACCATTGAAGCGGTACCAACAAGGAGAACTTCAGTATTATCGTGATTAAGTTTGAGAAAGTTGGTAGACAGCCATTCGTTTATGGAGGTGTATGCTGAAAGGAGCTTGATAATTGGTTGAGAGAAGGACAAAGTGGATGAGGAAAGGTATATCTAAGTGTCATCAACATAGAGGTGGTAGGAAAGGCCCAAATCGCGAAAAAGGGAGCCAAGAGGAAGTAAGTAGATGCGAAAGAGAAGGGGACCAAGAACTGAGCCATGATGAACCTTAAAATGAATGAGCGCAGGCTCGGAGGAGAGATTATCTAGCGCGACCGACTGAGTGCGGGAGGAGAGGTATGAGCGAAACCAATCAAGTGCAGTGCTCGAGGGACCATTAAAAGGTTATAAGGAAGTTTACAATAATATTTTGCTTTCCAGTTGTATTAAATATATGCATACAAACCTAAACTAACATACAGTCGCGGCAAAAAAATTTGTAACATTCATACAATGCATTTAATAAAAAACAAATACATATTTCCCTTACATGTATTTTATTGTGATTATATCCTTAAACTTAATACTTTGACATACTGCCTTTGTTCTTTAACACTACATGAAGTCTTTTGGGCATTTATTCGGCCATCTTGGAAAAGTAGGAGGCGTACATATTGATCCATAACCCCTTCAATGCCTCCTGGAGCTCTTGGATGTTAGTTGGTTTGGATGGTTTGACCTTATTTTTCATAACATTCCAGGCATTCTCGATGGAGTTCAGATCGGCAAATTACCTGGCCAGTCTAACGCATCAATTTGGTTGACTAAAAGGAATATTTTGACTGCTTTTGACTTGTGTGCAGAAGCTCCATCATGCATGAAATAATTGAACTCATGAATACTGTAGAAATATAGCAAATGTTCCTTTAACATATCAATGTAATTGATCCCCTTCATGGTAACATTTATGGAGAGAAAGTACAGCCCTGCTCTGTCCTTTCCACCACTGAAATCACCGTGACACACCTCTTGGCCGATGCACTGTCTTGGACTCCCCCCTGACCAACCCGAAGGTACTTTCGTCGCTAAACATCACCTTTTTCCATTACTCAGATGTCGAGTCCTTGTATTTATTGCAAAATTCTAGGTGATTTCTATTCATAGCATTAGTGAGTGAGAAGGGGATTCTTGGCTGCGCGTCGTGCGGGTACTTAAAGTTCTTTTTGAAGCCGGTGCCGAATCGTCCTAATAGCGAAGTTCAGGGGGAGGTTTTAGATATTTTTTCTTGAGTGCTACAACTGCTAGTGAAGGGTTGACTATCACTTCGCGTTTTAACAGCTTATCCGTCCTTCCTGTAGTCGTTCTTGGTGCTCCAGAGCCTGTTTTCCTTAGGGAAGTCGTGCCTGGTGGTAATGTCGCCGCCGCCTCCCGAACACGATAAATTGCTTGTCTAGACACCTTCAGGTCAGTGGCTACACGAGTTACAGACATGCGATTATCTAAAATAGCGATAGCACGAGACTTTTCATCCATGTTGAGCTTAGTAAGACCCATTGTGTGCAAATTGAATAAAAGTATATGGCTGCAAATATAGGGTTACAGTGAGGATCGGCGCTAATGAGAGCCGCATATCAAACCACCTTTCTACACAAGCACTCGTCGTGCACTGAGGCATGCCTGGGTGGCGGCATGTAGTTACAGATGCGTCAGGGCCTCTGCATCAACACAAGCTCCGCCCACTCTATCTATGGTGCAACATCAAATAAAATTGTAACACGCGAATTCCGTGTTACGATTTTTATTGCCAATGATGTGTTACGATTTTTTTGCCGCCACTGTAGATATTCATAGACATACGAGGGTAATAAGATATTCCAGGTATCCAGTAACCTTTTGTCACTGTTATACATATCCAAAATTTCAAAGAACCCATTTGTCGAAAGTTGTAAAATACTTTTTCGTTTGTGCAGAAAATACTTTTAATATCCTCCTTTTCATCCTCGCCTTCTCTCATTATCAGAAACAAAAAGAAAATAGTACATCATAGAATACACTGCTGAACAAGGCGAAGGCTAAACTGGCCACGTCCAACTTGTAACAGACCAACAAGCTGTAGCCAACTGTCAACGTTATACCTTTGAAGTTTTCTACTGAATTTACATATTAGTTTAGATTAGGTTACAAGATCCAGTGCACTAGCTAGTTAGTTAGAGCTAGTTAGATAAGTAATGAGATTCCAATTGGTTTGCAGTGGGTTTGGTACAGCTAAGCCCACTAGATCCCGCTGAACTAGAATAGGACACTATTCCGATTCAGTGGGATCTAGTTGATGGGTTGTTAGAACTGTGACAAATAAAAAGGAATGAAAGTTTTATTGAAATTATGGTAGTGTCAAGAGTTGTTTGATCAATTTTCCAACATCAATATCCGAAAATATTTGGAGAATATTAGAAGCCCTTGGTATAAAAATGCAATTACCAGATAATACAACACAAGATATACTGTATACACAAGCTTAAAAGTTATTTAGTTTAAAAACATTCGTAATTCAAATTATATTTCATATGTTCTTGGTTTTTCCGTCATATATACATACGCGAACATTAAAAATATAAAGAAATTTTTTTTCTAGCTAAAAGAGTTCTGAAATTTATAGTCGTAAATAAAATTATTTTTCACTTTCATTTCTTATAATTTCGAATAACTTGAGCCCTAAACTAAAGCATTCTTGATCCTTTTTAGATTGTTAATTTTAGGAGTTAAGCCCGAATACAACAAATAAATGAAGTTTATTATAATTAAGTTTGTGGCCTTAAAAAGATTGAGGTAGTTTACAATTAATCTCTTCCATCTCCATTTGACATAGAAGAAGAGCTTTGTGTAATTTTAGATCGTCTTCGCAGGTCCACAAATTTTTTTAGCAAAATAATCCTATCGAGGAAAATTAATTAAATTAATAGAAAACTTGCAATTGTAGATTTTCAGTTTTCTTTACATTTCAAGATGGGAAGAAATAAGAATATGAATATAACTTGCGTAGAAGATTAAGAATTAATTGGTATACAGTTCCATAAAAAGGAAATATAACGCATAAAATAAGATTCACCAAAATTAAGAGTTGACTTGATAAATAAGATAGGGACTAATTTATTAATCAATTTAAGAGTTTAACGGAAAATATATAATTGCATCTAGTATCATCTTGATAAACAAATGGGTAATTAAGAGGTTATAACAATCTCTTCTAAAGATGTAAAACTGAAGATAAATTAATGAATATGGAAAGTGAGCACAAAGGTCGGGAAAAATACAATTTTTAACTTTTTTTTTTTTTACCACATCATATTTTGATTTTAATTTCAACCACTTCCTTTTACATCTCCTAAATAAAAAAATATAAATTACTGGCCAGAAAAAAAAAAATTAATTCTAAGAGAAATACCAATTAAGCAATTTAAAATGTTGGATGAAATGGTCTCTCTTTACGAGCGAAGTTAATTAAATTATAACTGATATAGAGAAAAATCTGAATTAATAAGAAATTGATTAAAATATCATAGTAAGCATTAAGAATTTAAATTTATAACCTTCTTATAGTGGAAGAAACTAATTTCCATTTTGTCTAATAGTTTAAAATTTCAATAAATTATGATACTCTTACATTTATGAAATTCTTGAAGAAATCGAAACTGAAAATTATTTATGATGGATAAACTTTCAAAACTTTGCTCGAATAAATTTAACAGATACTAATTACTTTGAATTATTCTCAAAATCTCATTCTGGAAGGATGTCTGTCCCGAACTCATTTCGCCTCATAACTAAAGCATATTAGCTTTCTTTATCTTTCTAAACTAAGCAATTATATATATATATATATATATATATATATATATATATATATATATATATATATATATATATATATATATATATATATATATATATATATATATATATATAAATATATATATAAATATATATATATATATATATATATATATATATATATATATATATATATATATATATATATATATATATATATATATATATATACACTAGGGTAATGACTTTTTTACAACCTCAAATCCCTGTGTCATAATTTGATGAGCTTGAATTAAAGATTATATAAAATCTTACTTTCAAGGTGATTTGCTAAAAAAACATCGCGCAAAATGATTTAAAAAATTTTATTTGCCCCTTTTTTGTCCCGTTTTTGAAGTCACTGGCAGCATATACAAGATTGAACTCAAGCTTATGAGTCACAGCTTTATATAACATTATATAGGGTCATCAAACACACAAAGAAGTAAATTAGTTACAATAATGTCATTGGACAGGATGAATCTCATTGATAGGTTGTCCTTGTTGCGGCGGGACCCGTGCAAGTCTTGCCTAACTTTGACCGCACGCTCACAGCACTGGTTGCTTCGGGCAATATTGATTGGTGATTTATATGATTTCCAGTGGGTTTTCAAGCATTTGAGACCTGTTGGGTATTTATTCAGAGCTGCAGATAGATCATAAAATCTTCAGCGCGGAACAAGTGGGTGCTAAACCAATGGTCAGCCCATGAGTAAGAAATGAATGAACAGATTTTACGCAGCCTGCTCCAGGTGTCAGGCATCAGAATGAACGCAGGAAGGGCTAAAATAACACGAGAGTTCCAACGTGCATTGCTGATGTTTGGGATCTTTTGATACTTTACAAAGGGGACCTCATTCATCTCAGAGAAGTGACGGAAGACACGCGTGAGGTGATAGAGAAACTTCATGTCGTCTCTCCAGCCGCCTGTTTCCTTAATCTCAGTTTTACCGTTGCTGAAAGCTGCTTTTAATTTGTCAGAATTGCTCATCAAATAATGCATAAATAAGTACTCTATGCTTGTGATTTAGTTGACCCATGGAGCTCATCGTCCATGACAACGCGAAGAATCCGATCCAGGACATGGTGCTGGCAACTGATGAACTTGGGTTTGGGGTGACCTTAATCTTCGAACATTTGCTGCAGTCGAACAATAACGCCTGTCTTTTTGCCGTTATTCACGATTGTTGTGTCGGCGACAAGCATAACAATTGATCCCCGCAGGTTGAACTTCTCTAACACACCCTGGAGCCCTTTTGCAATTGTTACAGCTTTTCCATCCTTCAATTTGAGCGCAGCCAACTTTATTTCTTTCGCTTCATTCTTGAGGACCACGACCTGATATTCAAAGTCCTCAATGCGTTTGCCGTCAAAGTGTAAGCTCCACTTTTTCAGATGAAGCGTGCTCACCAAGTGCTTGTTCACCTGAGCAGCTCTCGTGTAGATAGCCTTGTGGATTGCTGACCTACATAGGGTTGTGATTTCAATGCCCTCACCAGAAAGTGTCGACATACCTTTGCTGCTCTCTGGGACGAAAGCTTTGAGCTTGTATCAAGGAGTCTTGTTAAGCCATAAGCCTGTTGGGTTATACTTCCTCTTCCTCGTTGATGCTGCATTCTCATCCTCCTAAGAACTGTCTTCGCTCTTATTGGAGGAGTCCATGCTAGTTTCGGAACAATCAGGTGGTGCTGAGCTAGAAAGTGGGGACACAGTCTCTTCCATTGCCTTCTTTCGCTTGGATAGCTTGATAGTCTTGGCACTAGCAGGTTTACCAGTGGAATAATAAACCTGGCCTTTGGTCAAATTTGGCTGTTTATAGAGGTTCTCCTCTTCTTTGCACAACCAGTTGCTTTTGACTTTGGTCATGTCAAACAGTTCATTCAAAGAATTAAAGTTATTTCTTTCTGCAGTACTCCTAGTCTTTCAGAATGTTTTCAAGTTTTGCACAAATGGCTTGATCAGATACATGCGGGAAGTTCAATGTTTTGCTCCACAGGGCTTTTAGCTCCACAACAATTAGGCCAATCCTCTCCCTCCGTTCTTTGGCGGTGGATTCAAGAAATTTGAAGCGTCCAACGACGTGGATTTTCAGGGGCATGCGACTCCGTTCACTTAAGGAGGCTTCATAAACTGCCACGTTGCGTCTTCTTGATGTTTCTTAAAACTGGACTAAGTTATTTGTCCAGGTTTTCTTGTTCTTCTTCGTGTTAAAAAAGCTCTTCTTGAACGACATGTTTTGTACTCAGCAACTGAAATAGAAAATAAACCTAAATATTAAATAAGTAACAAATTAAAGAAACTGTTGAGCTTTTATATATTTTATTAAAAAACAAGCAAATTTCAATTAGAAAAAATAAGAGAGAAGGCAGACACTAATAAAATATTATATGCTATTATAATATATAATTAGTGAAAGAGTTAAATGTAGCTTACTAAATAATATCAGGATCTCTTTACAATAAACGCTGGAGAATACACAACAATTATAATATGCCAATAATAATATCAACGCCGTAAAAAAATAAACTAGTAACTACTTGCTTTAAACATCTCGCTTATATACCGCACGCGAAATGGCTGAAGAAAATTCTGGAACTCTACAGAAATCGCCCAAGCGATGACCTGATGATTTTCTGGAAAATTCTATACAATTCTATGGTACATAAATTATTGCACAAGTCTGTTCGATAACTTATATTTAATATAAATATTTTTAACACATATAAAATGTTAAAATAGCCTTTATTACATTTCAAAGTGGTTTTTGCGTGACCTCTTTCAATATTTGAATGGAATAAATGTATTTTTTGTCATTAATATGCAAATGTTCATTCATTCGTGCTACAGGAAGTAATTTTTTATAAAAAAGTCAAAAAGTCATCACCCTAATATATACATGTTTTATTAAAGACCAGTTCCAACTGAGCTTAGATTAACTTTCTTATTTGCTTATATACTTTCTTATTATACTTTTTTCGCCTCGCGAAAGGTTATGATAAGTGTTCCAATATTCATAGTTCATTGCAGCTAAGCTTTCGGTCAAGTTAGACCATCTTCTAAGCGAAATTATTTTACACTGTTTAAACATCTCGAAACCGTACATTTATATACTAACGTTAATCCTGTGTTTAAAGATAATAAGAAAAGGTTAAAGAATGTGGGTCCAGCTTAGATCAACGGGATTTTTCGCACGGCCAATCGCATGCGCCTGCCAGAAGATTTGTAAGCACCAAAAATTTGACCGTATATCCATCCACCTGTTCCCATCTCAGCAGCAAATCAATGGTTTTGATAACATTTAACACTTTGAGGTCTGTAGAAGCCGCCTGCCTCTGACGTGTCCAAAACCCAGAAGAAAGCCCTCACAAATGAGAGGAAGGGGTCCCCACCATCAGTTGGGGGAGTGGTTAGGAGAGGTAGAAGGTCCCTGGTAGACATTTCATTTAGGTAGGGTGGATAAGGGTGAACCAGGTACATGCTACCACGATAATTTATTCTCATGTTTAGAATAGGAATCCCCACGAATAGGACCGTCATGGATGGCGCCAACACAAGAAGCGTGTCTCGCTCCTGGTCAAAGAGCGATGCCAGAAGTACACGCGCTAAAAAGTCTCTGATGAAGTTGTCTGCTACAAACTGAGAATCACACGTTGTTGACTGAAATATCAGGCATATGGGTACATGGCCTTCTGCGACACAAATCAAGACCTTCACAACTTACTGAGTGAGAAATCAAGAGAAAGACTGGAAGAAATTGACCTCATACCTAAAGTTCCTTCACATGTAGCTGCAAAAAGATCCATCATCTTTCAGCGCATCGACCCATACTTTAGAATGCACACTGCAGAGAAAATTATAAAAGAAATTTAGGATAAACAAGAATGGTCTAAAATCTATGATGCGTTTAAATTTAAGAATCATGATGGTGAGGAACATAAGTACGTGTTTAAGGAGATGGCCACAAAAACAGCAGATAAAGAGCTAGGTCATGTTTAACTTGAAAGTCTCTGCCAGTTGTATAAAAGGTGAGGTATTTTTCCTGCTGCAGATTTGTTTTTCATGCTAGACAATATAAAAGCATGTCACTAAAGAATGCAAATTCGAAAAAAATGTATGTTCGGAGTGCGCGCAATCAGGTCAGAAGTAGAGGGAATGCACGAATGCACACAAAATGTGTTTGTACTGTGGCAACTCTCACTTCACCCTATCAATGACTTGCCCAATCAACATTGATAACGAAGAGAAAGAAAAAATGATTGATGAAAGAAATTAAAAGGCTACTACCAAGTACGTACGGGCCGCGAAGAAGATCGAGCAAGACAAAAAAAGACGGTGCTCACAATTGATCATAAAATGAGACCTGACTTGATAATGTGTACTTTGCCTGCCCATTTCACTATGTAATATTATGAAACCAGCGGCTTCACAACGGAGTTAATTAGGATGTTGGTCCACAGCGCCCTCAAACCGATGTGGTTTCCTGAAAACCCACCGTGAGGTGACCTGTTCCATGTTCAATTAAAAAGCATGACGCAAGTGGTCCCAGGGTTTCGCTTTGCTTCTCGTGAAACCAGTCGACGAAAACAAGAACATCAAAATTGAAAGATATCGGAATTGAAGTGGAGCCAACGGAAACTGCCACGCCAACTAAACCATGCCAAAATACTCGGGATTTATGTTTGATGATTTATGGCTCACCATCTGCAAAAATAACGCAAAAATCCAAACTTCATGATTTAATAGAAGGAATAATAAAAGGTAAATACAAGCGAGAGTTCGACGCTGATATTAGAGAATAAGACTTACTCCAAGCAGTAAAAAGAGGCCTGATCCAAATCTGTCTCAAATCCTGCTTCAATCTAATCCAGAAACAATTTAGAAAGAAAAGATCCAGAAGTGTAAGATCATCGGTCAGAGAAAGAGGAACTAAAGTTAACAAGCACTAAAAATTAAACATGACTACCAGTATTAGATACATCACAAATTTAAAGATCTTCTCACTTAATGTTAACAGTTGCAACACTAAGAGTAGGATATTCAACAAAATACTAAGATCCTTTGATCCCATATTGTGCTCATTTCCAAGCATGTTTTAAATGATAGTAACAAATATTTAAATATCTACAACTATGTGGTGCTGATGGCCAGCTACTAGAAAGAAGAATACGATCGATTTGCCAATTCCATTAGAAAAGGGATAAAGTTCGAGGAAATACAGGGATTGGAAGTGCCTTACCTAGCAATTAAGATCGTCATGACGTACGATGAGTTAGTGGTCGCAGTTGTGTATCAACCTCCTAGGCGTCCATACTTCCCAATCTCCAATTTTCTACGACTCTGTAGGAGAGACACCTTAACCATCATGATCGGTGATATAAATGCCCGCTGTAGAGAGGCCATATCCAACACAGCGTTCAATGGAGCTGGCATCATGCTGAGCCTTCTAATCGACAGATGCAGAGTGTAGTGAGAACGTCGTGATTTTGCTGCTTTCCACAAGGAAAGGTCGTATACTACAACCGATATAATATTAACCAATTAAAAGTTCTCTCTGAATCAAGCCACAACTCTTCCCCTTTGCTCCAAAGGATCACATCAGTATGGTTACCTACATCTTTACTTTTCCGATTCAAGTTCAAATTCCTAAACGCATGTGCTTAGCGAAATCTAACTCTCGACATACAGTGAGCATCTTCAGAATGCGCAAATTGACAAAATAGAAAGTGCCTTACTGGAAGAGTTGACGAAAATCTCTACCATCTGACAACGAATATTAATGAAGCTGACCTTCTAGATGTCGCTTGGACATAACACAAAACACTCCAGGCACCTAGATGAGACTTAAAAATTTAGGATAAAATGCACCAAATAGAACCACTTGTTAATAAAATAAATATATATTGGAATAAGATGCGTCGATACCAGGAACTGAAAGGGTTGACAAACGAGATTAAGCACCTGATAATTGAAAAATCGAGCGAGAGATGGGAAGATATAAATACCAGTATGGATGCTGAAGGAGACCCTATGAAATACTGGAGTCAACTAAAGAGATTGTGGGCCACTTTCCCAAAGAGAAGAATAAACATCAAAATCAATGGCCTAAATTCACAGAAGCTCAATATATTGAGCGAGAATTCAGAGGATACTCGCAAAACTATTTCCATATAAGTGATGAGGAGAACGGATTCTTTGATTCAAGGTACAAAGAGCAAATACTCTTAGGACTTAGAGAGCTGGGAACTGACCTCACGCCACATCAAATCGTGGATGAGACACGTCTCGTGAGAGGAGAAGGAAAGCCTTTTACCCATGAAGAATATTTATCAGCTTTGAAGAGCTTACACTAAAGGGCGCCAAAGATAACTGGCATCACAAAGATGCTATTGTTAAACACTCCGCAAAATATCAATGAAGCTCTATTAAAGATATTCAATGCATGTCTTAATGTCGGTCATTTACTGACCAATTTATAAGTCCCAGGCTGATATTTATACTCAAACCTGGCAAGTCATTGAAGGAGATTGGTAGCTACAGACCCATCTCACTGCTGGAATTTAAGAGTAAGCTTTTATAGAAACTCATCAACACCAGACTGAGGATCTACCTATATAATTACAATCTATACAATAACCAGCAACACGGCAACTCTAGAGAAGTTCGGGTAATTGGCTAAAAATTAACTTTAGTCGGGTACACCATACAATACAAAGAGAAGATCATCCTGGCCAAGAGGACGCTGCAGTCTCTGTATCGCCTCAGACTACTCAGTCTACACAATAAGAGGAAGATGTACATGGTGCCATTCCCCTCCATACCTTGAGCAAGACATTTGTTAAAAATGCTCAAGTGGTGTCAAATAGATCAACAATATCTATTGCAGACGTCACCATTTGGGACCACATACCAGCCTATATATTACAGACGTACAAAAGATATATGGCAGAACATCTACCAAAACCTACCTGAAGATGTGCTATACCCAATTAGATTAACGAACGAAGACCTTACGATCTTACGATTTAGATGAGCTTTACAAACTTTCAGTTGCAAACAACACAAGAGATTCATCTTATATATAGATGAAAACAACAACATAAAACAAGGATCCGAAATGGACATACAAATAATTTAATAACAAAAGATCCGTAGTGGATATTTAAATAAGATACAAACGAAAGATCTGTAGTGAACAAACTCTTTAGAGAAATGAATAAATAAAAGATCCATAGCGGACCAAATAATGTTAAAAAATCCAATATAAATACAAAAGATATATTACACATGACAACCGAAACTTAAATGAAAAAAGAACAATAAAGGACAAAAATGGATAAACAAGTCTCTCATTATATACAAGAGGTTTTGTTATCGATGACAAAGGCTTAGATGCTAACTCATTTACATGAGTAACCGAAAGAAAATAAAATGTTAAAATAAATACACAAGATTGAGGTTGCCAGACAACCTGGCTCACATATTCTCTTTCTAAATGACGCTTTTTCTACCTATTCTCTAGTGATCTATCCCAACACCTTTCATCTTTTATCGCGTTGATCTTTGAGCGTTGATCTCAAACTATGGAAGGCCGACTTTTTGACATTCGGCAATTGCTGAATCACATAACGGAATTCATGTTTGCTAAGATTGCTTAGTAACGGACGTTAAACAACGCTGACAGGATAACAGCCTAACCGAAAGTCTTTTTGTGAACTTTAATTCACCTTTAAGAAACCGAGAATAATAATACATTTTCCATTCGGAGAAATTGCAAAAAAAACTAGGGCTTAAAAACCTCGCCAATCTCGTCCATCGACCAGCGTGGGAACTTTCTGCGGATTTCTACCATTCATTAATTTCGTCTTAACTATCCCAAACATTTGAAACTGGCATAATTAATGGCTCATGTTAAAACTAGTTTGAGAACTAACCCAAGGTGGAGTCAGAAATTTTCCCGAAACGGGACTCCTTCAGGTGGAAGAGTAATCTTTACATCTGAGGAACCTGCCAGAATCAAAGAGGGAAGTAACCTCCGTCACTATGTATACTGGAAGCAGTTTTGGAGCAAGTACACGAGTGGCGGTGGCAAAAAGGTAGCAGCAGTTGATTCGGCCAATACCTAAATCAAAGTCCATCATGATTCACCCTCTTCCGTTGCGTCATAGGGACCCATCCTATTCATTCATCATCACCCATTATCCCGGCAGCATCGATGCAAACCCCCCCCCTCCCGCTATTACAACCATTCCGAATCAGCTCAGTCACAAAAAATATAAATACCAAATTAATTAAACTTGTTTTTAGAGAACTGAAGATAAATCAAGAAGAAAAGAAAAGAGGAGCAAAGGAGATCATTAAGATGGCCCCCTCAAGACCATACAAGGATCTAAGACCCCAGACAAGGCAAATTATGTGAAACACTGTACCTCGGATTAAAGGTCCTTCTCGTCAAACTAATCGAGATTTCGTCTGGATTCATTGCTATTTGCGCCGAAACCAGAGATGTGGACTGGCTTCTACCGGAAGAGGGAGTTGAGTCACTGAAAACTATCACCCACGATGCAAAGCGCCCACCTCCTCCTTCCTCCAAGGGGCTCAAACCGAAGTGTGTGTGATCGGCCGCAAAGTATCGTGCTGGATCGGTGAGCAATCAACCGAAGAGCTCAAAGAGCATATTTAGAGGCGCAATCCGTGAGAAAAAGTTCGCAAAATAATTAAATTCCGCTAACATACCCACGTTTTCAAGATACCTTTTTCTACGACGGACCTTACAAGAAAGGCAACAACGGACAGACTACTGGTATTTACCATGAAAATAGCAGAAGAAAACATCCAACATGAAAAATTTAATAAAATACGAATGTGCTTTGGATGCTACAAATTAGAGCAACATGTGACTGCGACCTGCCCCGAAAGGGAAAAACTGTGAATGGTCCGCAGAAGGTCACCGCTTTGATAAATGCGAAAGAGCTAAGAAGTTGTACCTTAATTGCAAGGGGAAGTACAGGACCCTGAACTACCTTAAACAAAGAGTAATGATAAGAATGAATAGCAAAGAAAGGGTAAAGAAACAACCTACGCGAGCGCCGCCAAAAAAAGCTAAATAACAAGAGTATCACCATCAGAATTTAATATTACTAGCGACCTAAGAGCAAAAATTCTTATTTGCACTACACATGCAAATTTCGCTAATGCAGACAGGCTTGGCTGCTAAAAAGAGGTAGTGAATGCATTATAATCGAAGCAAGTAACTTTTCTTCAGTCATAATGCCCGAAAAGACAGAATGGTCGCAAATATTTAAAGAAACCGCGATCAGATATAACACTCAAGTTTAATCTGTTTTAGAAGCTACAGTCAAAGCTGTAGCTTCTAAGGATAACATCACCTTGAAAGAATCCGAAGAGGAGAAAGAGCAAGAATAGGAAGAAGAAGACGATTAAGAAACCACCTTGTCTGACAGTGATGAGGGCTCAGGCACTCGTACACGAGCGACGAAGAGCAAATTCAAAACTCCTAGTCCTCCTCCGAAGCGTGAGAAGCCTGGGCACACCAAAGCTTCCGCACAGACCCTAAAGTAAAAGGAGAATAAGAAGAAATGGGTAAATACATCTCATCATGCTACGGAGCGCACTGAAGATTTTAAAGAACATCACCAATGGCTGAAACCTGGATGCCGAAAAGAACACTTTACGGAAACGTATTTAGGGAAATTGATGCAGATGTCATTTTAATTTTGGAACACCGAACCGAGACAGGTATTTCGGAAATCAAGATCTGGGATTACGAAGTGTGGATCACAAATTACTTGCACGAAAGTTACGACGGCACCGCTATTGCGATTAAAATAAGGATCAAATACAAGCAAATGAGAAATCTTGAAGAGGAGAGGTTTTTTTACCACTACAATCTCTCTCAGGCCTATTGGGCAGAAGAACCAAGTGTTGAGAGTCAGGCTTCATGGTCTCCAATGGAATTGGAATGAGCCTAGACACTTTGCTGGACAGAAATATTGCCCAGCGAATAGGCCGCGACTTCTCCACCTTTGTAAAGGGAAGAAGTGGCTTGAAGCCAGACATATGTCTGGCTAATCTTCAGCTGCAGCACAATTACTACATGGAACAAGTCTAGGTACCAGGTATTGATCATAAAGGAATCCTACTCAGCATCAATAGGAACCGTATACAAGTCCCAGTCGTATTTAAAGAAAATTACCAAAAAGCAGAGTGGGCACGGTATGTACATCTCCTTGAGACCTATCATCCGCCAAACTGGGATGAGGTAATTCTCGAAGAGGTCGATGAGGCAATCGACAACTTAACAACAATCTTATTAACGCAGATAGTGCTTGTATCTCTAAATTCGAGTATAAGTCTATCTCAACATACAGCTGGACCGAACACATGAAAGATTTATACTGTGAACTGAAATAATTGTATGAAATTATCATCAGAAACGCATCAATTGACTTTCTAAGACGGAGTAAAGAGATAGAATAACTTAACCAGTTGATCTTTGAACAACTGTGAAAAGGTTAAGACGATGCAATCTAAAGCTTTAATCATGATGCATCTCCCAAAGATTGTGGAACAAAATCAGGCGTCTCAAACGATCAACAGGGAAAAAGAAGAAAATAGAAATATTAAAAGAAGATGGAAACATTGAAACAGAAGAAACAAACATAGAAGCAATTTTCCGAGGTTATTAGGAAAAAATCTTCAGTATAACTGAAAATGAAAACGAAGATTATGTTATAGAGTTAGAAAGCGATATCAGAAATCAGAGACGAGTTTTATACCCAATTAAATAGGACGCACCGGCACCACCAGGTGGATAGACAGCGTGACAGAAACGCTGAGATTACCGAAAAGGAACTAACCGGCACGCTCCACTCATTCCGACCAAAGATCCCACGACAACCGGGAATTACAAATTTAAACTTTAGAAAAGAGACCAGCTAACATCATGGAAGGAATAAGAAGAATTTTAAATGCCTGTCTTAAAACAGGAAACTTTGCAGATGCTTGCAAAACGGATTAAATTATTTTCTTGACAAAGCCTGAAAAAGATCCAACGTTTCGTCAGAGTTACTGGCCAACTTGTCTCCTGTAATTAGGCGGGAACTATTCGAAAAGATCCTCAACTAAAGACTAGTGTCTTATTTGGAGGAGAACTCCCTTTACAACCCGTACCAGTTTGGGTTTAGAAAAAAAGCGAAGTGCGGAACTGTCGATAAATGTCATCACGGAAAAGCTTGCTCAAGCCAAACGGGAGAGAAGTCTCGTGGACATTGTTTGCCGGGATGTATCAAAGGTGTTTGATACGGTGTGGCAAAGGGGAATGCAGTACAAGATCCTACGGCTGCGTCTAAGTGAAAACTGTAACTAGGGGATGGAGAGAGCGGCGTATGTCAGTTTAGGGGACATGGGCGGAGCGAATTTTCCGCTATGAGGGCCACAGTCAGAGGGGGGGGATTTCTGTCTCCCATTCTTTACTCGATATACCTTGCAAAAGTCCAAGCACCTGCGAACCTCACTTGCCTTAACATTCAATATGCCGATGATTTCAGCCAGGTAATCCAGTGTCCTTGGAGGAACTATGTAAGCCCGTCTGACAGAGGCAGGAATCGAAAATTTAAACATTACGAAGCCAAGTGGAAAATAAGAAGAAACCAAGAGAAATTCAAAGTAGTCCCCATTGGGAGAAGACTGCCTGAAGATTTCAGAGTGGAGATAGACGCTACCCCTACACCAACCAGTGCAATCTACTCGGAATGAAGATTACTATACTTCATCCGGGTACTGGAAGCACGTCGAATATAGAATTTCTAAGGCTTGGGCCGCAGTTAGAACTTTATTCATGCTTAGAAATCTCCTTGAAAGCAATAAGAAGATCTACAATGCCCTTCTAAGATATAGACTGCTCTACCCCGCTTTCACCCTCCTTTGTGCCTCGAGGACACAAGAGAAGAAAGGTGGGGTTAAGGGTCATTAACAAACTCATAGAGGAACGAACTAGGAATATGAAGAAACTGGTTAATCAAGAATTGAGTGAAGAAATCATTCAAATTCTTAAAAAAGAACAGAAGCGCTCGAAATCCCGCCAAATTTCCAAGCTCCACTAGCATAGTGGCTGGTAGAGATAAAGTGCCGTTCTACGAATGAAATGAATGTATATTTATCTAAGAATGTGACAACAAACCAATGAAGACAAAAAAAATCCGGACTGCTAAAATATCACCAATTTTGTCTAAAGAATTCACGGCTCAAGTCTGATTTTAACGAAAATTCACGTGATGAAAAAAGAAAAAAGAAACAGAAAAAAGTGATAGACACACACTAAAAAATAAATAAAGAAACAAAATTTCAAATAATCTATTACAATAACAACAGCAAATGCATACTACATATCTAAGAATATTAAGAATATTAAGAAAAATGTCTTAAACACCATAATAATAAAAACTAAAGACCAAAAGAGCAAGAAAATAATGAAGTGATAGTCCTGATCACCAGGCGCCTAGAATCACGTTTTAAATCTCTCCGACTACTTTCTTTTTTCACTACCCTTATTTCTGTCTATCTACCCACAAACACTTTGTCCACCCTACACACACATATCTACTTACAATATTTCGTAATATAGCCTAGTAATAGTGTTGTGGTATGACATTACATTATATCAATACCATATTATATCTATGGGGGAGGGACCAATAACTTAAAGGCCAACCGACAAGGGACGGAACGCCACGAATTTCGACGTGCGGAACAGCGAGAAAAGAGTGCAACGAGGTCAGATAAAATTTGGGCAATGGCAAAGCTCAAGGTTATTTAAAGAGGCATTACAAAAATGTAATTTTATTTACATAAAATAAGAGAATTAATGAGCAAAATTAAATTGGTAAACGAGGGGGGAATTGCAGAGTTATGCATCAGACTCTGAAGTTAGAAATTAATGAGTTACAGAAGGAGACTATTCAAATGAGGATGATTAACTCAAATGGGTTGCTGAAGGGGAAGAAAGGTTGGCTTAGAGAGGATTCCGGGTGAGACGTCAGGGTAAGGTTTCACGGATGTCTTCTGTCGGCAATAAAAATGAGGGCGAGGGCGCTCGGAGCTTCTGAGCGGGAAGTTGACGTGATGATGGTTCTCCAAGGGACGAGGTAACGTCCGGTCAAGAGGAGAGTATTTCGGCCACCCGAAAACGAAGAGGGAACGAAGAGGGCTTTGACAAGAGTTTATAAGTTTAGTCGGAAAAATCGCTCGGTGGCGATCGTCAAATGGAATTACCACACTGGCTGGGTTAATTCCAACACACAAAAGTTTAGCCGTCACTTTGCTTCGTTGTTAGCACCTGACTTGGAACTAAGGGAGATATCTTGGGTCTGAAGGAGACTACTCATCTCTGTGTCTCCCACCTGGAAGACGAGCCCTATATATCCGAGGCTCCCTCCGCAGGGGTGGGGAAACAGCGCTACTCTCGAATGGTGTCGAATCTTTACGCCGAGGTAATTCTAACCCGTAAAAAGGGTGGTCCGTGGTGGACGTGGTTCGAGGCTACAGCTTGTGGATGGAGAGAATGGGCCTTACCAAGTTAAGCCTAACCAAATTCTAGGACCTTCTCCAGTGCATGGACATCACTTCCGTGATGGAAAAGAAATTCCACGTGGAATTCCCCCACAAATAGGCTCTGGTGAGTAAAGCGACTTATGCCTAAATTAGGCAGTCACCAGATGGGCTCTTAAATTAAAATAAAACAACAACAAAAAACATTAATTCTCAATTCGTATTCATTCTATATTATGCAAAATTTGTTGTTGTTGTTAATGTTATAAGGCATTCAATCCATTGTTGTTATTACTTATACTATTGGTAAAGTTTTCTCATAACACTCTTTCGTTGTTTCTTTACAATCTTAACGAATCTGTTTAGACCTTAAATGTTTTGTTACTTACCTTCTCTTAATTTTACAACTTCTTGCGTCTCACCAAACATTCATCGGTAAAGGAGGAAAAGAACAGCGGAATCTACTCTGAAGATGACCGTGCAAGATCGAAATCTTAGAAATTAAAATTAAGTTTTTACCAAACACAGTAACATGAAAAAAAGTAGATGAACTTGGAAGAAATGATTTAACATCTGCAAGATGAGAAAAGAGAAAAATGTGGAAAATAGAAAGTTACCAAAGAATATTAGTTAAGGCAAATGTACAATGGTCTTGAACATAATATGCATACATATATATATATATATATATATATATATATATATATATATATATATATATATATATATATATACAGTTTTGAAGATAATAATTTGGCTTACTAGCTCTTTATCAAAGCTCTCGAAAAGAGTTCTTCACACTTACACGAGAATGTAACACATAAAATAATAACCTTTTCTAAGACAGCTAAAAAACTGTCTTTCTATCGGCCCTTTTAATTGACACTCATGCTTGTCGAAGAGAATGGAGAGTTATTGTGAATAATTCTCTATATATATTAATAACGCTGCTATAGCTGTGGAATTCAAGAGAAACTGCATATATATATATATATATATATATATATATATATATATATATATATATATATATATATATATATATATATATATATATATATATGCCCAAAAGAATAAGCGTCAATCTAATTGTTCGATTTACTCCAACATATTTTTGAATATTTTTGTCTCTGGAGAGTTCATTTTACTACGATTTTGAGATAGTTTGTAACAACTATAATTATTGACCAACGAGAAAATCGAACCGTTTCATTATAAAAGTAACTAATCAGTAACTAACTATATAAGTGTCAATATGTATGTCGTATTATACTTTCTTTTTCAACCATCTTTTATCCCTTCGTTCTTTCCTACCCCTTCCACGTTCCCGCTCACCCTTTTCCCTACGACCAACTAGAACTTGTAGAATGAGGGCGCAGGGGATTGGGACGGATGTTTCAATGGTGGACTCTTTTCCTCCACCTGCTCGGTATAGGAAGACGTTAGAACAGGAGTCGAATCGTCAAAACACATAGGGATATCTATTATTTCCTCTATGTTGCAGGAAAACCAGTTCACTGATTGCATATGAGAGAGTTCATCTTCTTTTCCTGCAGGCGCTCGGAAGTAACCCAATGGATTCAGTACCATACAACTAGACCGCGCTCAAACCATAAACAGGTGTGTTGGCAAGATGCTAACCAAATTTAAATCAATTTGATAGGTATGTAGCTACAAACCTTCGTAACGGACGTTCAAAGACTGATACTGCCGATGATACAATACTAATCAATGTGTTGACTAGGTTCCTGTCATTCCCAAGAAGTAACTTTGAAGTATGTCCAGCAAAACTGGGATCTCCAAGAGCAGCAGCTAGCACATATTGACACTTAATCACTGGCATCCTCATAAACTGAAACTCAATCAGCGTTTAAGTGAAGATGATCCTAATAGGTGAGTTGAGTTCCGCAAATAGTTAGAAAATAATTCATGAGTGATGAGATGTTTGCGAATAAAGCTCTATTAGAGTAAATTAGAAAACTGATTGTACCCACCAAACGATCAGATTATTACTCTAAGCCTTTAAATAGCAGCGTTACGGGGTTGATGAATAAAAAGTGTAATCACTCCTCTCAAATTAATACGAGGGGCGGTCAATAAGTTTCGCGAATCGGTAGGGCAAAACAGAGGAAGGGGAATGGCTGTTTGTGGGGGTGTTAGGACAAGTTATGACAATTCAGGACCTGCAGCCGCACGTTCCTGCAGCGTCTATTTAAGAAGCAGTAGCTGGTCGCAGATCGTCAGTCATAAATTTTTCAACAATGGAGAAGGTTGAGCACCGCGCACTGATCAAAAGAGATCCATGAACGCATGGTTGCAGTGTACCCCAACACCGCCCTTTCTATGCAACCATTGCTGGCTGGAATAGCGAGTTCCGCCATGGTCGTGAGTCCCTTGAAGATGACCTCCGTCCAGGACGCCCACCAGACGTGACTAACGAGCACAATGTGGCCCATGTAGAGATGATGATCCTCGAGAATCCACGTGTGAAGGTCGAAGAAATCGAGCGAGAACTTGTAATATCACATGGAAGTGTTATCAACATCATCCAAGACAATTTGGCCATGACCAAGGTCTCTGCCCGTTGGGTCCCTAGAAACCTCACGCCCCATGATCGACTTCAACGTCGTCAAAGTCCACAAGGCTAGAGTTGCATAAGCTATCTTGCGCGAGTGCGGATTCGAGGAGCACAACTACCTCCCCCCTACAGTCCAGATCTGGCCGCTAGCGACTACTTTTTATTCCGCCAGCTCAAGGCTGCACTGCGTGGACGCTGGTTTGGGGACGATGAAGATGTCCAGCTCGCCGTCCAGGAGTGGATTGAACAGCACTCGGCAGATTTATGGTTGTCGGGAATTCGAAGCCTCAGGGACAAGTGGCGCAAGTGCATTGAAGTCGAGAGTAGTTATATTGAAAAATAATAATCCACTTTTCCTCATATCTCGTTTCCTTATATCCGAATTGCAAAACTTATTGACTGCCCCTCGTATATGTATATACAATACTTACACCCGAAGTATATTCGGTATATTTACACCTCCAATGCTTGTGAAATTAACACTCAATATCAATGTCAAAGGAATATGACAAGAGAAAAATTTCGAGAGAAAGTAGAGAATTTAGTGCGATATTACATTGAAACACACGGGTTGAGTTCAAGCGAATTTGAAGAATTCAAGTATCTAGAGACTTTCCCCAGAGATAATCTACATAGCTAAACAAAATCAATTGACTCAGCTAACAAATGAAAAGAAAAGAGAATTACAATCCACAATTAAAAAACGACTTTAATTTACACAATAGACTGTATGTCGAAAGTTATAATTTCCGACATCGCTGCCCTAAAAAAAATTTCTCTCTCAAGAAACGAACTTTATATTGCCGCGAAAGGCAACGGAAATAACATTCGATTGTGGTGACCAAATATGTCTCATTGGTTTGATTTTTCTACGAAACAAGGTTCCCAAAATTTCATGTTTTAATTTGGGATATGGAAAGACAAAATTCTTGGTCCCTTCTTCTTTGATAAGAAGGTAACCGATGATACACACAAAGGCTGCTGAACCCAACAGGTGACTATCGGGAATGTTTTCAGCAGGATGGCGCCATTCCGCATTACGTTACAAAGGTTAGAAATTCCAGAGGCCAATTATAACAGGTTCTAAAGATTCCATTTTGAGAAAAATATTCTCATACAGTGATAAAAAAATGGGGTCCCAAGGAATCTAGGGTTTGAGATAAACCCATTTGGAACTTCCGACAATGTTCTCAATGATGGAGACGATCTGTTTAACTTTTTATTGTGTTCAGGCTACTCTAGTGGCCGTTTAAAGAACACCAAATTGGCATTTTAGAAAAACCAATAACTCAGAGAATTCTTTTCACATCTCATTGCTTTGAGTCAGTGATTTCCAACGTGCATGCTAGCCCCCTTTGTGGGCGTTGAACATACACAATGGGGCGGTTGGCATTTATCCATTTTATTTCAAATTTTCAAAAATTATTTAATACTAGTGTTTCTATAAACGCTCCCAAATATCAATATTAGCCATAGCTCTATGCATTTTACAGATCAATTAACATTACAAGATAATTACGTCATGCTGAGACTTAGCCAATTGTGATCTGTCATTCCACCATGCAAATTATCGCGACATTATTTTCTAACCTAACATTTGTTAAATAATGTCTAAATATTAGGTTGAGGAATAAGTTCTTGCGTTTTTTTTAATGTTGTGTTGATTTAAGTTTTGTTAACGTGATTTGTGCACATATTAAAAAACAATAATAAATAATGAGAGCAAAACTTTCAAAGGTTAGGCTATGTCTCTTAACAGCGTAGACTATTAGGCTTTTGCTTAGGCTACGTGTTCAAGTTGAGTAATAAGTCATTGCGGTTTATTTAAAAGTTGTGTAAATTTAATTTTTGTTCTGTACCCTCAAAATGGAATGTCAAGTGGAAAGAAAGGCGCATTTTCGACACTTGTTGTTATTCATTTTCAATCGAGACCGGAACAATGCAAACGCAGCCAAAGCTCGTCGCGATATTTGTGCTATGTACGGAGAAAATGCTTTATCAGAAAGGACAGCTTGATGGTGGTTTTCACGTTTCAAAAACGGTTATTTCAATCTTAATGACGAAGAACGTTCTAGTCACCACACTTAATTGGATGAAGATCGATTGAACGACCTTATTCATGAAAATACTCATCATTCTACTAGAAAATTGGCTGTAAAATTGGCGTGTGATCAGAAAACTGTAGTGAATCACCTTCATTCGATGGGGAAAGTTCAAAAACTCGTTTCCGCACGCTTTGAGCGAAAGCAACAAACTTCAACGCTCCACGATTGCCGCAGCTTTGCTTGCTCCTCACAAGGCTACTCGTGGATATAAGGCCAGATTTCTTTACCCCATCATCACTGGCGACGAAAAGTGGTGTGTTTATGTCAAAATGAACCATCGAAAGCAATGGCTTAGCCCCAATAAAAAAAAAATACTTCCGCGATTAATGCAAGGACTTCATCCACGAAAGACGATGCTGTGTGTGTGGTGGGATTGTGAAGGCATTATTCTTTATGAGGTCATTGCGAACAATGAGATTGTCAATGCAGAACTCTTCGTTCAACAAATGTATCGACTCGCCGAAGCTATTCGTGAAAAGCTACCTCATCAACGTTATGGAGTCCTTCGGCAACACAACGATGCTCGTCCTTACATTGCCAATATGACAAAAGACGCCATCCAAACGCTTAATTGGGAAATCCTGTCACATCCTCTATATTCGCCAGTCTTGGCTCCATTGGATTTCCATCTGTTCCGATCGCTCTACAACAATTTACGCGGCGTTTCGTTCAATACCGATATGGAATTAAGAACTTGGTTAGACGAATTCTTCAAGTCAAAATCCAGAGGTTTTTATTGTAGAGTCATCGAAGAACTAGTTGAACGTTGGGAAGAGGTCGTAAATAACAACGGAGAATACATTATTGATTAAATTGCATATTGTTGTCAATTAAAAATGAACCTTTTCTAAAATTGTTAATGGTAATGAATAAATATGATAAAACCGCAAGAACTTATTCCTCAACACAATAGATTAGGATTTTGAATTTTCATTCACTATCCAGGCATTTTTATGAATAATTATCAGAGGCGATTTTTTTAAACAAACACTTTTGCTACACTTCCGTACTCTTATTTTCTAAAAAGATAAAGTACTTCAGTAGTTTTTGAAGTGTCCGTTGTTATTTTGGGTATTATTCATGAGATTTCATAGTGTAATTTTTTTCCGTACTATAATTTTAGAGCTTTTATTTACCCATGATCAAGGCCAAAAACCTTTCAAGCGAAAAAGCTGACAATGTAGTGTTTATTGTTTGAAATTTATATTCAATACTTCTAAAAACTCTAGTCAACAATGATTTTGCTACTTGGGTATTAGTTTGTGATTTATACTAAATCTAGTATGCGGATGCTGAAACTGTAATCGGAATTGTTCTAGCACGTGGGTAGTGTTTCTTCGGCTACCGTAGTGAGATAATGTGTTTCGTGTTTTTGGTTCCTGCGTTACACTCCTGCTTCATCACATTTTTAAATTTAGCCATTATAGTAGTGGTGTTGATCAGTATTTACATATAGTGATAGAATTCATTTTTCTTTCAGATTTATCTCTCACTTAATTTTAAATGAAATAAGATTGTACAAAAGTATATAACAAGTTATATACAAAGTAAGTTGAAAACATGAATCGACGAGGATGTATAAATAGCCCAGGCAACTTTTTTTTATATCCGTGGAAGATATACACCATGCAACCAGCGGAAAGATTAAATTAAAATAGTGAAAACTGCATACTATTATTATTTTGGTTGTAAAGCTGGTGACCAATACAAGCACGGGGGACCTCACACATCTTGTACTGTATGTTATACGGGGCTCACACAGTGGTTAATTAGCAAACGGAACAGTATGTCTTTTGCTGTACCAATGGTGTGGCGTTAGCCAACAAATCATGTTTTTGATTGCTACTTCTGCATCACAAATATTGCCTGATTCTTAAATAAGCACAAGTCAAAAATTGTATATCCAGATTGTAAATCAGCTATTAAACCAGTCCCCCATAATATGTAGATGCCAATCCCAGTTCCTCCATCAGCTAGTGCAGTTAAAGAAGATGATTCATCACCTGAAGAGGAGGATAACAATGACGATGAAATGTATAAGGATGATTGTAAGGAAAATAATATCCACTTGATAAATCATACATTTCAATTCCTATCGCACTTATGCTGGAATGATAGAGACATATAACTCAATGAACTTTATTTTGGAAGGTGTTCATAACTCGCATCATAAGTGGAATATCTGTGGTAATCTAAAGGTAATTTCTTTACTACTTGGACTGCAACTAGGATATAAAAAGAATATGTGCTCCCTATGCCTATGGAACAACCGTGATGACAGGAATCATTATATTGTCAAAAAGTGGCCCGAATGATAAGAACACATAATTGGCCTAAACAATGTGAAGTACCTGCTTTTGGTACATCCACAGAAGATCTACCTCCCAACACTTCATATCAAACTTGGCTTTATCATAAATTTTGTTAAGCAATGGCCCAGGATTCTGAGGGATTCCAGTATCTCAAGCGAAATTTGGTGCAAAGAAAACAGATGCTAAACTTAAAGCTGGCATTTTTGTAGGGGCGGAGATCAGAGAATTGATAAGTCACATGGAGTTCAAAAATAAACTAAATCCACTTGGGTTGGCAGCATGGTATTCATTTGTCTATGTAGTGCAGAACTTCCTTGGTAATCATATGGCTAAAAACTATGAAGAACTAGTGGACAACATGCTAAAGGCTTATCAACGAATAGGGTGTCGGATGTCTTTTAAGATGCACTTCTTGCATTCGCATCTAGATTTCTTTCCATCTAATATGGGTGATATTAGTGAGGAACATGTGGAAAAGTTCCACCGAGATATCGCAATGATGGAAAGTGGGTATCAAGGCTGCTTCAATGAAAACATTATGGATGACTACTGCTGGTTCCTCCAACGAGAGGATCCTATATCCACGTACAAGTGTAAGAGAAAGAGTCTCAAATATCTTTGAAGAAATTTATAGTTATGTGAGTAATACCTCTTTTATATGTAATACATATTTTGTTTGGGTCTGCAAAAGGACGTACATAATGCTAAATAGGGTGCCTCGATTTAAACCTTTGGCCCTGAAACCTCTCATTCTTCTCAAACTTATAATAATTTTATCATTAATTAATCTAAGGTGATAAAGTGAGCCATATAGCCTAGTTGCATAACCCAGGAACCCTACATGCTAGGACAAATCTGAACACATATTTGGAATCAGCGCACCAAGTAGCAGAGACAGAGGTAAAATTTGTTGGCTAGTGTAATGAACAACAGCCAATGTGTCTTCATTGTCAGAAAGTATTTTAGAACGAGGTAATGAAGCCATCTACGATTTCTGATCATTCAAAGATCCATCCTCATATGTAAAGTGAAAAAAGACTGTCATATTTCATAAGTCTACGAAGTAAATTTTCCATTAGGAAATATTCCAAATATGGAATACACCGTCAAATTGTAAAGATGGTTAATAACTGCCTTTGAATTCGAATCTAATTCTCGCCTTTTAGAATCAAGTATAGCGGGGTGAAGCCTCCCATTTCTTCGAGTTCGAATTCAAAGGATTTTGCCAGAAGTCGTTAGGCGCTCCAATGTCCATTTTATATGCGGTCTTTAGGCAGGTGGCTGTGTATCATAATGATTATTTCCTTGAAGTAGTATTAATAGGAAAATCACTTTCATTTGAGGTTATGACTATTTTTATATAAAAAATGTAGGCATATAAATGAATGTTTTATTATGACTATTTCTAGCTCCGTTCCGTAAGATGGAACTAGAAATGGTGTCATTAAATTTCCTTGAATTGGATGACTTGGTATTTCAAATTTACGGAAAAGCTATTCGCTCACTTAAGACAAAACAATCACAGAACTGCGACGATGGACTTGTTTGTTCATAAAATATCTCCAAGACATGGAGATAAGGAAAACATAAAAAAAATTGGAGAACAACTTATTTTGCCAGTTAAAGAGACAAACTTCGTACTGTTGACTGAAGTAGGCTTTTTTGCATCCTTAAAGAAATCCTACCCATCACTTCACAATACAATGCGTAATTCATCGTAAATAAAATAATTTGTTTCCTCTTAATTTCCGAATCTTTAGACTATCCTGCAACAACACTGATGGAAATTTTATCATCTCCTTTTTAAAACTGAAATGAGATGGCTACCAAAAGGAAACTGTTTGAAGTGATTTTCTTATCTTTGCACCACTCTCATACATTTTTCCACGAGAAGAATGGCGATTATTTAAAAAATGAATTCTTAGCTTGCAACGTGATAATGCATACTTAACAAATTTATTCAATATAATCAATGATCTGAATTTGCAATTGCAAGACTCCGATCTAAAGCTTCTCAAAGTAAAATATGTTTGTTATTTGCGCATTCATGCAATAGATTTCCCTTTTAAGGAATAATATTCGTCGTCATGAGGTATTTCTATTTCTAAATCTTGATTGCCTAGAAAATGAATATGAGTTTGTTAAATCCATATTAGACGAAGCCGTCTTGATTTATTGCGACAATTTGAACTCTATGGATGAGGACATGCGCTGCAAATATCAGGATTTCATTAATATTGAAATTGCTTTAAAAAATGACTTCGAATTGAAGCCCCTCTTTAAACAATCCTACCAGCATCTTTGGCTAAAAAAGAAAAATTCTGAAAGGTATCCAAAGCTGTGTGAAACTATTAATTTTTTTTCATTTTGTCTACACCTTCCTCTATGGCTGAACCTGGCTATACTGCAATTACTCTGCTTCTTGCTGAACAAAGAAACCGGCTGCAAATTTCTAAACAAGCAAATCGGAGATTAGTTATATGAAGCATAGAACCTAGAGTCAGAGCCTTAGCCAGTAAGCACCAAATTTTAAGCAAGCCATTGGAAACTTATTGAGGTAAGCTACGAAATAAAAGATATTTTTTGCTTTTTCATCATTAGTCTTTATAATAGAAATAAAGATTATATTCATATTATGTTTTGAACTAGTTAGGAAAGAGAAATTTAGTATAGTATTCGAAATTAAATTAGATAGGTAAGGCGATGGTAAAATGTGTGTCCAAAGTGGGCGCTAGCCCAAGAAAGAGGGGGAAACACTACTTTAAGTTATTGTAAAACTAGTGTAAAAAGTTATAAGTAATGATTAATACATCCGGAATAAAACGAACAAATAGTGTGACACCAATACACTTTTCGGAAGGGTAGATATACTGCCCCCGCCTTGGCACTCATCATCGAAACGTTAGCCAGAGCCAAGCACAACGGGTACTATGTAATCTACAAAATAGAGAAATGCAGAATACGTTCGACAAGTTCTAGACTTAAATTTAAACCCAGGGAACACTATCATCCCTCAGTTATAAATAAATGTATCTGCGATTGCACCAGGGACATAAAATCTTACATAGTTTAGGAGGGACACATTTTTAAATTTGTAGTCTGCGATGGAGCCCCTCTATGACAGATGATTAATTACATTCCAATAAAACATCTTTACCGGTGCCAGGCCGACCCCCAAAACTGAAACAGCGACATATATTAAATTTAACTACGGCTATGTTATCCAAGTTATTACGTCGGAAAGAAAACGTTCGAATAATTACGAGCTTAATTGAGAGGGAAAGAAATATCAACAGATCCGAAAAGCTGTGGAAAATACGAACCAACATAGATAAATTTAAAGTGATTTTAGTAAGAAAAGGTATAAAGAAACCATAAATAACAGTCAAAGACAAAGTTTATAGATATAACAACCGAGGTATTATGCCCCTCCTACCATTATCTTTAAGCAGCTACATAAAGCACTTAGACACCATAATGGTCGTTAAATGCAGCTAGGAAGAACAAGACGGCAAAGCTCAGTTTTAAATTAATTCGATAAGAGGCTAACTTATATACGACGGCTGAGCATAGTAGTTGACTGTTTTCACATATATATATATATATATATATATATATATATATATATATATATATAATTACAAAATAAATATCCATTATCTATCGCTAAATACAAATCGACATACTGGAGGGGGTTGGAAGGGAGGAAAATTTACTTTATTTCGTGTCAGCAATAAGTATTTCCCGATCTCTCTGAAGGATGATACTTATCTGTTGACCTTCTATGGTTGCTCAACCCGGATTAATGTCAAAAGAGGAGGACTAGAAATCGCGTTCAGATAAGCCCTTGGATTCTAAGCCACGTTATATGGTATGGTGAATCCTCATATGAGAGGTTGACGTAGAAGTTTCTGCCAAATCTCTGAAAAGAGATCAGAAGCAGTTCGCTGTTCTGGAATGTCGTGCTTTCGGAAACATAGGTGAGGGGACGATGATTAATTAAGTTTCCCACCTCCTTCATCAATGTGACCAACGCTTCCCATTCTAAGATGGCGTATCTAATACCCATTCGATTGTTTTGCAGTTATCTCCATTTCTCATGGCATTAAGATATATGACCACAGTCCCGAATGTAGCTAATCAACCACAATAAATTTGATCGAGCAGAGAGAACAATGCCCCAAGTCGACCGACCGCTCGCAAGAAAGTCTTCGATCCCATATTAGCTATTAGTTCAGGGAGGAGTCTTCTGGTAGCAACGCAATTAATATATGGGATGTAAGCTATCCTCACAGTATGCCTATTTTGGTAATAAATAGCGTCCGTATATTCAAGGCCGACCTTTGAAAAAGGTGAGGCAATCGAAGCTCTGGCTTTACACAAAGGAAGTGGTTGGAAGTATGTCATAAGTTACCGCGTTCAGTCTCTGACCTGAACCAGAACTTCCTTTTATTTTCCTTATTAATTGATGCAAACACGGCATCCAATAACGGGTCCCGATGAGCGTCAATATCAGGTCGAATCTATGAAACCCATACACTTCATGGTGGTTCTACAGGAACACCAATAGTATAGTCGTAGTTACCCAGGTACCTCATGCTGTAAGTGAGAGAGAAAAATCGCGACAGAATTTATAACGTAATATACCTTCATGCAGAAATAGGCGTAACTATTGCAAACTACTTGAGATGACTTGAGATTACTTAACCTTGGAGAATCTTTATGAATCTGTGACAATATAGTAACTTGCATTAATTTCGAATATTCGCTGTAATTGTTATTATTCACGATTCATTGCGCGATAACAGGAACAGAGGAAACAGTAAAAGGGAGTGAAAAGAGATCAGACCATAGAAAGTTTTAGTCGCGTGCTACACTATATCTCACTATTTCGGTCGGTTGGTCCCCGTTTTGCTTATTTATTATTTAGTAATAACACTGTAACTATTGTGGTGATTCTAAATAGATTTGAAACCCTAATATTGTTTTACATTCTCTTTCGAATGATATAATTGCCAAGGTCCTCCCAAGGTAGGCCAGGGAATTATTCGGCAATAACATCATAACTATTCTGCCAATTCTAATGAAACTTGAAACCCTGATGTTGATTTGCATTCTATTTCGAATGATATAATTTTTCATGTCCTCCCAAGTTTAGTTCGGGAATTATTGAAAGTTTTTAAGTTCGTAAGGTCATAAATCAGAATAAGTGAGAGCACTTATAACCTTACCACACTGACTTGAAATTTTGGCAACGCGATTCCTTGACTCAAAACGTCACACGGATGTTTTTCCTGATTTACCTGACGCCACTCACTCCCTTGTGTAAAGGTCCAAGTCTCAATGACTTTATTTTCCACATAAGGTTGCTAACATATTCCAGATGTGATCCAACTTAACATATTTTCACATCGGTCGACATTTAATTTTGGTTAGGTTCAAGACTGAATGCTAGCCTGGTTTAATTCGCCAATCGAGAAGTCAATTAAAGGAACATGATGAATTTACGCACGATTTTCTCTTTAGCTGCTACTTGCAATATGGCCCATTATACTCTGAAAAATACAAAGCCTAATATGCCATTAAACTGCTATCAGATAACAGTATAAAAGCTACAAATAAGAAGAAATTAAATGTCGGGAGAATGAAAGAGTAGTGCAAAATATATGCTCATGAATGAATTCATTTTATTTTGATTGTAGTGTTCTCTCAAATAAGCATTTCACCATAATTTATTTTCCAAGAGGGTTTATAGAAACCGACCCACCAGTATTGTTATTGTGAATAAGTATCCCAAAGGGATACTTTGAAACTATCAAGAATAATTCAAGTTGTACATATTTTTAATACATAAAACTAGTGATACATTAACTATGCACAACCAGATTCATATTTCGCAGCCGTGCAGGCCACTTGAACGCAGAAAACGATAGGGTTCAGGACCGACTGCTATCCCATACAAGTTTACAATTCACGCTGTATTAGGTTGGCCTGACGTCATCATCGTTCCTGCGTATCTACCAATCTCAGGGCGTATTGAGACTGTCACAATTTGCGCCAATTATAGTTTTCATGAGGACCCTACTGCTATAGTCGTATTCATTCTTCATTAAATGAATTTTTATATTAAAAGAAATTTCAGAATGGTTTTGAAGTCTTATAAGAAAATTCCTATAGCTTTATTTTCGATACAGAGCAGGAAATAAAAAAACTCTAATTTTATAATGGTTTTGCTTATGAACGATAAAAGTTAAAAAAAGAGAGAGATAGTAGATAAAGAGAATGATATATATATATATATATATATATATATATATATATATATAAAGAGAGAGAGAGAGAGAGAGAGAGAGAGAGAGAGGTGGGGGGAATTAGGCTCATTTTTTTATTTACTTAACTGTATTCTGTGTAGATTTTTATTTCAGTCTAGTTAAATAGTTTACCATTAACAGTTTATATGGTTTCTTGGGAGAAACAAATAATAACGTGTTAATAACTGCTCGATTGCAATGTTATATCAGTCGTTTCGGAGAATAAATCGCACGTAATTTTAAGCGAAAAAAAAGTGTTTTTTTGAGGAGTTTTGTCAAATTGATATAACATCGCTTTCTTCCAGTCGAAAGTAGTTTTAGGCTTCAGATATTGAATAGAGAGGGGTTTTATCCACCCAAGAGAGATTTTGACGTTAAAAGAATTATTTCTCCTGATCCTGACAGAGAGAAAACGTCAAATTGCAACACATATTTGCATGTTCGGAAATTTTGTGGAATAAACTCAATATATTTGTAAAGATGTTCGCTCGTCGACATTGCGCGAAGATCCCTATTTTTAATTCAAGGTTTCGTTACTTTTGAAATAACAAGGGATCTGCCATTGCTAGTAAGTCCCTGGAAGTAGTAAGGATTGCCATATATCGAGCCAGCTAAGATCGATCACTTTCAGAATAAATGCCACGTATCAACAGTGCCATTACTCCTAAGAACATAAACTGTAGTGAAAATGTGTTGAATAACCAAATATATGGTAAAGTCAGAGAAAGCCGAAAACAAAATTTTCTCCGATTAACGAAATCTATTTGTTTTCGGCACCTCTAAGATGGAAACCATTGCGAGTCAAATAGTCTAAATGGAATCTAGGTCAGATAAATCTCGGATGTGAATGGCTTCTATCCACTTAATTTATCTATCGACGATAAATAAGAGATAGTTGAAATCATGAAATTGAAAATAGGAGAGTAACACGTGATCGGACTACTCCTGAAGGTGTTGTTTGAGTGGGTGTTAAAAACAGAGGGTTTTCGGTCTTCTGGGGTCTTCTGGGATTTGTTCTTGGATGGTGTGATAATTTACGTGCTTGGATCAAAACAGAAAAGAGAAGTTAAAACGTAATGAGAACGACCGGTTCGAACGTTTTGTAGTTGGATATAGTTTAGACTAGCGTCGATATGAACAGTATTTTTTCTCCTGTTACGTTGCCTTAAAATAATTCAGCATTAAAAATGAAATGATAATTGACCAGCAAAGAGTTTAATTGCTAATCGACGCCAGTCCTAAGGAGGAAGGAAGAGAAGGTAAAGAATCATAGAAGACAGGAAATTAATTAGAAATCACGTATCAGCTATACTCATTTTCGATTATTAATATGTTTTTAAGTTGAATTATTTAATAAATAAATTCTTAAACAAATATTTATTGAGCTGTTTTTAGCAACTTGCCAGGTTAATGTATTGCATATTCAACGAAATCTTTACTAGAAAAAATACCTTTTATTACAGTCTTCAATCGTTTGTTAACAAGTTTGAATCAATTAAGTCTAGTTTCTGCTCGATTACCTAACTCTAATAGGCACAGCTTATATATTATTAAAGCCATTAAAGAGTAAGTTCAAAGCATTATGGATGATTAAATCTTCCTATTGAGTGGGGGAGGGAGGGCTCTAATGTTACTCTCTCCTTTCCAATACATGAACAAATTTTAACCAGATACGATACCTTCCAAAAAGAGCATAGCCCTTTTCCTGCTGACTTAAGCTTGAGACCTATTCTTGGGAAATTCTGGGTCACTGAGTATAAAAAGGGCAATACTTTTCTTCTATCATGTCAATTTTTTTATTTATGGACTGGTCCATATTGATCCCACTCATAGTAGCAGGCTATCTTACGAACAAGTGAACGGAATTGGAGGCGTTGGTATTCTTCTTATTTTATTATATTTATGTGTTTATACTTCTTTTATGCACATCTAGATATATAAAGCAATTGTGTATAATAAAATTTAGTGTTTTTCAGATTTGTTTTATGAAATAACATTCAGTAGTATGGCCTCATTACGAAGGAAATGTTTGAATTCCTCTGACTCGTTTTTCCATATATGTAGTTGTTTTACTGTAGCAACTCAAAGAATAAACATTAATATCTTTGTGAAAAGAGAATACTTTGCTTACTTTAAGATTAAATTATGTGATCAGGATAAACACCGGGCCCCGAACAATGTTTGTAAACCATGTGTCGAAAATCTACGCCAGGGACAAAGGGCACAAGAAAAACAACTAGTATTTGGCAATCCTATGTGTGGAGGGAGCTAAAACACCATGGAAACGATTGCTACTTTTGTGTCACAAAGACTTCTGCATATAGCAAGAAAACATGACACAAAATAAGTTACCCAAATCTTGATTCGGCAATTCGTCCAGTGATTCATTTAGATGAAATTCCAGTACCTGTATTCAAGGAACCTCCTTCACTGGACGATGTAAAGGATATACGTGAATCTCGTGTAAGCAATGAACTTAATAGTGATCCAGACTTTGTAAATACATCCACCCAATAACGTAGAAACTTCAGCCAATTAGAACTGAATGATTTAGTTAGAGACCTCGGCCTGTCAAAAAAGTTGGCTGAAGTGTCAGTTTCTAGACTTGTAGAGAAGAATTTGTTGCAGGAAAAAACAAATGTAACTGTGTGACCAGGCGGGACTGTTAAACAGGATGGGTGTTCAGAGTATGATCTAAGTGAAAGGAGACTTTTTATAGATAATGGAAAATTGTTCGGTGCGATTTCTGTTGGTCACTCTGTGCATTGGAAAGAGAAGCATGAACACATAAGATCTGTATTAGATTTACTCGTATATGATGAACACAAATGGAGCATATGTGTCGATTTGAAAATAGTAAATTTTTTACTTGGTCAACAAGGAGGCTATACAAAATATCCGTGTTTCCTGTGTTTATGGGACCACCGAGCCAAAGACAAACATTGGGAAGAGAAACCCTGGCCAGTTAGAGAAAGTTTGAGTGTTGGGAGAAGAATATTAGACACCAACCACTTGTTGAGCGAGAGAAAATCATCTTCCTACCAATCTATATAAAACTAGGGCTGATGAAACACTTTGTGAAAGCTATTAATGTGGAGGCTGACTGTTTCAAATTCATATTTTCAGTATCTCCTGCCTTAAGTCATGATAAAATAAAGCTAGAGTTTTTGATGGGACACAAATCAGAAAGTAAATGGAAAACCAAAACTTCTCGAGTTCGATGACTGACATAGAAAAACGACATGGAATTTATTTGTGGCTCTTGTGAAATGATTTCTTAGAAAGAAAATGGCTGCTAACTACAAAGATTTGGTAGAGACATTACTTGATGACTTTCATCGTTTAGGCTGCAACATGAGCATAAAGGTTCATTTCCTCAAGAGCCATCTTGATGAATTTCCTACTAATTTTGACAACAGGAGTGATGAACACGGAGATCGTTTTCATCAATATATCAAGATTATAGAGGAGAGATATCAAGGACGATGGAACACAAACATGATGGCAGACTACTGTTGCAGCATTCAACGGGACTGTGTTGACATCAAACACTCCAGACACTCTCGCAAGCTAAATTTCTTCCATCAAAGTATAGCTATGTGTACCTGTCGTAAAATAGGGTCAAGTTAAACCTTTCTGCGTTTCTCAGCCGGGGGCGAAGAGGGCTTTGTACGGGGGAGATTTGTTAATACAAGCAGAGTGCAAATTAACTAAATAAATATAGGTCGGCCAAAAAGTCTACTATCTTGGAGGTTCCGGGACAATAGAAAAACGCGTACAAAACTCAATTTACTAATATGCAAATGACTATTCTTTTATAAAGTTAAAATGAGTTTTAAAACAAGCTATATACACATTAGACGTACGCGAGTCTCAGCGGCTACAAAGCGGAGAGAGACTTAGCGGAGATTGTCGTTGTACAAACAAACAAACAATATTGACCGAGTGTCACTCGAATGACCTTAAGCGTATACGAAGCCGGCAATGGAGGCTTAAACTTGATGGGGAAGGGGTTTTTAGAGAGAGCACTTGCACATAAGAGTTGCGCGTTGCCATTAGTTCGGAGATTTGGTCCGAGGGAGTAATGCTTGCCTTGGCCCAAAGTTCAAATAATAGTTTCTTGATAATGACTATTACGGGATGAACTTAGATCTTGGTACCGAGTTAGACATGAATCGAGACTGGGTGCGTTGCGTTTGAGGAGCGAGTGGACACGAGTACGAGGTAAATTCACGTCAATTAAACGAGAATACCCAGAGCTTGAGGGGCTCTGCGAGAATCGTGCAGAGTACAACGGGACGCGAATAGCGGGTACTGACGGGGACGGGCAGAGGAAACTGATGGGGCGGACAGACGGCGGATACTGCCTTCCAACTCTGGTGGTGGAGGATTTATAATGGGATCGAATGGCTTTTTTCCTCTCCGTCCGAATGGGAGGGTTCCAGGGCCCAACGCATTGACAGGCGAGAGTGTCTCGCCCTATTAGCACGATTGGGAGAAGGTTCCAAAGCCGGGCAAGCGAAAGTTTGTCCGACTACCACTAGGACCTTTTCGGGCTATCAAGCTTGTCGGGGCTTTCTGCGATTGTAGACTTTCGGCCCCACCACGGCTTCCCATGATTTTGCACTCTCATCAGCGCAGACAAAAAGGGTCGCCCAGGTGTCTGTTGTCTTTCTATCCATAGGAAGGCGCGGCAGCGCGCATCTTCCTATCTCTCTCTCTCTCTTTCATCTCTGACAGTACGATTGCTTGTTTTTTTCTCCCTTATATTAGAAAAATAACCTATATGTATTTAGTAATAGGTAATGTTATCTTACACTGTATTTATCCTTTCAAATTTTGTTGACATTTTAAGTTATGGTTAGGAACCTGAAACTATCCTTATCGAGTAAATACATACAGTACGACGTAAAATAGGAATATTTTGTAGAATGAAAACCTGATGTGTTATAAATATATTTATGCCATATTTGAAATCAGCAGGTCAGAATTAGTTAAAAAACAATCACAAAACATAAGTCATCAAAAGTTATCCATAAATAAATTATTTACTAAAAAATAGTCCTGCAAGCGATCTGAACGCTTATTTTTTTTTGTAGAGAGAACAGCTTTCATTGCTTAGCAACTAACTTCAGTTCAATCTCGTAGCAGCTGTCACCCACATGACATGTCTAATGAACCTCTAGGTTATCGGACACGAATTTTGGAAAAAGTGGATTTTTTCTTTCTTTTTTTTTTACAAAAGTAGGAAGGCTGTTGCAATAGAAATACTGGCGTTCTGATCTTTTTCAGACGATACTATACATTATGGGACCTCTAAAACAGCCTTTATTAATAGATCAATAATATATTTTATTTAATGCAATTCGCCTAGTTATGTACCTCAGAACATTAACCATTTTCTATAGTAACAAAATCGATATAAAGACCACCAATATTGTATGTTGTTATTGTTTTTGTAACCTAGGTGCAACATTTTATGATAAACTCTATTGAACAACGTCTGACAATTTTCAGGCCATATCACTAATCCATTGTACTAGAATTTAGGAAGGCAATTTTCTTAACAGTTCGAAATTTAAGGTCGAGGTCTTTCAAATTTCTGCATATAGAGATTTAACAAAATTAATTTCAAATGGTGAAGATCAGGAAAAATTTTAAAAAAATTATAATTAAGCCATGGCTGTTTTTTGCATATAATCAAACTAAGGGCATATGACATGGCAGAATTCTGCGCCATCGAAGCCAGATGAGAATAAAAGCTATAGGAACAAAATAGTAAACCCACTTCTCAGTTGAGGTTGCACTCATAGAAAAGAATGGCGAATATTAAAGGGCATAGGAAGAATGGAACCATTATATCTCACTTAGATTTCATACACGCCATCAATGATCAACATTGCGTGAAGAGCCCTAAGTAATTTTTTTCTCATCATTTTGAAACACCCTGTCATCTAGAGTGAGCCCACGTTGGTCCCATAATTACGTTCTCCGCTCATCCCCATGCGGTTTTGTGTATGCATAGGTTTGCATATGCATGTGTACTTGTATGTAAATGTGTGTGCACACGCGTATATCGTGCGTTTACGTCCATGTTTCTCAATGGTTGACTTGAATGCTTAATATGATTTTATATTATTAAGGAAAGGTGTCCCATGAACAGTTTTATCATCATCATCAACGGGATTTTTTGGAGTATTTGAATAATAATTTCATCTTAGTTTGGTTATGACTTATGTATATTTTAAATTTTTAGCAAGGTAATTTAATAAATTTCTTTAGAGTTGGAAAAAACAAAATAGTTTAGTTAGAAAAAAATTATATGATTATCAAATGCTTTAAAAGAAAATACATTACAATTGGTGAAGTTCAGAAAATTGATTTAAATTTAATTAAGGTGGCTTTTTTATTTTATCTATAACTATATTTTAGCCACTTGATTTTTTGAACAGGGGAAATAGTTTAGAGTTCCTTTTTATAATTATTATAATTGGCGAAGTTCAGAAAATTTATAAAAATTTAACCATGGCTGCTTTTTTTTAGATTTTAATCTTAGTAGCGAAGCGCAAGCTTTCCCGTCGGGACTGAGTGGGAAGCCATTACTTGGTTCTGTGGATTATGTTAAATTTGTACTCGATGAGTAACCCAAAGGTACAGGATGAAACATTATAGCAGGAATCCTCTTAAGCAGCCTATATCAGTATATCAATCCCTCCGCAAATCTAATGAGATTCAATTAAGGTTCCTTTTAACCTAAACCTACGAGTATATGTCGGTTTTTCGAAAATGCGTTATTAACATCGATTTTTATTATAATGACACCTTATATAAATTTAGTGATCGTAAGTTGCTTCACCTCAAGATCCTGCTGATTAGGGTGAACCTAAAATACAAGGGGTGGTAAGTCGCTACTTTGGAGTGAAGATACGAGACGATTTTTTTTCAATTCAACGACGCATGCAGTAACAAGGAGTAACAAGGAAAGGAAGTACCCTAGCAGACCTTAAGGTTCATTCAAAGAGGGTACCTTTGGACTAGCAATCGAGTGGGCACATGGCTGCATAATTGTTTTGCGTCCCAAAACGGCCACTTTTAAAAACTTTGTCTAGTGTTGACTTGAACTGGTCAACAGATTCACTGTTGACAACTCCCACTGGAAGTGCGTTCCACATACCGCAGATACTGTAGGTGAAAAAAATTCCACACCGATTGCGGTTTTAACGCCTTAGTTCAAGTTTGAAGCCGTGATTGCGCGTTATGTTCTCACTCAGTGCAAAGATATCCCGGTAGTCAACATTGTCGAACCCTCAAAGTATTTTGAAAACTTCGATGAGAGAGAACATATCTAATTCCCTTAGTCTATCCTCATAACTTTTATGTCGGATAGAGGGAATCAGCTTGGTTGCCCTGGCTTGTACGCGTTCTAACCTTGCGATATCCTTTCGGAACGAAGGACTCCAAAATTGTACGGCATACTCCAGGTGCGGCCAAACGAGGGAGTTGTACAGACAAAGAACTATCTCCTTGTTACGGTATCCAAACTGGCGCTTTATGTAGCCTAAACTCCTTTGGGCTTTCTTCTCTGCCTCAATGCACTGTTTCGAGAACTTGAGGTCGCTAGAAAATAGTCACATTCAAGTCCCTCTCAGTGTCACTCGATTCAAGAGCAGTGCCCTTAAGGATGTACTGAAAATTTGCGGTTTCGGTGGCCGATATGCATCACTTTGCAAGCGGGCAGTATTTCCATCCTTTGCAACGTTCATACCAAGCTTGGTATCGTCGGCCAATTTGAAAATCTTGGCAACCATTTCACCGTCCATATCGTTGACGTAGATGATGGATAGTAGTGGTCCCAGGACAGAACCTTGAGGCACCCTGCTAGTAACGGACACCCACTCAGAAGCTTGTCCATTCTCCACCACCCGTTGCCGCCTGCCACTTAGACAGTTATCGATCCAGCTGGCTACTTTTCCGTCTATGCCCAGCGCTCGCACTTTCTGGATAAGACGGTGGTGTGGTACCTTATCAAAGGCTTTCTGAAAGTCTAAGTACACCACATCCACCACTTTGTCCTGATCGTGTTTACTGAAAACGAAGTGGAAGAATTCCACAGGGTTCGTCAGGCATGACCTTTGCCTTCGGAAGCCGTGCTGGGAACTCCTCAGTAGCAGCTTTGACTCGAAATACGACGTCATTTTGTCCACCATCATGCTTTGCATGAGTTTACCGACTATCGGAGTCGACTGATAGGTCGGTAGTTTGACGGTTGGCTACGGTTTCCTTTCTTGAAGATAAGAGTCACCTTCGCTTCACGCCAGTCTCTAGGAACGCATTGGGTCCGGATTGACATGTTGAAGATTGCGCTTAGGTGTCGTGACACTTGAAGGCGCACTTCTTTTAACACTTTAGGTTGAAACCCATCCGGGCCAGGTAGCTTATTCTTCACTAGGTCACTGATCTTCTTTTTTATTTCCCCTTCGGTAAAGTCCATATCCTTCAGCTTTTCCCCCGAGTAGGAATCCATTGGCTGGGGGATGGGACCGCACTCTTCAGTAAACACTGAAGAGAAGTAGTCGTTGAGGAGGTTAGCATTTTCTGCATCTGAATGCTTTAATGCCCTCTCCTCATTTCTCAAAGGGTCAATCGTTCGACGGATTGGTTTACAGCTGTTTATATATCCGAAAAACTCCTTGGGATTCTCTTTACAGAGTCTTGCCACTCAGATTTCCTCAGAACGCTTAGCCGCCCTTATGCTGGATCTTACTCTCCTGGCTAGCCTCCGGTATTCGTCAAAGTCACCCGAGATCTTCGATTGCCGGTATACAGTTCTCTTCTCCCTAACCAGTTGGCCGATTTCTCGATTAAACCACTTTGGTTGAACAAAAGACCGACAGGGACATTTCAGAGGGATGAAACGTGATTGAAGACTCCTGAATGTAGTTTTGAAACTGTTCTACGAGTCTTCAACAACATCACACACTTCTAGCCTGTCGTCAGTCAGTCCAGCACAAAGAACTGCAAAGTCTGCTCTTTTCAAATCGAGTTTCCTCGATTTACTAGTTGCAGGCTCTGCCTTCGGGACTTTGAGTACAAATCTAATTAGTCGGTGATCACTGCCACCGAGCTCTTCGCCAACAGAGAGGTCCTCAACGATGTCATCCTCAGATGTAAAAACCAAGCCAAGGATATTGTCTCCTCTCGTTGGCTCTCTCACCCATTTAGTCAGGAACTCGTTGTTCGCGAACTCCAGGAGTAGTGCGCTCTCGCCACAGGGTTCTCTTGTTTCCCAGTCAACTTGTTTGTTGAAATCTCCCATGACGATACACACTCTGTCTTCGACAACTTATCCAAGTAGCTGGTACAGATCTCTGTCCTTTTCGACGAGTTGGGCAGGAGGTCTATAAAGCACCAGGGTCCTGTATTTGGCAGGACCTATCTTTAGGTCAACATCTAGTAGTTCATGGTCGGATACGATGTTGCAATCCGTCAAGTTGAGAGTATCTTTGACATACAACATCACACCGCCACCCTGTCTGTCTGGTCTATCTTTCAGGAAGAGCTGGTAACCAGGAATCGTGAATTCACCTTTAAAATCTCGGCTTGAGGTTTTTATCTACGATTCCGTTATGGCCACCATCTCAGGTTCTTCTGTTGCTACTAGGCCACGAAGTTCTAGAAACTTGTTTCTGATAGATCTCGCATTAAACAGAAGACTTTTGAGGGAGTCCCCGACTGTAGGACTCCTTACGCTCTTCCGTTTCCCGCTTCTTTCTTTGTGGCGGGGTGACTACCCTCTTTGTGACTTCAGAAAAGGTCGTTCCTGGAGTAAAACGGGTGTACTGGCGTACGTCCTCCTTTACTCGGGGTCTAAAACTTCTTTGGATCAGCTCCTCAACATCCTTGATCATGTTCGCGAGTGCAGCTTTCCTTTTAAAGGAAAGATGCACTCCGTCCCTTTTGTACAGGTCATTTCTCCTGTAAAAGGTGCGTTAGGGGTCTACAAAAAAAGACTTCTTCCGCCGTACAAAGATCTCCGAGGCGTTGGTTTATGGAGACGTTTCTCGCGTGAGCATTGCGGGATGGACCTCATCTTTGGAGTATCCCGACCACGACACGTCTGCGGGTTTTTAGCCCACAGTCGTCAACTCCTCCCATAACCGTGGTCAGAATCTTCCCACTGGCGCCTACTTTACCTCCTTGTAGGGAGAGATCGTTGCCACTTGCCATGAGGGCAACTACTGAGTTCTCAGAGATCTGAGATTTCTTACCCTCCCCTCTTATTTCTCTGTCCCCATTTCCTGGAAGGCAGCTTACCTTCAATAATGTTGATTGTTGGTAAAATCCCTAAAAGTATTTTTAGTCTTTTGCGAGTCTAGTTACGAGCGACTCTACATCTCACTATGTTGGTCGGATGGAGGGTCGGTAGGTCCCCGTTTCGCTTTTTTTAAAATTTTTGTAATAACATCAGGATTATTGGGCCGATTCTAACTTCTAACGATATTTCAAAACTTTATGATGTTTTGCCTTCTCTTTCGAAAGATATAATCGCCAAAGTCCTCCCAAGGTTAGCTCGGTAATTATTTTGTTTTAGCGATAACATCATAACTATTCATCCGATTATAATGAAATTTAAAACTCATGTGTTGTTTTTCATTCACATTCAAATGATATAATTACCAAAGTCCTCCCAAGGATAGCCCCGGAATTTTTTATTTTGTAATAACATCATAGCTATTCAGTCGATTCTAGCGCAATTTTTAACCCTTATGTTGTTTTACATTCCCTTTCGAATGATATAATTGCCAAAGTCTTCCTAAGTTTAGCCTGGAAATTATTTTCATTTCATAATTATTCGGCCGTTACTCTGCTAGACTAGACTAGGCTATAATATGATATACTCTGCTAGGCAAGCCTAGAATAGGCTATACTATGCTAGGCTATTATAGGCTATCCTATACTATGCTAAGATATAATATACAAAGGTAAGATATACTATGCTAATTTTGAATATGAATTTCTATGCTAAGATAGCATATAGTACGTTAGAGTAGACAATACTGTGATAGAACGGTCTGAGGCTGCTATGCTTCAGCCCCTATCACATGTCGAAACGCATGCTTCCCACGTGCATCCTGCGAGAGAGAGTAGAAGGCTCGTTATCGCTCACCATTCCCAAGTTTAATCAAGGAGGTTCAATGCCTTGTTTGCCTCAATGCGTCGATCTCGCCAGATTGAATTAGGTTTATGGGAAGATAAGATATTTTCTCAAGCGCCACCTAGACATTCCATTGAAGTCCTCGCCCCATACCCCTCCTATTGTCGTCTACACCGAGGGGCTGGCTCCGGCTATTTATGCGATAGCATTTCGCGTTTGAAGCAGATGCCGATTATATTCGCAAGGCATCACGCCGATCCGGTTTCCCTTGTGCACCCAGGAACTCTGCCCAAGGAGAAACCCCCTTATTTTCCAGAATAAGATAATATCCCTTTAGTACCAAGGTTCGTGCCCCTCAAGACGCGAAGTCAACTGGGCACCCCTGTTGTTCAGAAACAGAAGAACTTTAGAACAGCCATTTTTCTTCAAATCCATTCGACAAGAAACGGTTCGAACCCCCCTGCTGTTCAGAAAGAGAACAACTTTAAAACAGTCAGTGTTGTTCAAGCGCGTTCGTCAAATAACGGTTCTCGTTCCCAAGATATCACGTCACTGGTAATTTAATTTCTCCTTTTTTAACGTTCTTCAAGAGAACGCTTGGTTATACCAATAACCTCCATTGTTCATCTAGAACATATTCGATATCCTGTCTCAAGGATCGCTCGTACTTCCGAGCCCTACTTCGCTCTCACTCCTCAAAGTCAGTCCTTCCCTCTCGTTAAGGACAACCCCCCCCCACCCCGAAGAACCCCTTCTCCTGGAAAAGAAATCGCCAGTTGGACCGAAGATTCCTTCCCATTACATTTAACCATTTAACTGTGTGTTAACGCAACTCTGTGCTTTAAACGGATATTAGCCAACCATTCCCTCTTCGTGTTTGTTTTTTTTTCGTATTAAATCCCTCTAAATCTTAATCCTCCGCTTAGTCAAATATTCCCATGACCTTTTTCGTTTCCTGTGTCTCTCCCATTTTAATCCCCGGTCATATTAATATTTTTCGTGTGTTGTTTTGCTAAATTAATTAATAAAACTCTATTTTATTAATGTTTGCAATATTATTTATCCTTGTGCTCCGTTCCACTTCTTAAGTATATTGAAGATAAATAAGCCCTCTCCAGGCCCCCTTTTGAACCATTCTCGGCATCTGATTACCTCGCACTCGAAATATAGAATAACCCCCTCAACGAATATATATATATATATATATATATATATATATATATATATATATATATATATATATATATATATATATATATATATATAGTATATCGTCGGGAGCCTATCCTACGGCGGATTCTCGCGCGATTTTTAACCCTAATGTTGTTTTACATTCCTTTTCGAATGATATAATTGCCAAAGTCTTCCTAAGTTTAGCCTGGGAATTATTTTCTTTTAGCACTAACATCATAATTATTCGCCCGTTACTCTGCTAGACTAGACTAGGCTATAATATGATATACTCTGCTAGGCACTGCTAGAATAGGCTATACTATGCTAGGCTATTATAGGCAAACCTTTACTATGCTAAGTTATGCTAAGATATGATATACAATGGTAAGATATACTATAAATTTCTATGCTAGGATAGCATATAGTATGATAGACTAGAAAATACTATGCTATGCTTGACTAGGGTATAATAGGATGGGAAAGGCTATATCGTCTAGGATAGTTAATGCTAGGCTAGGTTATACTATGATAGGTCGGTCATGCTAAGCTATGCTAAACTATACTAGGCTAGACAGGGTTATACTCTGTTATGCTAGGGTAAGCTAAAGTATAGTAGACTAGGGATTGCTATTATCTGCTATGCTAGGCTATGTTGAGCTATGCTACGTAATACTATGTACGGCTACGATAGGCTAGCTAACCAAGGCTAAACTAGGCTAAGCTATGCAAGGTTATTCTAGTCTAGGGTATGGTATGCTATACTAGTCTAGGATATACTATGCTAGTCTATAATATGTTACCCTTAGCTTTATCATGCCTGGTGTGGTTATACTAGGGTAGACTATACCAAGCTAGCCTATAGTATGCTAGGCTATCGTATGCAAGGACATATTGACTAGGCTATACCAGCTAATTCTAGCCTGGCTATATTAGGCTGAGCCTCTCTAGGCGACGATAGGCTAGGCTCTCGCATGCAATGCTAAGCCATACCTGGTTAGGCTAGGCTAGGCTACATTAGGCAATACTACGCTAGTCAAGGCTATATTAGGCTAAGCTAGGCTATACTCTAATATGCTAGGTTAGACTAGGATCTACTAAGCTAGGCTAGGCTATACTAGGATAAGATAGGCTAGGCTATAATAAGCTAAGTTATAATAGAGTAGGCTATACTATGCTAAGTTATACTAGACTAGCTCTATTATAGTGACTATGATAGGTTAGGCCCGGCACAACTTGGCTATTCTATTTTAGGATAAGATAGGCTAGGCTATAATAAGCTAAGTTATGATAAAGTAGGCTATACTATGCTAAGTTATACTAGACTAGATCTATTATAGTGACTATGGTAGGTTAGGCCCGGCAAAACTCGGCTATTCTATTTTATGGTAGACTATCCTGTTTGGCTAGTCTTGGCTATACTAGGCTAAAACAGGATAAGTAATACTATGCTATGCTTGGCTATGATATGTCATGCTATACTAGGCAAGTTTAGGCTAAGCTATTCTCTACTATGCTATGCTAAAGTATTTGCCTATACTATTCTATTCTAGGCTAGGCTAGACTAGACTATGATTTGCTATACTATTCTATACTATGTTATACTATGCTATAATATACTATGCTATGTTATGTAATACTATGATGTGCTATATTATGTAATGATGCGCTATGATATACTATCATATGAAATAATCATCACTAACTATAATTTAAGAAGGGGATTTTTTTGAAATTTTGAATACTAATTTCATCTTAGTTTGCTATGACTTATGTAAGTATATTTTAAATTTTTATCAAGGTAATTTCTATGAATTTCTTTAGATTTTGAAAATACAAAATGGTTAAGTTCAGAAAAAAATATGATTATCCAATGCTTTAGTATGTTTTAAAAGAAAATGAATTTTCAATTGGTGAAGTTCAGAAAATTTATTAAAACTTAAGCAAGGCTGCTGCTTTTTTATTTTATCTTCTATAACTCTATATTTTAAGCAACGTGATTTTTTGAAAGGGGTAAACTTTAGTTTAGAATTCCTTTTTTAAAATATTATAATTGGTGAAGTTCAGAAAATTTATAAAAATTTAACCATAGCTGCTTTTTTTTAGATTTTAAATTTTAATCTTAGTAGCGAAGCGCAAGCTCCCCCCGTAAGGTAGAGTGGCGAAGCCATTGCCTGGTATTCTATAAAGTGACGGCACGCGACTTCTTGGTCAGCAGACCTCGCCTTATCTGCTTCGTGTTCATCATTATCGTTCACGATACATCCTAGATACTTAACACTTTGCACTTATTTATTATGATGATACAAATTAAATCAGGTTTAGCCATTATTCATCAATTTGACGTCCTTGCCTTTGCCAGTTATTGTTCGCTGTGTGGCATCTCATTTTCCTTACCTCAATCATCCAACACAATTTTTAGCGCACACTTGGTAAAACCTGGTTATGTATATTCTTTTATATGCCATCTCTATTTTCCATTTTTTATTTCCCCTTTGTTTATTCAAAAATAGACTGCCATTTTTTTCAACTTAACCCAAATATGTAGTTCTTCGATTTGTAGCAACACTGCGCCAATATACAGGGTGTTCGGAAAGTCACTGTGCACTTACATATTTATTAACATAAATGTTTCAATATAGAATACAGGAGGCAAATATGAATGACAATTATAAATTATGTTGAAAATGACCCCCCTTGGCATCAATACAGGCTTGGACCCTTCTTATTTTGTTTCTAAACACCGCTATCAGTTGCACTTACATATTTATTAACATAAATGGTTTGGGGTCGAAATCTGAAATATAAAATAAAATTATTAGAAAAGTGCGCAGTCACTTTCCGAACACCCTGTAGTAATGTATAATAATCGTATAATCGTGGTTCTGTTATTGGATTTTTAATCAATTTTCTTTTAGCCCTAGTAGATGAATATTTAATGCGAGGTGTTTATTAATTGTGAGAAAAAGGCATTTCGGGAGCCAAGCATTGCTTTGGGGTGCTAAATCTCTGTAAAAATACATTGTTCAGATGGCCTCGTAGACTGTCCTTTTATTTCTATTTGACAAAGCTTCTCCAAAGAGTACAAGGATTTTTCTAAGGTTCGAATATCCAAGATAGTTTGTCATAAAGGTTGTAAATTTGTGTTCCTGACCTTTGAGTAATAAACTTTTCCCTGGTCTTAGGTCATCTATCGAGATTATTAGTAAATTGCCACCGTGCTTGTCTTTCGCAATCTAAGAAGGAATCACTTAACCCAAAAGGTCCTTAGCACATGAATATAAGCATGAAAATTTAATGAAGAATTTGGTTCAAAATCAAGATTTCAACTGCTGCACACCGAAAGGGGTTCGGCAGGATTCAACGCCACTAAACCTATCCGGCATCACCTATCACACATACCTCCCTTGTCTACTCATTTATCATATAGAATATCACCCATTGTCTCTTAAATTATTACGTTAACCCTAAAAGCTACAGTCCCTTCTGTATTTACATACAGAATGACACACTTGTTCATTTGTCTAAATATTAATTCCCCTAACAATTACATGCGCGCGCGCACACACACTTAAATTGACTCGCTGTCATACATACACACCTTTATTCGTGCACGGTCATACACTTACGCGTACTTATGAATTTTCACGCTCGCAATATAAATACATACATACCATGAAGCCTGGATATACTGCTCGTAATTCGGGAAATTGAATTATTCTTTGGATGTCCCAAATGTAGTCACCAAATGAACACGGTGTGTGTTCATTCTTCTAAAGCATTGCTGTGTTTCGTATGTGTTGTCGGAAAGTTAGCCTGGTGTGACATCGAGCAGTATATGTGTTTGATAAGATGATGCAGAGTGCTTGATGCACTTTGGTATGATGCAAGGTGTTTGTTTTACTGTATTATGTGAGTTCTGAAAAAAAGTAAAGGAAGATTTTAAATGTATTACGTTCATGGGTTTTGTTGCAGATGAGGTTTGTTATACCTTTTCGCTTTGTTGAATTTCTTCGACGTTATTTATAGAGATTATGCTTTTGTTGGGGGGGGGGAGGGGCTGTGTTCATGATAAGCTGTTCGTCTACTTATTTTTCAGTATTGTCGTATAAAGGTGTGTCTGTTTAGTGTATCGGAATCTCTTAGCATTTGAGTAAATGGCTTAGCATCAGTCTTGTTCTTAGCTGTTAGTGCTAAAGAGTCGCCGGAGAGATTTTACTCAATATAATTGTATTTGTTTTGGGTTTATGGTGACTAGGAGGTTTTTCTCTTTTTGTTTTTCCGGTTGTAGAATCAGTGCTAGAAACATTTAATGTTGTCAAAGGTTTAGTGAGTGGGTAATCCCAGTCCAACTTCCTGGACATATATTTTATTACGGCAACGAGGTGAAGCGGAGGTGAAGGGTAACAATACACCTACCATAGCCACTTTCGGTGAATAAGAATAACCTCGGTGTGTACCTTTTTTATCAAATCTAAGATGATGATCCCCTGAGTGTGTTCCTACTCAGTAAAAGCCAATCATGGATGGATCGGTGTAATATTGAGATTTAAGCCGAGTGGATTGCTTAATAATTGCCAAAGGATCCTCAAAATTGTTAAACACAGAGATACAAAAATAATCTTTAATGTACATGAATTTGAAATAAGCAACAGCGTATACATATGAATATAAATATAATTAATCTTGCACTGAATAATTAAGTCTACAAAAATGTCGTGGGGATTACTTGAAAATTACTCACTAGGATGCTTGCGTCTTAATGACACCCGACAGCATGAATGGAATAGTATTATTAAATTAACCACTGAATTAAGTAAGCACTTGTAATACTCGAGGTTATGGGCTCGGGATGGAAATTCTAGTTCACAAATAAATTGGTGAAGTTAGGGAAGGGGAGAGTTCAATTTAACGATACCTTTGAGTTCATAAGTGTCGTAGAATGACCCTTGGCTTTGATCACTCTACGCTTTGACACCCTTTTAGTAGCGGTATGCTTTAAGGGGCGTGAGTTACTTCTATGATGAAGTAGGCTTTGTTCTAAGAGTGCTATTTTATTGGTTTAGTCCTTAAGGAAGAGCTATTTTTAAACACATAAGGATAAGAGGAAACACCAGAATCTACCAAAAAATAAACGTGTATTTTAAATTAAATATTACAAACCAACAGTAAAAGCATTTCTATATTTGGCCTCAAAGAATTTTAAATGACAAAACATAAACAAGTAGGCTTTCAATAAACCAACCAATTGCCAATTAGTATTTTTATCACGACCCTATTTGTTTAGCATAAAACATTAAATTAATGTACTGTCATCTACAAACACATATGACCTAGGTTCAAGAATAATGGTTTCTACTCTCCTTTAAAACGTGGGACGTACTAAACTTCTACTATTGCAATAGAGATATAAATGTTATTGTTAACTTACAGGTAGGTATTAGGGATTGCCGGATGTCGCTGGAGGACTTATCTCTCGCTTTGAAGTGTTGCTTCGTCGCTGCTTGAATTTTCGAGGAGGGAATGCTTCTTAAACGTAATTAAAGAACGGGAGCTCGTTGGGGCAGGGTTCTTCTCCTCTCACTCTTACGTTGCTTGAGATGTGAGAATCACTCGAGTGTGAGCGGCTTTACTTTTCTTTAGTCGGACTTCTATGCAGACGGAAAAGGCTTCTTCGGTATGGCACCGATATAAAACTTGACTAATTAGGTTAATACGGCCCTGAAAGGGGGGGGATCGATTTTCTCAATCTGATCCTATCGTTTCTCACGGAAATAGTCTTCTATGGCTGAAGGATCGATCTTTACGAATTAATCTTTCTTCTGGCGAATCGACTTCTAAAAATCTTCTTGTCTAGCCGATGGATCGATCTTCACGACCTAATCCTACTCTGGCGTATCGACTTCAGATAATCTCCTTCTCTTTCTTTGCGGGGCTTATTTATAGGCGGATTGCCGCCCCATCTAAAGGGGGAAGTGACCAGGCCACAGATGCAAAAGGGGGGGGGGAGCGAATGGTGAGTTAGCATCTGGGTAGAGCGAGAATTCCTGAGGCGGCACTGGGGTGCCCAAGTCAGCTCGCAAATTATAGGCTCGTAACCGCACCGCTACTTGGCGTGCCTTCTGACTCGCACCGTTTTTTTTTTCTAACCACGGGTTTATGGGTCTCGTAGGTCATACGATCGTTAGAGCGTCGTTTAAGGACCTTAGGTGGTCGCCTTCGAACATATGTTAGCTCCAACTGCCCACAGCGGCGAGGCGATCACACATGGTAAGCATTTTCGCCGGGTACCTTTCCCACGCTTCTCCTCATGAAGGGAGGGGGGCTTGAATGTATCTATACTCCTCCAGGAGGCTTAATGTAGCCATTTCTCCACAATAAGTATGTTTGAGAATGAGGGTGAAGTTCTTCTTCTGGTGACGATGATCGCACTTAGTCCGGCAGTTCAAGTTACCGATTGAGAGGGTAATCCTAGACCGGTGATATAATGATCATATGCCGGATCACGAAGGTGAGCCAAACTGTGACTCAAATCGGACTTCTTCCTTGAAGTACCTGCCTGATTATTCGGCTCCTAGAGTGGATAGCCAAAACCGATTACCTGGCTACGTCTAGGGTAATCCGCAGAGGCAGGCCCTGTGTAACCTCTGACTCTAAAGACAGGCGGCTGCGAGAATTTGGCACCTACAAGTACCGTAACGGCAACAACCAATTCCCCGAGAAGTTTCTTCCTTGTACTGGGCAAATGGTTTTCTTTGTGGATCGCGTTCCACACACTCGATGCAAGATCTTCTGCCTGATTCCAGGAAGAAGTTTTTATTTTATCTCCCTTGCAAGCAGAAATCAAGAGAGAGCATCGAATTCTTGTAAAATCCGTATCGCCGCGCGAAAGATCCTTTTTAATCTGTGGGCAGAGAGCATGACTTTCGCACCTTCGAGCCATCTCAGAGTTTACGATTGTGCGAAAAGGGGCAACTGCGACATTTAGAAATACGGGAGGGGCACGCAGCTTGTGTCGGAGTATTTCTGCGTACACTTATGTACGCAGTATTTAGACTTCTACAAATGTCATTTTCGTTATTTAGATTCTCTGGCTTTTGGCTTACTTGGTCGTCCTCGGTTTGGTGAGAAGTCTGATTTCTTGAGAGAGTTTTACCTTAGCGTTTGTTTGGTTTCCCTACAAATTGTATTTTGTGTTTGTTGCGGAACCAATCCAAGATAAATAGGACACACCAGGCCCCAAAGGCTAAAAATATTTCTGTGGGAATTGATATATCATGCGCACATTCGATTGATCCATCTTCATCACTTTCATTACACATTACTGATTACAAAGGTTGTGAAGTTGATGCCATCGTGGATTTAATCTTATGAGAAAAAAAAAAAAAATGCTGAGCAGTGTATGTGTAGACATTGTGAGGGCTCTAATCTATTTGGGATATAATTCTTTGAGGAAAATGTATGATATGGTAACTGAGTGGGATTATTTGGTCTGTCATATAGTCTGCAATACTGAATCAACGGTATATTGCTGGCAAGTGTATGTATGTATTTGATACTTATTCTTCGTTGGGAGTTTACATGTTCTACTACTAATTTTCTCCTTGTTCTTGAAGTTGACTTAGCATGCATTGTTATAAGGTGCTTATACGAGCTTTGTCACACATTTTCATATTTGAAAAGTAACCTGATATTTTCCTGAAATTTTCCTTGACACTGTTGAAGTTTAGGGTATGTACATAAGAAGGCTTGCTAGCACTATTTTTATTGTTGTAAGTTGAAATAAGGATTATAAGATTGGTGTCGGCGTTATATTGTCTCACCAACTATAATAACACTGGCCAACAAATATGACCTTATTTTAATCATCAGAGACCTGAGAAAGCCTTTCTCATGGCATTTTTCTCGCTGATTTGGAATCTGACTTTAGTTCTTCTTTAGCACATCAGATTTCGAGATATTCGTGAATGCAATATAACCGCCGTCGCTGATAGAATGTAGCGTTTTACTTTGATTTCTCTGCCGAAACTTGTGATATATAGAAAAGGATTGCATTCTTTATATCTCCATGTGCATTAACAAGTTGAACTGACACAAAATGATGTATTTAACATATACAAACTCTAGGATTTATCATTCTCTTTAGGGAAAAACATATGATAAAGATAAATAGCCATGTTTTGTTCATTCCACAAGCATCATAAAGTTAATGTTACTTATATGGCATGTATAAGAATGGTAAACAATGATTGAAGGGCTAATGAGTCAAAACTTGAATTCATAAACGTTGTGCATGGGATTTGTGTTTGAATTATTCTCGGGATTATCACGATTCAACATCCAACAATGATCTCTAATCATGCTCTCATTTAAAAATCCTTGATAGCGAGTTTCCATGGTTTTGATATTCTGGTGGAAACGTTATAAGATTGAAGAAGGTTTTCCACGCCATCTATGTATGCAGGTGACTTGGTGATGCCTAAAAGATTTGCACACAACTACTTCTAGGCTAGCCATGCATTTAGTCCAAGAGGAGTGAGGGTCTTCTCGAAGTCAGGGTCGGCTAAAACCTCCCTGATTTGTGATCTCACAAATATGCCTTATTTTAGTTTTGCCGCGCTCAGTTGTAGAATTCTTTTGCACAGATATTGGAATCCCTAAGAATTGTTTTTAGTCATTGCTTTCATGAAATTTTTTATTATACCTAGTTTCAAATGAAAAGGTGGCAGATATATTTTCTGAGCCTCTACCAGGGGAATAGACTAAACACTGCTTATTCTAGGCTTATATGTAGATCGAAGTGGCCAATGGCGCTTATCATAATGTTTTGCATTGGCACGGCTATCCCACAGGCAGAGGAAGCAACAGTACTTCGTGAATCCTCCTTGCATACCCATTAGCATTCTTATGACGTTTAGATCACCATAGATGTACCACTGATGGGCTTGGTAGCTTATGGCTTTAAGAAGAATATCCATATTGTCGTATATCTCCTTAAGGTGGACAGAATGGCCAATAGGAATGGAAGGCTTTACCTTGCCATTTTGCAAGAGGACAGCTTTCAGACTTTTCTTAGAGCACCAATAAAGTGAGGCCAGTCAGGTGCCTCATTTGTCTGTGACAAGGCTTCGAACAATCCATTTATATATATATATATATATATATATATATATATATATATATATATATATTGGCAGTGGCAGATAGGTCCTTAACTGTCAAGAATGAAGTTTTATCACAATAAAGCTTTGTAAAGTAACTCACATGCACATTTTTCTCGAGTAAGAATTTTTCTTGTAGTCTAGATGCTAGAAATTCTGTTTTCTCCTTTGACAGTAACGGAGCTCTCACAAGATCATTCAATTCTTCTTGAGTAAATAACTTTGGCTCAGAGTTAGCATTCTTATATTCAACATATGCATCTAATATGCATTACAACATGTAAAACTGGTATGCACGCCTAATCCATGGTTAGATAAACAACTTGGTGCTTGTATTTTGCAGAAAACCATTTTGTGTTCACACTGCAGAAATAGCAATCTTTGAGATGATCTCTGGGCTCTCTCCATATCATAGGAAGAGCGAAGGGCATTAAAGCTTTCTTTTAATTAATCCAGTCACGTAATCCAATAGAGGAGGAAGGACAAATTTGGTGTGGTGCCTATGCTTTATCTTGATGACCCAGAAGGCAACCAAAGTAGAGTTTGTACATTTTGTTTATATCATTTGTGAGAGTACGCGGCTGAGATTTTGTTGTAAAATGCCAACATACATAGCAGAATTTATCTGGATGATTTTTGCACTCTCGAGGCATTGTTACTGCTTTGGAGAAATATTTAGAAGCCTCTAATGTTTAACGCAGAAGGAGCGGCTTAGAAGATGCACATTGTCGTAAAATGACCCTAGGTTTTGATCCCTATACTCTTTGACACCCTTTTAGTAGCGGTATGCTTTAAGGGGCAGGAGTTACTTCTATGATAAGGTAGGCTTTGTTGTAAGAGTGCTATTCAGTGGTTTTGTTCTTAAGGAAGAGCTATTTTTAAACACATAAGGATAAGAGGAAACACCAGAATCTACCAAAATAAACATGTATTTTAAACGAAACACTTAACTATTACAAACCAACAGTTAACACATTTCTATCTTTGGCCTCAAAGATCTTTCAATGACAAAAAATAAACAAATAGGCTTCCCGTAAACATTCCAATTGCCGATTAGTATATATTTTTCGTGACTCTATTTGATTAGCGTTAAACATTAAATTAACGACCTCTCATCTACAAACACATATGACCTAGGTTCAAGAACAATGGTTTCTACTCTCCTTTAAAACGTGGGACGTACTAAACTTCTACTATCGCAATAGAGATATAAATATTATTTTTAACTTACAGGTAGGTATTAGGGATTGCCGGATGTCGCTGGAGGACTTATCTCTCGCTTTGACGTGTTGTGGCCGCTGGTTGAATTTTCGGGGAGGGATTGCTTGTCGCCTGTGACTGGGCTGATTATTTAACGTAATTAAAGAAATGGAGCTCGTTGGGGCTGGGTTCTTCTCCTCTCACTCTTACGGAGCTTGAGATGTGAGAGTCGCTCGAGTGTGAGCGGCTTTGCTTTTCTTCAGTCGGACTTCTTTGTAGACTGAAAAGGCTTCTTCGGTATGGCACCGATATAAAGCTTGACTATTTAGGTTAATACGGCCCTGAAAGGGGGGATCGATTTTCTCAATCTGATCCTATCGTTTCTCACGGAAATAGTCTTGTATGGCTGAAAAATCGATCTTCACGAACTTATCTTTCTTCTGGCGAATCGACTTCTAATCTTGTTGTCTGGCCGATGGATCGATCTTAACGAACTAATCTTTCTTCTGGCGATTTGACTACTAATAATCTTTTTGTCTGGCCGATGGATCGATCTTCACGAACTAATTCTCCTCTGGCGTATCGACTTCTGATAATCCCTTCTCTTTCTTTGCGGGGCTTATTTATAGGCGGATTGCCGCCCCATCTAAAGGGGTAAGTGACCAGGCCACAGAGGCAAGGGGAGGGGGCGAATGGTGAGTTAGCATCTGGGGAGAGCGAGAATTCCTGAGGTGGCTCTGGAGTGCCCAAGTCAGCTCGCAAATTAGAGGCTCGCAACCGCACCGCTACTTGGCGTGCGTTCTGACTCGCACCGCTTTTTTTCCATAACCACGGGTTTATGAGTCTCGTAGGTAATTGGATCGTTAGAGCGTCGTTTAAGGACCTTAGGTGGTCGCCTTAAAACAGATGTTAGCTCCAACTGCCCACAGCGGTTGGGAGATGTCACATGATAAGCAGTTTCACCGGCTACTATTCCCACGCTTCTCCTCATGAGGGATGGGGGGGGAAATGTACCTATACTCCTCCAGGATGCTAAAGGGAGCCATTTCTCTACACGCATCACATGAGAAACTAGAAAGCATAAAACAGAATTATAAATAATTGCGCAAAATATGCATGCGGGTTACAAATATAAATGAATTCTTCTCTATCCAGCAAGAACTCACGAAGTATCTAGTTTGGTCATCTTAGCAGTATAATAATGATTCATGCAATAGAGCAATACCAATAATATACTACATTTTATAAGCGCAAGCAGCCATTTTGAATTTTTGTCATATCTTAGAAACGGTACGTGCTAGAGAAAATCCAAAGGCAGATTCGGATTCAGCATGGAAAATGCATTTACAAAAGTATAATAAGATCTCTGATGAAGAATGTGTGTTGACCAGTGTAATTTAAGAAGAGGATTTTTTTGAATAATTGAATAATAATTTCAACCTACTTTGGTTATGACTTATGTTTTTTTATCAAAGTTATTTCTAATAATTCTTTTATAATATGAAAATGGTGAAGTTCAGAAATAAATATAATTATCAAAATTTTTTGAAATTTTAAAACCCAAAACATTACAAATGGTGAAGTTCAGAAAATATATTTTTAAATATCTTCTTTTTCTATAACTTTACATATATTTTAGCAACGTGATATTTTGAAACAGAGGAAATTTAGTTTAGAGTTCCCATTTAAAATTATTTCTAATTGGCAAAGTTTAGAAAATTTATAAAAATTTAACCATGGCTGCTTTTTTTTCATTTTAATTGTTAATCTTAGTAGTGAAGCGCAAGCTTCCCCCTATGGTGCAAGTGTCGAAACCATTTCCAGGCTTAAGTAGAATTTTACCAGGATTTGAGCTGCTTCTAAGGGTGGGAAAAATTTTGAGTTATATATAGCTTAGGGCGTTTCCCGTAGTTTCTGGCTTGCTCAGAATGGACGTACTATTTATTGCCCGTGGAGGTGAATCTAAGGCAAAACGCACTCAAGAGTTTGTATTTCTACCCTGTAGATTCACATTATATTTATTTTGGATATTTAAATTATAGGTAAAATTACTTTGACCTATTTTTCACCAAAAGATGTGAGGATTATAGAGGGTTACCCCCAAACAACGGGCCTACAGACACTTTTTTGTGATATATCCTTCATTTATTCACTAATCACACTTACTTTGCAGCACATGGGAGAAGCAACGCCTGTGAACACAAATAAATCTCAATTGGATCTCCAGCCAAGAATATCTTGCCTTAAACATTACTTCAAGGCAGGTTCGTTCAAGAAAGTGCAGGACACTTTCGTGCATCAGTTCGAATTTGAAAAAGCCCACTCCAAGACCAAAATTCATAACTGGGTGGACCACTTTGAAAACTATAGGACAGCGGATAACTTCAATGCAGCCAGTGAAAATCGTCCAAGCAATTCGGTACGCCCCAGGAAGCGTACAGCTGAGCTGGTCAAGAGCGAGAGAGAGTCAGTTCGGCAGAGTCCAAAACGCTCTGTGCGCAAGCGAAGTCAGTCCCTCAGGATATCCCGTGAGACTTGCAGGAGAGTGCTAGAAATGGATGTAAAAGCCTATCCATACATAATACAGACGAAGCAGACCCTTACAGCCTCATACAAGGAGAAGAGTAATGCTAGGACAGTCAAGATATTGGAGAAGATTCAGGAGACCCCAACTTCCTTAACCTCGTTTGTACCTCAGATGAACCTCACTTCTATCTTGAAGGAAAGGTAAACTCGAAGACTAATGTCTTCTGGGGGACTTTCAAACCAAATGAGATAGCCACCAAGCCCCTCTACTCCCCTAAGTGCACGGCATGGACTGCAATCTCAGCCAGAGGCAACATCGGACCATCCTTCTTCGAGGAATCTGGCGCGACAGTAACAGTCACCAAGGAGTGGTATGTTGAGGTCCTCAAAACCTTCAAGAGGGAGCTAAAGACCCTATTTCCGTCGCTTATGGAGAAGTTCTGGTTTCAGCAAGATGGAGCAAGCTCTCAAACCTCACATATGTTCCAAGATTGCCTAAAAGATAACTTTGGTGGCTGTGTGATCAGTGTCAAGATTGATTTTGAGTGGTTACCTAACAGGCCAGAGCTTAACCCCCTAGATTTCTTTCTCATGGCCAATCCTAGACAAATAGTGTTTGCAAGGAGATGCAGGACTATCACAAAGCTCAAAGAAGCCATCAGGGAGGAAATTAGAGCTATTAGTCGGTCGATTTTTAAGGGCGGCATCGACAACTTTTCGCTGTGCTCAAGAAATGCACAGAGATAAATGGAGCTCATCTCAAACACGTTCTCTAGAATATAGAAGAAAGTCCAAAGACTTTCTTGTTTTTGATATGTATATTTTAAACACAATAAACTAGTTATAACCAAAGTTTCATTGCGAAAATATGACAGCATAAAAAAGGGCATTAGCCATTCTCCTAAATCTGCCAGTTTTACGCAATACTTTTCTCTCTGCCTAGGGTAATAAATAGAGAAAGCTCCGAAATTTAAATACCTCGACATAAACTTGCATAGCATAAGAATGATTTCTAAAACCAAGCAATTCTGCAGTTTGAAATATCATTGGTGTGACGCCTAAATCTATCTCGTTCAGCATTGATTAAATCCTTCCTTTTAAGTTTATTTTACCTTCATTTTGGTGGGGAAAATTCCATTTTATTGCTTTCATATGGCGCCTGATGATATCATCCTCTTTTAAATTCATTTTCTAAAAACCTCTTTATTTACACTTTATCTATTTGAAAACAATAAACTTTGTTCTCTGCATATTTAGTTAATCGTATGTTAGCACGCAGAACAATAGAACTTGAGTTCTTTGGACGTGAAGATTTGTACCGGGAAAATATATTTTAAATTAATTGGCCAATAAGTAGTTTCTATAATAATTGCTGGCATTCTTATCTTTTCCTTCTCACATTTAAATTCAATCTGATAAATATCTAAAATTAAAAAACAATAATCTTTTCGAGACTCTCTTGCAAAAGAATGGATTTTTGTACATTTAACTAATGACATGTTTTAAGGACCTTCCTCGCAGAGGTTTCTATACTTTAAAATAATGGATTCGCTATTGTATTGGTCTTTTGCGTCTGTCATTTATACTATACTAGTTCTTTTCTATTTATCTTTGATTATTACTTTATATTTAGGGTCCTAACTTCATTTTCTTTCCACAGAAGGAAAATGCGATTGTTTTATTTCTTTGCCATCTTTTCTTCAACAATTTAAATAAGAAACACGATACAAAGTTTACTATCCTCAGTATATAATTAGTGCTATTACGAGTATATAACAATCAATTTGTGGATCAAATTTACTTATTCCTGAATAAAAACACGATTCGAGCTGCCACCAATTCGTTTTTATTTTTTATCGAACTGTTTGTTTCAATACGGGGTTTGTCACGCACTTAGATCATTTTTATAAGTATAAATAAATTTATCATATAATTCATATATATATACATATATATATATATATATTATTATTATTATTATTTTAATACTTAGTTTGACAATCAATTGCTTTTATTACATGCAGAATTCTTTGTGACCTGAGTTTCAACGAATTTTTTTAAAATTCTGACGCTATCTTTACCCAGTGAGTTGATAAGTTTTATATAGTAATGTTTGTTTTGTACTTGAGATACTTCTTATTGCTTTTGTAAGAAGGAGCCAAAGGTGTTCTGTTGGATTTAAGTCAGGAAACTGTAGTGGCTCCTCCATAGCGATAATCCCCATTTCTCCAATTAATTCTTGGTGCGGTTGGATGCATGGGATGAGGCAATGTCCTCCTGAAATATAACTTTATTTCTTGGTGTTGCAGGATGTAATTTCTCGATAAATGGCTCTATGTTATGGAATTAATTCCTACTTGGAAGAAAACATCTTTCCTCTTTCTGTGGAGGACATGCAATCCCATACCACGATATAACCATTCAAATGATTCACTGGTGGTACCACACGAGTAGGATGAAATGACTTTATAACACTTCGTCTCTAAAAGGCAGCCCCAGAAGTGATGAACATCTACCAAATATTCGTAGTTACAGAAATGTTCCATTTTCAAATAGTTTTATTAAAAGTTATTTTCGCTCGAATTAGATAAATTATATGTAAAATAACAATAGGATATTCTTTCTTACATGCCTCCTAATTACTTTAATTTAACCAGATACTTTTAAACCATTGTCCATTTGTTCAAATTTTACAATATTTCGCCCACTGAAAATTGTTTTTCTGTTCACCTCAGATATACATGGCTTCTCTCTTGCCTTTTTTCCTTTTATCCGTCAATGATTAAGGTTTTCTAACTGTTCTATCTTATATTTTTGTTTGCTTGAAGATACAGTCAACGCCCCTTATGTTCGGAAAATATTTATCTGAGATTTTGTAGACGACCACTTTGATGTTAATAGTACCCTCCAACTGAATTTATATCATCGATATTCGGTTTAAGATTAACATTATTCGAGTTTCTTGTTTTAATTAATGATTTGAAAATTTCGGTACTTATTATTTTGGGGGCAATAAATGTTCCGAAAGTCCGAAATTACTATACAAATCACCATTATTTTATCATTACGAAAACATGAAATGGTAAATTCATAGGTAGTCAAACTTTTGTTCAGAAATCTTATGGCCGCTACATTGCCTAAAAGGTGCCTTGATTGCATATTTCCATTTATATAATTTTATATGCTATGATATAATAATATATGAAAATAAAACTTAAAAAAGCTCATTTGGAGGTAAATATAGAGGGTAGGAGTTAAGGGGCAAATAAAAATTTAAATATGATGCAGAGCGACCTTAACAGCATTCCGCAACTACACCAAGTATGCATTTTAAAAACTATTCCTCATTCGAATGTCTGTTAACGTCATTCAACAGAATGGCTTCTCTGCATGAAATAATGAAAAAATATATTCATGAATAGCATGAAATGGAAATAAAGGGGGAAAATTACATGAGTGTTAAATTCAAATTAGCATTCGGCGAGAAAATAATAGCAATCGGTGCCATTACACTTTGATTTAATGGAAGTAAATTAGGGAATTCTAATAAGAATTTAAGAGTTCAGATTGAAAAAGAATTGTTAGGCAACTCCGTTCTATGCCGTTCAGAATATTGCATTATAAAGTGTACAGAGCATGTATGTTTAGGAACACTGGTAATTGTTTAACAATTATGTACATAACTATGTAGCAAATATTAAGACGAGATGGTATATAAAGGATGTAAGGAAATTATTGCTCCCCAAGGTACAGATGAGACTTAATAAACCCGAAAACCCCCAGAAAATTCGAAACAGCTGAGCGTTTAATTATAAATAAAAAAACTCGTGTTTTGATGTCGAGTGTTGCCAAGATTTGCAGCTCTAACGGATCTAATCGACCCAGATATAATCCCAACAGTTTCTGAAAAAAAATCTATGATTTTTAGTAAGAATTAAAATCATAGAAAGAGAATATAATGGTTTGGGCAGTTTTTATCTATCTATTATTGATTTTGCTCTATAGGGAAAAGCAATCATTTCCTGAAACCCGTATATTAAATATTATTTCCATCTAAATAAACAATATTATAGTGTCCCTAAAGTCTGGAAACAGGAACTATTACAATCGTCTCCTAGCTCTCCACACATCAGCCGCCTTGATTCTTTTTCTTGAGTCTGCTAAAGGAGAAGGTGTACTCCATGGAAATTATAGATACAAGACAAATAAAAACTCAGTACCTCAAATTATTATACTATTTCTTAAAATCAATCAAAAATGGAGGTCTGTCGAGGAATAGGCCGAGGGGTGGTTAGAGTTTTTCTCGACTCATATATATATATCCTATTATCTCGAAGGCGAAGGAGTCGTCGTACTACTCCTTATACTTCGTTCGGCCCGTGCCCTGAATGGGTTTATTGACTCAAAGTGCTTAGAGGTTGGCTACGAAGGGATTGGAATGAACTTTGCCAGCAATCGACCAAAGGAAGTTAGATACACAACAATATGAAAATAAAGTTTTAATGAACACTAAACAAGAAAATATATATATACAAATAAAGTGCTTTGAGAGATAAATCAATAAGTGAATCTCACATATCTCACTTGGCTTCTAAATAACTATTCACTATGTAAATCCCTATACACTTGTAATGTTAGGAAGCTTCGCAGTGAATTTGGGGAATGTGAAAAGGGAAGGGTTACCTTGGAACCTGATGTTCGGGTTGAGCTGGTGAGTGAAGGTGGTGAGATAAGGGGGTGGGGAGACGAGGAGGTAGGTTCTCCAGGGACCGACCTGATCCCAAAATTCCGTCACGATTCTTCTGGAAGAAGGCAGTGACAGGAGCTTCTTGTTAAATAGGGCCCCACGCTCGTGAACTCTGAAGAATCTCTGGTACCTCTATGAGGGAGGCGAAATGACCTATTGGCACGTAGGGTCAAGGAGAATGCTGTTAGCTTTGTTGATCTTAGATGCAAAATTTATGTCAAGTTTCATTTCCTGAATAGTCACCTTCACCATTTCCCAGGAATCTTGGAGCTGTAACTGATGAACAGGGAGAGAGATTAAAACAAGGGCTAACAAAGATAGAAGAGCTATCAAGTGGGATGGGCGAGACATATGATGGAATACTACTGCTGTAATATCAAATTAGCTGAGCCCGACAAAATCTTCAAAAGCAAGAGCAACAAGGACAAATTGTTGTCATAAAAAGTCTAATTTGAGTTTTGATTTATATCATTGGTCTTTCTGAATTGCATCGGTGCAATGGATACACGCTTAAGTATTTGGCTAGTAGTAAACAAATATTTTAAGTTACATATTTGAATTGTTGTGCGTTTATTTCAAACTCTATTACGCATTTTGATAAATATACACGTTGTTGGGAAAAATAAATTCCTTTGCCCTAATCGGTTGTATCGAGCCTAATTTTAATATAGTGTGACAATGTATTCTTGCAATAGAGAGAACATGGCATTTTTTGAAATGTCTCAAAATGACCCCGTAAGGGGCGCAGCGATTTGCAACCCTGGCCGCCATGCTGACGCGATTCAGCACCCCGTCCTACCCCAGCTTAGCCTCTTCTTCTTTCTTCAGAACACATGTGTTTCCCCCCTGTGTTCCCTAACCCCTGAGCACCGGTTTGGGATAGTGGATTTTTAACAACCTGCTTCATCCCTACCCATACCTTTCTCACATCCCTTTTCCTTCTCTCTTGACACTTTATCACTTTTACACCGTGTGCAAGGTGCAGCCGCCATGCTAAGGGACTACCAGGCCACCAGGCTGGAGGGGGGTCTAAATTAGTGGCACCTGGCACTGCTAGGCCTGTACTCACCCTTTGCAGAGCGGACCACTGCGGAGGGGGAGGGATTAGCGTGTGCATCCCGTACAATAAAAGGCTTACCATTCCCATGGATAAAAACTTAGAAAAAAACGAAATCTCTCCTCATTTCCCCTTTAAGAACAACAGAGCCGCCCTCAGGGAGCTCCACAGAAAAAGTGGAGGTCCCCCCACTTTGGTTTCCCAGGAGACCCACCATAACTCTTAAACCGGAGATGAGGCTTAATCCTCTCCAGTGCCTAAGCGGTTCAGGGGATTCCGCCTCACCCCTTTCCTTGGAGTGACCATGTGACTCCATCTCAAATCTGGCAGTCTCGCCTTTGCTGTCCCAGGGGACTCACAGTAAAGCCAGCAGGCAGCCCATAACTGCACGCTCCCCGTTTAAGCGGCTAGGTAGGGCAAATCCCCTTAGGGGAGAGAGAGAAGAAAGGCCCCATCGGCTGCTTCCCTCAAAAGACCTGCTGGCCCAAATATCAAATCTAGCAGGGTTGAAGGCCTGTACCCCCCCCCCCCCATCCCAAAGAACAAGGACGAAACTGAGAGGTCCTGTGATGTCATGGGGGGAAGGGGCAAATGGAGGCTCCCCTGAGATAGACCTGCTCACTGATGCAGCCCAGGCTTAGAAGGCGGGGCCTTCCATGGGGGCAGATTTAGGCTCGGTATCAAACACCGAGCTCGATTGTGCTCCTGTGCGGGGCCCTCGCCAGAAGGGTCAGGCTGCTAAGACATCACAAAGAGTGGAGGGATCTCCTCCTCAGGACGGCGTCCCCACGACTGCTGCGACCTTCACCATCTTGGGGAAGGACCTTGCAGAGGCCGGGCCATCTGGCCTGGCGGCTCCTGCTGGGGGGAAGGGGTAAGCGGGTTCATTCCCTGTCATCCTCTCCTAAAAACAAAAGGACTAATAAAAAAAATTAAAAAGACTCGGGGCTCTTTTCCCTCCACGGGGGCCGCGGTGACGGAAGAAGCCGCTAACATACTTGTTGGCACCCCGGTGAGTGTGACTCCGCACTCTACCATGAACTTTGTCAAAGCAGTAGTTTATGGGAGGGAACTCATGGACTACTCCATAAAAGATATCACTCTAGAGCTGGCCGACCATGGGGCGGTCAAGGTCGAGCGTGTGATGAAAAACAGGGAGGGGCCTCAAAACCCACCCCTACACTCTTCGTCGCGTTCGACTGTGATAAGCTCCCTGAGTCGGTGCGTGCTGGTTGGTACCGCTACCGGGTGAAGGCATTCGTGCCACTACCGCGGAGGTGCTATTACTGTGACCGCTTCGGACATCGAATCGCTCATGTAGACCTGCAAAGTCGAGGACACCCGAACTCTGTGTAAATTGCTCCAAGGCCGCACACGAAATGTCCAAATCGTGTGTGGCCAAGTGTGTCAATTGCAGAGAGTCGCACCCCGCATCTTGGAAGCAATGTGGTGCATATCTCCTTGGAAAAGAAATCTTGGCCGTTCCGGCCCAGGCTTGTTTCTCATTCCGCGAGGTTAAGGATTTGGTCTTGGCACGCCTGGAACATCCTAGGACATCTTACGCCCATCCAGGCCAACGAGCACGGTTGTTTCCGCGCCCATTAGGAAGCCCTTCTACCGTTTATACTCAAACCGGGCACTTCCCTGTTAAAGGTGGCGGCACAAAGAGTTTACACCCAGCCCTGGCTAAAACCAGGTCTCCCCTCTCTTCCCCCAGCGTGCCTGTTTCCCGTAAGGCGAAACGGCCACGCGCCTCCACCGAGTCGTTAGACTCACAAGAGGCAACCCCCCTAAAGTTGGTTGCAGGGTAATCTTCCGAGGTTCCTAAAGCTGCTTCCCGAAAGGAGTACAGCGACAAAGGAGCTTCGGCTCTTTCGTCTACGCCTAGTGGTAACCTATGTGACTCGGAGACGGTGGATCCTCGAAAAGAGGGGCCTTCGCTTCGGAAGCCGCAACGCTAACCTAAGGTTTTGAGGCGGAGGAAGGATACGACTCGCATGACGAGCCCAACCTACCCCAATAATTCTTCCAAGGCGACAGCACCTTCAGCGCATTGTCCGGCTAACAGCGCCATGGGTTCTGACTCCGGGAAGCGTACAGCCATTCCTGTGAGGGTCTTTTCTTCGAAGAGAACCCCCGCGTCAACTCTGACCTAGGCCTGGAGGGCATATTCCTTCAATGGAATTGTTGCTGACTACGGGCCAACTAGAAGGAGCTGCGGAGGCTCGTCTCGTCCTACCCCAATAATTCTTCCAAGGCGACAGCACCTTCAGCGCATTGTCCGGCTAACAGCGCCATGGGTTCTGACTCCGGGAAGCGTACAGCCATTCCTGTGAGGGTCTTTTCTTCGAAGAGAACCCCCGCGTCAACTCTGAGCTAGGCCTGGAGGGCATATTCCTTCAATGGAATTGCTGCTGACTACGGGCCAACTAGAAGGAGCTGCAGAGGCTCGTCTCGTCCTTTTTCCCCTTAGCTATTTTTCTGCACGAGACCATGCTAGATGCGTGCCCCCTACCCAATCTCTCAGGGTATAAGGGTTTTGCGACCCTACCACCACGGGATGGGAGCCGGGCTGGATGATGCGTGGTTTACACCCAGCATGATATGTCCGTTCTTCTTTCCACTTTAGATACCTCCTTTCAGGCTTCACCTGAATAGGAGTTATACTGTTATTTCTGCGTACATTCCACCATCGGCTAAATTCGACGCGGTGGACTTTCGCCGCGTCGTGGCACAGTTGCCTAGGCCCTTTCTCTTGATTAAAGATCTGAATGGCAGACATCCTCTTTCGAAGAGACTACCTAATATATCTCAGGACACAATTTCTTGCCAATCTGATCGAAGAGCTTGAGGTAGGTGTCCTAAATGTGGATGAGTTAACACATCATGCCCGTAAGTCGCTTTATTTTCTTGCATTGATCTATCTCTGTTCTCTCCGGCTTCACAGTCTTATTTTGATTGGGAGGTGATCGATAACCTCCGTGGTAGTGATCAATTTCCCATTTCAATATATATTTTGGGCCGCTGCTGCCTAAGAGCCCACCTTGGTTTTTCTTGGCGTGGGTTCGGTGGACTGCAATATAGGGAAATGACTGAATTATCTATCTTATTCCTGGATTTTATGTTGGTAGATGAGGCCGTTGAGTTATTCTCCAGCACACTCATCGCTGCAGGCCTGACTACTATTCCAAGAACGTCTGGCCGTTTTGCACGCCGACCACTCCAGTGGTGGTCCGACAAGTGTGAGACAGCCCTCAAACAGAAGCGTTATTCCTGCATGCACTATAAGCGTCGCCTGAACGATTTCACTGTCGGTAAATTTCGTCGGGCATGGGCTAAGTTCCGGTATATTTCGAAACACGCCCGCCGCTCTTCTTGGCGGGCATACATATCTTCACCTAACAGTAAGATCCCTCTAGCATAGGTGTGGATGAGAGTCAAAAGGATTCGTGGCAAGTTCTCGCAAGACCCCCTCCCGTCTCCAGGAGGATGGGATCGCAATCTCGGACCAGTGTCCGTGGTGGAATCCTTCGCGACCGCTTTATCTGCATTCTCTAACCGGGATGCTGCTTCGCCAGCATTCAATACACGTCGTGATATCGCGGAAGGCCCTCGACTGGACTTTAAATCCAGAGGCGGAGCTTTCTTCAACGACAGGTTTACTCTGAGTGAGTTGCGCTCCGCTCTTGCTTCGTGCGCGGATACCGCCGATGGTCCAGACGATATCCCGTACGCCATGCTTCGACACCTGGGTAAGCGAGGCATCGCCTTTATCTTAGATTTGTTCAACATCATCTAGGTAGAGGGTAACCTGCCAGATTCCTGGGGCATCGCTACTGTGCTAGCTTTTCGCAAACCGGGGAGAGATTATTCTACTCCGGCCGGTTTCGGCCCAAATTCTCTAACCTGCTGCGTGTGCAATTTGATGATGAAATTGGCAAATGTTAGATTAGCCTTTTCACCGGACAGCGGAGGCCATTTGTATTCTGCGCAGTGCGGCTTCCGCAAGTTCCATTCCACGTCAGATGCTCTTCTTCAATTGGAAAATGCCATCTGAGAGGCCTTCCTTCGTAGACAGCAATTCTCCACGGTGTTTTTCGATCTGGAGAAGACTTATGATTTTGCATGGCAATACGGTATCATGAAAAACCTCTACAGGATAGGGGCGAGGGGACGCTTCTTGGTCTTTATATCTGAATTTTTGCGAGATCGCTGATTCTGCGTAGGGGTGGGGCGAACCCTCTCCGGCCTAATAGAGCAGGAAGAGGTTTTCCCGCAGAGAAGTTTCCTTAGCATTACACTCTTTGCCTTGAGCATCAACGGCATTACCTCGCTGCGGCCAGAAAATGTTCTTACTACGCTCTACCAAGGCGACCTTTCGATCTCTTTTGGCGCGGCCCAGATGCCAACTCTGAAGCGTCGACTCCAACAGGCATCGAACCGCGTCTCTCGCTATGCCGAAGCGCACAGGTTTTGGTTTTCTTTAGGCAAGACTAAGATGGTGCACTTCTGCCGCCATACACGGCTTCACCCCGACCCAGACCTCTTTCTTAATGGGGTGCGCCTGGAAGTGATTAAGTCGCATCTTTTCCTTGTTCTTGTATTTGACCGAAGCCTCACCTGCAAGGCCTTAGGGTCTTTTGTACACGCGTAATGGATATTCTTCGTTCCCTGACGTTCAGCACTATGGCGCTGATAGGACTACTGCCTTACTTTTATTATCGATCCTTTGTCCGTTCGAAGCTCGACTACGGATGTGAGATTTATGCATCCGCAGCCGAAGATCTATTGCGGGACAGATTCGTGTGGATCTGTGGACGTTTAGACTGTTTGGAGAAGGCCGGCCTTCTTTCCTTTATTTAACCCACTGATTCCCAACGCGGGCGCTAAAGCCTCCTTGTGGGCGCTGTTGAGGTATAAGGGGCGGTATAAGATGTTGCTTCATTTAGGAGGCTTTGAATGCACACTGGGGGCGTTCGGCATTTTTTTCAATGTTAAAAATATCAAATTTAAATATTTCTCAATTAATATAGCATGCATACTTGTTGTACTCGTAGAAATCTATAGAAATACAGCAATTCTATGGATAGCAAAATCTTTGCAATATTGCAGAAATTTTATAGAATTATACAGAAAATTCTACTGTATGCCTGTGATGCATGTTAGTGTTCTTGTTTTCTCTCTCAGTTGATATTGCACCGCACGGTTGCCATAATTGGAGAAAATTGATTACCTTTTTCCTCTAAGGCCATGAAAAAATTAATGTCTATACTTATTTAAGTGCAATTAAAAATTTTTAGCTTTATGCAGATTTAAAATTCTATGCATTATTTGCTTAGCCTTATATTGTAAACGCATTGTACTAACAGTATTGTACGACTAGTTGATGATACTTCTTCAAGGGGCATTTTGTTGGTGGTAAGGTATTTAATGCAAACTGTTGCTGAAAATGTTTGTTTGATAACGTTTTAATAAACCTCTGATAACTGACTTATAGTTTGCTATAATTTCTTCAATAATGCCAAACATGCTTGAGGTTCGATTTGTACTTATATAAAATATGCACCCAAAGCTTTCCCTCGTTATGTTGCCTTAAACCTAATCCGTTTTGTACTTGCATAAAACATGTGTGTTACAACGACACTTTCTTGGATCCACGTCTGTTTTGGATTACTGTTAGTTTTCGCGTAGGTTCTGTGTTGGTAAGTATTATTCCTTTACGTGAGATATTAGTTATTTACTGCGTTTTGCAATAGTTTTCACATAAGCTTTGATGTTGTAATCATTTTCATAGCATTGGCCTATATTGTGTCAAATGCAATTAGTAAAAATAATGATTTTTGTATAACTATAATAACTATACAAGAAGTAACAAGGAAACAAAGTACCCTAGAAGACCACCGTCCATTCAATGAAGGTATCTTTGAACAAGCAGTCGAGCGGGCACATCTCTGATCAATTGCTTTACGTACTTAAATGGCCACTTTTCAAGGCCTTGTCTAGTCTTGACTTAAACTGGTCAACAGATTCACTGTTGACAACTTTCACTTCAAGTGCGTTCCAGCTACCACAGATACTGTAGATGAAAAATTTCCGACACTTGCTTTCAGCAAGTTTGAAATATCCCCGTAGTCCAGTCTGTCGAAGCCTCGAATTATTTTAAATACTTCGATAAGCTGATCACGTAGTCTCCGGGTCTCCAGCGAGAACTTATCTAATTCTCTTAAACTATCTTCATAACTTTTATGTTGTACAGATACAGTACTATCTCATTGTTCCAGTATTCAAACTGGCGATTTAGATATCCTTACATCCTTTGGGCTTTCTTCTTCACCTCTATACACTGCTTCGAAAACTTGAGGTCACTAGTAATAATTACACCCAAGTCCTTCTCAGTGTCTGTTGATTCAAGAGCAGTGCCCTTAAGGATGTACTGAGATTGGGGATTTCGGTGTCCGATGTGCTTCACTTTGCATTTATTCACGTTGAAAGGCATTTGCCACGTGTGCGACCACTCGCCTATCTTCTGAAGATCCTCTTCAAGGCGGGCAGTATTTCCTTTCTTTGCGACGTTTATACCAAGCTTGCTATCATCAAAAAATTTAGAAATCTTAGCAACCATGTCATTGATGTAGATAATAAACAGTAGTGTCCCAATACAGAACCTTGAGGGATACCGCTAGTCACTGGCACCCACTCAGACGCCTGTCCATTCACCACCACTCGTTACCGTCTGACACTTAGCCAGTTCTTTATTTAACTTGCTGCGTTTCCGTCTACACCCAGCGCACGCACTTTCCGAAGGAGGCAGCGATGTGGTACCTTATCGAAGGATTTTTTTTAGTCTAATTAGATAACATCCATCGCATTATCCCGATCGTGCTCACTAAAAACGAAATGGAAGAATTCCACAAGATTCGTTTGGCATGACCAGTGCCTTTGGAACGCATGCTGGGAACTCCTCAATCTCAAGTTGGAGTCTAAATAGGAGGTAATTTTGTCCACCATGATGCTTTCCATGAGTTTACTGACTATATAGGTTAGGCTGGTAGGTCGGTAGTTTGACGGCTGCCTATTGTCTCCTTTCTTTAAGATACGAGTCACCTCCACCACACGCCAGTCTTTAGGAACGCATTTGGTCCGGAATGACATGTAGAAGATAGAAGCCAGAAGTCAAAAGCTCCACGAAGAAATGCCTAAATTGTAAAGGGGAGCATTGGACCATGGCCCTTAACTTCCCCAAGCGCCACGAGATAATTAGAAGAAAGGAAGAAGAGGAAAGGAAGGCAAAAGAAATGACGTACGCAAACGCCGCTAGGAAGAACGCGCAGAGGTGAAGACTGCATTGGCACCCGCACAAATTAACTATTTGAAAACGAGCACATGAGCTGTAGATATCAAGATCTCATGGATATGAAAATACTTTACTGGCTGATAAACACATTTACAGATGCTTATACATGTGAAACTAATCTTGCAATGCAAGAAAAGTTAATCATAGCATAGAGAATTTTGGTTATAGAACGAAATTCCTGAAAAGTATCCAAAGCTTTGGGAAGCAATTCAACTATATTTCATAGCTTTCCCATCTTCATATATACCTGAAAGCGGGTTTATTGCAGTTACCTGACTTCTCAAAAAACAAATAAACCAGCTCAAAATCACAAAAAGAGGAGATTCAAGTTTACTCCTTAGTAGGATTGAACCTAGGGTGCAAGGGTTAGCGATAAAACACCAAAGTCAAACATCTTATTAAATCATATTCAGGTACGTTTCCAATGATATTCTTCTAACTTTAATATTTAAATAATATGTTTTTAACTTAAGGACAATAAAATTCCTTTGGCAAAGGGGCTATATCAAAAGATTTAGTGTCCAAGGGAGCTTCAGTTAATCAGGTCCAGTTTCATGTGCAGAAGTGGGAATATAATTTTCTTTCTGTCAATAGGTGGCTCATGTAGAATGTTGGAATCGCCAGGTTGGAAGTGAGATCTTGGAAAGAATTTCCTCTTCTTTCATTACTTCACTAAAGCTCTGCTATCTCAAATGTACATAAAGCAGGAATACTTGTTGTACCCACGTTGCTGACCATGGTGGAAGCATTCCGTTTTAATATCAACACAGATAACACTAGTCAACATAAAAAATCCGAGCTGATCTCAATAATGACATTCGAATAGCTTTATCAGGCTCAGCTTTCCAGAATCAGCATATCTATATTTTTGGTGCACCATGTTATTGATACACTAATTTCTATGTTCATTAGTTCCACTTATGCAATAATATTTTCCTAATTTGTTTGTTTCAGATTGTTGGTTCATGATAGTGCATATCTAAAACTGCCTAATTTCTAATTACTCTGAAATTAGAAAAACATGAAACGTGGCCAGTGCGTGAACGATATTGGTCGTTTTTGTTACATATGTGGCGCCTTTACTACTGGTAGCCTCAAGAAAACAATCACAAAAGCTGTTCGACTGAACTACAAAAATTACTTCAAGAGTCCCTTTCGTGACAAAGACAAGAAATGGTCACCTCATATAGCTCGTGTGAACCGATTGAGTGAGTGGATGTGTGGTAAGCAAAGCTCAGGAATGGCGTTTGATGTACCAATGATATGGCGTGAACTCATAAAACGCAAAAGTTACTGATACTTCTGTCTTACAAACATCCAGAGTATAACCATCAAAATACGAAGCAAGTTGTAGTACCCCAATATTGCTGCTGCAATCTGATACGTTCCGCACAGGGCTAAACTTCTAATCCCAAATACACCCACTGAACAAAATTTGATGAGTAATTCCGATTCTAATTCTATCTCAAATGAAGAGAACTGCCAGGATCTCATCAGGGGCCTAGACTTGTCCAAAGAAAAGGCCGAAGTTCTGGGATCCAGAGTAAAGCAGCGTAACTTGCGGAGCTGGAGTGCGTATCATTACAGCTCGTTACCTACAAAGAGAGCTGTCTGCATTTTTCAAGATAGCAAACAACCTTTGTACTGTGACGACGCATTATCTCTCATGCAACAATTCTACAAGCCTAAAGCATATAAGTCAAATGATTGGACACTGTTTATACACTCTTGAAAAGAATTTTGAAAGCTGTTCTTTTACACAATCGCAATCGGTTTACATCTGTCCCAATAACACATGCAGCAAGGATGGCTGAGAGCTATGTATCAATGAAGATTTTGCTAGTCGCTATAGAGTACGAGAAACATCAATGGAAGATATTTGGGGATCTCAAAGTCTTCTGTTTACGACAGAGCCTTCAGACTGGCTACACAAATCACATGTGCTTTTTGTGTTTGTGGGACAGCAGAGCTGATTCAGAGCACTATGTGAGAAAGAAATGGCCGACAAGACCATCGTTCTCAATCCTCTTGTAGATCCAGAAATGATATTTTTTGCCTCTACTATATCTAAAGTTCAGTTTAGATAAAGATTTCATCAAGCTATGGATCAATCTGGTGGTAATATTCGATACTTACGTCAGAAACTAGGTGGTGTGATTTCCAAAGCCAAGTTGAAAGCAGGTGTCTTGAAAGGATCGCAAATTCGCATACTAGTTCATGATAGCGAATTCACCAAGGCCTTTAACCCACCGGAGAAAATCGCATGGGAATCATTTGTCAATGTATCAAAGCTTTTTCCTACTCTTATATTGTTTTTTTTCCCGATTACCTTGGAGACATTAGTGATGAACACGATGAAAGATTTCATTAAGACATCGTCATAATGGAGAGCAGATATCAAGGACAATTCAGTCCTAACATGATGGGCGGCTATTGCTGGACGCTGCAACGAGAAGAGAGCAAGCTGTACAAATGAAAGTGCAAAGTTCAGAGGCACTTTTAGAACTTGATATTTTGGCAATTATAAATGATTTGAACTTATGCTTTCTGGTACAATTTCTTATGAGCTTATCTGTGACGTGTTTAATAACTTTATCTTGCTTGATGCAATTAATGTCATCATATTTACTATTTTTCTGATTGTTTAAGAAATTAGATATTTTGGGCGAATAAAACATAAATCATACTTAACAATGTGAAATTAGTCATGTAAGCACAATTACATAAGAGAACAGCTGGTATGTTTTGGGTTAAATACGAGTATCTGTTGCACGACACAAGTGACCGAATATTCAATACTTGTACCTATTTATCTTTTTTATAAAACCTAGTATGATAGAAAAAAACAAATATCAGATTCAAATTCAGCAATAGGAAATTAGTTGTGTGAGCATAATCTCATATGTGAACCATTTTGGCTGTTGCCAATTGTAATCCATTTGTGTTTGTGATATTTCAGTAACTCAATGACTTTCTTTATGGCTCCATGTTCTTCACGAAGACTAAGTGAATGCCAAAGTTGAACTCACCAATAAAAATTGTCATTGTGGAGGAGGACATAATTTATGCTCCATTTTGAACTATCGATGAACAGTTGCCAGTCAGTTAAATTGCACGTACTTACATGTGCACTCGACCTTCTCTGATCAATACAAACTTACCCGTATTAACAAAATATTCAGACATTATAAAGATGCACATTATCATCATAATCAGCATACATATTCATAAATATTATGATAAATTTAAAAGAGTTAGAATATATATATATATATATATATATATATATATATATATATATATATATATATATATATATATATATATATATGAGAGGGACTTCATACTTTCGGTCAAACGTATATGTTAGACATAAAAAGAAGAGAGAACCTAGAATACACACGACTAATTCCCAAAGTACAAATAGTTAATTTAACGTCACCATGAATGTGCTGCTGGTATATTTTAATAAAAAAAATAAAAGTTTTTTTTGTAAATTTTATTCAATTTTCTCTTCGGAAGCTTCATTATCAAAGATTTTACCTTCATTGAATCTTATGTTTTAAAGTCAAACTTAAGTGGTAATCCGATGGAGTCACCTCCACTCTGGTGGTTATTGTACCTCGAGCAACGTAAAATATGTGGTCATGCAATACCTTGCAGAAGCAGAAGTCCTTAGCGGTTGACCACCGCTGGATTCTTTATAATCTGTTTTCCTTTAGCTTATTTAGCGCATTTATCTCTTAGTTTTTTATAGTGAATCAGATTTGCAATCGAAGTTTAGTTGATCAGGATGTCATCAAAGAGAGATTTCAATCAATAAAAAATATATCTTAATTTAAGCCACTAATAACTTATTTTTGTGGTTAAAGATCTATGAAAACGAGGAAAACATTTTGGTACAAAAAATTAAATAGTTCAAACTGCGTTTTCATTAATCCGCTTAAAATATAAAAGATATGTCACAACTCTCCTAGATACTTGGCAGTAGAAGATGCATATTTGCTTCTTTGCTAATAAATATTTATATTCACTGCATCATATGTGGAAGCAACAAAGCAAAAGCTTTATGCAGCATATTGGTGGATCTGAACGAACTGTACCTTAACTTCGGGACCCTGACTCATTCCCGATTCGAAACCATCTCTCCCAATGCGGTCTTAGAGACACATGGAGAACTTCAGGATGCTTGATGTGGTAAGAACCTTCTTAATCCTTTATCTGGTAGAGTAGCTGTAAATTAAAAAAAAACTTCTGCGCTATTTTAATAATAATGCATTTCTATTTCAATAACAGTAATCAATAATAACGAACATGTAAATTTGTTAGTTTAGTTTACATTCTTTGAAAATATCCTTCATCTTTTTCCCAATCAATATTATTTCCTTCGTTGGTTTTCATCTTCGCACTCGCATAGTATTTAATTAATTTTAAATTTAAGCTTCCTCTTTTACGATATATTTGCATGGACGAAAACATTTTAATGTACATATTTTAATCATTTTAATGGATTTTTATCACTAATAATGGGATGTGTTATAATCCTGACAGATTTGCAATAAATGTTACGAAGCGTCTTCGGTTCTTTTCTGTTTATACTTTATATATACTCGTATATGTATATGTATATATATATATATATATATATATTTTTTTTTTCAGACTGTCCTACTTATCGCGAAACCGATTGTGTAGCTCTGTGTTACGACCCTTGGTATAAAGAGCAGTTAGGTCTATCTTCACATTGAAAGAGAGGTGTGACGTACATGATTCCTTTCTGTTACTTGTATCACAAGCATCTATTGAAATCGCCCCCAAAGTGCTAAAAAAGTAAATAAATAGGTGAGAAGGTAAAAAAAGAGAAAATAACAGGATATGAATTAGTAAATTTCAATCAAATTCTATAAAGGTATGAATGTAAAGCAAATAAATAATTAATTTTTTGAAGTGGTTCAAGGTAAGATCTATAAAACCAAATATTTAAAATGCAAACATCTAGTTTCACTCCAGTAAATTCGGCACGAACGATAATCCGACCTTTTCACAATACTGTTCACTCTAAGGAAGCACTGCAGGACAGTTGCAATACAATCTAAATCATTACACCTGTTTGACTACTTCAAATATCAAACAAACGTAGAGAAGATCCAAGTCTAAAATATATTAGCGGAAAATGTTAGTTTGATTGTTTTGAAAATATAATTAATTTGAAAACATCTGTTTTGAAAGCACGCATTGGACTTCGACGAGATAGATCATTTTGGGGAGAAAATTCCTTCTGCTATTTACATAAAAGAAGAAACCTAAAGCATCAGGTCTCGCTGTAAATAAAGTAGAAGATAACTCTACTTTTAGAGCACAAATTGAAGCCAATGTTGATGTTTAGTTCTAATAAAAATTTAGCTTCAAAACTGATATATAAGCACTGGCAGTAAGTAATTTGAGAAGCATTACTAAAGTATGAGTTACAAGAGAAAAGGTTTGTTAAACACTTGTTTGTGCCTTTCACTCCGCAGTAACATAAAGAACCAAACACTAATTAAGCGTTATTCTCTTTAGGCATGGAAAAAATGATTTAATAAATATTAACAGAGTTGGACCAAATTTTTGTGCAGAGTACATTATATCAGTATTTGAAAATAATGAAAACTTCACTTCACTTTTCAACACATAAATTGTAAATCGACATCATTTGGCTTGCTTGGAAAACTGAAGCAGATGTCATAATTGATATTCTCAAGATTGAGATAGAGCAAAAAGAATTAGAAATTCAAGAATTAATACAGAGTAAACCTTGTACAATTGTTGGTGATGGTTATTGAGACTTTTCTGTTATAAATAATTGTATTAACTCGGATAATGTAGCGGATAAATTCTTTGAAAATTCGTCATAGCACTTGGTTGCAGCGACAACTTCCCCAAATTGAGAATGACAGTGAGCCAAACCGTGCCTTTAATGAAACTTTAGATAGACATGAATTAATATAAAAAATTACATGCCCCAAAAACTTATCAATAAACTTTTTTTCAAGCAACATGCAATATGTAGTATCTAATTTCATCATAACATAATTTCTAATCAATATACATAATCTAATTATTTCATCTTTTGCGGAAAATAATGGGCAACAAGGCCCAACTTGGACTTAGATATATTATGGGTGCGAGAAGGTATCTCTTTTTTAGATTGGTACGCTGGGTAGTAGGTGTAATCTTAGCTCCTCAATGTGAGAGGAAATTTAGAGCTGGATATCAACTTCTTTATTCGGCGAGAGCGTGGAATTGTCATGAATTGTATATGAAATTGTACATAAATTGTACATGAAATAACTCTCCTAAGCGACAAAATGCTGCTGTATATAAGCTTTCTTAAAAAAACTTAAATTATACAAAAATGAACTAATCAGCGTTAAACAGACTTTTAGAACAAATTTGTGTTTAATTTATTCGCTCTCACATAGCGTTGACAAAATAACGAATCATCTTTAAAGACAAAATTTACGTGTAAAACTTAAGCTCTACAAAAATTGGCCAATCAGCTTTAACATAAATTTTACGGAAAGTTTACGTTCAAACAATTTCAAACTGAAGCATTACCGAAATTCATTTTTGAATCCTCTGTGGCGGTTGAACTCTACACAGCTTATCAACCACCTCGTTGAGTCTACCTGCCCATAAATAACTTCTACACGCTGTTTGGACATCACAGAAGGGAAATCTTAATGGGCGACCTCAACACCAGATGCCATGCGTCGGACTATGGTAGAACCAACGAAAGAGGCCAAAACTTTAAATTGATTATGGCAAGAAAAAACATCCAAAGAATAGGGCTAGATTTTCCGACCTATATCAACTCCACATTAGCCCCTAAACCTGACATAATCTTAACAAGTGAAGGCTTCTCCTTTCACTATCATAGAGAGCTGGGTTCAACAGTTCCCAGTGTCTCGCGTACGATCCTCACCAGAATCTCCCTTGCGCCGATCCAGCTACCCCTCACTCTTCGAAAAACTACGCTTCCGACAACTGGAAACGATACAAGAGACTACTCACTATATTCACCCTAGCTGCCCTGAGCGATGCAACGTTGGAGAAGATATATGAAGAGATGGAGAGGATAACTGCGTCTATTCTGGAAACAGATCGCGAGTGTGTACCCAAGACAGGGTACATAACCCCGGCTTAACCCAGATGGAGAGAGGAGATGAGGGCGATCGTTCCTGTTCACAGGGAAGTGTATGAATAGATAGGAAGGGCAAGTCCAAACTGTGAGAGAAGCTCGCTACTACCCCGACTAAGTACCTAGCTTAAAGAGGCTATCAACCTCCAACAGGAGGAAATATTTCACAACTTAATAGACATAGTCAAGAGCGAGTTGAACCCGGCTAAATTTTGGCAGTAAATCAGAAAATTAAAAGGACAAACAGGAAAAGCGAAGGCTCAAATTAAAGAGGACGGGGATTATATAGAGGAACCAGTTGGACCGAAGATTTCTTCCCATCGCCTTCCTCTGCCCAACAACCTTGTAATTACGTAAGCTAAGCATTACCTTTAATCATTTAACCTTTTGTCAACGCAATTCATGCTTTAAACGGATTAGCGAACCATTCCCCCTTTTTGTTTGTTTGCCGTTTTAAATCTCTCTAAATCTTAATCCTCAGATTAGTCAGATATTCCCATGACCTTTTTCATTTCCTGTGTTTCTCCCATTTTAATCCCTGTTTATGTAAACATTTTTCAAGTGTTGTTTGATAGTTTAATTAATAAAACTCTATTTTATTAAGGGTAGCCATATTATTTATCCTTGTGCTCTGTTCCACTTCTTAAGTATATTGAAGTTACATAAGCTTCTCCAGCCCCCCTCCTCCTTTTTGAACTTACCTCGGTCATCAGATTACGACGCACTCGAAATATAGAATAATCCCCTTAACAAATAATTATATATAGTATATCGTCGGGAGCCTATTCTACGACAGTAAATAAAATAAATAATAAACATAATCGATGAAAAGAGGCAAAGTGCCTAAATATAAATTTAAACTAAAGAAGAAAGAAACAATAGAGGCAAAAACTAAAATAAAAGGGACGAAATGTCCAACGATTAATTAACAAATAGAAATAAACGAAGAGACAATCAGTTAGCAAAATATGACTTGAAAGGCTTGACAGCCAAGACGAAGGAACCAACTTAAGATTTATTAAAATGTTTAAGTATATGGAAGAACATGATCCTCATGGGTGGTCAGCATTACTATAGAAGAAAGAGAAATTATAAGAGAAACAAAAATGCTAGTGATGCCCTCAACACCAAGGTAAACTAGAAAACAACTTCACATCTATGAAAACCTACCACAAATTTCATCACTTTCATTAACTTGAAATTGAATTTGAACTTTTTCATTCATTTTAGACCAGGAATTCTATCTATACCTAATACATTTGCTATTTACATCTTGCTACACGGTAAAGGAGGCAACCCTCCATGCAGGTCCGAAAACGCCTACGCTCAGTAACGAACCGTGAACCAATTATAGGACTTTCTAAGACTGTTAAATGCTTATATTTGAGGTGGTTTTGAGTCAGATGCGATTCCATAAATGTCGTTCCAGCACGAAAATATAAAGGAATAAAATTTAAGGTTGAGAAGCAGATAGGAAGAGAAAATAGCTGGTTGAAAATGTAGTAAATTTACCAAGTACTCGTAGTTAGAGAGCGTAAATAAAATTTGCCTAATATATTATCATGTACCTCTTTTAGACATTTATGTCTTTTATTTTATTATATTGGGTTGAAGAATAAGTTCTTGCGGTTTTATCATATTTATTCATTACCATGAACAAGTTAAAAAAAACTTCATTTTTAATTGATAACAATATGCAATTTAATCAATAATGTATTCTCCGTTGTTATTTACGACTTCTTCCCAGCGTTCAACTAGTTTTTCAATTCCTCCTTAATAAAAATCTAGGGATTTTGACTCGAAGAATTCGTCTAACCAGGATGTTAATTCCAGGTCAGTATTGAACGAAACGCCGCGGAAATTGTTGGAGAGCGATCGGAACAGATGGAAATCCGATAGCGCTAAGTCTGCCGAATATGGAGGATGTGGCAGGATTTGCCAATTAAGCGTTTGGATGTCGTCTTTTGTCATATTGGCAATGTGATGACGAGCATGTCGTGTTGCAGAAGGACTCCATAACGTCGATGAGGTCGCTTTTCATGAATAGCTTCGGCGAGTTGATACATTTGTTGAACGTAGAGTTCTGCATTGACAATCTCGTTGTTTGCAAGAAGCTCAGGAAGAATGATGCCTTCACTATTGCATCACACACGCAACATCGTCTTTTGTGGATGAAGTCTTTGCTTTAATCGCGGAAGGGGCTTTTTATTTGGACTAAGCCATTGTTTTCGATGGTTCCTGTTGACATAAACACACTACTTTTCGTCGCCAGTGGTGATGCAGTGAAGAAATCTGTCCTTATATCCACGAGTAGCCTTCTGACAAGCAAGCAAACCTGCGGCAATCGTGGAGCGTTGAAGATTGTCGCTTTCGCTTAAAGCGTGCGGAACTCATGCATCAAGTTTTTTAACTTTCCCCATCAAATGAAAGTGATTCACTACAGTTTTCTGATCACACGCCAATTGTAAAACCAATTCTCTAGTTGATTGACGAGGACCTTCATGAAGAAGGTCGTTTAATCGATCTTCATCTAACTTAATGGGGCGACCAGAACGTTCTTCGTCATTAAAGATTGAAATGACCGTTTTTGAAACGTGAAAACCACCATAAATCATTTTCTCCGTACACAGCACAAATATCGCGACGAGATTTGGCTGCGTTTGCATTGTTCTCGTCTCGATTGAAAATAAATAGCAACAAGTGTTGAAAATGCGCCTTTCTTTTAACTTGACATTCCCTTTTGAGAGTATAAAACAAAAATTGAATTAACCCAACTTTTAAATAAACCGCAATGACTTATTACTCAACTTGAAGACGTAGCCTAAGAAAAACCTTAATAGTCTACGCTAATAAGAGACGTAGCCTAACCTTCGCAAATTTTGCTCTCATTATTTATTATTGTTTCTTAATATGTGCATAAATCACCTCAACAAAACTTGAATCAACACAACATTAAAAAAAACGCAAGAACTTATTCCTCAACCTAATATTTACGTCAATAACGTGAAATTCAAAATATGTACCATAATTAACCCTTTCTCTTGGGGTTAACTAATGAAAATATCCGCCCAATAACTCCTAAATTTTCTTAAATTCCCTTGTGGTAGTAATTACTTCTTGCGAGGAGATAATTTTTTATGGTAGGAGTTTGCCAGAACGTAAGTAGCTCTGTTGAATCGTCAAGTGCGTGTATTTTGTCATTTATATGACATGATACTGGCGCTAATTATTCTCATTCCGTTTCTTTATTAGTGGTAGTAGTAACTTATCTAAATTTTTCATATATTTACAAATATAAATTTTTTAAAGTCCATACCTTGGAGCTCCATCGTGGAACATGTATACATAGTTTTAAATCAATGCAGGGAGGGTGGCTGAATCAGATTCTAACGACTAAGATAGCTTATTTTATGAAAGTTGGATTTCCTTTGCCAATTGTTATCTGAATGGGGCTGGTTGAGATCGAAATTGCTATTGTTTGATGGTAACTAGGTAAGATGAGGACTTGAATCAATAAAATAATTTATCGCGAAGTACTACTGGTGAGACTATGAAGGTTTTTTGGGGGACTATTATAGAGGTTCAAAAATGTGTCTGTCAATAAGGGCTTCCAGATATCTCACTGCTTAATCCGGTTTGCTTTTTTAAAGAGAGGCTTCTTGCATATAGGTCTACAGTCAGGAGTACTTTTTGATTCCTGAAGTTTCGCAGGAAATTGAAAATTGGGAGGTAGCCAGAACTTGGAGGTTGATACTATAAAGCCATAAACAGGGTTACTGTTGTATTCTGCACTTCGATTATCATATGATTCGCCGATCCCGACTAAATCTTTGTAGTCTAGTGCATTATATATTAATCGCACAACCAAGGAATCGATCGACCTTGATTGTGATTCGTGACTAGAACGACATAGAAAAGGAATTTTATTTGATGATGTCGATTTTCGATTTATTACAATAGATGGAACTTTCGTTTCCTTGTTCATTCCTTTTCATGCGTAGTATTTTTAGATTATGGTTAGGGTGCTCATTTTTGTGTAAGTCGTTCTTTGATTTTTCTTTGATCTCTAATCTGGTACTGCAATTTTTCTGCTGCTAAACACAAAGGACAAAATAGTGGCGAGATTTATGGGTTTAAATTGACGAATGCATAGAGGAGGGCTGGATTTGAGTTCCTGGCGTTTCTTCCTTATACTCTCAATTATACTTTACACTGGCTATTTATGGTTGCAATTATATCTTGTGGATTGTTCTCTTTGGAAAAGAGGTCTTATTCTTATGGAAATTATAGGTATATTTAGTTTACTTCCTCGAATTTAAATCAAACTAGCAAATTGGGCAAAGATCTGTATAGAAATTGGTGAAGGTAGAAGTGAAAATGTTTGAAAGATACTCGTATATACGTGCCGAAATTCCTGTAACCCGTAGAGACAGCCTGGGATGAGATGGCAAATAATCCCCCGGACGCTAGCCACAGCATTTTTGCCTATGCTACAACCGAAATCTTCTTGCGAGTGTGTAAAAGGATGGAAAGGAAAAGAAAAGTGATTATGAGGTGGTAGAAGCAGAAAAGGACAGAAAATATGAGAGGGAATTTGAAGTGGAGAAAGAGGGGGCAATTGCAGACATGCTAAAAAACACAATATCACCCTAGCTATGAGGGAAGCGTATTGCCACCTTGCTCTCTTACCTCCGACCAAGGATGATTTGACGAAAGCTATTAATTGGCTTGTAAAATTAGATTCCCTCCATGAAAATATATGGAAAATAGCTTGTAAATTAAGTGGCGACAAATGGTCAAATAGAAATGGCTAGAACGAATAGGGCCCAAATAGTCTCAATCTAATTTGATACTGCAAATACACTGAATTTAGGGGAGCGGGACGGGTTTCTGTCGTGCTCAGCCTATTTTGAAATTGCTAAGTCTTTGAGATCGAGAGGGTGTGCTGCTTTTCTATAGATGTCAGGTTACCCACACTCTGTGGGGAAAGATGCAGAAGACTTTGATCAGAGGTCCGAATGAGATAGTTTCCTTGGCCTGAGGCCCCCTGAGGAGCGCGCTCCACTCTAACTCATTCCGTAACCCGCTGTGATTCACCTTCTTGAATTTCGTTTTGTTCCTCCATTTGTTTGTCTGGAATTTCAGAAGCTCAAAAATGGTTTTATTGGGATGTAGATTTTGGCATTTACTTTCGCAGTGAGGTTCCATTTTTATTCTCAGTAGACTTCAAACTTAGCTGCCGTCCAAAATTGGAGAGGTGGGAAGGTGCTTGCAAACTAAGAGGTGAAAAAGGAGGCTGGACGGGCGTGCCTTTCCTTAAATCCCCTCTATTGCTAGTCTTGAAAGAGTAAGGAAGGTATAGTAAGAAGGTCTTGAGAGGATCTATTGAGTTCAATAAATAGTGTTTTATATAATTTTTATCGATGTGTTTTGAACTGAAATTGATGACAGATAATTTCCAGCTGTAACGATTTTATAAGTTAAAGTTTTTTCAATTTGTTTGCCTCATGTTTCCAGAAGTTTTAAAAGTTTAATCTATTTATAATTTTGAGGATTCAAGCAATTTACCGCGAAACCGCTTATCTTCAACAAGAACAATTTGAATTCTTAAAATCTGTCTTTAGAATCATCATTTTCGCCTTTCCCAAAACTTCATCTAAAGTTTTGAGTACATTTTTCAGATCAAAAGATAAGAAGTGAATTACATATTCCAGCTCTGGACGCACGAATTATTTTATTAATGGAACTAACTATTATTTATCTACTCTTTTATTCGAAAATTTTCGTCCTAAACCAGAGTTTTCTCTTTGCTTTTTAAGATGATTTTGATGAGTTTCGACATGTTAAGCTCGATCGAAATTAATATACCAAAATCAGGTTCGTCTGACAATTTTTTTAAATTATCTAGAGGTTTTAATACCGATCAGCATTCATTTAAGATGCCTTTTATTTTTAGGCTGGAGTCCTACAGTTTAATGTAGGGGCCGAACTACAAGTATCTACAGTGTATGCCACCGAACGTAAAGTGTACCTAAATCGGGAATCCATCTGGCGACTAACCACACCAGACTAAGCTCTATATCGCTATAAAAAGAATAGGGGTATCCAGTCAGCTCAGCCCTGGCTCAGGAGCAAAAGAGAAAAATATCTTCACGCTGGTTTGCGGTGGGATGATTTATGACAGTAAATTTATTCGCAAAGATTTTTCAGTATTTGAATTGGTTTGAAGGTGAGACAACAAGCAAAATAGGCAAGAGTACCTCTATTTAAGCCTTTTATAGGTAGGTCCATCTCATAGAATACATTGATTTTCATAAATTCTAGCCCCTTGCTAGATCATCTAAAATACCTTTCTCATTCGAAGCAAAATAGTAACAACAGTTGGTTCATTCCTGTGGCAGAAAATGCCAAACCTTCATCGAAAATTAAAGTCTTCACACTAAATACTAATTACTTATTCATAACTTATACATGTGATTTCCACTGTTAATTTAATCCGTATATTTAAAAATAAACTTGTTCCGCTGCCGTTCAGATGATTTAAGATACTTCAATTTTATCTAGTAAGTTGGTAAATAGTTAGCTACTCATAACTTTCGCTTTGTTCATCTATATCTGTATTACCTTGGATTTTATCTGGCAAAAGTGATGGAAAATGTTGTCAAGAAATAAAGGCATTCTGATCTTTTGAGATGGTACTACACCGACATCTGTAAATCTCTTTTAAAAAACTTAAAAACTAAAGCTTTTATGAAAATTGGGAGAATTTTTCAATTAAAAGTGATTTTTATATATGACAGAATTTGATAGAAAGAGCCATAATTTTGAGCGCTATCTTTAACTTTTACTTTCCCCAAAATTGCAGTTTTTTTTCCAAGATTATCTGATATATAATTTCCTTAAAATAAATGATAATATGTATATATATAATTCTATCGTTAATATCCTAAACAGCTGATGGTACGATAACTTTTTCACTAAATTTTATTCACGCTTGATTTGCAATTTATCACTAAGCGTCATTACAATTGTTGAAAGTCAGTATGCTTCAAACTGCTTCAAAACCATCTCCCCGAATCCAGCCCTTAATCCTTTAGAAATAGCTCAGCAATTATAGAGCATGAAGAGGCAGCTTAAAGACGCAAGAGTTTTCGGTTGAATTATACCAATTAAACTTCCGCAAAGACTGTAATTGAGCAAAATGAGGTTAGCTTGGGCTTAAAAACATCAAATCTGAGAGATCGGAAATTGGGAAAAATATGGTTCTGGGAAGCAGAGAAGACAGCTTAAAATAATTGCTCGACTATATTTGTGTATTGTTGCAATCTTATCAATTTCTTTTTAAATTATCTAAACAGACGTGGAGGAAATAAGTAGCAAACCAGTTCACTGATGCTATGGGACCCTTACATTTGAGGTCTGAATGAAATTCTACAAGAATATTTGTATTTTTAGTAAATAACCTGTATTCTGCTGGTAGAATTAATTGACACTATTTGCCTCCTGCTGCAATCTTATCTAACACTTGTTATATTATCTAAGCACACGAGAAAGAGAGAAGTAGCAAACAAATGAACTGGTTTTATTGGAATTTGTGCTCCAATGGTAGACCTTCCTGCATCTTGGCGGTACGCTCAATCCTGCTACTCACAGTTAAGAATAAGAGGAGTGTCGAAATTTTTTTTTCCATGATCCAATCATGCTAGTTTAAATATCCTCAATGAGTATATTGCACACGGTTTGCGTGACAAAATCCTAAAAGTAAAAGTCAGCTTGTGTCAGATTTTAGGGCATGGAATCCATGGTTTCGATTCCCTTCTTCATATCCTTATTTGTGCCCATTTCTTATGAATGAAGTTGGACACAACGATGGCGAAATGCATAGATGCACCATCTTAATCGAAGATGTTATTGTCCCCACAAATTGTAGAAATTCAAATCCTTTCAACAAAGTGAGGTAGTTGTCGAGGTAACAGTCGATTAAAGCAACAAAATATATGCCAAATTGATTTTAACTTAACTAATAAATTTCGAAATATTACTCCCTATATTAAACATATGCATGTGGATATTTGTTCTCCCATGCCCCAAAACATGAAAAAAGCAGTTGTTACTTGAAACTATACAATAAAAAAAGTGTGCATTAACTTCAATCACCACAAATATCCAATATCCGCAGCATATACGTATCTTATGTGATAATCAGTGAAACTAAATGCATGTAACACTTTTTCAATACTTAATAAATTTGTGATATTGGAAGTTATAGTTGTCGAGCACATTCATGCAATGGATTTATTTGGTGATGAGCATAACTTGTACGAATGGCTTCAACCGTTTCGTTTAACTGCCCATTCCAATAACGAATGTTATTTTAATATGGTAGCTCTTTGATAAACACAACACGGCACTCAAGTTGCAAGGGAGACCAAGATTTTAATTTTGAAAGCCATTTAATGCACTAAACCTTCCCATACACCCTAGTCAACTTCAAAGGGCATTTGACAAGAGGTAATTTTTTTTTATTTCGAACCATAAATTTATTAGAAAGAATATTTTTCTATAAGGAAAAAATATATTAAGTTTTATGTAATCTTTACTAAATATTTATATATCTTTTCTCTAGCTATTAAAAGTTCAACCCGACGATAACCTTAGGTATACACTTAATATATCCCGAAATCTATCTAAATTATCTCCGAAATATACCATCTATGGAAGAAAACCAAGTACAAATAATCTTCCATTTTAGAAAGTTCATCAACTCAATTGATTTCAGAGTATTTGCACGACAATTTTGCCATCTTCTTGGCAATTTCCAGTTTCTATTTGCATAGAAACCTCGTAGTTAAGCAGTAAACCAGTCAACTAGAAAACTTTGAATTTCCTACTGGAAGTGAATAAGTGAGATTTAACAGCTAAGCGCTATGCAGCGCTATGTTAATTTTAAATATGGTAGATAAATTTTGTAGTAGAAAGACTTATAATTACAAGGATATATTCGTTTCTTCACTTGGCAAAAGGGAAAATTTCTTCCAAGCATTTTATATGCGCGAGGGCCATCCATCTCTTAGCCTAATTTAATCGAAATTGAGTCCATTGTTCACCTCGAGTGGCCATCTCTTTTCCAATAAATCAAGGTCGATATTTCGTTTATTTTTTATCTCTTGTACTATTTTATCTTCCAGAGTTAGCTCTCTTTTTGGGGAAATGAAGAAATATGGAAAATAATCTTTTAAATAGAGAAGAGGTTTCCTCTTTCTTTAGTGTATAAAACAAACGATTATAAAACTATCTCGTTTTTTAAATAGTGTAAGACTCGCTCAGTGTGTGCATTTATAAGTTAAATAATTCCACCATGGAAACAGACATATACATTCAAAATACTTTGTATTTCAAAATAATGAAGATTTTGGTGAAATTCAGAAGACTCGCGTAGTAAAAACAGTAATCATCATTTACGGCTTTGTTAGGCGCAGAAAGCACTTATTTTTAACATACGAGTACTAGCACCCTGAATACGACTCTATTTGCAACGATATGTACTTACTATTTATTCATAGATTATTCGTATATGCATTTGGGTAATACTACAGTTTACGAGGAGCTATTTCTGGGTTACAATTAATGAGATAAGCTATGCAAGTTTATCGAAATAATAAAGACGATAGCGCCGCCTACTTTAGGCTATTTCGGAAAAAAGTAAAATTTTTTTAGTTAATTTTAAAATGGGGGCTTCATTTCCCATACCTCGCCCCCCCCGCAAAGTAAAAAAAATCATAATATTCCTATTTCAAAAAGTTGACACCAGATTTGAATGCAAAAAGTGATTGCTAAATCTTGGCTGCCCTATCGTCGACTTAAATTACCTAATAAATAATCACTTAACAACCTAAGCTAAACCATCTCCACGTTTCACTATTATAATCGAGCGGCGCTTCTTTCCTACTGTCGCAAAAAGCGTATTAAGTCAAACAAACTGAACTCGGACGAATCGCGCTCTTTTAACTGCTTGCCTCCAGGGTTACCAATGTTTAAAATAAGGTAGAACTAAGGGTTGTCAGTGTGTGAAAAACATTGGAGTTTTTTCCACACATAGAAAATTCAAGGGCCACGTATGTAACTCTCAGTATGAAGAGTTTCAAAGTATAATATCTTAAAAATATGTACTTTCCGTGTAAACTAAAGTAGTAGTATTGTAGGTGAAGGGTCGAGTGCACACAAACTCGTCCTCCTATGAGCGTATCCATATACGTACACACGCACATAAACTCCCACTCGTCTTCTTACCCCCCTCCCCTGCCCCATCCCCACCAAACCCCTAGCTTTGGTCACTACCAGCCTTGGTGACATGCAGGTGTCCCCTCCCCCTACTAATACTTTGGTCAGAGACCTTTTTTCAAGGGATTCAGAGCCTGCACACACACGCACACGCACACGCACACACACACACAATGGAGCTTTCTAAGGCATGGACTCGTACTCAAGTCTCCTTAACCATATCCCTTACCGCTAAGATTTTTCTAAGGATTAAACTCGAACTCCTATGAGCGCATCCAGATACGTACACACGCAACACACACACACACTTGGAAGCGTTTTCAAATTTTCAGGATTTTTCATGTATTAACATAACTGTGTGGTTGTCATTTAACCTTTTCAATTCTTTTATTGGTCCGTCTAGTTTCCATCTGTTTATATCATTGTCATTAAACCTCTTTGTATGTCACACGCTCTAAGATGAGCCTCCATCCACACCGTACCACACCTAAACTTACTAAATATTTTGAAACTGGAGATGTGTGTGGATCAGATTATAAATTTAGCCCAGACTATTCTTTTACGGTTGATTTCTTCGATCATCTTCAGCAACTTATTTATGAACACTCAATTGATCGGATTGAATTTCTCTATAGAAATCCCTTTGAAACCGAAAGTTATTGTTCGATAACTCACTGGGAGCTCAAAAAGTTTCCGAAACGTCTTTCTCAAAACCTTTTCCCCTCTCACTTCTTTCACTCCACCGTGTTCCCTGGCTCTGAAACCGATAAATGGTACAAGGATATGAATATCATCATTCCCTCTATCATCATCGGCTCAAATTATGCGTTTCATAGTATCTTAGGTTTTTATATCCTTCGTGTGAGTATTAATGGCTGTTACTTTAGCACGAAGTATATACTTCACCCCACTCGGCGTTTGGATACATACAGAATAGGTTTTGGAACCCATAGAGCAGAATGAATCTCCATACGCATCAGCACCGTACACATCCTTGATCTTATTGGTGAGATCACCTAGGAATTCTCCAAGCTGAGGCTATGGATCATCTTTTCTAGCAATGAAGATTGCACTGTCTGTGTCACAGTACAACAACCTTTCACCCAACGAGTTTAAAAAGGCCATTCAGCTTGATTCGAGCATAGGCGGTTGTGAATGCTACAATTGGAAGATTCGTTATGTGGGAGTCAACATCTACTTGTTCAGCATTCTTCACTTTCGCAATGTATACATTGCTAACTACATCCAACGAGTTTACAATGTAATCGTCGTTTTTGATCAGGTCGATTACATCATGGTCCAAACCACAGATGACCTTTTACATTCTGCAAATCTTCTGAGCGAATTCTCCCCAGAGACTGTAAAAGAAATAAATGTGATCAGGATCAATGGGATGATTTTATATCTATTATTATATTAGTATTATCGACTTTAAGTTTAGAAATTATTGACTTTTTATTAGCTGTAAAATGTCTTAACATTTTTAAATCACATCATCAAAGTAATATATCAACAGAGAAAGAAAAATATCTAATCGCAGGAAGAAATCTTTACCTATTTAGGCAGAGATTCGCTCTAAAACGCTTTCCAGAATTCCTTTCTATGTTGTTTATTTAGATGTTTATTCCCTCAACATGATTCACCCTCTTCACGTATTCTATTTTTTCATTTTCACCAAATACTCCTCATTGGAAGCCAGAAGCTTTAATTTTTTTTATTCTAGGATTTTTTATAAACTCTAAGAACAAATAACCTCTCTTTTCAAAATCTCAAAACTCGTAGATTTTCTTGATCCTATACATTTTTTCCAGTTCAAGTTTTAGTTCAGGACTTGTGTTCACTCCGGAAATCATACGTTGCTTTTCAGAGTGATTGCATGCCTGTGAGTTTTGCTGAACTGATGTGGTGCAGAGTGTGAAAGTAAGTTTACCATCTACGTATTGAAAGAGAACTTGAATATACAGATCATTAGAAGGAAGAACTTCAACTTTCACAATACTGAAATATGCCTCATTCACACCCTGAGTGAATTCTTGAATAGACGGAATTTCTCGCACAGATACTCAACGTCTAGGTGATCCCACGGGATAGGGAGTGTTTTTCATTCAGTACGGATATAAGCAGCAAATATCGACGTAATGGATTTTCACACTTTCAGGAGGTGGGTAGTACACTATAAATGGGTTAGATCTGGCACCAAAAAGTGCACTTCCCACATCCAATACACTACATATTGATTACATCGGCAGATATTTTATTAACCGTCTCACATCGCCTTGGAATTGTTTGCATCATAATTTCAAATTCACACTCACAAAAAATGATAACCTTGTATTTACTACTAACAATTTGATCACTCTCTACTCTCTGATAATACTGGTCTAACGACCCACGTCGACCAATGGGAACATTCTGTTTTCGATCACAGTTTTCTTCCTGGCACCCATGCCAATAACATCCATGAAAGAGAAACACAGTTACTCCCCCTGATGGTTAAACCCGTCAAGGAAAGGAACTCTTCCACCAACAGAAAGGCTTCTCTCACCACTGTTTCTTGCATGAAAAATCGGGATTTCTCTAACATGTTCTTCAAACATAAGCCAACGTATATATAAGAAAAAGCTTTTGATTCCTTTCCGTCGATGACTGGAATAGAATTTTCTGGTAAGAAAGACATCTTTATAAACCCTGTAACACAATGAGGCTATTGTGATGCAAGACTGCATAGGATCAATGTTAAATCTTCTTAAGAAAGAACACCTAAATTTCTCAAAACACAGGAGAAGGATAGAAACATCTTGAATGCAATACTTAATACATTCTCTACGAATATTGTATCCTTGCTTCTGGAAATTCGAATAAAAATTACTGTCAAGGTGTAATTTCCCCTCGCTGTTCATTTTTTTATAGTTAAAAGACCTTTTTTCAGGAACTGGTCCAGTATAATTCCAAGTTTCCTCTGAAAGAAAATCATAAGGTAAAAACCTTTTTCATTTCGGTGATTTTCATTGTTTTGGGCAGTTTTTACAGCAAAAAAGGCATAAATAGGAGTGTGCCCTTAAAAGTCAAATCCTGAACGAGCTCTATTTAAAAATCTTTAGTTTCCGCTTCATTGGATGCGAAGCAAAAAGATTAGTATTAAAATGTTAAAGCAATTCGTCATAGATAAATTGGCAATCGAATTTAGCATTATTATGTGCCATTACATATGTTTTCACATTTTTTATCGATCCTCTTATTCGTATTAGCTCTTCTATAACAGGGTTACAAGGGTAGTTTCCACCATCTTTTTGAAAAATCTTTGTTCGTGGACGACAGTTCTTACATTTTTCATATATTTATTCTCATTATCAAAATAGAGTTTACAGATTATTTGCATAACCAATATATAAAGAAAAAGTTTAAATGATCCCACTTCTTTATAGGTTTCAATATCATAATATACGGCATTCAATTTGTTAACCATCGACTTCTTCGATCTCTTCATCCAGCACATATGCTCTGTTCCATCCGCTTTATAGTTTTTTTAATATTTAGAGCAGAACAACTTCTCACACTTGTGTCGTCTCATGCCGCTTGCACTCTGCATAATTATATGGTTACATATAAGACAGATGATAATTTTCACACAGGTATGAAGCTTTTTATGCGTATCAAAACATGATTGGCTGTAGAATGAGCGATTGCACTCATTACATAAAATCCCTCGAATTCTTTCTCCATCACAATGCCCAAGATACTGACTGCATACCCATTCACTTTTTTTTAGATGGACTGTTAAGTTGTCATGGAACGTATAGCAAGAAAAACCCATCCCGTGATTAAAAGGAAGTTTTTTTGGTTTTAACATATGTATCAAAAATGTGGCGAATTGGATAGTAAGTTTCACCTTCAAGACCAATGAATAGGAGAGGGGCTGTTTTTTAAAGATAAGTTGGTCGATGAAGTTATTTGAATTTACATTCATCGCCTCTAGCCGTAAATATGAGGATCCTGCATATCTGCCCTCGTTCTATTAAGGAAAATTGATCTACAGTGACAGACTCTTTGTACACAAGATTTTATTTTCTTGCCAACTCTTGAGACTCTTTTATTATTGTTGGAACCAAATTTTTTTTTGGCGCGAACATTCTCTTTCATCTTTTTCGTGAGGCCTGAGGAAACAAATGCGCAGCTTGTAGAATATATATGACCTCTATATATATAATGTCTTTGAAATCTGACATTGGTTGGTATTACAGCATGCCCTGCAGGAATCCTGTAAACACCACCTGTGAAATTGAAGGTAATAAACTCGATTGTGTCGGCAGATTGTAATTCTGTCTCGAATCGTTTTCTGATATAACTGAATAGTGTTGACTCACGTAGTTGAACAAATGTAATGTGTAAATGGATTGTATCACCGGATACATCCATAATTTAAAAACTTATATTTACACGATAATCACCATCTCGGAACCATTGGAGATTTAGTATACGTCTTGAAAGCTTATGCACTACTCTACCAATTCCAGCTTCTTTTCATTCTCCAAGATTTCATGATATATAATAATCAGAAGATTTCCATATCTGTTTGCTCTTATTGGCGTAATTGTTGCACAAGAAAGATTTCCTCTGCTGTTCTTTTGATAATCTAAAAAGAGGGAAAAAATGATGTATATATTGATCTGTAAGAAGTTTACGTATTCATTATACAGAAGGAAATCATGAGTGACAAATACGTACTCGGACTCCACACGGACAACACCTTCGCTCGATGAGAGGTTAGATAAAAAGGAGTGGGTTAGATCTTTCTCTTTTTTGCAAAGGAAGTAAACATCGTTTCCGTTTCTGATGATCTTAACAGAAAGTAAACATCTTGTATATGGTTGTAGAGAAATGGCTACCTTAAGCATCCTGGAGGAGTATAGGTACATTAAAGCCCCCCCTTCCTCATGAGGAGAAGCGTAAGAAAGGTAGCCAGCGAAACTGCATACCATGTGTGATCTCCCCGCCGCTGTGGGCAGTTGGAGCTAACATCTGTTTTAAGGCGACCACCTAAGGTCCTTAAACGACGCTCTAACGATTCAATTACCTACGAGACCCAATAAACCCGTGGTTATGGAAAAAAAACTGGGGCGAGTCAGAAGGCACGCCAAGTAGCGGTGCGGTTTGCGAGCTGACTTGGGCACCCCAGTGCCACCTCAGGAATTCTTGCTCTCCCCAGATGCTAACTCACCATTCGCCCCCCTTCCTCCTTTGCCTCTGTGGCCTGGTCACTTTCCCCTTTAGATGGGGCTGCAATCCGCCTATAAATAAGTGCCGCACAGAAAGAGAAAGTGATTATCAAAAGTCGATACCCCAGTGGAGGATTAGTTCGTGAAGATCGATCCATCGGCCAGACAAGAAGATTATTAGTAGTCGATTCGCCAGAAGAAAGATTTGTTCGTGAAGATCGATCTTTCAGCCAGACAAGAAGATTAGAAGTTGATACGCCAGAAGAAGGGTTAGTTCGTGAAGATCGATCCTTTAGCCATACAAGACTATTTCCGTGAGAAACGATAGGATCAGATTGAGAAAATCGATCCCCCCTTTCAGGGCCGTATTAACCTAAATAGTCAAGCTTTATATCGGTGCCATACCGAAGAAGCCTTTTCAGTCTGCAAAGAAGTCCGACTGGAGAAAAGCAAAGCCGCTCACACTCGAGCGACTCTCACATCTCAAGCTCCGTAAGAGTGAGAGGAGAAGAACCCAGCCCCAACGAGCTCCCGTTCTTTAATTACGTTGAAGAATCAGCCCCCGTCACAGGCGACAAGCAATCCCTCCACTAAAATTCAACCAGCGGCCACAACACTGCAAAGCGAGAGATAAGTCCTCCAGCGACATCCGGCAAAACCTAATACCTACCCGTAAGTTAAAAATAACATTTATATCTCTATTGCGATAGTAGAAGTTTAGTACGTCCCAAGTTTTAAAGGAGAGTAGAAACCATTGTTCTTTAACCTAGGTCATATGTGTTTGTAGACGAGAGTACGTTAATTTAATGTTTAACGCTAATCAAATAGAGTCGTGATAAAAATACTAATTGGCAATTGGCATGTTTACGGGAAGCCTATTTGTTTATTTTTGTCAGTTGTTACCGTGCGAAGGGTTTAGATGTCAAAGATAGAAATGTATTAACTGTTGATTTGTTATAGTTAAGTGTTTCATTTAAAATAAATGTTTATTTTGGTAGATATCTGGTGTTTCCTCTTATCCTTATGTGTTCAAAAATAGCTCTTCCTTAAGAATAAAACAACTGAATTAGCACTCGTAGAACAAAGCCTACTTTATCATAGAAGTAACTCACGCCCCTTAAAGCATACCGCTACTATAAGGGTGTCAAAGAGTATAGTGATCAAAACCAAGGGTCATTCTACGACATATTATAAAAGTGGTGTCAGGTCTATAGGTTTTATATTAGAAAGAACCCAGCAGTGTCTATTTAAAGAAAAGCTAACACATAAAAGGAACACCAAGAATAATAGAATATTTGACGAGTGGAAAATTGGTAAAGTTAAGTGAATACAATCTAAAGGTAATTATTAGGCCAAGTGGTAAGTTTCGGTTGTGGAGTAGGTCAGGCTTTATTAAAAACAAGGTAGATGACTGAGATAAGTGCAATGGCATTGTTTGACCTTTATCGGAAGCAAGGTCAAAGCCTCGGACTGGAAGGAACCGATCTGAGCTTGTTTATTCGGGAGAAAGAGAGAAACGAAAGAGAAGAAAGATGAGAAAAGATGAAAATTGAAGCAGAAAAGACGAAAATGGAAGCTGATGAAAGAAGAGAAAAGACAAAAATGGAAGCTGAAGAAAGAGAGAAGATAAGGGCCCACGAAAGAGCTCTTAGTAAAGACCAGTTAGAGGTGCAGTCAGTGTCATCCAGAACAGGAGTGTCACCAGCGGCCAGCATTAAACTCCCGGAGTACAAGGACGAAGAAGATTTATGCTCATATCTCTCTCATTTTGAGAAAATATTTGAAGTCAATAATTGGGACCTAGAAGAAGATGGGGTCGCCAGACTGTTACCGCTACTCAATCGTAGGATGAGAGAGATATTCGTATCTTTACCCTCAGAAGCGACTGTTGACTATTCCACTCTCAAAGCCGAACTTCTCTCAGCAACAAACCTTAACCCGGAAGAATATAGGATGAAGTTCAGGCAGTCTCGTATAAGACCTGGACAAACATACAAACATTTTGGCTTGAGCTTCGTCGAAGCCTACAGTTTTGGATGGACTCAGAAGGGGTAGAGAACGAAGTCGCTGCGGTCGTCGAATTCATGCTTAGAGATCAGTTACTAAGTACACTACTCCAGGAAATCCGTGCATTCGTTAAGGACCAAAAAGCTTCTACCTTCAACGAGTGTCTGGACGAGGCTGACCTCCACGCGGTAAATCATCGGTTATATCCTAAGAAGTAAAAGAAAGAGAAGGCTCCCTCCCCAAAGAAAAATGGGCCGCCACCCAGGCATTTACAGAAGAAGCCCCTTAAGTTCTCAGCAGCAAAAGGAACTTATAAACCAAATTTTGGAGGAGAAAAAAAATAAAAAAGAAGGTAGGATTCCACAAGGATCATACCCTAATACCGGCACGTATCCCAGGAAGCCCGTCACTTGTTATACCTGCGGGATAATAGGTCACCTGAGTTTCCAGTGCCCACAGAACTCCCGACTGAGGGAGACCTCAAAAACAACAGGTGCAAAACCTGACTGCCGCGATCCCAGCAGGACAAGCTGATTCGTTCTACGTCCCCGCGACAACATCCGAACGGCCCCAGCAACAGGTAAACTTTCTATTCAACAAAAGTTCGCCAGGCGGCCTACAATTTGAAAAGGGCACTGTTAATGGGTGCCGAGTATCCACTTTAGTCAGAGACACCGGATGTACGTGCAGAGTGGTATCCGACAAGTTGCTGCCCCCCGTAAACCCTAACCATAAGAAATTCGCAATCGTCCACGACTTTTTAGGACGCGACAATCGATTCCCCGTCGTGAGATGGCATATACAATGCAGATATTTCACCGGTTGGATGGACGTGGTAGTAGCCCTGATTTAGTTCTGCGCAGTACTAATCGGACAAAACCCCCTAATTCCCCAGCAAGAAGTGGCTCAACAAGTAGTCACCCGGGCACAAGAAGCCCAGAGGAAAGAGCAACCTGCTAAGTTGACCCCGAGGATTACCCTCGAAGACAATGGGTTTAAATTGACTTCCTTCGCCCGTGCTCAGAAGGAATGCCCCACTCTTAAACCTCTATGGGAGAAAGCTATTAAAGGTGAAATTCTCCAAGTGAAAGGAAAGAAGCCTATCCAGTATATCGTAGAAGACTCGCTTCTCTACCATACTATCAGCGAGGAAGATAAGGAGAACAAAAAAGCACTGTGTGTACCTCAACAATGCACGCAAAGAATTTTGAATACCGCGCATGATGGAATATTAGCCGGACACTTTAGGCACAACAAAATGGCGGAGCAGATATTCCGACACTTTTATTGGCCCCAGGCCGCCAGGGAAATTGTGGCCTATTGCCGATCATGCGACGTGTATCAGAAGGATCCCTCCAGAGGACAGGTACCTCCCGCTCCCTTACAAAAGGTGCCCGTTATAACCAAACCATTCTTTCGAGTGGCTATTGATTTGGTGGGACCAATTCACCCCCCTTCAAGTGGAGGACACTCCTACATAGTCACCCTAGTGGATTGTGCCACCCGGTTCCCAGATGCCGTGGCCCTACGGAAGATTGACACTATTTCCTGCGCGGAAGCATTAATTTCAATTTTTGCACGAGTAGGCCTGCCTAAAGAAATTCTATCGGATAGAGGGCGCCAATTCACCTCAGAATTGATGGAGTATTTTAATAAACTACTGTTAGTCAAGCCAATTTTTACGAGTCCATTTCATCCATCCGCTAACGGAATCTGTAAAAAATTAAACGGGACTCTCAAAAATATATTGAAGAAGTTGTGTCAAAACAACCCTACACAGTGGCACAGATACCTGCCTGCAGCCCTTTTCGCCTGCCGAGAAATACCTCATCGGACGTTGGGATTCTCGCTCTTTGAGTTATTATACGAAAGAAATGTGCGAGGTCCTATGAGTATTCTTAAGGAATTATTTTCCAACGCGAAGCTCGACCAAGAAATCAAATCGTCTTACGCCTACGTGATGGATATGCGCGAGTGCCTAGAATACTGCTCTGGCTTAGCTCGAGAGAACGCCGAGAAAAATTTAGCCAAATACCGGGACTACTTCGATATGAAAGCAAAGGCTCGAAAACTAAAGGCAGGAGATGAAGTCTTATTATTACTCCCCACCGAAACTAATAAGTTATGGGCCCAGTCGAAGGGACCGTTCGAAGTAATCTAGGCACGGGGTCCAGTCGATTACTTGATAGATACCCCAACAGGGCGAAGAACCTATCACATAAACATGCTAAAAAAATATCACCGCCGCGCGTGCATAAAGAATATTACCCTTCTAGACGAAGAAGAACCGATGGATGCCGTTTACCCGGGTACGCCCCTGCAAGTCATACACACCGTGTGTGTGGAACAAGACGAGGAATACGAACTTCCCTCACTCTCACCTACTCCGGAAGACCCTTGGGTGGATTTAAAGATAAATCCCCACTTAGAGATTCAACAAAAAGTGGAAATTTGAACTTGCTCATGGAATTCCCAGAAGTCATTTCTGAAAACCCCGGATGTGCCAAGGATTTTATCTATGAAATAAAACCAAAAAATAATTTAGTGGTTCGGAGCAAACCATATCCTTTACCGATCCACCTACGAGAAGCCTTCAATAAGGAAGTCCGGAATTTACTAAAATTGGGAATTTTAGAGCCATCGAAGTCCGATTATTGCTCCCCCATAGTAATGGTTAAGAAACCTGATCAATCATTTTGGATGTGCGTGGACTTCCAAAAATTGAATTCAGTGACCGTTTTCGACGCCGAGCCCATCCCACTAATAGATCAAAATCTCCATTGATTTGAAGACGCTAAATTCATCATCGAATTGGATTTGTGTAAAGCGTACTATCAAATACCTCTCGCTAAGGAGTCCAAAAAACTGACGGCTTTTGCGACCAAGAGAGGTCTGTCACAGTTTACCAGGCTACCCTTCGGACTACTTACAGCCGGTAGCAATTATAATAGGATGATGAGGCGAATTATCGCTGGACTAAGTGAAGTGTCGTTTTACTTGGACAACGTGTACGTAGCTACCCGTACATGGGAGTCACACTTACACGCCTTACGCTCATTGCTGGAGAAATTGAAGGAACAAGGTCTAACCGCCAGGCCGACCAAGTGTTATTTTGCCTACGAATCCATTGACTACCTGGGATTCAAAATAGGACAAAAACACTTTACTACCCAGAAAGAAAAAGTGGACGCCATAGTCAAGATGCCCTGGCCGGAAACAAAGAAACATCTCCGATCGTTTATGGGAGCAGCCTCATTCTATAGGCGTTTTGTACCACACTTCGCTTCCATTGCGGCCCCACTGAATGATTTGTTAAAAAAGACAGCGTCAGACCCTGTCATGTGGAACCCCCATGCAATAACTCAGTTGGAGGTTCTAAAAGGAAAACTCGTAACTGTGCCCATTCTTCGCTTACCAAATCCCAACAAGATCTTTGGCCTTCGCACGGACGCTAGTCAGGACGGGTTAGGCGGAGTATTGCTTCAATACGAAGATGACGAAACAGCCTATCCCATAGCTTATGTCAGTAGGAAACTGTTGAGTAGAGAAAAAGCTTACGCTACTATCGAAATCAAAGCTTTGGCCATAATATGGTCCATAGGTAAATTCAAATATTATCTAATAGGGTGCGAGTTTAAGTTGGAATGCGACCATAAACCGTTGTCATACTTAAGTAAAAATAAGAGTGAGAATGGAAGACTCCTGAAATGGAGTTTACTCTTGATGGAGTACCAGTACTCCATTCACTATATAAAAGGGGCCAACAATTGTATGGCCGACTCGTTAAGTCGGAACCCTGTCGACGATTAAGGAGCAGCCCAACTATTTTATTATAGCAAAGTTAAGTGTAAATCAGTAGAATTGTAGGTAAGTAGGGGCGAGTAACCCCCTAGTAGTAGGTAAGAAGATCCTAAGTTGGCACAGTAATATAGGAATTAATGTAAGGTCAGGGGAAATGTTATCGAGGCATTCCCGAGTGAAGTAGAATTTATTTTATAATATAATGTTCCGTAAGTTACCCATGTATATTATTGTAAGCGTCAGATTGGACCCCCCCCCAACCCCCTCCCGTTATTTTCTTAAGGAGGGAGGTAAATGTAGAGAAATAGCTACCTTAAGCATCCTGGAGGAGTATAGGTACATTAAAGCCCCCCCCCCCCTCATGAGGAGAAGCGTGGGAAAGGTAGCCGGCGAAACTGCTTACCATGTGTGATCTCCCCGCCGCTGTGAGCAGTTGGAGCTAACATCTGTTTTAAGGCGACCACCTAAGGTCCTTAAACGACGCTCTAACGATCCAATTACCTACGAGACCCATAAGCCCGTGGTTATGGAAAAAAAGCGGTGCGAGTCAGAAGGCACGCCAAGTAGCGGTGCGGTTTGCTAACTGACTTGGGCACCCCAGTGCCACCTCAGGAATTCTCGCTCTCCCCAAATGCTAACTCACCATTCGCCCACCTTGCTCCTTTGCCTCTGTGGCATAGTCACTTTCCCATTTTGATGGGGCGGCAATCCGCCTATAAATAAGCCCCGCAAAGAAAGAGAAAGTGATTATCAGAAGTCGATACGCCAGAGGAGGATTAGTTCGTGAAAATCGATCCATCGGCCAGACAAGAAGATTATTAGTAGTCGATTCGCCAGAAGAAAGATTAGTTCGTGAAGATCGATCTTTCAGCCAGACAAGAAGATTAGAAGTCGATATGCCAGAAGAAGGGTTAGTTCGTGAAGATCGATCCTTCAGCCATACAAGACTATTTCCGTGAGAAACGAGAGGATCAGATTGCGAAAACCGATCCCCCCTTTCAGGGCCGTATTAACCTAAATAGTCAAGCTTTATATCGGTGCCATACCGAAGAAGCCTTTTCAGTCTGCAAAGAAGTCCGACTGGAGAAAAGCAAAGCCGCTCACACTCGAGCGACTCTCACATCTCAAGCTCCGTAAGAGTGAGAGGAGAAGAACCCAGCCCCAACGAGCTCCCGTTCTTTAATTACGTTGAAGAATCAGCCCCCGTCACAGGCGACAAGCAATCCCTCCACTAAAATTCAACCAGCGGCCACAACACTGCAAAGCGAGAGATAAGTCCTCCAGCGACATCCGGCAAAACCTAATACCTACCCGTAAGTTAAAAATAACATTTATATCTCTATTGCGATAGTAGAAGTTTAGTACGTCCCAAGTTTTAAAGGAGAGTAGAAACCATTGTTCTTTAACCTAGGTCATATGTGTTTGTAGACGAGAGTACGTTAATTTAATGTTTAACGCTAATCAAATAGAGTCGTGATAAAAATACTAATTGGCAATTGGTATGTTTACGGGAAGCCTATTTATTTATTTTTGTCAGTTGTAACCATGCGAAGGGTTTAGATGTCAAAGATAGAAATGTATTAACTGTTGATTTGTTATAGTTAAGTGTTTCATTTAAAATACATGTTTATTTTGGTAGATATCTGGTGTTTCCTCTTATCCTTATGTGTTCAAAAATAGCTCTTCCCCAAGAATAAAACTACTGAATTAGCACTCGTAGAACAAAGCCTACTTCATCATAGAAGTAACTCACGCCCCTTAAAGCATACCGCTACTATAAGGGTGTCAAAGAGTATAGTGATCAAAACCAAGGGTCATTCTACGACAATGTTTATCTGCAAGATGTTGGCTCATTCATTATACAAAAGGAAAGCATAAGTGAAGCAGGTATGAAGTTGTTTTTTAGAGAGAGGTTATAGTTATCCGTAAGAAGCTGTATCATTTATTGTACATAAGAAAAGTATGAGTAAAGGAAGTGTGAAAAAATTTAAATTTATATCCCCATGCACTTCATCAATCATTGGGCCGACGTCTAGCGGAAAAACCCACTTCTTATATCGTATACTCCGGAATATAAATAAAATGTTTACTCAACGTGTTGATAGAATCATCTTATGTTATACTGTCTGGCAGAAAGATTATGAAGAATTTAAAAACGAATTGAGGTTACATGAAGGTATGTACGATGTTTAATCTCTAGATGGAAAAAATCATACACTCCTTATTTTAGATAACTCAATGCATAAGAAAGATGCAAATATATCAGAGATATTTACAGTTACCCCCCACCATAAGAATATCTCCATATTTCTGGTAGCTCAAAATCTATTGTATAAAAATTCTTATATGCACGATATAACCTTAAATTGTCACAATGTAGTTTTATTTAACCAGAGGAGAGAGATCTCCCAGATAAATATATTTGCTGGACAAATAATGCCTCGTGAACAAAGGAGATTCATGAAGTTATATAAAGAAGCAGTCTAAAACCTTATGGCTACTTGCTCTGCGACTTCAGTCCGAGAAACACTGTACGATTTACCTTACAGACGGATATATTTCCAAACGAAATCGAAAACGGATATCTTTTAGAATGAACCATAAAATGAAAAGATACGCGTATCTCTTCCATGTATTCCCTACACGTTCTAAAAAGATGAAAAAATCAATCATAGGAAGTATGGATAGTGATTTTGTCAAATGTGTATGTGAAATGTGTCTTAATCTAATAAAAGATAATGTTCCAATGAGAGCATCACCGAAACAAAAGATATCACCATTCAAACGGTTAATACGTATGTTAGCTCGGAAGCCAGGTCATATACAACTAAAGAAAAAATAATAAATCAACGTGAAGGATCGTTTCTACCAATCTTATTCTCTGTTCTAACACCTCTTCTCTTCAAACTTTTAAGATGAAAAAAAAATTGTTCATCCCGTAAAAGAGAGAGAGATACCTTCAAACTTTATACCATCTTAAGAAAGACCTTTATTTTTGGAGAGAGAATTGGCTACTATACTCAATAATTCAAATATACCACCAGTTTTAGGTATTATACTTTATCAGAACACGTTGGAACATTATTTAAAACAGTATGATAGGGTTGTAAACTCACCTCCCGCTAATGTCAACCAGAATGATAGGGACCAAATAAACGAATATACAGATGAAGTACTAGGAACACGAGAGCCTAATGTTTGTGAAAGGATTAGATTAATTTATCAGACATTAAAAAATACAGAAGAATTCAATTTGGATGATAATGGGGTGATTACAATCGACGGTAAAAGGCTCCCACAATCTAACATTATTGGCCTCCTTAATGATTTAAGTAGAACGTGTAAAAGACCACCACCACGCTTCTGTCAAGAACTAAGATCAAATTTAATATCTTCCAATTTCCCGAAATCTATTACAAAAAAATCGCAACGCTCATGCATTAACTTCTTTCACTTCAACCTCAAGGGTTTGTGCAAACACACGTTGCATTTCTTATTATCGCAAACAACCTAAAATTATTAATCAATTTCACTGATGGAAATGGCAACTGGACGGTCCAATCAAATAATTGGAAAAGGCTAAGTGGCAACTCCACTGTTATGTTAATACAAGAAAAAACTTGAACATTCAAACCGCGTCAGAGAAATCCTATCCTATGGCTTTTGTCTCACTGTCTGTCCAAATTCATACGAATACTCACGCGTAAGAAGCTATGTCTCGATTCCAGGTGAAGCAAATTATACAACAAGAATATAAATTTAATATATTTAGCCTTTTGAAGATTACTAGAACAAAATTCGGTTATGTTAGAGTGATCTTTGAAAATACCTATGGAAGAATCTGCTATAACAATAAACTATTCCTTAGTGAAGATGAGTTTTGGCTTGTGTTTGCTGCAATACACAGGTTAAAACAGGAAAATTTGCCCTATGTTGATCGTTTGGTGAAGGACTACGGTGTAAAGCACTTAGTGTGTGTAGCGGAAGCCAACCCCAGCAGTCTATTTTCAAGTATCCATTTCGGTATTTACTGGAAAAGAGATGAAGAGTTCATTCTTACACGATATAAAAATGTGCTGTACAATGAGTATGAAGTCCATACTTTTCTAAAACTCGAAGACGAGTTTTATCAAAGACTTCGTCAACTGAAATGATGACAGAATGCGGTTAATGTCTGTTATTTTACATTCAACGATTGACTTGATGGATGGCGAAAACATAAACCCACCATCACAGAAGTTGAGTATATAAAAAATATCTCGTTTGATGATTTCTACTGTTTTCTCAACAAGAGAGGGAACAGTATCAAACTTGTGAAAGTATTTGTCTTGAGGGATCTTTGCAAATGCATCACCATTACGTGTAAAGAAAATTTAATAGAATATCTATTTATCAACCAGTCTCACCGTGAAAGTCCAGAGGGTGGAGTGTCACCAGCCCGCGTCATCAAGACTTGCAAGAAGAAAGTTTAAGTTTACCCAAGATGGAAATAATATTTTATCAGAGCACATTTCTTTAAAAAATATGATTATTCAAATACTAGATCATATAAAAAACCTTATGATATTAATTTAAAAAAATATAAGGTTGGATTAAAAATAAACATTGAACAACTTTACCCGTTATATATCTAATACCGATTTCCCCGATTCGATTAATCCAGCTCTTTTGATTCAGAAATCAGTAAATTTGTACAAAGTAATAAGGTTGCGAACATCCATAATATTCTAATCGAAATTATGTACTTTAATTTAGATGTAAATTAAAATTGGATATTAAGATAAGATGTCTTTTCATTGAATAGTTATATAAGAGTGTAAGCTAGTCAGATATTCAGTTAGAAATGAACCGTGGATGGTTACGCTCATATACATCCCCGAGTCTCTAACATTTTTTGGTAGGGTAAATCGATTACACCAATCTGTAAAAAAGATCGACGAAAGATTTGATGTGGAAAGCTTTCTCTTGGGTTTGGATAGCTATACATTACATAAACCCGTTCGAAAAAGATTCAAGACCAAACACTTAAAAGCGCAAGGCTGTAACCAGAGATATTCTAGATACCTCTGGTTAATTCCTTTAAAGCAGAAGACGGACCAGGTAGTGTTGAATGCTGTAAGAAATCTCATGGAAGAATACTGATGGATTCGAGGTTATATATGTTCTGATGATAGAGGAGAGTTTGAAGGAAATAAGATGAAACATTTATTAAGTGAATTTAATATCGGCATTTATCATATTCACTCTCTAAACAAAGCTAGTCTTGTAGAGCGTGTACAAAGAACAATAAAAGAAAGACTTTCCAGATAATTTACTTCTAATAATACCTGGAAATACATCGGCGTACTTGAGGATTTTGCAAAGGCTTATAATAATTCTAGACATAGAATGATTGGAAACACACCGTTCAAAGTTAGGCAAGATGTGCTATACCGAAGCAGAGAGCTGTAGGTAAAAAAAAAGAGGTTTCTATATAAGATCGGTGATTATGTCCGAATCTCATGCATTTCCAGTAAATTTAAAAAAGGGTAAAAAATAGAGTGGAGTGAGGAAATCTACAAGATATATAAAAGTTCAAATGTATTAGCCCTGTATTTTATTGAAGATTTAAATGAAGTTCAAATTGAAGGTAGGGTTTATGAAGAAGAACTAAAGAAATTAAAATTTGACTCCGGGAAAAAATATGTAGTAGAGAGGATAGTTAAAGCGAAAGGCATGGAAAAACAAGCTATATTTAGTAAAATGGCGAGGGTACCCATAATCGTTTAAGTCATATGTCAAGGCATGTGATATCACCCTAAAATGTTGAGCAAATACATTCATAAAATTATATAAAGGTGGGAGATGTGAAAGGTTTTATATCAGTTATGAAGATGGAGCCAAGGAGCTTTTATGTCACCCTTCCTTCCTCGTCCTCCCTGGATTTTCACTCTCAAAATAGCATGTCTGACTATAGAATCAAGGTGCACAAATCCATAACAAACCACAGGCAGTATGAAGTAGGTCTTTGTGAGTTTCAATTTACAGGAAATATCTCTAATGTTATTAAGACTACAGACGCATTCACAGTCTATCGGAAGATCGAGGAAGTAAACAACTATGTATCAAATACTATATTAGCAAGAGGAAAGGTAACAAAAATAAAAGAAATTGACTATGCTTGTAAAAAGATATGGATAGACGCCTGATATTACAGAAATGAAAATAACACTCATAGAGAAAATGAATCTGAAAATGAAACAGAAATTATAATCTCAAAGTTTAATGTTTCAATCTGACCGAAAGCAACAGAAAATGCCTACTGATTATATATTAATGCTCACTTCAGGTTCATTGCTCAATGTGAAAAGGAAAGAAAATCTATTAACTCATCTGTGAAATTTCCACTATAATGAAAAGATCTATCGGAGATGATATTCCTAAATTACATCATTGTATAGCGTTCAATATAGATTTTACTGCTCTTATATCTCATCCGAGATCATGTTACATTTACTCTAACCTTGTAGACTATCAGTTTGTGGGCGGGACACAGTCGAGCCTAAGGAGAATTATTCATCTTCCTTTCAATGATAGTTCATTCAGTATAACTTTTGGTAATCCACACTATCTGAATCTAAGCTCTGTGGACTTGAGATCAATTTATATTTATATAAGAACGGTTAAAGGGGAAAAATTTCCATTCTTTGTTCGTCATTTGATGAGAATACTACACATTAGGAGTAAACATTAAACAATAATTAAAAAATGTTGAATAGACTACGCGTGTTTAAAGGGTTAAAAGCAAGGAGGAGAAATGGTCTTGGATCCCTCTTCTCTTCCCTATTCGGAAATGCAGCACTATATCTGAAGGGGAGTGCTCGTTATCTAGGAAAGAAGGCTATTTCACATGGTTTCGATACTGTTCAGGATATTGTGCTTGGAAAGAGAGCGAAACTCTGAGAGACCAGCTGGGAAGGGTAAAAAATAATATCCCTAAAGATACTAGACAGTATATTATAAGAAAGCTAAAATCTGAGAGGGATAATGAGAGGAAATCAGAAAAAGGAGGTGTAATAAATAAGCGAAAATGGATGAATAAGAAGGTGATGAATAGAAGAAAGTTGAATATAGATGATGATGAGGCTAGGGGTGTTTTTTCTCATAATATATACCATCAGACATTTTATAGATGTTCTTATAATGATATCAACGGCTGTAAATCTTACACGTGTTAAAAGAATGCTCTTCACCCAACAAGTCATATCTGTTCTAAGACAGAACTCGATTTGTTTACTATTCCACCAACCCAAACTTTCATCGTTGAAAGCAATTATCAATCTTACTCTCCCCTCAGCAATATTTTTTTCGACCTCACACCGGTTGAATATTATGTATCTGGTAACGGATAGTATTATGTAGACACTAGTGAGGTTTATCTTTATATTAAAGCAAAAATTGTGAAGTCAAACGGAAGCCAACTTCTAGATGGAAAGAATGTTTTTCCTGAAAATAATATTCCTTACACTTTGTTCAGCAATGTTATTTATTTAAATGAAACATCTGTAAATTCAACTGGATATAATTACCCCTATTGTGCATATTTAGAGAGCCTGTTGAACTATACTGAAGAAGAAAAATCTACTTTTCTTTCCACTGCAGGATATTACTCTAGTAAAGAAAGTATAGAAAAGAAATATAGCAGACCTCAGAAAAAAAATAATTGATGTATATGGAAAACTACACGCTGATTTCTTCTCACAAGATAAGCTGTTAATTAATGGAATCTCAATAAAGATAAAGTTATTCAGAGCAACACATTAATTTACACTATTTAGGAGCCATGCCGGTTAAGAAGCTAAAATAGAATTATTAGAGAGTTTTCACTACATTAGAAAAGTCCATCTTTTAGTATCAGCTTATCTAGAGATTGAAAATAGTTTGTTTAAATCCAACGCTAAGTACCCTATCACACAAGTTTGCCTGCGAAATTTTACAATTGTAAGTCGAATATCAATGATGAGTGTGGATAATATCTTTAATCGGCGAATACCTACACACATGCTTATAGGAATGATTGATCATTCTGCATTTTCTGATAGTTTTGATGCATCACCGTTTGAATTTAAACCTTATAATGTGAATCGCATCACTATTTATATAAACGGTAATGAAGTTGTAAAACTATTTGAATTAGATTATTCTAACGATACAGATTCAGTTGCGTAGAGACCTTTTTACTTGTTATATAACGATATAGGGTGTATTGGAGGTCGGCAGAGTATTGGACTTACGTATGAGCAATTTATAAAAAGTAAATATATTTATTGTTTTAACCTAAATCAGGAAAAGAGTACTACTTGTCTTGGACAATTCTCCAATCCTATACAACAGGGAACATTATCAGTACAGTTACAATTTAAATCTTCATTAATAGAACCGGTCTAACTTGTTATATATGCAGAGTTTCAGTCTGTTATTGAGATAGATAAGTCTAGGAACGTATTAGTTTATTCTTAATAAAATGAATGCATTAGAAATAGAAGAACTATTGTATCGAGATGAAACTACAAAACGAGTTTTTCATGGATGTTTTGCGAGAGACACTGATCTATGTTTACCTTTAAAACTGCTAGCAGTTTATATAATAAATCTAGACAGTAGCCAGAGACCTGGTTCGCATTGGATCACTTTGTTTGTTAACAAAAATTTTTTTCATTATTTCGGCAGCCTAAGTCTAAGGTTCCAAAATGATGTTTATATTCGTAAAACTTAGTAAAAATGAATAAAATTATTATCGCCAATCCATTCAGAGTTCAAAATTATTTTTCGAACTCATGTGGCTTGTTTTTTGTCTATTTCATTCAGCAGAAGACAAACAGTAAATCATATCTATTTTTTATTGAGCAATTTGCATTAATATAATGATCAAAGAAACGAAGAAATCGTTGTAAAGATGATTTTTAATAGAATGTAAAGAAAAAAAATTGATCCTGTATACTCAATAAAATTAATTGTGAATCGTATTGACTAATTGTATATATATATATATATATATATATATATATATATATATATATATATATATATATATATATATATTATGTCAGCTGGATAGTATAATTAAATATTTATTTTCCATTTATTAATCTGGCGAAAATATACGCCTATTTATGTTTAAAAGTAAAATAAATCTGTATTTTTGAGTTTAAGGATAATTGAGTGCGAGTCCATGTGCGTTTGTACGTATCTGGATACACTCATAGAAGGCCAAGTTTATGTGCACTCGACCCTTCACCTACAATACTACTACTAACTGAAACCATATCTGCCGACTGGTATGCCTGAAAAGACCAGATGTACTTGAAGTTTTTATTTACCGTAGGGGAAAGAGACCATTTCTGTTGAAACCCCACAAATAAATTTGCATAAAAATTCGATTTATCTCAGAGAAAGTGTCCAGAAAATAACTTTATCTAAGCTTTTAAACTTCCATCGAAAGGATTTTTTACTTTCTTTTACTTGTTTTATTGATTCAAACTTCCTAATAAATCTGCTCTCTTTGGCATAGGTTTTGAAACCATTAATGCTGAATCGACCTTAATATTTTCGATTATTTTGGTGGTCATGATGTTTGGAGCTAACAAATGATACAAAACAGGTTTTCTAATTCCACGGATTCTCACTACTAACAATTAAATGTTCGTCGATTATTATTGATGAACAAAGTGTGCAAAATCTCTTTAAGAATTTTGTTGATGTAAAAGTTGTTTCTGCTCTTTTGTGCTATATTACATGTTTATTCCTCTATTTCTGTATAAATAAACGAGAGAGTATTAATTTATCTTTCCATTTCTAACAAAAATATGACATAAACGTATCTTCTTCTCTTTGTTGTATTTCTTGCATGAGTCCCTTTTGAAAGGTTTCTAATAAAACGCTTTGACAAAAGGCATCTAACCTTCGATAAAAGGCATCTAACGTGAACATCTGCAAAGATTTCTGGAAACTCAAGATTATGTTTAAGGTATTATTGGTCTATCTATAAACTTGTAGATCGTTTATTACGTAATTACATTGTAGTAAACTAAACATGGTATATAATAGTTGCTATAGCACCATTCAGTAACGAACATAAATCTATTTCATTGCATGTTACGCATCAATCGTTTTCTCTGCTTTGGAAACATCCCTCATTAGGGTTTTGTAAACCTTCTAATCAATTTTGGGAGTTATATCAAATGATGTGGATAAACTTATATGGATCCTAAATCTGTTTTTATATATGAAGAAATTTCTCTAACAAACCCTAAATCAACAATTGTCAACACTGTTCTACAACTTTTAATTTAAAATAATTTATAAAAATGATAACGGAAAAAGTCTTAACTCTACCAGTTTTGAGATATCTGAGTTATTTTCTTTTAGTTGAATGATTAAAAGAGGCATTCTTTGGTTGAACGACAGATGATCATTCAGAGCAGTTGCATAAAATTTATATCTTTATTGCAGCAAGAATTATTTGTCAAGTTTTAATATTGTTTTTAGAAGTCTTGTTAAAATGCTTTTTAGAGTTATTTTTAAATATATGAAAAGCCGTGAGTTATTTCGGGTTGAAATTGTTACGGGAGATTAAAGGTGGGTTTATCTTGGTTTGCCTGATAGCAAACCAAACCGCATTCCTACTCTTAGAACTTGATTATTAGAAGAAATTTAGCTCTGCAGTTTGGTTGGATGTGGGATAAATTATTCATTAGAAACGCCTCAATAATGAAAAAGGAGTTAAAAATGGAAGAGATGATAAAGGGAAGAGATGATATGTAAACGGAATTAGATTGACATCATTTTTAAATTATATTTTAAGGTAATATTTGTTTATGCTATTCTTGAACATATTTAATTAAGTGTTTGCACCCTTATTGCTTGGGAAACTGTCCCATGATTATGTTATTTTATGGAAAGTTATTTTTGTGCTACCACAGGGTTAAATATTTTATTCACTAACATTATACTAGTAATTCTAGTTGCTGCTAGTTTACAATAACGATTTGCGACTAAGCAAATCGATGAGTGAACAAGGTGGTAGTGGAAGGAAAATAGGAGAAGATAGTGAAAACAAGTCTTTAGGGGTTAAGGTCACCGCTTATAAGTAAGAGTAGCGTTGGATTTATGGAGATATAAAATAATTTACCCTGACAATTTTTCTCAAGCATTTCTGTCAACATACTTCAGAATAAGAGTTATAAACATTAATTTAAAATTTAAAATTTCTATAATCTGTAAAATTGCAGATAACTCTTCCTTTTTGCAGCGACCTCCAGGATTAAGAGGAATGGCATTTAACAGATTTGTATGGCGAGAATATTAAGACGAATGTTTTCTTCAATGTTTCTACAAGATAACAATACAATTCCTTCCATTTACTCTTGTTAAAAATAAGGTAGTCCCGTGTTCTTCGTTTCATTTTGTCATTATCAGAAATATTTCATAATGCTTCGTAAGTTTCACGTCATCTTTATTGTTTAAAGTTTATTTAGATGTTGACGATAAAATGAGAATCACCATTGACTTTCTTTACTGCTGGTCGCATGCCTCCAAATGAGGAGGTTTCGGGCCTCCCCCTAGATTTCAGAGCATTCTTCCTCCTTCGTATTGATTTTTGCTTCTTGTTTTACTTTTGCTTTTGGTTTATTTGTTTTTCGCTTTGATTTTGTGTCTTTTTATTGTTTTTGTTCCATTTTTCTTTGTTTTTTAATATAGTTTAGCATTAGGCCATAAGATAAATAGGGCAACTTATGCCCTTTTATTAGTCGCCAGATGGGCGCTAAAAAATTGTTTCCTTTATCTTGTGATACTTGGCTTAGTATCTTAAATCAAACTTATTAATCACACTTCTTTCTGAGTAATTCTCATCGTCCAGAAATTACACTTCTTCTTCAAAAATTTGTCGCTCCACTAATTGTGCTTCAAAATCGAAGAGAGTATTTGAGGATTCTCTGAATGATTCTTGTTTTCCTATCTTTTCACGGACATTTGATTTTATTTTTATTCTCTATAAAGGTTTCATATGTTTAATTTAAATATAGAAATTTTCAACACTCTATCTGTTCTTTTAGTTTTAATTCTTGCTTTATTATGATCAAAAGGTAGTCTTTCTCCAAATCGTTGCTGATTCCTTTCTTCTAGGATTGTGGAAACTCCTTTTTTCTCTTCACAAGATATATTACAATGTATCCTCGTAGAGCATTAGCCAATCTGATAGGCTAGAAAGCGGTCCTCATAACAAACATATTGAGGTATCCTTGTCGTTGTTATTTCAGTTATAAAAAATCTCTTAAAATATTATTATTATTATTTTATTATTATTATTATTATTATTATTATTATAAAGCTTAATATTTTAACATTAACGAATTCAAAAGTGCGAGAATTGCACTTGAAGATGAGCGAAGTTAAACTTCAGGTATAGTTATCAATATCTGTTTGCAAATTTAAACCAAGATGAAACATTAGATAAGTAAATTTGCGAATCTCAATTATTAAGTTAACCTCGGTTGTGGTGCAAAAAAAGGCAAAGAAGATAAAAAATGTGTATAATGGTGTGATAACTTTGTTACAACCTCATATCCCTGTGTCATAATTTGATGAGCTTTAATCAAAGAAAATAAAATCCTACTTTCAAGGTGATTTGCTGAAAAACCCTCACGCACAAAATGAATTTAAAAATTTTATTTGTCAGCTTTTAGGTCCAATTTTTGAAGTCACTGACATCATATACAAGATTGAACTCAAGCTTATGAGTCACATATAAATAACATTATATAGGGTTATCAAACACACAAGGAAGTAAATTAGTTACAATAATGTCATTTCACAGGATGAATCTCAGTGATAGGTTGTCCTTGTTTGCGGCAGAACCCGTGCAAGTCTTGCATAACTTTGACCGCACGCTCACAGCACTACTTGCTTCGGGCAATAATGATTGAGATTCATATGATTTCCAGTGGGTTTCCAAACATTTGAGACCTGTTGGGTATTTATTCAGAGCTGCAGATAGTTCCTAAAAATCTTTAGCGCGGAACAAGTGGGTGCTGAACCAATGGTCAGCCCATGAGTAAGAAATGAATGAACAGATTTTACGCAGCCTGCTCCGGGTGTCAGGCATCAGAATGAACGCAAGAAGGGCTAGAATGGCACGAGAGTGCATTGCTTATGTTTTGGATCTTTTGAAACTTTACAAAGAGGACCTCATTTATCTCAGTAAAGTGACGGGAGACACGCATGAGGGGATAGAGAAACTTCATGTCGTCTCTCCAGCCGCCTGTTTCCTTAATCTCAGTTTTACCGTTGCTGAAGGCTGCTCTTAATTTATCATAATTGCTCATCAAATCCTGCACAAAAAAGTACTCTATGTTTGATGATTTAGTCGACCCATGGAGCTCATCGTCCATGACAACGCGAAAAATCCAATCCCTCTTCCGGGACTTGCTGTCCCTACCGTCGTCAATTTCCCCCCTCCCTCGCCTTCCGTTTGTTCCGCAGCCGCTTCCGAGGACGTGAGACCCCCTCCTAGCCCTGAATTCCTTCTAGACCCTGCGAGCGGCCCCCCTGATATCTTGAGGGGCAACGACAACAACAGTAATGACGACGACCGCGAAGAGGTGAATAACAACAACAACAACAACAACAACCCTCAGGAGGGCAATGCTGATCAGGAATGGGTCAGCCCCTGCAATGACCCCCTTTGGCAGGATACCCCCAGAGTGGACGGGGATGTCCCCCTCGACGTTGAGCCACCAGGCTCTTTTGACTCTTAAACAAAGGCTACAAATGCTGGAAGACTTCGTCATCATCGTACATGCCATGGGTTAGCCATCTCCTCGACACGGGCATTCTGGAGCGCAGACATATTAGGTGCGCGCACAGAATTTTTGGAGTTGCCAAACCCAACGGATGTGCGAGACTAATTTATGACATGTCTCCTGCTTCATGGGCTTATGAGCCCCCCTCCTTCTCCCTTCCATCCATCAGGAACATTTTCGACAACGCTGAGGGAATTTGGGCTGTCAAGATCGACCTAAAGGACGGTTTCTATCATCTGCGTCTCCATCCCGCAGCCAGGCCTTGGTTTGGCCTCCGCGTTGGCCGGGAATCCTTCAGATTCACGCGCCTGCCCATGGGCTTCAGTGGGTCGCCATTTCTTATGCAAATGGTCACCTCCACGGTTGTTAACCAGTGGGCCCATACTGCTGGTGTCAGAGCCTTCACGTACATGGATGATGTCCTGGCTGTGGGCACCAGGAAGGCCCTTAGAAGATTCCTCAAACTTGCCGAGACCAGTTCGGCTAATGTGAATTGGCGTAAGTCGGTGTCAGTTCCAAGTAAGCGACTCAGCTACTTGGGATGGAACATCGATTTAAAATCAAGAAAGGTTCAACTCACCACCACCCTTAAGGACAAGACCCAACGCGCCCTCCGTACTCTGGCCACTACCCCGGTCAGCGACAAGTGCTGGCAACGACTAACCGGCCTTCTTAATTTCGTGTTACCCCCCCTTCGCCTTCCCCATTGTTGGGTGCAGTTGTGCCACTTCCCACCCTTCCGCGAAAACCCCATCAGCCTGGCCTCTCTGGCCCCCTTTATCCACCAGAAGTGGACATCCCTCTCTTGCCCCAAGGCTAGAGGCCCGGGCATCTTCGTTGACGCCTCTACCACCGGCTTTGCCTGGTGGTGCCTGGGTGAGTCGATCGCTTGGGACGTCCGGTCCTGGGACGCTTCTATTTTTGAACTAGAATCGCTTGCCCTCACCTTGGCCCTCATCGCCGCCCCCCGTGCTTTACTCTACGGTGACAACCAGGGCGCGCTCTGGAACTTGAAGAAGGGAAAGCTCCCTACGCGCTTCCTCACTGCCTTCTCAACCAAAGCTCTTGTGGCTTTCACGGCCTCCTTCAGACGGGCCTCCAGAAACCTGGCTTATGTCAGGTCTGCTCACAATCCTGCTGATCGACCGTCCAGGAGCTTCGCAACATCCTAGGCACGCTGTGGGCGCCTCAGCCTGCGACTATATAAGCAGACGCGCTAAGCATCTGGACGGTCGTTTTTTGGATCCTGAAGAGTCAAGACGTTCTCCCGCCCTCCCTTTCCCCTTGTTTTATTTTAATTTTATATAGCTTTTCCGTTTTTTCTCTCCCCTTCCGGCCCTTTGTTTTGGCCCCCCTTTTGTATTTCATCTGATTATTAAGACCCTGTTTTTCTCGGTCACCCCCCTTGTTATTCAGTTTCCTTTGTTAGGATCATCAGAAAAATGATCAACATCCTTATAATTTAAAATAAAAGAGAGGTCCTCTGACCTTTAGTCAGTGGGGTAACCTTTATCTTCGAACATTTGCTGCAGTGAAACAACAACAGCTGTCTTTTTGCCGGTATTCACGCTTGTTGTGTCGGCAAAAAGCACAACAATTGATCTCCACAGGTTGAACCCCTCTAACACACCCTGGAGCCCTTTTGCAATTGTTACAGCCTTCCCATCCTTCAATTTGAACGCAGCCAACTTTATTTCTTTCGCTTCATTCTTGAGGAACACGGCCTGATATTCAAAGTCCTCAATGCGTTTGCCGTCAAAGTGTAAGCTCCACTTTTCCAGATGAAGCGTGCTCACCAAGAGCTTCTTCACCTGAGCATCTATCGTGTAGATAGCCTAGTGGATTGCTGACTGGCATAGGGTTAGGATTTCAATGCCCTCACCAGAAATCAGGCAACATACCTTTGCTGCTCTGTCAGACGACAGCTTTGAGCTTGTAGCAAGGAATCTTGCTAAGCCTGTTGGGTTATGCTTCCTTTTTCTCGTTTATGCCGCATTCTCATCCTCCCAAGAACTGTCTTCGCCCTTATTGGATGAGTCCGTGCTAGTTTCGGAACGATGAAATAGTGCTGAGCTGAAAAGTGGGGAAACAGTCGCTTCAATTGCCTTCTTTCGCTTGAATGGGTAGATGGTATTGGCACTAGCAGATTTACTAGTAAAATAACCAACCTGGCCTTTGGTCCAAATTGGCTGTTTATAGAGGTTCTCATCTTCTTTGCACAACCAGTTGCCTTTCACCTTGGTCACGTCAAACAATTCACTCAAAGAATTAACGTTTTGTTTCTTCCTGCAGTACTCATAGTCTTTCTGAAGGTTTTCTAGTTTTGCACAAATGGCTTGATTAGATACATGCGGGAAGTTCAATGTTTTGCTCCATAGGGCTTTTAGCTCCACAACAATTAGGCCGATCCTCTCCCTCCGTTCTTTGGCGGTGGATTCAAGAAATTTGAAGCGTCCAATGACGTTGATTTTCAGGAGCATGCGACTCCGTTCACGTAAGGGTGCTTCATAAACTGCCACGTTGCCTTTTCTTGATGGTACTTGAAACTGAACTAAGTTATTTGTCTAGGTTTTCTTGTTCTACTCCGTGTTAAAAAAGCTCTTCTTGAACGACATGTTTTGTACTCAGTAACTGAAATACAAAATAAACCTAAATATTAAATAGGTAACAAATTAAAGAAACTGTTATTGAGCTTTTATATATTTTATTAAAAAACAAGCAAATTAAAATTATAAAAAATAAGAGAGAAGGCAGACACTAATAAAATATTATATGCTATTATATTATATAATTAGTGAGAGAGCTAAATGTAGCTTACCAAATAATACCGAGATCTCTTTACAATAACGCTGGAGAATACACAACAATTATAATAAGGCAATAATAATATCAACGCCGTTAAAACTGAACTAGTAACTACCCGCTTTAAACATCTCGCTTATATAACGCACGCGAAATGGCTGAAGAAAATTCTGGAACTCTACAGAAATCGCCCAAGCGATGGCGTGAGGATTTTCTGGCAAATTCTATACCATTCTGTGGTACATAAATTATTGCCCAAGTCTGTCTAATGATTTATATATTTAATATAAATATTTTTAAGACATATAAAATGCTTAAATGGCCTATATTACATTTCAAAGTGGTTTGTGCGTGACCTTTTTCAATATTTCAATGGAATAAAAGTATTTTTTGTCATTAATAGGCAAAAGTTCATTCTTTCGTGCTACAGGAAATGATTTCTGATAAAAAAGTCCACAAGTCATCACCTTAGTGTATAAGGAAGAAACCTCAAAGGGCAAGATATTTTAAAAATATGCCGAAAAAAAGATTTAAAGATATTGACATGTCATGAAGTGAGATGTGCTGCTCATATATAAAAGGGAAAATAGTGATAACTTTAGAAATCCAGGGTGGCAAAAGCATGAGGAGCCCGAAAAGAATACGAAGGAAGAGTCTGATGCCAGATCTGAAAAAAGAACACTGATCGTTAAAGAATATGCAGATAATGTAGCTTAAATGATACCTATAAAATTGAGTTCAAGCTATTAGGAAATGAAAAATACAGATATAATAGGAAGGAAATAAGATAAATAAAATAACCCGAGAAAATAAGGTTCAGTACTTGTAAAAGAACAACCTCTGACCCTCCCCTCCTCACGACAATTTATCTGAAACCACGTACTATTGTATCGGGCCATGAACAACCTCACTTCCTGTTCGAATATTCTCGAATTTTCGACTCTCAAGCACGTTCAAAAAATATTTCCCAATCTTGTGAATCGTCCCAAGCCTCCTCCCCCCTCCCTCCACGGTAACAAGGTGTGAAAGAGCCGCTCTGTCTCGCCCTTGCTACTAAATGATGAATCGACTCCGCCTTCGGATTACAATGTCTGAAGCTTTAAACAAATACTCAGGTATACAAATACTCGGGTTATTCTGTAGTTCGAAGAGTCCAGCCCTTATCTCAAGGCCGTCCTTAACGTCTCGTCCCGTGAGCGTTCGTCAGACAGCAAGAATTCTTCATCCGTGATTCAACCCAAGTCAATTAGTAGCTTCAATGAACGGCAGGCCTTTGAATTTGCGCACCAGTCTCCCTTCCTTTAATTGAACCGAAGAAAATCTCGATCAATTACTTTTGAAGAAGAGAAGATTCCATCTTTCAGCAGAATTACGAGAATTCCCACATTTCCCGTCGGACGTCATCTTTGAAGATTTGCTATCTTCATCAGAAGGTTGGTTCGGATCGTGCCACACTTGCCTCATTGGATTGTTCCCCACTCGCCTTATCACAAGAAGGACCTTCCTCGAAGTCATTGACCCGTAAGACTGAAACCCCCCTCCATTTATAGTATTGTCAAGTTCCCCTTTTGATTTGAGCCTAGTAACATTAATCAATCAATTTCATTTGAGAGTCTATCCTCACTATAATTATCAAGAGACTCCTTCATTTTGTAAATAAAATTATATTTTATTTATTGAACCAAACTCTCGTCCTATTTAAGTAAATCATGCAAACTATTTATGCACTCTGTTTCATTATTAAGGATTTGAAACCCAACGCCTCAAGTGTAACCTCCTAGTCGGTCGTTAATTCCTGCGAACAGTCCTTCAAAGGTTCGCGTTGTAGTAGGTTATTACTTCGCCCCCCACAAAATATAGGAGTAGTGTATAGAGTGGTTGTACTAAAACATATACTTATATATATTAGTTCTATATTATATAATATTGGTGTCAGGTGTGGGGTCTATTACCTAGTAAATCAATTTCAGTTGATTTACATCTTGTTTAAGTTTTAGTAGTTTCCTTTGTTTATTGAAGTTTCTTTACCCTTTATATTTTGGCCGAAGTGCGTTCAAGTTAGTTCTAAAACAGTGAAAATTTAGTCTATTAACTATTTAATATTTAGATTATTAGTTCGGACCCGATCTGTGTGTTTTTGTATTCCATTTACCGTAATATTTGAGTTAATCTTCAGCCGGATTAGAAAGATTAACCGTCTTAACCATGTATGAAGAGTTTTAGTGTTACTTTAGTGGAATAGTTTTTAAATATTTATTTTTGGAAAAGTTAGACTTCACGGAAGTTGGTTACGTCAATGGACCCGTTCAAGTGTTACGTTCTCCCTAGCAAACCAACAAGATGTTTTCTTCCTTTGACCGTTTCAAGAGTCAAAGAGAGTTGTTAGGCCTGTCAGGCCGAGAATTATGTAATTATATTCAGGCAAAAGAGAGAAATGAAAGAGAAAAGAGAATAGCGAAGGAACAAGAACTAAGAGCGCAGGAAATAGAAATCAGAGAAGCTGAAGTGAGAAGAGCAAATGAACTAAGAGATGCAGAAATGGCAGAACCTGAGAGAATAAGGCAGCATGAACTGGAATTAAGCCGTAATCAAATGGAGTCAATGTTAATTAACTCCAGGACAGAAACTTCACAGTACCCATCAGTAAGATTACCCGTCTTTAAAGAAAGAGAAGATTTTGGATCATATTTTACGCATTTCGAGAAGATTTTTAAAATCAACAATTTGGAAATGGAGATAGATGATGTCGCTAAATTGTTTTCCCTTCTAAACTCAGAGTTGAGAGACATATTCATTTCCCTTCCATCAAAGTCCAATGATGACTATTCTACCCTCAAGTCTGAACCCTTACCTGCCATAAATATGACCTAAGACTTCTATCGTGCTCATTTCCGTCACGAAGGGATCCGCACTGGTCAGCCCAATCGCCATTTTGGAAATACCCTCCAGAAACACCTCCAATTTGGTTATATGCGCGTAAAGTCCCCCAAGAGTACGATTTCCTTTTGGACTTCGTCTTAAAAGATAAATTTTTAGCTTCCCTGACCACCGAAATCCGTGCCTTCGTTAAGGACAAGCGCTGCTCTACATTCAAGGAATGCCTATAAGAGGGTGATGTTTATGCAATTAGCCATAACGTGTACCCTAAAGTTAATAAGAAGCCTCTACCGTCTCCTCCCAAGTTTAAGATTAATAACTACAGGCCCTGTCCAAGAAATACCCCTAGACTCGTGAAAGTACAAGGCACCTTGAAACCCAGGAACCTCCCTCCTTTGTAACCAAGACACATTAAGCCCATAATTAATACTCCTCCCGCGTCGTTATTCCCCAGAAGGCAGATAATCTGTTTCACATGCGGAATATAAGGCCACGTACGCACGAACTGCCATCAAAATTTTCAATTTAGAAGCGTGTCTTCCCATCAGGTACACCAAGTTATTGCAACTCCTGCTCCTCCCCGGTCCCTTCAAGATACCACTAGGTCTCTCTCGTCGACTAAGAACTCCAGTCACCAAGTAAATTTTCTCTTTAATAAGAGCTCCCCCAGTGGTTTGAAATTTGAAAATGGAGCGGTGAACGGATGCCGTGTGTGCACCATTGTACTTGACACTGGGTGCACATGCATTGTGGTATCCGAGAATTTACTTCCCTCAGTCGCTCCTGATCACTAAAAGTTTGCTGTTGTCCATGATTACCTCGGCCGAGTGAATCATTTCCCTATTGTAAAATGCCACATACAATGTGATTATTTGACTGGTTAGCTCTAAGTGCTAGCAGCCCCAATCAAGGTTTGCTTTGTACTGTTTGGTCAGAGCCCCAAGTTACAAGTAACCAGGTTCACATCTCGTGGTAACCGATGCCCAGGCCACTAAGGCTTTCCTGGCCCCCGTTAATTTAGAAAACCCCGTCGATCCAGAGATCGAAACCCTCAGGAACAATAATTTTTGCCCGTTGCCAAAAGGGGTGCGCAACTCTCCTCCCCATTTGGGACAAAGCCAGGACTCAGGAGCAAGAGTCTTCCCGTGGTGGAAGAAGCATCTCATACCTTGTCAAGGATGAGCTTTTGCATCGTAAATGTTCCGACGGAACCGAACCTGAAACACCCACCTTGTGTGTTCCCCGCTCTCACGTCCCCCAAGTCCCCCAGATTTCTCCCGATTGTTTATTCTCCGGTCATTTTAGTCATAATAAAACCTCTCAGAGGGTTTTTAAGTATTTTTATGGGCCAGGTGTGGCCAGAGAAATTGCTAAGTACTGAAAATCATGCGATGCCTGCCAAAGGACATCTGCAAAAGGGTGCGTCAAGCCAGCCCCCCTTTAGAAAAGCCCGATCATCTCTGAACCTTTTTATCGTGTGGCCATTAATCTTATTGGCCCCATTCATCCCCCGTCTAGTGAAGGTCACAGTTACGTCCTCACTTTGGTAAAATTCGCTACCCGTTTTCCTGAGGTAGTTTCTTTTAAGCGCATTGATAGCGTTTCGTGCGCCGAAGCCCTCATTTCCCTTTTTTTCGGATCGAGGAAGACAATTTACCTCCGAGCTTATGGAGTATGTCGGAAATCTCCCGATGGTAAAACCACTATTTACCATCCCATACCACCCAGGCGCAAAGGAAGTTTGAGAAAAGCTAAATGGCCCATTGAAAGCAATCCTCAGATGATTGTGTATCGATCAGCCCCGAAAATGTCACCGCTCTTTACCCGTAGCACTGTTTGCGTGTCGTAAAATCACCCATAGGTCCCTAAGAATTGCCCACTTTCGAATTACTGTATGGCCGTAATGTTCGAGGTCTCCTTGCTATTTTAAAGAAACTTTTCACCAATCCACCTCTGGATAAGCAGATCCAATCCTCCTATTCATATCTCCTACACCTCCGAAAGTGCTTCGAGATATTTGCCGACATCACGTACCAAAATGCTGAGGTAAATTTGGAGAAGTATCGAACTTATTTTGATTTAAATGCGAATGAAAGAATATTTAAGCCTGGTGAGGAGGTGCTGTTGCTACTTCTTACGAATAGTAACAAACTCCTAAGCCAGTGGAAGGGCTTCTTTTTCCGTTTTAGAGGTAAAAGGACCAGTGGATTACTTGATTCGAACCCCCTCAGGAGATAAGTTTTTCCACATCAATATGTTAAAAAAATATCACTGCCGTGCATGTATCAATAATATTGCGGTGTATCCCGCTGACTCCCTTAATGTCGTGCAAGAAGTATGCATTGAACAAGATGGTGATTACCCTAATCTATCTTAACTTGGACACCCGAAATCATCATCTCCCGTGAAGGATGTCTCCCCCAGGCTAGCGCCTCTTCAGGAGAGTCCCCTGAAGCAGTTGCAAAATGGATTCAAAGATGTCATCTACGAGACACCGGTCTCTTCAATCAATTTGAGCATGACCTCGTGCTCACTACTCAAACACATGTTCGATTGAAGCCCTACCATCTTCCCATCCACCTTAGGAAAGCCTTTAACGAAGAAGTGGACAATCTTTTAGCCTTAAATATCATCGAGCCCTCGAATTCAGATTACTACTTCCCGGTAGTCATGGTTCACAAGCCTGACCAAACTTTCCGCATGTGCGTCGATTTTTGAAAATTAAATTTGGTCACGGTGTTTGATGCAGAACCTATCCCCCTTATAGACGAAAATCTCCACCTTTTTAAGGAAGATAAATTTATTTCTGAGTTGGACCTCTGCAAAGCTTACTATTAAATTCTCCTCCGTAAAAACGCGCAGAAGTTTTACTTCTATCTTTCCCACCTACAAGGGCCTAATGCAGTTTAAAAGACTTCCTTTTGGGTTAGTCGCTGCATGTAGCAACTAAAATCGGATGATGCGAAGGATTGTGGATGAATTTCCGCACGTCTCCTTCTACTTCGACAACCTATATGTTGCTACCTCTACGTGGGAATCACACGTGATAGCTCTCTGCGCCCTACTTACTAGGCTTCGTGAGCACGGACTCACCCTTGGCCCCAGTAGGTTACTATTAAGTATCTGGGATTGAATGTTGGGAAAAATCAGATTGGCCCCGATGACGAAAAGGTCAGAGTCATTGTCGAGATACCCCTTTCCCGGACGAAGAAACAGCTTGGTTCATTCATGGGATCGGCTTCGTTTTACCTTATATTTATCCCTAATGTAGCAAAATGAGGTAAAATGGCGACCGCGTGCCCTCTGTACCCATGTGGAGAGGTCGCATTTATCGTACCCAAACTGGCCCCTTTTCGGCAACGAGTACGTCAGAAATTGTAACGGTTGCCGCCTGCAGATTGATCTTGAATCTGGCTTACCCCATTGCTCCATTATTTGTGTGAACACTCAGGTTTAAACCCCCCCATTTAAATCCCCAAACTAAATCTGACCTTTTTAATCCCTTAATAAACCTACCTGTTTTTCATGTAGACCTTTAACCCTGCCTGCCCGATCATTCCCTTTAAATCCAATATTTGTGTAAATATAAATACCATTTTGTTGTTAGTAAAGATATATTTTCGGTATTGTCTTTCTTTTACAACTCTAACGCGGACCAGCTACCTGTTAATCTTTGGCTAACTTGCACTCTGAAATATTTGTTTTAAAAAGGACCCCGCAAAGTTAATAATATACCATCCCAACTGGACTCATAACAATTTCCCCCTTCACTAACGATCTTTAACCAACTTCGACCCTAAGCCTCAAAGTACCTACGTATATATATATATATATATATATATATATATATATATATATATATATATATATATATATATATATATATATATAAATATATATATATATATATATATATATATATATATATATATAGAGAGAGAGAGAGAGAGAGAGTCTGGCCATTCCACGAAACCTAGCTTCGCGTCTATTTCCGCCCCTTTTAGTGCTCTCCTTCATAAGAGATCCCCAGATCATCTTTCATGGAATACCGAAGCTACTGCCTGATTCCAGGTGATCAAAGACAAGCTAGCGTCCGCTTCCATTATGAGGCTCCCTAAACCCTTCGGCATCCGGACGTATGCGAGTGACGAAGGAATTGGATGCGTGCTGCTCCACTATTCAGACGAAGGGAAAAGCGACCTGGTGGGCTACGCGAGCCGAAAGCTACTGCCTCGTGAATATAATTACTCGGTAATAGAACTGGAAGCTTTAGCAATTATATGGAGTATTACCAAGTTTAGCATGTATTTCATAGGGAAAGAGTTAATTGTCGAGACTGACCATCTCCCTTTGTCGTACCTCCAAAATACTAAGAGAAAGAACGGACGTATAATGCGATGGCTTTTGATACTCCAACAATATCAATTCAAAGTTTAGTATATACGTGGTACCGAAAAGTGTATAGCTGATAATCTTAGCCGAAATCCATTAGCCGACAATAGTGTCTAATCCATGAAATTATAGATCGCCTGTAATCCCGTCAGCTCATCATGTATATATTTATTTTTTTTAACTCTGTACATATGTCTATGTTACCTGTTGATACTTATTTAATATAGTGTTTTTGTTTTTTTTGTGAGTGTTGTTGTTCCACTACCCTTTTAGACAAAGTTATAATTTTTTTCTTTAATTTAAATGTAATTTTTTTGTCTACCCATTTACATTAATTTCTGCTCAGATCAATAACATAGCCTTTTTGTAAGCCGTTTGGCAAGCCTTTGAATTTGCGCAACATTCTCCCTTCGTTTTATCGATTTGAAGAAATTCTCCATCGATTACGAGGTATATTTTAGGGGGAAATTTTAAACTAGAATTTAGGTTTCAAACTCAAAAATATTTTGAATCATAAAAAATAACAAGAAATTCTACTATTAAGTTTGGGGTAGTAAATTTGGAAAGTGTCTACTAAAAATGCAAAAGCTTTAAGTACAAATTGGCCAAAGGTCGATTACAGAAAATACATTCAACTTAGGTTGAAAAAATTGACTTACATAAGTGTTGTAGGTAAAATTCACTGTATGTAGATGCAAATAGAAAATAAAACAGGTGAGATAATTGCGATCAGTAAGAAATGGAAAGATTTTTTATTTTGAATTGAAAGCGAACTCTCCACGAGGGCTTCTCCCGCAGATAGTTTGGCAAATGAGATCTATCTATTGCAACCTTAGTTAGCGAGACAGCAAACTTTGAGGGCGAAGGCAAGGAGAATGAATAATGCTACAAATGCTGTCCACTTGTAGGGTCGTAAAAGAAATATTCAGATGAGAAGCAGCAGAAGGAGAAAACGGAAGAAGAAATGCGCTCAACCAAGATGAAGGGTGGAGACTCCACTTCTCCAGCACAGTCAGTAATAGACTACGAAGTTAGGCACCAATCATGAAAATAGGTGAGAAGCCACAACAAAGAAAGTGGCTACATAACAGGGAAAATGGAAAAGTTTAAAGGAATAAAGCTCTGGTAATATCAAACGAGTTTTAAACAAAATGATAAGGAAAAACAAATGCGATATGTGCCGTGGATGCCTTTCATTTAGTCTGTTTTTAGTCATTTCAAATAAAAACCATTCAATTGAAATTAACGTCTAATACAGGGAGTTATTTTTACATGTCCTAAATTTGAAGTTTAATTACATCCTGAATAATTCTGTGATCATAATGAAACTTTGATACCTTGTTGAGAATAGTTGTAGGTCTTTGGTCCTAAAATGGCTAATTGATTAATTTATTTCTGTAGAAGTTATGCTAGTTTTAGTGAAGCATTGATTTTTAACAAATTTTCGCTGACCTTTGAGATATTTATCGCCTATTTAAACCAATTTTAGTTTAGCTAATTTTAATGTTTAAAATTAACAAAAAGCTAAGACTAATAACCAGTTTGCATAATTAACATATTAACTAAATTTATTTTAAGATTCTTCTTTTCAAATGCTGACCATTCTGCTTATAACATTCATTTACTCGTGGGTAAGCTGCTCTCATCACTTTTTTCAAAAGTTTTTCATCGATGTTATTAAATGCCTTAGCGGTATTATTTTTTAGTTTTTGGATACTTCTAGGATTATTGCGCTAAACACTATCTTTTAAATATCCTTTTCTGCTAACACACCTGGTTCATCCATTTATACACTACCGGTGTCTCAAATTTTTTAATTAGTTTGCATAGCAATTGTCGGGATGGGATATCTTGAGCTTCTTCACGTCTCATCCGTTGTTGTGTTGAAACCACTAAAGAGTTGCATCTGAAGGATGTTTCAACAATTCTTTTTCGTCCAATCATTTCCTTGAGCTTCCATGTGTTCCGTTTGAAAAAGTTCTTAATATTTAATTTTTCTAAAAAACATTTCTCGTTTAAATTATTACTTCCGAATTTATGAGAAACTTTGCTAAGAATGGAGCATTCCAAAAGTAATTTTTTTACCAAAACTTTTTACGCTTTCCATTTCTAGTAAAAAATTACCAATTTGTATAAACTAGCATAACTTCTCAAATAATAAAAAAATAACTTAGCCATTTTTAGCCAGGAAACATACAACTAATACCAACAACTTCTAATGATTTAATTATGATCACAAAATTATTCTTGATTTTTTTAAACTTCAAATGTAGGACATGTAAAAAAAATAAACTCCCTGTAAAATCATCGCTAATCCCTTGATAGGCAGAAGATTCGTCCTTCCTCTGCTCAGAAATGTCGCTGCTCCTCCATTTCCCCCCCCCCCCTAATTACATTCCAACTTATAAATTTATGTGTTCTTAAGGCTATGCATTTCTGTATTCATTAGTTTACAGCGATTGAAAATGACAGAGATCTCCGTCGAAACTTGATTTCGCAAATATATTGATCCTTAACACTGTGGTTTCTTTCCTGCATTTACATGTACGTTACTTTACTTTTTTGGATATATATATATATATATATATATATATATATATATGAACGAAAACCTATGAACATTTTATTGAAAAGATGAATTTTCCAATTATTTTTGAAAAATATAAATTGAATTCGATTCTTTGGACTTCGCAAGCTAACATCTTAAGTTATTAGTCAAAGCTATTAAAAATTATACATATAATAACATAATTATACTTTCTTAAACCGCTGTTAAAATTCTATTTTGCTCAAATGTATTCATTGTTTCTTTTCAAGTGTTGCGCCTTTTAACATTTCCCAGCGCCGATGTCGTCATGTTCCTTATTTTATGTGGCATAACTGTTTCCACAGTCCCTGATAAACCACAATGAAGGTGTAAAATGTGTAGGATATAGAATTTCTCGACCCCTGACTACACTTCGATTTTTTTCCTCCGTAAGCATAATTTTTCTCAAAATAAGTTGTACCATTAATGTCTTCAACGGGAAATATTGGTTTAAGCTGAAATCACGCTCTTTCGATTTAGCATGGTGGCAAGAAAGCCGGTGCTAAATGTTAAATAAAGGTTTTCATCAGTGGCATATACAATTTTTGAAAACAATGCGGATTTTCCCAGATGAAAGAAAGATCCTTTGTTTGGAGTACCAGAAAATTTTGATTTTCTTACCTTTACATACAACACCTATTCTCTAGTCTGTGATTATCATTTCATTGAAAAGTGTGAATTGATTTTCAGCCTTATAGTCGAGTAGGTCACGGAACAAACGTATTTATATTATTTTTACATTTTGCTTGACATCAGCAAATAAATGAAAAGCAAAGTTTAACTTCTCTCAACCCGGCTAGTGAGAGCGTGAATGGTGTAGAGTTGCTTTAAAAGTGATAGAACAGGCGTGAATTTTAGCCTATTATCCTACAATGCGCTGCTGCAAATTTCTTAAAATTAAAAGAGGTGGTGAATATTTCTCCAGAAAGCCTTTACTGTACTAGTCTGAAAGAGTGTAATCAGCTAGATTAGTGGTTCGCAAGATCCCTTATTTCATCGTCTGCTTATTGTTTTATAGTATTTCTCTCTAATATTTCACCTAATAAATGAGAATTAAAACTAAATACACCCTGAATAATTTAACAAAGTTTGTCACTGGTCTCATTGACTTTTGCTTTAAATGTGTTATGATATTTCACGCTTTAGGCACAACTATCTTTTGAGGTCTCACATGTATGCATGTTCACTTCACTTTTCAAATAATAAATGTTTCGTTGTGTATAATTGCAATAGTTTTACACGGTCTAATTTCATATTTCCATTAATACGTTAATTTCCACATGACACTTGAATTCTTTTTGAGCACAGTGTAAATAAATATCTAATAACTACATATTTATGCTCTCGTCTTCCATAAAACGTCATTTTAGGCACTCGCGGCTTCATGCTGAACGATATATGTGACTATTAACAAGTCAGCGAAAGCGAAGGACAGATTATAAAAAACTCATGGGGTAAAATAAAAGGTGGTTTGAGGGTTGATGGGTCACACCATTTTCAAGTGGGAGCTTAATGTGAATTTCCTTTTCCTTATAATATATAAACAGCTTTTTAATTCATTCATATAAAGTGCTAATGAGTGCAGCAAAATAATTATTTTTGACCTTGGATACGGACAGTAAGAGTTTAGCTTTCATGCGGGTAACAATCTACGCAGTTTCTGATGAGAATGCCAGCTGAAGTCGAATCCAGTGTGCCATACTCGTGACCCTACGTGCCCAGAGAAGAATGAAAGGGGATTGTGAATTTGTTTATCTACCAGACGAAGCGCGGCATCATGGCGAGTTTGAGAATAATAACGAAGCCACTACGGTTTTACATAGCAAATGTTCCATTTCTTTGATATATATGAGCGAGGTCAGTATCAAGGGTCATGTTATGCCTCCCCATATCTTCCTTCGAGAACTCAAGGTCAATTCTGATGTTTTCAATAAGGGCATGAGACTATAGTCAAGCAAGGAATGGAGTAAGTAGCCACGGGAAACTCTGCTGCCACACACAAGGCAGGTCAGACAATGTCCACCAACCCCGGTCACCAGATATGTGGCTGCCCAGCTCCCCCAAACTGCAACCCCTTAGATTACTTTGTAAGGAGTGATTTGAAGAAGTATGTCAACAAGGCTGCTCATAAAATTTCGAAGCACTTAGGGTCGCTAGTGAGAGATAATATCACCTATTGACAAGGATTCGCTAACAATGAGATAGCAAGCGTTTAAGTTTCACTTGGTAAAGTTCGTAAAGGCAGGTGTTGGTCATATCGAATGATTTCGCAACTACATATTATATCCCTCTATTTGTGTATAAATTCTTACTAGAATATAATGCTTTGTTTGATACAAAACTTTTCTTTTCCTTTGTAGAACTTGTATGGATTTATTTGAATCACCATGTATAATTTGATATTACGAATACATGTTTTATGCATAAAACTTTCCTATAAATGTAATATATAAAATTGAAATAAAATTAATGGAACAATTGTAGTATTTAGACCATCCTAAAGTTAGACCGATTTTCTCAAATGGAATAATCGTCAAATACCCCTAATATATTTTTTTTTAGCAAATGAATTCCCCAGAAATACATACAACCGAAATCAAACCTTATCTTCATTGCTGTGATTAGTAGTATACAATTAGTAGTACTAAATTAGTTGTATAGATTGAAATTATATACATTTCAAGCGAATGGAATTTCCATAATCTGTCTTAAGCTGATCTCTAAAGTCTCAAGAAGGTATGAAAAAGTGGCAAACCCCAACACTTAAAACACCCCAAAAGCCTCTAATATTCTACTGGAAGATTTTTTATTTATGCTTGATTTTGCTTGTTTTATGATTAGCAGTTCCCTTTTGAAAACCTTTCCCTGGAAACGCCATCTTTGTTTTTTTTTAAATGAGTAATATCCTAACAAAATCCATCAAGTGAAATGTTTCTGTTGCTCTAAATGCTAAAAAATGATTTCCTTTTTGTTTTTCCCTTTATCCTTATTATACTTTTGTTATTCCTTTACCTCTTCTTTCACACATCTCATAATGAAAAAGGATCACTAAAATCCACGTATATTTGACAATAAAGCCCAAATATTGCAGAAACCTCTCGTAAATTCTTCCTCTTACGGTTTCCTTTGATCCTCTTACGATTTTCTGACAACAAGCTCAAGATTATAAGTTCGCCACTCTCATTTAAAAAAAATTCATAGTCGTAAAAAGGCATCACATATCAGCTACTCATGTATAGTTAGTAAGGATAATAAGTTTTTTTAATAACCTGCTTGAACTTTCTTCTAAGGCTAATAAAAAAATATCTTGAAAAAGAAAAGTTACTTTTTTAAATAGCCAATTCTAGGCTTCGTCTTAAAATATGAACAAACTCGATCAATTTACAATTATATGAAATATATTTTGCTATTACGAAATATCATGTTAATTAAGGCATCTCTTCAATTATGACTGAATTAGCCAAAGTTGCTGTGGTCAGGCTCCAGAGGGAGCCCCCATTTCAGGTAAATTCAACTTATTATGATTTTCAAAGGTTAATATATCGTTTCTCAGTTTTTTTACCTGAAAACCCGGAATCACAACTATTTCGATCTCGCATCTTGTAAAGCATCGCATTCCGACCTTTGAATTTTTTTAACTGAAATCAGCCAAAAGCACCCTATCAGTGACATTGAAATCACGTTTTGCACTATAACATTTTATCTAAAGAAGATATAGGTGAAAGTCGGGAGTAAATTGTAGTGTTTTCACTCAAAATTCCTACTTATGTATACAATTATGATAGTCTTAGAACAAAAAATGGCAAATTGGTACATAAAAAGTTATCATAAGGAGTAACAAAAAAAAAACTATGAAAGCAAGCACTTTTAAAGACCTTTCGTTCCATACTGAGAATGTGCACAAATCAATTTTCTCAAGTTTAAGAAAGAAATACGCCCAATTAATGATACAAATTTGAGATTAACATTTTGTCTCAAGTCTAATCGATCAAGAACTGAAAGCATTATATGATTTTTAATTTAATAATGGCATTTACACAGTTAGTTGTGGAGAATTTTTTCTTGAATATGTCATATGAGCCTTTGTTTGACTCTAGAGGGCATCTGATTTTATGACGTTTGCAATGTCACCCATCATCTTGATAGAAAGTTTAGCCATGTCATTTACCAATTTTTATTTCTTAATATAGAACATATTTATTTAGAACTAATTATGTGGCCAAGAACTGAAAGGTTCCAAAAACCGCTTTGGATCCAATGTTCAGTGTGTCCAGCAAGACATGTGATTCTTACTCAATGAGATCAACCAGGTTTGCCTTAGCTGTGATTCTCTGAAATACAGGCTTTCCTCTTCTAAAGCTTTCTGGCCACGCAGTGAGATGTAACTGGGGAGTGATTTCGTCCTTCAATATTTTATTCATTCTACTGCCAAACAGAGCAAATGATACGAATTTGTGTGTCCGGTACCATTTGTGTTTTTTTAATCTTATTAAGTAGTGTAACAGCAGTAAGGCTGTCTCAGTTTTCTTGTAGTTTAACTTTTCCTGGAATAGATTTAGATCTCGAACGGGAGCATCTGCAGCAGAAATTAGCTCATCCATACAGGAGTGGTAGAAGAGCATAAAGAAGGTGTTGAGTCTTTCTAGCTTTCTTCCATTGGCTCCTTCGTACGCAAGTTGAACTCGAAACACCAGCATTTTAATGGAATAAATGCTTCTGAGCATTCATATGGCCTGATGAATAGCGTCTTGTCTACTCCAGTGAATAGCTAGAGGAAGCGCTCCTCCAAGAAAAATGAGTATCAGTTGAGCTGTTTTCTTATAGTCGGCTGTTGAAAGCCTCTCTGCTGTTAGAATGTCTTTCAGTATTTCTTCACTGTTATTCATTTATAGCTTCAGCCATTTGCTGTTGATAGCCAGAATTTTAGAGGTTTCCCTTTCCCAAGTCCGTTCAAACATCCTTGAGATATTCAAACTATGGATTATCAAGCCCGTCAACCTTTCCGAGCAGTTTCTTCCAAACGGCTCCTGCTAAAATTCCAGGATGTAATGTCTACAGGTCAGAGAAAACGCCGTTTTATTCAGTATTTTCTCCAGCAAATTGGCAGCTCTTTGTTGAACTATTGTTACTGGATGTAGTGTAAAACACAAGGGCAATAGCATTATTCGTAATTTCCCATGTCTTCAGTAAACTCATTGAAGCCTCGGCCTGTGTTGCGTTCATAACCTTTTTTCATTTTATGGAACTGGATCGGAAAATAGTACAGGTAAATCTCTCAGGTTCTTCCAGATTCACTGATCATGACAAGTTTAAGTAACTTTCCATCTGAGTGTAAGGCAGCGTACCGTGGGTTTTTCAAAAGACTTTAATATCCAACTCTAGGTGATATTATACCTAGACAATATTAAGTTGCAAGATATTGTTGAGTTAGAGGTGGTCAATGTCACAGTGTCTTGAACTGAGAAGATCAAGGGCGAGACAGATGGTACTCCATAGTATCTGTGCTAGCGTTGTTTTCAGTTGAGTCGCATCAGGTAGTGTTACGTATATCAACTGTGCAACCACGGAGCTCCGTCAGTTCCTTGCTTAATGCCATTGTAAATTTCTAACTTGTAGGGGTTTTCCTAGATTAGGATTGATTTTCAGAAAATCTATGAAAACAAAGATATGATTACTTCTATTTATTTTTTATTATTAATTAATTAAATGCTCTTTCATTCGATATCTAATTTTAGCTTTAACTTGTTTAAATCAAGTGATTTAGAGAAAAATCCTGGTTCAAGGCACCACCGACTAGTGTTTTAGACCAATTTAAAGACAGAAAATTTTCCATACGTCAATACTCTCCAATGTCGTAGGTCACAGAAGTTGTGATTTCCTACTTCTCCACGTTAAAAATCACAGGAAAATGTACAGAAACCTATAAAAATAAGAAAAAATTTACTTTTCAAAATGGTTAAAACTACATGTTGAAGCGTCCAGTGACTGAGATCCATCGTTAGTCTTTGTTTAAAAATTAGTAACATTTAAAAAATTATTCTAATTGAGGTTGTTTTTCGTGATTCCTCGAAAAAATGAGTATTCATATAACGACGCTAACAAACATAGCATTGTGCACCAATTTCATCGTGTTTTTTCGGGGCAAAGAGATAGTGAAGTGAGAGAAATAGAGAGATATATGGGGTTAAAGGGAGAGATAAAAAGAGAGTGAAGTGAGAGAGATAGAGAGATATATGGTAAGTGAGAGAAGGTGAGAAAGAAATAGCGAGAAAGATAGAAAGAAAGAGAGAGAGAAGAAAAAAAGAGAAACATAAATAAAAGAGAGAAATGAAGAGAGGGATAGAGAAAGAGAGATAAAAAGAGAATATGTACATTACAAAGAATTCATTAAATACAAACACCGTATAAATCTAGTATTTTCACCGAGAATGTGGCTCTTGGGAGGCTGACATTAACTGTCCGATTAATTATAATTTCATAACGAGAGAATGACAAAATTAGACAGTAAAAAGTAATGCTCTCCCAACCCACCTCGTCTCTCTGTCTCTCTCTCTCTCTCTTTCTCTGTCATAATATATATATTTATATATATATATATATATATATATATATATATATATATATATATATATATATATATATATATATATTTATATATATATATATATATATTATATATATATATATATAAATATATATATTATATATATATATATATACATCCAAAGAACTACTGTAACCTACATGTAAATGCAGGAAAGAAACAACAGTATTCGGATCGATTTATTTGCGAAACGTGGTTTCGACGGAGAGATCTGTCATCTTCAATCGCTGGCAAACTAATGAATACAGAGATGCTTAACCTAAGGACACACAAATGAACAAGTCGGAATGTAATTAAGGGGGTCAGAAGGGGCGGTATGGAGCTTAGACGTTTTTGAGGAGAGGCTGTGCGAATCATCTGATTAGCAAGGGATTAGTGTTGAATTTCCCATTGGAAGTGTTGAAGTTTGGAATTTTTTTATAAGAGCTGATTATATTTGACGTCTATGTATATAGTGTTGGGAAATTAAAATTATATTTTTGCATTATCAATTTCAATTCAATGGTTTTCATTTGACATATGTAGGAAAAGGCTATATGATAGGCTTCCACGCTTGTCTCGCAATTGTCTTCCTTCATTCTCTTAGAGAATATGCAGTCTACTTTGTTTGATTGCCGACTATTTGCTGACTTCTCTCATCAACTGATTTGTGCTCTGGGAGAAAGATAAACCTTCAGTCGTGTTTGAACTCGGAGATGTTACTTATTATGACTTTATCATCTCAACCTCTTTACCTTAGCAAACTCGATCATTCCGTTCACTCAATATCACCCACATGCTGGTTTAGGTGTAACATGGAAACCATGCTTCACCTTACATTTTCTTCCACATTTTTTCTCTTTCCTCCCTCCTTTTAGTTTCTTCAGAGGATGCCATTGTTTATTTTCGATTCTGATTTTGAGAAAAAAAAGATCCTGCCACTTCAAATCTCAACGATCGGCCTAAAATTCTTGTATTGGTTCTTACTTACTAAGGATGACACTGTGAATGTGTGATGCAGTGTGAGTTGTGGCTTAACAAGCCAAACATTTGACAATAACAAATATATTAGGTTGGAACGAAATTAATGTGCGATTTTATTATATATATTAAAAAAAAAAATTATGACGATGGAAAATATAATCATAAACATAACCTACATTGCATATTAGAACCTCATTTTATCTGTAATTAAGCTTATAAATGGCACACTTGTAAAATTCTTTAGGGTTTAATGTAAATTAAGAATCGACTCATTTCCAACCTCATTTCTTTATGTCAACCTAAGACCATCTCATTTGTTTTGTAATACCCTTAGCAAGTTATAATAAGAAGAAGAAAAATGTCAGAAACTGAAATTCTCCAAGAAATCTTTGGTCATTCGAGCTTTGTAAGGACAGGGATTATTGTAAGGGAGGGAGACACCACCCATGTTGAATAACGATGGTCGCTTTTGTCCCATAACAACCTCCAAACGAAGAATTTGATCGCAGGAGAGACTAACATTAGTTGGTTGATCGTTGTCTTACAGTTTCTACTGGCTTTTCTTTCAATATCCTACCATACACTCAACATCATGATCTTTGGATGAACTCCTTTTCTAGGTTATTGAGAAATTCTGCGCCTTGACTGATCCAAGAACGGAGACGTTTTAAGTTATGATAAAGGATCCATTTCTCATCACCCGCGACAGGCCTGCCCCAAAATGGCGCTTGAATGTGTTCTGAAAGCAATGAGTAACATAAAACTGTTGCGGATTCGCCGTGGACGTATGGGCTAGGACAAATTGTCCTTCAAGTTTCATAGAAGTTGTAGTTGGACGACCTTATTTAAGTCCGTCTCTACTCCGGAAACGGGAACAACACTTCCTGCAAATTCTTTCATTTCTGCACCATTTCTATAAGTGCCCTAAATAGATTTTGTCGCTGTAATTGCATTGAAACCTCTATGGAGATCATGCAGTAAAACATGTTTAAAGTGATCCTTAGGCGGGAGAACATCGGGGTGAATACCAAAGAAGATTCTAAAGAATATTTTTACATTCTGGCAGAAAAAGGTATAAATTACTCATTGTAGTATTTCTTAACGATAAAAATAGGAACCACTTTAATGAATACTATCTGAACCTTTATTCTTGTAAATCGGACATCAATTTCGTTCCAACCTGATATATATGTTTAAAAGTGCTTGGAAAGTATATTTATTTACTCATTAACCTGATATTAAAGTTGTAAAGATACTCTAAATAGCTTTACCTTTTCTTAGATCTTAATTACACTTTGGCGAATTAATTGCTAAATGATGAAATTTAAGTCGGAATTAATTTTTAAAGCTCGCATTTCTCCAGTAAATTTGTAATTTTCTTTTTACGGTCCGGGACGGCGTCTCTCTCTTAATTACCTCATTATGCCGTTTGAAAAGAGTTGAATCTCTCGTACGTCACGATACTCGGGATGTTATTTTTACATTTGTGTCTATGGAGATAAAATAAGGCGATAAAAATTCAACTTCACAGGTAGATATCTACTCTCAATCGACGTAGAAGTTACATTTTTCACCGCATTTTGAAGGTTGGAACTCGAACACTCATGAATAATTAAGTGTTAAATGGATGAATCGTAAAAAAAAGGTGATCATTGGAATGTGGAAAAGAAGGAATTAAGCTCAACTGTTCTCTTGAAAAGACAGCTTCTAGAAGAAAGGTGAAATCAACACCCTAAACATTAAATAAAGAAATAAATTGCTCCCTCTACATCCTACAAACCAAACTGAAGCTGTACAGGAACAGCCCAAAGGAATATTTATCCTTATTATTTTTTGTAAACTTTCTATTTACCCTATTATCTTCTCTTGTCGATGGTCGATAACCTCTGCTATGCTCAGCACTCCTATTAAAATTACTGCGTTTGATATAAACCAAACTATAATTGTTGAGCTTTCCATCTTACGCGATCATCTTCAGAGAATGTTTATCTGTTATTTTCGTCCTCTACCGATGAAGTATGCCGGAATGGAATGGAGTGAGAACAAAGATCAAAGAGACTACAAAAAAAGGAAAAATGAGGGTACCATACTAGGAGAGGGCATAGGTAGAAAAAAAAGTGTTACTATATTAGAAGAGTTTGTATGCCATTACGTCTGGCAATTTCTTCACGTGAGCTTTTACTTATTTTCGTATTTCTTAACCATTGAAGCATTTGTGTTCGGAGTTGAGATACTTGTGGGAGTAGAGTTTACCTAGGGTTTTTTGAGGGGGGTGTTTTTATACATAAATACATTTCTTGCTCTTCCTGTTTGTTATTACGTTTTGTTTTGTATTCCTTTTACAATTCGGATATTTTCCTTTTTCGTGTCCACTCCGGATCTTTTGTTCATTTACTTATTTGTTTTTGTTATTTTCAGATTCATTTTTCTTATCTTGTCCACTACGGTTCTTTTCCTCTTTTATATATCTAGATTATTTGTGTATGAACATATATGGACATATGCATGCAGTTATATATGTATATTTTGTCTGGATTGTCCTGTTTTTGAATTTATGTTTTTCTTGTGTATGTTTATCTATATATGGGTTCGATATCCTCCTGCGTACGCAGTTGGGTGCTGTAGAATCGTCGTTGGTAGTGTCTCTGTTGGGTTTCGAGATCTGGCAGTCTTGTGGCTTGAAGTAACCTATCAAGGACGTATGAGTAGATTTTCCTCCAAATCGCTGTAGAGTTACGCTGAGTGGTTCAATTTTTGCAAGATTTTGCAGTATTTTTGATGGGATTGATTGATTGATTATTGATTGTTTAACGGCTACGCAAATTTTTGATGGGATAAATTCACAGCGAGTGATATCAGAGATAAGTCGTAGTGCATTTTTTATTTGGGTCTTGCTTGCTAGGCTATAGGAAAATTGGTCTAACTATTGCTATGTACAATTTTCTTTTATTTCTGGGAGAGAATAATTTTAATCGATATAGGTATTGTAAGTTCCTCTCGGTCTGCATGATTTTCTCGTTGAGGTCTTCTTCGTATACTCTGTCGTGATTTTAAGTCCAAGGGCACGACCATATTGAGAGTATAGGTGGTAAGCATTCTCTGAGTAACAGTATGTCAAAGGTTTATCTGCGCCTTATGGGAAGCACTTTAAACTTTTTTGCATTAGTTTTAATTTTATTCCTCTTTTCGTAATTTCGGAGGTTATTTATTTCTCCGGCCGTACTATTAGCTATATCGACTGGATTAGGGCAATTACTGGTGATCACCTCTGTTAGATGGTCTTCAAACAGAACAGAGTGGGCGTAGTCGTAGGTAAGGGGAGGGAGATCACTAGTGTATATTTTGTACATCAGCCATTCCCAACGTCTGGCTATATGGTCCTAAAGGGGCCATGGCCCATCACAATCTTGTTTGTGTGGAATATTTTTTTTTATTTTGGTGAGTATCTTTTGAATCAGCATAAAATAACTAATATTATATGGTGATTCTTAACATCAAATTTATAAAATATATGCTACCAATAATGATATTTTTACAGGCACTCTTTATTGTGTTGTATTTCTAGTAGATATAATATTTCTAACGAGTAATTATCTCGCTTTAAATCAATTGCAAACGATAACATCATCGCGCGCTTGCATTGCAGCTGCGTGCCGTTGCTCATACGAAATGTTTATGGTTTCAATAAATATTACGATTTCTGGTGGTAATATTTGCTTACATTTATGTTCATTATGTGCTTAAATGGTGTCATAAGCATAATGATAAATGTGAAAACCAGCATTTATAAATACCAGCAGGATGGAACACACCCCGCCATGCAGCTTGGCGATAAAAAATTGAGTGGTATCAAATAGGGTTAAAACTATTATATAGTGGTTAACCGTTGTAAACTGTTTACCTAGTAAATAATAATATCATATTTTATATATTCTTGAAAATATATATTCGTACAGTATATACAATTTACTTCAATATAAATTACATACAAATATTCAAACATTTGTGTTTTCAACTTTTCAATAATTATTTTATTTTGGGTTTTCAAGGAACTTAGGAAAATATATATATATATATATATATTATATATATATATATATATATATATATATATATATATATATATATATATATATATATATATATATATTCCTCATTCTTTCGTGCTACTTTAAGAGATATATACATATATATATATATATATATATATATATATATATATATATATATATATATATATATATATGATAAATAACACCAACATGGAAAATGGAAAAACGATACTGAGCGCTTTCCCTTTTATTCTAAAAGACCTCTTCATGGAATAACATAGGTCAGGAAAGACAATATCTTTAGTAAGGAGTGGGGGGTTAATACGGCTACCTGCATTAAAACCCTAACTACGGGTAGCCGTATTAACCCCCCTCTCCTTACTATTCAGGAAATTGTCTGTCCTAACCTATGTTATTCCAGGAAGAGGTCTTTTAGAATAAATACGAAAGCACTCGGAATCGTTTTTCCATTTTCCTTGTGAGTGTTATTTATCATAATTTTTTCTCACGTGTAGGTTGTCAGTTTCTTTATATATATATATATATATATATATATATATATATATATATATATATATATATATATATATACATACATATATTTATATTCAATAGATTTCTCATGGCTGATAAGGTGAATAAGAAATGTCGAAAATACTTAAGCGAGATTTTAGCCTACGATTTTATACAGTCTCCAAACAATATTTCAAATCCAATGTGTCTTATATGTAGGAGAGAGCTTTCTAAGGAAAGCATGCACCCAAGTAAGTTTCTAAGATTTCTGAAGAATAAGCACAAGAGTAAGATAGACAAAACCTTAGAGTATTTTAAGAAGCTTAACGATGCTTGTCAAGAAAGGAACAGCATTGATTCTATTCTTAGTCAAGGAAAAGCTAGATTATACAAAGGTTTAATTGCATATTACGAGATTTCCAAGCTGTGGGAAATAAATATCACGAGGAAAAACAGACGCTAGTTTGTTTATACAGAGTTAACGGTTACGTTCCATATGGTATGATACTTTACCCCACCCTCCCCCTCCTTTGCCCCGCTCCCCCAAAGATCCTAGAGGTCACTATCAAAGAAGAATTACAATCAGCAGATTTTGTAGTCCGTCAATATAAACATAGAAGGTTGTGATAGCCTTTTGAAATTAAAATGTATGAACAGGCTCACTCTCTTTTCCGATTGTTTATGTCTATTTTCGCCAAATAGACGAAATTTCACTTCTCCGTACATAAACCAAAAGGGTGAATGGTCACAACGTTGAAAATCTATGCCCTAGAAGAGAGGCTTAAAGGTGGACACTCGTCTCCCCTCTTCTCCCCCAGGGGATAATCTACGTATATATAGTTCGATCTGGAGAAATGTAGGAAGGAAAACATTGAATCAACAAGACAGTGGAACCGAGCGGGATTTTTCCTACCGAGGCCGTTCCTTTGATCACTTAGAAGAGTACTCCAGTCGTATCGGGACACTCTCATACCATTCTCGTCCCGAAAAAAACCTATCTCAGTTTTCTGAATAAAATCATAGATACCCATCACCATTGAAGAATACCAATGTGAAGTTCCACTCGAGAAAAGATTCACCTCTTGGTCAAGTCTCATGATCGAGAAGCCCGCTAGTGTAACACAGGGATTGGAATAACCCGTACATCCACAATCCCCTCGCCATTATATCCAAGTCAAGAAACATTGCCCTGCACTCCCCACCTACCTCGGGACAAGCATCGGCTCGTTTTACCGAATAGACTCGCCAAGCATCTCCTTCACCCAGATAGACGATCAGCTGTTTTCCGAGCCAATCTCATGTCAGCAAGAAGGTTCCCGTACAACTCCTCTCGAAAAATCGAATCAAGGAGGTTCTTGTTCAAGGTCATCCAACTCCAGACTCCCTCTTAGTTAAAGGTGAAAGGAATCCAAAACTTATTCATGTTCGTAAGTTACCATTCCGTGCGAAAGTGAATTTTGAGCCAACCATCGCGTATTACTCAGTGGTAGTATTTATTTTTATTACATCCTCTTATAATAGCATTAGTATATTTAAAGTTTTAATATTTCATTTTTTTATGTAATTTAAAGAATATTTTTGTCCGAGATGTTTAATTAGATCCTCGAAAGGCTGCAAATGCCTTCAATATATAATAGTACGAATGCTCTCTGGTTAAAGAACCAAATTTTGAAGTGAAACACTCTTAAACAAAAGTAGAACGGAGTTACTCATGTAGGGAGCAAACGTTCATACCTACTCGGCCGTATACCACGACACAAGCTAATAGTAAAAACTGGAAAACCCCATACTATTGGTCAAGATTTGACTTTGCCCACAGTAAGAATTCCAAACAAATTACTAAGGTAATCCCGTTAATCAACAATTCAGTATCAAGACGCATTGATGAAATGACAAAGGATGTATAAAATTAACTGGTTGCACATTTACAAATAAAGAATTTTGCATTACAAATTAATGAAGCATCTGTAATTGATAATAAAGTCCTTACTATGGCCTATGTTAGCTTTTTGGATGATAATAGTGAACTCAGAGAGGAGATGCTTTTTGCTCGCAGTTTTGTGACAGATACTAAAGGGAAAACAATTTTTCAAGAAGTATTGGCCTATTTCCAAGAAAGAAATATTCCAATGGGTAACATTATGCCTTGCACAACTGATGGCGCCGCAGCTATGGTAGGTAGATACAGGGGGGCTTCATTTCATATCGAAAACAAACTGTGTTTTTTGCATACACTGTGTGGGCCATCGTCAACATATGATTGCCAAAAATTTGCGAGGACATCTAAAAGATGCTTTTGATAGTGTAATCAAGGCTACCAACCTTATCAAATCAAATCCACTTTAAGACCGTCTTTTCCCACAATTCTGTGCAAAAAATGAAGAAGAGCTTAAGCGTTTACTTTTGCATACAGAGGTGAGATGACTTTCTAAGGGTAACTGCCTGCGTCGATTCGTTGAACTCTGGGAGAGTGTTGTACCATTTTTGAACGGTAAGGCGCTTGGTAAAGAAATAATAGCTGCCAAATGTGATATATTCTACCTTTCATATATATTTGTATCTGTTTGCTGATCAAACAGCTACAAGGTAAAAAAAACAAACAAATCTTTTAACTTCCAAAGAGGCAATCAGTTCTTTCCTTGCAAAACTTAATCTTTTTAGGATTAATATTGGGCATAAGAAATTGTTACATTTCACAACCCTCGCCACTATTGAATAGGAGCTGAATGAGGATGATATTTTAGTCTACAGTGATCACTTGAAAAAATTGCACAATGATATGGAAATTCGGTTCAATGTTCTTGGAAATGAACATTGCAAGTTGGGTGTTAGACCCATTTAAGACAAATGCTGCTGATGTTGACATCATACTGCAAAAAAGCTTCATTGAGTTGTAGTGTAATCAAACTATTAAAGCTAAATTTAAACATGGCCTCAATAGCTTATGGACAAGTAGTGAAATTGCCATTAAATTCCCATTGCTTTAGCAGGAAGTAAAATTATATTTCATTGCCTTTCCAACGCCTTACCTAGTTGTGTGAGGTTTTAGTCGAGTTTCTCACTTATTATCAAAAGCTCGCAACCGCTTAGAAATTGTAACTTGTCGTGATCTTCGTCTGTCTCTAACAACTATGGACCCGCACATTGAAAAACTTGCGCAACTACATCAGCCACAAGGATCTCACTGAAAAAACACAAAGAAAGCTAATATGATATATTTGTTTACATTTTGCTAAAGGATTCTAGTTTTTTTAAGTCAAAAGATAATCAGTTTTAAAGGTTACTTATTTTCTCGGTGTCCATTGAAATTTTTCTTTTTTCTGCTATATCAGAGAAATAATATATGATCTTAAATGGTTATTTTATTGAACCCACAAAATATTTTTTCTGTTAGTAAAATAGAATAAAGGAGAATATAAGTACAATTTATGGCCACCGATATTTTTATGGAGCGTTTTATAATATTGAAGTACTATTTTTCTGCTAATAATGACAAGGGGGCCACAAAAATATTAAAGATCCCAAAGGGCAGCCATCAACTAAAAATGTTGGGAACTACTGCTCTATATAACCATTAACTCAATTGTAAAAATACAAAAAATCTTTGTAAGTAAATTAAATATAACTAGAATATTAGTATAAAAACTCCCCCTACTTTTATTTTTTTTGTAATCACACACTATTAAAATGAGTAAAAAACTATAAAACTTCTTGTGAGAGAGCAGAGTGGGTGATTACGTCCTTCTGTCCCATGTACTTCGATATAATCGATTTAAACCTATGGGTGACTGGACCTCACCTCCTCTGTTTAGCATCGTGCCTTCTTCAGTATTAAAAGACGACGTTACTAGTCATGAACTAGCGTAACATTTCAATTTAAAAGACCTGGTTATGGGCTAAAGAGTGGATTTAACACTCCCTGATTTTTCCAAAGCGTTCGATAAGGTATCGCTCTTATGTCTCAAGCAACAACTAGCTGTGCTTTGACTCTTATCAGAACTCACACGAATCATCTGTTGTTATCTTAATGAAAGAGAAGCAAGAATTTCTATCAAGGGCTTCACCGACAATGCAATCACCTTAAATGCAGAGATCTGGCAAAGTGGGTGTCTCAGCTCTATGTTTTATACCCTGTAGACGAAAGATCATCCCTAACTCACGGATGACTGCCCAATGTGCATCAAATTTGCAGATGATGTCTCTCAGATTATTGCAAATGAACGCAAAACCCCGAGAGAAATTGTGCAACGAATGCATGCGAAATCTCAAACAGAGACGATTTCGAGAGATCAAACAAAATAAATATGAACACGGACTAGTTCCGTACAATTCCCCGGAATAGAAACAAAACCTATTAAATCACCACGAGCAACATAGAATATCCGTACTAAACCAAAGGAAAATTCATCTGCCTGAAGAACTCCAAAGGTGGATACAGTTTTCACCTTAACGAGAGAGTTAAGCGATCGAAGGCCCTCCTCTCTTCCCTATGCAGGTTCAATAACTTCACAGAGATAAACAAAAGAAAGCTCTAACTAGCACTAGCACGCCAAATAATGACATACACGATCATTTCGATCCAAACACTACTAAAGACATAAGATCCTGCAAATCCAGAGGGTCTAAAACCAAGCGGCCTGCTTCATAATGAAAATATCAAAAGCGACACAACACTATCAAGCATTCTACATCAAAGGTCAAGACTTAAACCAGACCCTCAATGAACGCGCCCAAATAATATGAAACAAAATAAAAGAGACTGCCACACCAAGTTCTGAACAATATTAAACTGAGAGGTTGATAAAATAGAACAATAAAATTCAAGCAAATCTTCAAGAGCAATGGGCAAAAGGTTCATAATGAAATAGATCTACTAGACAGTAAAACGAACACGAAATAATGAAAAAGAAACACAAACCAGGGAAAAAAAAACTTAAAACGTACGAGAGTGCCCCCACAATTTTAAAAAACCCGCAAAAACAAAGGATAACCAAGCTTCTAAATTAGAAAGCGATCAAAACCTGAGAATAATTGCTCGTATGCTCAAATAAAAAACAAAAACATCTTGAAAGGAAAACATACCAAGAAACAAAACCCAGAGAGAACAAAGGCTCCTATGCTCCAATAAAAACAATATAAACCCTAAGTAAAAGAAAATACAAAACGAAAGCGTTAACCAAGTAACCTGGCACAAATCTCCATCACTTTTAATCTAATCATTAATATTAATCATCTCCACTCCTAGTTCATACCATTACGTACAAATTATGAGTTAGAGTACTTTTTATATTTGTTTTAATTGATTTTTACTCTTAACCTTTGGTCAGTGTCGTAGAATAGGGTCAAGTTAACCCTTTTTGCGTTTCGAGTGCGTGTGTGATTTATAATATATGCAAATTAACAAACAGAATGTAGGTTGTCCAAAAGTTGACTATCTTGGAGGTTCAGGGATAACAGAAAATGGGTACAAAAATAACTTTACTAATATGCAAATTAATATTATTTTACAATGTTAAAAGAAGTTTTAAAACAAGCTGTATACAGAATAGATGTACAAGGGTCTCAGTGGCTATAATAGGGGAGACTTAGTGGGGACGGTCAGCGTACAAACAAACGAACAATATTAAATGAAAGTCGTTTGAATGTCCTTGACCGTATACGAAACCGACGATAAAGGCTCACACTTATGGGGCGTAGAGAGAGCACTTTCACAGGTGAGTTGCGCGTTGCTGTTCCCTCGAAGATTTGCTCCAAGCGAGTAATCCTTGCCTTGGCGCAAAATTCAAATAATAGTAACTTGGCAATGACTTTTAACAGAGTATGAGGTAGACTAACGTGAATTAACGAGGATACCAAGAGCTTGAGGGGCTCTGGGAGAATTGTGCAGAGTCTAAGGAGACGCGAATAGCGGGTACCGACGGGGCAGGGGGGCAGAGGATACTAATGGGTCTGGGCGGGCGGTGGATATTGACGGGGCCGGGCGGGCAGCAGATACTGCCTTCCAAATTTGGCGCCAAAGAATTTAGAGTGAGGTTAAATGAAGTTTACCACCCTTCCTCCCAAGGGGAGGGTCCAGGGTTCCACGCATCTGCCGAAAAAAAAAGTCTCGCCCTTTTTGCGCGATCTTGGGGGAGTTCCTAAGTCGGCAAGACGAAACTTTGTCCTACTTCAGATGGGACCTTTTGGGCTCTCAAACTTATCGCATCTTTCTGTGATGGCGGCATTTCATGTCACCGCGGCGTTTCACAGCGTCTCATAATTTCGCACCTACATTAGCGCAGAAAAAAAGGGTCGATAAGGAGTCTGTTGTCTGTCTCTCTCCATTGAAGGGCAAGGCGACGCGTATCTTCCCTCTCTCTCTCTCTCTCTCTGATCTCGTACAGTCAGTCTGGTATATATTTATCCCTTTGAATACTTTTTAATACTTTGCCATCCATTGTGATTGAAAAGATTTTTAAATTCGACATTTTTAGCAGTTTTATATTCATATATTTTATCAACTTTTATGGTATTCAGATTCTTTTTTATTCTGATTAGCTGCCTAATCGATGAAGATGGTCTTTGTTGAGTACCAAAACGTCTTCATAATAACTCAAAATATATTGACATGACAACTACTACACTTTCAAGACGTTTAACTATGCATCTGCAAAGCGGAGGGCCTAAAGATTATATGGAGAGTGCTCATAACATTAACCTAACTAGAGTTATACTATTTGATAACACCGTTATTACATGTAAGATGTTAATAAATTTATGCTGATCATCTTAGAAGCAAAATTAATAAACGAATATAAGCCGGCCATCAACAGTCAAGCGACAAGTTGGAATAGCACATTAAAATTATTTTAAAATTCCACTCGCCGGACTGGCCCGTTTCATCTAACGTTATGCTCAACCTAGTCCCAATTAATACGTCTCAAAAATCATTTCTTTCATTCTATCAGATCCTCACTCCACTCATTACATCGGTTAAGGAGGCAAAAACATGTCAAAACGCTCCGAAGATGATCGAATAAGATCAAAAGCTCAGAAATTTAGTTTAGTTTTTACCAAACACATTCATTTAAAAAAGAGATGAATACAGGACAAGTGATCTACCATTTACAAGATAAAATAAAAAAGATAGTTAGAAGAAGAGAAAGTTGCCAAAGGAAATTAATTAAGGGGAAATAGATATATTTATATTATAGAATATGATGGTTATAATATTTTCTAATCAAACATCTGTCCTTATAATGACAGAAAACACTAAGATAAGGCTAATGCAAATGTCCCTAAATACAAGATAATTATTGACTTCATATGGAGAGGCATTATCATTCCAACGAGAGGGTACCTACCTCAAAACTTTTGAACTTTTAATGATATTAATAATCGGAATTCCAATGTATGAGTTATAATTAATTGCAAAAGTATATATTTTCTTTTCAAACTTCGGCAACCGGTCTAATTTATACCTCCCTAATCATGATAATAAGTTTGAAGATTTAAGTTTTTTTATATTTCTGTTAAAATGAATCTTCTCTTAAATATTTGGTGGTGACATTTATTTTCCATTAACCCCCAAAACATTATTGTAATTATAGTATCACTTGAATTTATGTGGTAATGTAGGAGTATTTCGTAGATGTATCTAAAATATTCTTCGAAACGTTAGGTGAAGGCATTAGTTTTATTGTTTAAGCACAACTTTGTTTTAGCTATTCTTACTATGTTTTTTGACTCGGGCAGGATAGCCGTTATTTAATCCCAATTAATAGATCTTTAATTTATTAATATCAGATTTTATTGATTATTTTGTCTGTGGTTACCACTGATAGTTTAATTATAGTGATACTCGCTAAACTCTGGCTGTTTGCGCTGAATCTAATTTTGCGTTTTCATTATTTGAGAATTCTGATTTACGATTTAAAGATGCATTGTCTCCCTTTGCGTTGCTCATAAACTAAAATTCTAAATCTCATTCTTTAACAAGGTATTTTCTCAATAAATTATTACCCAAAGGTTTTGCCCATGCATGAATAGTCTTTGGCGTAATCCATTTCTAATTCGAGATGAAGAATTACCGAGTTAAAGATTAGCTATGGAAGTTTAATTCTTTACTTTCGTCGGTTAATTCTTTTCCTAACTTTCTAAATTTATCCTCTAAATTCTTTTAACTATGTCCCTTGTTCTAAAACTTCATCGAGAAATAAAGTTAAGAAACATTTAAATGAGTGACTATGTATTTATTTCTCAATATACTTTGGATCTCTATATCATCTCAAAAAGACTTGGCAATAAGATAACCATCGAACTAATTATTTCTAAAACATTGCCCTATGTTTTAGTTTTATCTTTATATGTTTGCTCAACTTTATGTTCCTTGGAATATCTTTCTTAAAGTTTTTCCCTCACGAACTTAAGCCGATGCACCCTGAACGTTCTGTTAAAAGTTGTGAAGAACTTTAATCGCAGTTTTTAACTTCCTCCAATTCTCCAATGAATTTAAAATCTAACAAAAGAAAACAAATTAGTCATTTTACGGATTGTTTCATACATTTAAAAGAAAAAAATTCCCTTCCATCTGATATTTTAGAGAATAGAACTGTTAAAAATATCAATTCGTACGTAGGCATTTACTCAATATATCACACGTGTATACACATATACACGCAAAAACAGACGTGTGCATGAACCATGTATATTATTAGTGGACATTTATCGCAAGTTAATAAATGTGTACGAGCGTTCTTGTGTTCTCGTGATAAAGGATTCAATGACATTTAATTTTAAGAGAAAAAGCTCGTGGTAGGTTTCGGAGTTGAGAGGTATTCGCTTGACTGAGGCTTGAGATTAGGTAGGCTGGGTAAGTGAATCGATATGGAGTACTGGTAGCAATGAAATCACAAGCGGAGGAATCTCTGACTCTTTATTAGGGCATAGAACTTGGGTAGCGTCGGATGGAGAAAAAATCGAGACGAGCGAGTATTGTGTTCCAGCGGGTTTATTACTCCATGACCTCTCTCTCACTTCCTGGCTCTTCCTGACTCCTAATTGAGCTAGAGATTTGTTTAGCCCAAAATAACAAGGATGCAACTTTCTGTTTCGCAATTCTTCGAAAGTAAATAATGGCCGCAACTATATTGTTTTCTCTTACGCACCCCTGCTCCAAAGCTTGCTTGAACAGCTGACCTTCTATCGCGGCTATGCCAACCACTTTTTCTCTGCTTTACTGTGTACGTGTATGTACATGTGCATATGTTTGCTGCCGTGTGAACGTCTAGAATTTATTCTTCTCACCTCGAGCAAAATAAATATTATTATTTACACACATTTTTTCTTTGTATATATCCACTCGTACTATTAATATTTTGCTCTATTCTACATGGGTTCATTTCTAATACATATCATGTTATTTCAGCAGACAAAATGTGTGCCCAATTTCAAGATTTCAGGGTCAACACGGTGCGCATTTGTGTTGTTCCTCTTTGAGCCTACAAATGTACAAATATGATTTAACATTATGTATATATATATATATATATATATATATATATATATATATATATATATATATATATATATATAATCTTTCAAGAGAGCGAAAGAATGATGAAATTGAATCCGACAAACGACAAGAAACAGAAAAGAGGAATTTTTTTTCGGAAATAAAATTTCCTAATTCGGAAAAATTCCGCCCAGAGGTGGGATTTGAACTGTACCCACTGAGGCAGCGAGCATCCGCTTTGATCTCAATTAAATCATCTCTAAAGGCCACTTGGCTACTAGGAAGACCAAAAAATCTTACCAATGAACAAACTTTTAAACTACGAATTGCAAGGTTGATCGGGAATATCAAATAGATAATTCAAAGGACAAAGGAGAATTGAGGTGAACACACGGCGAATATACAATGTATAAATATTTCAAGAGCGCGAAAGAATGATGAAAATGAACCCAACAAACCGCAAGAAACAGAAAACGGGAAAATTTTCCTTCGGAAATAATACTCGTATTTCCTTATTCGCAAAAATTCCGTACTGCGGTGGGGTTCATATATATATTTATATATATATATATATATATATATATATATATATATATATATATATATATATATATATATATATATATATATGTTTTTCTCTTTTTTATACATCTGTTCTTTACTACTACATGATATATTATTTCTGTGATTAATACGTGTGTCCGCTTTCATGATTTCATAGGCCCAACAGGGTATTCATTTGTGAGGTTCCTCACTAAACAAACTTCACTTTGAGATTCGGGTGTTGCTACATATTCTCCTAAGCGTTCAAGCTAAACTACAAGACGGCTCACGGGCACATTAGGAAGACATAACAAAATGAAATCATGCTAACAGCTTTCTTTTTTATCATTCCCTCCATAATATGCGCAAACCAACCTATGCTTCATCATTAGAAGTTTTTAGGGAGAGATACATAATGTTGCATAATGTTTTGTGGTTGTTTTAGGTCTAATGGGACCCGTAAATTAGTTCCAATGCGAAGAAGAATGAAATCTGAAGACTACATAAATATACTGGGTGGAAGTCCGAAAACATCAGCTACAAATCTTGGGTTAGAACCAAGATTTACCTTTCAATAAGATAATGACCCCAATGAGTCATCTAAAACTGTGGCTAAATGGCTTCGGAAAACTCAAATAACATTGACATGGCCATCGATGAGTCCCGACCTAAATCCCATAGAAGATTTTTGGGACTAATTGAAAGTTAGGATAACTCGTCGGGATCTAAGAAATTTCCATGAATTAGAGGTTGTAGCCAGTGAAGAATGGATGAAAATCCCAACTCAAACATGATAAAATTTGAAAAAGAATTATAGAAAACAATTGCTGGAAGTTGTTAAGGAAAAGGCTATGCATTCAACTATTATTATGGTGGGTGAGTTGACACTTCCCCGCTGTACGAATAATTTTGACTATGTAGCTTTTGTAACGTTTCCTGTTCTGGATTGTTATATTACATTAATAGTTCTGAAACACAAATTTTGCATTCCTCTCCATATTCTGATAAATATATATTTAACATACCGTCATGTGACCTACCAATTTCAAGAAATAAGCGCAAATACTGTATATTACTTGGTGTACGTATAATTTTGTCACTAAGTGTATCTATTCACACATCTATGCCTTTCCAGGGTCTCCTTCATTATTTGAATAAATGAATATTTTACCAAAAATGTCATGATTGTGAAAGCAGAAAATAAAATGCGCTGAGGTTTAGAAATAAATGAAAATAATGAGATGGTAGACATCAACAACACCAAAGATAATAATTTATATAATATAGTCCGTTCATAAATGTTCCAATTTTCCAATAAAAAGAATAATATATAGGAAAGGAGAGAGATAGGAATTTATAAATTAATAATATAACGCTTAACTCAGTGAGCCACATGAGAGATAGAAAAGCAGAGAAAGAGAACAAAAGAAATAGACGAATTTTAAGGCGAAAAACATCTCTACATGACTAATCAATAGAAAGAACTATATGCATTCGCAAGCCTAGTCATAGGGGCTGGCAAAAACAGGTTAGATAGACATATGTGCAATAGATAATAAGCATACGGAGAGTTAGAGGAACTAAAGAAGTTAAACAAGGAAGCAAAGAGAGAAAATAATTCTAAAAAAAGAGCAAGAGAAAAAAAATTAGAGAGGCAGAAATAATCTTATATGCAGGCTCATGCGTACATAACAGCTACCAGGAGGAGTTGATAAATTAGAGAGAAATAAAAAGGCAAAGATAAAAGAAGTAACGACAAGCAAACAAAGAAGAATATAAATACAGAAAGAAATAACAAAGAAAAGAATAGAAAAGTGTCTAAATAAGACAATGCCTACCAATGAAAAGGATAGGGAATAGGATGAAGCAGAAAGAAAGGGGGTAGAGGGTGTAATTGCTGGGAAGAAGTAAGAATGACATACAAAGTAAGTATGAGTGAATTAGTTCTGGTGTTGAGAGTCCTGCTTCGTGATCAGGATTAACTTCTGCAAACATACCGCTGCCTGTATTTAGAGTCCTACGACATCTCCCTGCCAAATTATACAGGTACATCTGGAAATATAAGTCTTTCATACATTTTTCACTTCCTCCAAGGTAATGTTTACTTCTTTAGGTGCCGCGTCTGATAACGTGGAACTCTCTTCCGGTGCCTCAAGCAAGTCACTTCCGGCGAGATCATATAAAATATCAGATGCAGGCGTCAAAAAGGTAACATCAGCCAGCCCCTTGAACGCGACGCGCAAACTCTCGATTCGGTTCCCGCATTCCTCTGATCGAAGGAAAAGAATTGTCTCCAGATTAACGATAGTCTAGCAACTACTGCCTCGATCCATGCCCTCGAGGGCCCCTTTCGAGTGTTCGAAAAACGCTGCCTGGTTAACGATTGATTTCAAACCCTTTCAGGAAGAAAGCTATGCCACATGAACATGCTAAAAGGAAACCATCGTTGCGCATGTGCTAACCATATCGTGGCAATAGACGAAGAATCAGCCATGGAGTTTAGCTATCCCTTAGATCCCTTAATCGTGGTACAAGTTGCTGCGTGGATCAAGATAATGAATATCCATTGCACGTTTTGCCAGACGCCACTGAATCTCCTTCTGCAAAATAACAATTACGCCCTTCCAGGTCTCTTGCTGGGAGCGTCCTCAGTGGCATTCTCGTTGTAATTGTGATCTCCATGGTTGTGACCATGGGCCCCTCTGAGTTGTCCTGCTTCTTTTTCCTCCCCTTTTCCGCGTGGATTAGAAAGTAGAAAAGGCTTTGCCTTCTTCACGTTTCCGAGATGTCCTGTTTTTTTATCTATTAGTCGAGTAGGTTCTCCTCTCCAGAATGTCCCCGCCTTCGTGATTGTGAATTACCCTGGGAGGGATGATAGAATCGGGGCCTTCTCAAGGATGATATGTGACGGACCTTTCTTCTATGGTCCTGGCTGGACCTTCAGGATGGAGAGGTGGTGATGAGCCCCGTCTTCACCCCAGAAGTTACAACTCTGCCATTTGTTCAGAAGCTTATAATACTGGGTTGCACAGTGGGCTATTACTCACACCTGCTTTCCCCGGCTCTTCCAATTATGTCTTCAACATAAAAGTGCAGAGTTGGAACCAAGCGATGAAAACGGGCATTCACGCGCACTAGTGCAGCTTCACGGCGCATTAAGAGTGATGGAGGTTTAAGCGAACATAACGCTGTTTATTCCCTTGAATTTATTGGGCTCTTTTTAAAAAAATACCAGTAGAGAAAGAAATCGCGGAAATTACAGTTATTCTTGGTGTTTACCCCCTATCCTTGCCTACTTTAGCAGATATATTTCTGAATGCGTTCAGCGTGTTTCTTCCTCAAACGCTCTGAACCATCCCTAGAGCCGACTATGAGCCTTTGTGGTTTATTAGTAAGTAGAAAGAAAAAAATATCATATACCTACACCGAGCAAAGATAAGTACTATGCTTTTCTCTGAATGATAAAATATAACCTATATGTTAGATCATAAAATCTTAGCACTGCTCTACATAAATTAAATTTTGGTAAAGTCATAATATTTTTAGCATGGTTTAGTACATGCACTCTCCTACTAATATTAATATTCCATAATCTCTTAAAGCATTAAACATGACCTCAAAATTATTTTTTTAAAAAGCCATAACGCGCTAAATGGATATTGCTTTTGTCGTATTCACCCTCCATGTTTGTAAGGGGTATGCAACGTACATACTCACATGCCGCCAGACAATCGTGGGAACAAAAGAAATTTGCCGTTTGAGTCGACTTTCGTCTCCTCTCTCTCCCCCTCCCCCCCACCCTTCCCCCAACTGGTGACAGGAAGTCTAACGAAAGAAGGCCTATCTCACAGAGAAGCCTAAATTCTATTTGACTTCTTTATGATACCATGGAGATTGTCCAGAAGGCGCTGCGATAAGCGAATTGTCGTGAATGGAGTCTCTCTCTCGATTTCTCACAATCCTTGGTATAAATAATATCGCCAACCATCTCTCTACAGCAGTGTCCCAAACCAACTCGCGTAACGTGTAATTCTCACGTTGAACGAGATTCGTTTCCGTAACGTATCGACTGCCAATGCGCCGTCGAGTCAACTTGGTCGCTGTCTCAAAGTGTTCCTGGAAGTAAATCCCGCCCCGCGGAGTCTGTGACTAGAAGAGTACGCTCTGTTGCTCAACGTAACTTAAGAAAGAAAAGGAAAATCCAAATAGTTACTGGAAGTTACTATTTGTTAGTGTCACATCCAGTTAGGAGTGAACTAACTGGAACTGCAGCCAGCAGCCCCGAACCCGTCGTCTTATCCCCCCTCTCCCCGAGAACTCGTGTTAAGGCCACCCGAACCACCCTGTCTGGACCTGAGTAGTCGTCTCTCCAATCCATCACAATTAATGGTAATCTGTAAACCCAGTGTCCCTCTATTTTTAAATTACCTATTTAATTAACCGTGATTGATTCTCCCAATGAGTCATTATATATCTAGACGCTTAACGTCAGTGTTTAATATTTAATACTTAATTTTTCCCGTTTAACTATTTCTAATTATTTTCTGTACGTTTGTTTATTTGTGGCTTCTCCTTTTTGACGTACCCTTTGCAAGACTTTAATTAAGCATACCTTCGGCTAATTTATTCAACCTGTATTATGCACTCTTAGAATTCAACAATCACAAACCTCCCCCTAGTAACAAGTATATATATTTATATATATATATATATATATATATATATATATATATATATATATATATATATATATATATAGTAACAAGTATATATATTTATATATATATATATATATATATTTATATATGATCGTAGATTGAGTCATTGGGTCAATACCATCGACATAAACAAAAGCGGTGTGTCCAGATGAAGGAATAGAATAATTATTGGACCAGACTATGAGCAATTCTACGACAATATATATAAACAAAATCCGCGCCATATTTCGAAGATTTTATACATAATAAAGAGAGGCAAATGAAGATTTAGGGATGTAGCTTCTTTATAATAATAAAGTGCGTTACTTAAGGTTACTTAAATATAGGCATAAGTAGTTCAAAATCCAATTAATAACAACAAGGAGTAACAAGAAGGAAAGAAGGTACCGTAGGAGACCTTACGGTCCATTCAAGGAGGGTACCTTTGCACTAGCAATCGAGCGGGCACATCTCTGCTCAATTGTTTTGCGTCCCTAAACGGCCACTTTTCAAGACCTTGTCTAGTCTTGACTTGAACTGGTCAACAGATTCACTGTTGACAACTTCCACTGGAATTGCGTTCCACATACCGCAGATACTGTCAGTGAAAAAATTTCCACACAGATTGCGGTTGTAACGCTTCAGTTCAAGTTTGAAGCCGTGATTGCGCGTTCTGTTCTCACTCAGTGTGAAAATATCCCGGTAGTCAACATTGTCGAACCATCGAAGTATTTTAAAGACTTCGATGAGCTGACCACGCAGTCTACGGGCTTCCCAGCGAGAACAGATCGAATTCCCTTAGTCTATCCTCATAACTTTAATGTTAGATAGAGAGAATCAGCTTGGTTGCCCTGGCTTGTACGCGTTCCAATCTCGCGATGTCCTTTCGCAATAAAGGACTCCAAAATTGTACGGCATACTCCAGGTGCAGGCGGACAAGTGAGTTATAAAACACAGTACAATCTCCTGGTTTCGATAACCAAACTGGCGCTTAATACAACCTAGCATCCTTTGGGCCTTTTTCTCCACCTCAATGCACTGTTTCGAGAACTTGAGGTCACTAGTGATTGTTACACCCAATTCCTTCTCAGTGTCACTGGATTCAATAGCAGTGCCCTTAAGGATATACTGAGATTGGGGGTTTCTGTGGCCGATATGCATCACTTTGCATTTCCTTACGTTAAAAGGCATTTGCCACGTGTCCGACCACTCCCCAATCCTTCCAAGATGTTCCTGCAGCCGGGCAGTATTTCCATCCTTTGCAACGTTCATACCAAGCTTGGTATAGTCGGAAAATTTGTAAATTTTGGCAACCATGTCACCGTCGATGTCGTTGACGTAGATGATGAATAGTAGTGGTCCCAGGACAGAACCTTGAGGCACGCCGCTAGTAACGGGCACCCACTTAGAAGACTGTCCATTCACCACCACCCGTTGCCGTCTGCCAGTTACCCAGTTCTCGATCCAGCCGGCTACCTTTCCGTCTATGCCTTTGCTCGCACTTTCCGGAGAAGGCGGCGGTGTGGTACCTTATCAAAGGCTTTCTGAAAGTCTAGGTAGACCACATCCACCGCCTTGTCCCGATCGTGCTCACTGAAAACGAAGTGGAAGAATTCTACAAGGTTCGTCAGGCATGACCGTTGCCTTCGGAAGCCGTGCTGGGAACTCCTCAGTAGCAGGTTTGACTCTAAATACGACGTCACTTTGTCCACCATGATGCTTTCCATGAGTTTACCGACTATCGAAGTCAGACTGATAGGTCGGTAGTTCGACGGTTGGTTACGGTTTCCTTTTTTGAAGATAGGAGTCACCTCCGCCTCACGCCAGTCTCTAGGAACGCATTCGGTTCGGATTGACATGTTAAGGATAGCGCACAGATGTTGTGATACTTCATCTCGCCCTTCCTTCAATACTTTAGGTAGAAACCCATCCGGTCCAGGAGACTAATTCGTCTTTAGGTCAGCGATCTTTTTCTTTATTTCTCCTTCGGTGAAGTCCATTGCTTCAAGCTTTTGCCTCAAGTAGGAATCCGTCAAGGGCGGAATGGGACCACACTCTTCAGTAAACACTGAAGAGAAGTAGTCGTTGAGGAGGTTAGCATTTTCTGCATCTGAATGCTTTAATGTCCCCTCCTCATTTCTCAAAGGGCCAATCGTTCGACAGATTGGTTTATGGCTGTTCACATATCCAAAAAACTCCTTGGGATTCTCTTCACAGAGTCTTGCCACTCGGAGTTGCTCAGACCGCTTAGCCACCATTATGCTGGACTTCACTCTCCTGGCTAGCCTCCGGTATTCGTCAAAGTCACCCGAGATCTTCGATATTGCCGGTACACATTTCTCTTCTCATTAAGCAGTTGCCCGATTTCTCGATTAAACCTCTTTGGTTGAACAGAAAACCGACGGGGGCATTTCAAAGGGATGAAACGCGATTCAAGACTCATGAATGTGGGTTTGAAACTGTTCCAAGAGTCTTCAACAGCCCCGCACTCTTCTAGCCTTGCGTCAGTTAGTCCCGTGCGTAGACCTGCAAAGTCTGCTCTTTTCAAATCGAGTTTCCTTGATTTACTAGTTGCAGGCTCTGCCTTAGGGACTTTGACTACAAATCTAATTAGTCGGTGGTCACTGCCACCGAGCTCTTCGCCAACAGAGAGGTCCTCAACGATGTCATCCTCAGAGGTGAAAACCAAGTCGAGGATATTGTCTCTTCTCGTTGGCTCTCTCACCCATTGAGTGAGGAACTCGTTGTTCGTGAACTCCAGGAGTAGTGCGTTCTCGCCACAGGGTTCTCTGGTTTTCCAGTCAACTTGTGTGTTGAAATCACCCATGAAGATACATACTCTGTCTTCGACAAGTTATCCTAGTAGCTGGTACAGATCTTTGTCCTTTTCAACGAGTTGGGCAGGAGGTCTATAAAGCACCAGGGTCCTGTATTTGGCAGGACCTATCTCTAGGTCAACACCTGGTAGTTCCTGGTCGGATACGATGTTGCAATCCGTCGAGTTGAGAGTATTCTTGACATACAACATCACACCGTCACCCTCTCTGTCTGGCCTATCTTTCAAGAAGAGCTGGTAACCGGGAATGGTGAATTCACCTTTAAAATCTCAGCTGGATTTTTTATCCACGACTCCGTTATGGCCACCATCTCCGGTTCTTCTGTTGCTACGAGGCCACGAAGTTCTAGAAACTTGCTTCTGATAGACCTCGCATTAAACAGAAGAACTTTGAAGCAGTCTTCGACTGTAGGACTCCCTACGCTCTTCCGTTTCCTGCTTTCTTTCTTTGTGGCGGGATCACTCCCCTCTTCGTGACTTCAGGAAAGGTCGTTCCTGGAGTAACACGGGTGTACTGGCGTACTTCCTCCTTTACTCGGGGTCTGACACTTCTTTGGGTCCGCTCCACAACATCCTGGATCATGTTTGCGAGTGCAGCTGTGCCTAAAGGAAAGATGCACTCCGTTTCTTTTGTACAGGTCATTTCTCCCGTAAAAGGTGCGGTAGGGTTCTACATAAAAGACTCCTTCCGCCGTACAAAGATCTCCCAGGCGTTGGTTTATGGAGACGTTCCTCGCGTGAGCATTGCGGGATGGACCTCGTCTTGGGAGTATCCGGACCACGACACGTCTGCGGGTTTTTAGCCCACAGTCGTCAACTCCTCCCATAACCGTGGTCAGGATCTTCCTGCTGGTGCCTACATTGCCCCTTCGTAGGTAGAGATCGTTGCCACTTGCCATGAGGGCAACTACTGAGTTCTCAGAGATTTGAGATTTCTCAGCGTCCACCCTTATTTCTCAGTTCCCCTTTCCTGGAAGGCAGCTTACCTTCACACTGGTGCGAAGGCGGGCCGCTAGCAAGGGTTGTAGATCCCGCGCTTGGGAGTCACCGATCACGATGACCCTCGCGCATTTGGGTTCAGAGGATAGAGGCTTCCCTTTCAGTATAGGCCCCTTTCGATCACTCTTTCTTCCCCACTTTTTGTTTTTTTTCTTCTTTTTCTTCTTCGTTTTTTCTTCTGTTTCTACTTTCTCTTCTGTTTTATCTACTGTTTTTCCTTTCTTACTCTTCCTTTTCTTCTTTTTGACGCCCTGAGTAACCATAGCAGCTGCTGGCTCTGGGACGTCGGATGGTTGGCCTATCTCTATCGACGCGGTGCATGAGGGCCCAACAGAGGAGCCATCCGCGTCGTTGGAAGTTTCTTGTTGCTGTTGCTCTACCTTGGTGGCTTTAATCTCTGCAATGATGGCTTCGAGATGACGGATTTGAGTCACATGCTCAGACTCGAGGATTTTCACCTTTTCTTCCAGCCGTCGTGTTTTTTCCTCAGAAGATTTAAAAAGTTCCTTAAGCTCCTGAAGTTCTGCCCTTAGGACGCAGTCCGTGCAGATACTTCCAGGGTGGCATTTTGAGAAACACCCCTCCGGAAAATCTACGCACCACTTGTCCTTTTGGCATGTCAAGCAGGTATACTTTAACGCACCAGGTCCTTTCTTTCCAGTCATGCTGAACACTTTATATCTCTGAATACTTTGTGACCACTCAATAAAAATGAAAGGGGGTGGTGAGTTCGCCCCACGTGATTCGCTCCCGCCTATCGATCGGAGAGGTTTCGGATCTTTCAGAAGGCACGCTCCTTGTGCTGCTGCTCGTCCGACCGAGTCGTCAAACCTCGGCGTGCCGTGGCTCCCAACCAAGCAGCACTGACGGTCCCCGAAGGGGCCATCGATTTCTCACCAGGTGAACAACGGAGCACACCCCGTACTAAACTCCAACTAGTTCCCTTCACGACGGCCAAGATCTTGGAGCAGCGTTTAGTGGATATCCCGCCCCACCAAGAGACTGGACCCAAGGCTTTTTGTTGGCCTGAAAACCAACATGGGAACAAAGGGCCGTCACCACGGACCAATTCTACCAGAGGCACCCGTCAAGGGTCACTGGGAATGGTAAATAATTATGCGCCAGGAAAGAAGTTAACGGGGCACTACCCTCATCCCATTCATCGTGCCCCAATGCCTAAGACCCCTCAAGTCCTAGTCTCTCGCAACGAGTGAGCGTCAATTAGCGTTGTTTATATAGGTTCCAAAGCCTCTCTTCTGACGCGTGAGGTAGCTGCTAGGTCCTTATATGTAGATAGATGGAAAAAGGGTAAGAATGACATGATAGGTATAGGGGTTGGTTTTTGTTGTTGTTTTTCTTTTTGTATAAGTAGAAGGAATAGGATTAATTTTTAAAGAAGGAGGAAAGATAGAGTAGGATACAGAAAGACAAAGACGCACTTAGTCTGGAACCTAATTTCCGACCAAATCGACAAGGGAAACCCTGCCAGGTAACTGCAAACAAAAGTATTATATGCAGGAAAGTTGACGTTTGGGTGGGTTCCCATGACAAAGAGGATGTACAATATATTAGATATATTGTCAATATTTATTAATGAGTAAAATGCATAATGAAGTTGTCTTGGTTTATTTTGTATTTAATTAATTTTTATAAGTAGCTCACAAAGACCCTTTCTTGGGATTTGGGGGCGATGAGCTTGCGCGGGCAAACCTTAGAATGTTAATTTACTAAGTTACTCGACTAGCGTACAGGTCGCGTCAACTCTCGGCAGTTCTGCTCAAACCTCGAAAAGAGCAAGTTGATTCGGTTTTTACTCTGCAAGAGTTTAATTTGCAATGCCTTCCTCTCCATATGAGCATCGCTGGTGCTAAACCGTTTTTTTTACTAGCCTATGATAAATACAACCTTGTGTCTTTTGTGAAGCTACTTTTTTAAGGAAGATTCTGCCCGAGAAGAAAGGTGTATCTCTCAGGATACAATTGTTCAAGTTCGCTCTTAGTACTCCTGCTGAGGTCGATAGGGTCCTCCACCATTTTTTGACCTCCATTCTGCTATCCACTCTCCATGAAACTTTCTGTATTTCATCAAGCAACCGCCATCGTCGGCACATCACGTAAGAGAGCTCAGCTGCAGTGGATTCAGTGCTGCAACGCCAACCTTTCAACGGAGTTCAAGTAAGTTGGCAGAGCCTAACGTTAAGTTGAGTTTCTTGCGAGAACTTAACTTGAGATCGTATTCATAGCCGCACAAGAGCATCTTTACCCACGATTCTCCGGTTAACTAGTTTGTTATTCCGCCTACCTTTTCATTCCACCAAAGTTTAGCCACCGATTTATTTAAAGTAAATTTACCGCTTAGAGAATCAGCTATTTTAATCGCCTAGAAAAGATTTTGGATAGGAATATCTTGATATTGGAGAAGGCTCGAAGGAGTTTCATTTTTTCCTATCTCCCTCCGTTGCCTATGGCATCCCCAAGGGGCTAGTTTTGTATGGTATGATTCGGCTCGGCGTGGCTAAAGCACCTGCATGTTTTCTGGTGTTCAACCTCACGTTTGATTAATTTTCTCTCTTCAGGTCACTTAGGAATTTAAACTTTTCTTCATCAAAAATTTTACCTTTCTTTCTTTGTGAACTTTTATGTAACTATTTTCGCATCTCTATAATATATCATTGGATAGCTGTAATACTAGGGTAGTTAATCTTTTGCGATTTGGCCTCGTTCGGGGCCTAAAACGGCATTATTAGCGAAAATTACTTACGAAATGCGATTTTTTTTCATAAGTGGCTCGTGCCTCAGCACTTGGTTGGAGTGGCCACAGAAATTGCACGAAGTTATTAAGTGGCACCCAAATGTTATTTTCATTGTGTTAGGTACACATTTACAAATTTTTGAGAATTAACTTATCTGAAGTTATAATTCTGCAGTGCCAAATTGAATTGCGGTTTCTTGATTGATTTGATTTCCGAGGAAATCCGCTGCGTCCTATATATGGATCGCTCCGCAATAAAGCAAAAAGCATTGCTGAAGTGTCCACTAAGCTATATATTTTGTATGATAGGTGGTTGTGGTCGTTTAGACGACGAGACATTTTACAGATCAGTCAAAATTCAGTTTAACAACGAAGGTTCTACTCCTTACAGATCGGTTATTCGCCATACCCTTCTTTACATTGCTAGCAAGCGAGCGCAGTAAATATGGCTTTCGATCTTTCTATTGCCGACGATCTCAATATTGCGTACAAAGCAAAACTTAACGAAGAAACTCAATCGAAGCAAGTAAAGAGTTTTATTAGTTCCATTGATATGCACAGGGCATCTCGAGCTATAGCTATAACTACTTTGGATTCAGTTTCAAATGTTTTTAGCGTAAGCGGCATTTCAGAAGTCACTACTCTGAAAACTAAAATTAATGATATCCAAGAGAAAATACATAAAAAGAATTCTGAAATCGAGGACGGCATGTTGAATTTTAGCTTTGGGTACGCAAAAACGCATTTTACAGAAATACAATTATGCGATACTTAGTCGAATATGTTAGTGGCAGCAATTGTTAAGTTGTAAATTAGGTTTAACAGTTTAAATGCATCGATGGCTGCTACTTCTGGGGCCCAAGCGTCACAGGCTTCAACCCAAGCATCTCATCGCTGTCACGGGGATTCAACCATTCCAAAGGTTCGTCTTCCTTGATTTGATTCGAACCACTTGTATGACACAAAATTTATTACTCAGTTCAATGCACTTATGAGCAAATCCAATTTGACTGAGTACGAGAAATATCTCTTTTTAGTTGAGCATATTGATGGTAAAGCAATATCCTGTGTGAAATCAGTCAGCAGCTACAATATGACGGATTCACAAGCGGCAAAAGAGCTTGACAAAGCGTTTGACGGTAAGGATTTACAAAAATACGCGGCCATAACTGAACTTACAGAATTGAAGCTTGATCCTTCCGATATTTATAGCTAGGTCAAAGACGCGACAGAATTAAAAGACCACATTAATACTCTCCCCATTAAATTGAAAGATTTATTTCGCTACTTAATTTAGAATAGCTTGAACAATGAATATCACGAAAGATTGAGGGCCTTAACTCATAGCAGTAGACCGAACGTAGCTCAAATCCTAGATAAAATTTACGAAGCCGAAAGAAGAATTTCGGAGCATGCTCAGGCTGTTTAACCCCCCAAAACCGTTGCGTTTGCAGCCACCATGAACTCGTCCCCATCTGAGTCGAAAAAATACTCTAAAAGTTGTCGACTGTGCGATAGCAACCACAAGTTGGGTACGTGCTCTGCTTACTCTTCGCCGGAGTCTCGTGTAAAGCGCCTCAAAGCACTAAAGCGTTGCACAAAATGCTGTGGAATTCACGAGACTTCTGCATGCAAATTTAAGTTTCGTTTTCCCTGTAGCGAGTGCCAAGATTCAAAGCATATTTCTCCGCTTTGTGCTAAACAAAAGCATCAAACTCAACCGAAAGCAAAATCTAATGATAAGCCTACAGAATAGAGTGCCTATCCGACAACACATTTGACGGAATCGGTAACTAAGGTAACCTTGTTGATCTCATCGAAAGACTGTCCAAGTGACGTCATTCTTCCGTCATTTACGCTTGCGATCGAGACCAGCGCTGGTCAAGTTCTCGAAGGACAAGCGTGGTTGGATAGTTGCTCCCAAGATTTATTGATCGATTCGGCTTTGGCTGAAAGCGCAGGCTTAGAGTTAGTCAAATACATTAACATTACCATCGCAGGCTTCAATTCGAAAAAGTCTTTTAAAGCGAAAAAGGTGAAAGTTCCTATTTGTATCGGCGCGACAAACATAAAATTAAGGCCATTTGTGTTCCGAAAATTGCAATAGAGTTGAAACTTAAAGGTATTTCTGAGGTAGTTTCAAAGTTCAAAAAGAAAGGCTACCAGTTTTCGGACAAAAAAGTCGGTGATTCAGACCACGTTGGAGGTGCTAGAATATTCTTGGTTAGGATAATCTGGCATATCTACTTATTACGAGTCGCTCATTCGGGCATGCGTATGGAAAGAACTCGTCAGTTTATATGGAGAGTCCCTTAGGTATTTTACTTAAAGAGAAAGTTCCTTCACTCTTAGGAAACGTTGAGTAACTTAAAGACGCTGGTACCGACTATCAAGCATCAATTTGACTATTACAGTCGTTCTACGCGGAGTCGTTCATTAATCATGGTACGATTATTTTGGACGAGTCTATCGACTTTGCAAAAGATGAAAGTCTCAATCAAATTATAACGCAGTGCTTAAACGTGTATGACGAGCGATCAGAAAAGTTTACGCACTTCGATCGGTTTTGGTTTTACAAAATTTTGCATGCTATTAAGCGTGCCGAAACAAGTCGCATTATCGCCCCAGCACTTTGGAACAATAATTTAAATAGACTAGACTTCAATTACTCATTAGCAAAAAATATTATTGACTCAATCTTGTCCAAGTTCAAACAAAACGACGCTACGCTTAAATTCTATGACGACATCATTCGAAAGCAGTTAGCAGACGAAATTATTGAAAAATTCGAGAACCTTGATGCGTTTTGGAAATCGAATACGAATGTTTCGTTCATTCCTCATTCTGATGTAATTAGAGAGTCATCTGAAACCACTAAGACTCGAGTAGTCTTTTTGAGTAATTTGTGCGAAAAGCGAAATCGGCAGTTAAGCCATAATCAAGTGTCAATGCCAGCAGCCAATTTAAATTTACCATTCTTTGACTCTTTGCTTTTGTTAAGGTTCGACAAATACTTTTTGACTTGTGTAAGGCTTTTTTGCAAATTAAGCTTCGCGAATCGGATGCTAATAATTTACTGTTTATATGGTTCAGAAATGTATCTGAAGGCGATTTTAGTGTGGAAATTTATCGATTTCGTCGAAGCGCTTTTGGTCTTCGATTTAGTCCGAATATTCTGCTAACTTCTCTTTATTATATGCTGATTTACAACACAGCTCAAGACGAATAATCAGTCAAAACTTTAAAAAAACCGAATATATGCCTGTTGCTATATGGATAACTTAAGCGATTCTGCACCAAATGCTTCTCAGATGGAATTTTGTTTCGAGAAATCCTTTGAAATTTTCAAGGAATATCAATTCAACCTCCAGAAATTTTACACCAATCTTCTCTCCCTTCAGGAAAAGATTGATAAGAAATTTGGTTTCCGTCCTGAGGAGTTTACAGAATTTTGGGGTTATTCTTTGAAATCGCATGTCGGACGAAATAAAATTCAAATGCAAATACTCGTCGTACAGTTATGCAAACGGTCAATTCACAATTTGACATCAACGGAATCTACTCTTTTGTTAATTCGAGCACGACTTTTCCTTTAAAGATTGCAGACTGATCCTGCACTCAAATGACACAATTATCAGTGATAGTTTACAGAAAGAATGGTGCTTAATCTGTGCTGAGGTAAACGGTCACCAAGAAGTTTCAATTCCGCGATGCGTTGGTTCTCGTGAAGACAATTATGTTTTGTTAGTTTTTTCTGACGGAACCAAATTCTGTTTAGGAATTACATTGTATCTTTTGAACAAAACAACAGGAGAACTCTCCTTCATTTTGTCAAAGAACAAGCTTTGCGGAAAGGACCTCTTAAATAAGTCAATACCTATTCTAGAACTCGTAGCGCTGTCATTATGTGTAGAAGTCGTTGCAGCAGTTTACCAATTGCTAACAAATGCTAAGGAACCAATTTCATTAGTCGATGTAGAAATTTACAGGAACTCAAATATTTCAGTTAGTTAAATTCTAAAACTTTTAATCAAAGAACATTGGAACGAAAGTCAGTTATTGTGAATAATCGTGTAAATAGTATACTTTGCACGTGTGAAGAAATTCCGATGACATTTCGTCACATAAGCAGATGTTCTAACCAAGCCAACTTTGCAAGTAGACCAACCTCCAGCGCTGTCTTATCAAGGTCTAATTTTCATTTCGCTCCTTAAACGGAATTTCTACGAAGCAATTTAGAATCTTTTACAGTCGATAAAGAACGCAAATTAATGAATGTCTTCGCTATCAATCTTGCAAAAACTAAAGAATGCATTATTAACTTAGACAAATATTCGTCATTCAAGTGTGCAATACTTGTTTTATCTCCTATAAAAGTTTTTATTCGTAACTTCATTGCGAAGTATGCTCCACAATATTTTTCAAAGTGCCTTTATGAGAAAAGAAACTTGCTTTACGAAAGCCAATTGTACTTGATCCAGAAATCGCAGGAAAAAGCTTATCCCTCAGTGTTTTCATTTTTTGAAGAGAGAGTCTCAAAGCCAGACCCGATCGTAACGCAGCTCAATTTTTTCATTGATAAGGATGGTTTAATCAGAATCAAAAGCAAAATGCCTGTGGTTGAAACAGAAAATTCTCTCAGTTGTCCTATTTTAATGCCAAAAGCGTGCAATATTACGAAATCACTCATAGTTGATGCTTACAAAGCTACTCAGCATGCGCAATTCAAACTAATAGCAATTTTAAGAGAATCATTTTATATTTATTCGATATATTCTCTTGTTAGAAAAATCGTTCGAAATTGTGTGTTCTTTAGTTGCTCCCAGGGTTTATTGATCGATTCGGCTTTGGCTGAAAGCGCAGGCTTAGAGTTAGTCAAATACATTAACATTACCATCGCAGGCTTCAATTCGAAAAAGTCTTTTAAAGCGAAAAAGGTGAAAGTTCCTATTTGTATCGGCGCGACAAATATAAAATTAAGGCCATTTGTGTTTCGAAAATTGACATAGAGTTGAAACTTAAAGGTATTTCTGAGGTAGTCTTAAAGTTAAAAAAAAAGGCTACCAGTTTTCGGACAAAAATATCGGTGATTCAGACCACGCTGGAGGCGCTAAAATATTCTTAGGTAGGATAATCTGGCATATCTACTTATTACGAGTTGCTAATTCGGGCACGCGTATAGACATGGACATGCCATCAAAACAAAGGTCAACCAGTATAGAGATTTTACAATCAATCCTGGAAAAAGACAATTCAATTATCTATTGATTGAATTTATTGTTGATTGCAAGGTCAAAATTGGAGATAAGCAAATTAAATGGCACATTCTTATAAGCACTTGTCTATTTACTCGAGCAATAAACCTGATTCCGTGTCGATCTCTGGACACATGTTCGTTTTTACGTGCTTTACAATTTCACATTTTCGAGTTCGGTGCAATCTCAACCAGGGTATCGGACAATCAGACAAGTTTCAAAAGTGTTTTAAACCATGTCTCAAAAATGCTTGAGATTGCTAAAGTTTTTTAAAAATTTGGAAGAGCATAATATCGAAAATTTTCGATTATGCCTTACCTGGCTTCACCTTTCTTTCTCGGGGGAGCTGTTGAGGCCCTGGTGGGACAAACAAAAAATGTTTTGTACTCGTTGATAGGTGAGAGAGTCGTTGAATTCGACGACTTAATTTTCGCTGTGTCAGAAGCTAAAGCATTAGTTAATAAGAGATCAATTAGTTTTAAGCATTTCTTAAGCTCAAATGCTATCGATCCAGAAGTTTCGTTTGCGCTCATGACAGAGATTCTTTTGCGAGGTAACCCTGTATCCGTTTTCAACGTTTTGCCTTTGCTTTCACCTGAAGAGATAGACGACCGCTCCTGGCAACCGAACGATGAAGCTTTGTATTATAGGTTTAAAGATTTAAGTAAAATTCGAAATAATCTTTTTGCCACCTATGAGAAAGAGTTTATCGTGGAACTCGAAACAAAAGCAACCAACCGTCCGAACCGGTATAAAAATCAATCTCGAAGTGAAATACAGAGCCGGAGATATCGTTGCCATTAAACAAAATATGATTCAACCTGTAAATTATCCTTATGTCATCGTCACCGATTTAGAAAGAAATAGCGCAGATGAAATTAATGCAATAGTTATTAAATAATCAAACCAAGTGATCGTAAAGAAACATCCATCTGATGTAATTCCTATGCTATTTTGTGACAAAACCGAAAATTCATCAGTTCAAACTGACTCCCCTGTTGAGGTAAATTCGAATGCCAATAATTCGAGACCGTCGCAAAAGGCAAAACCTCAGGCCCTAATTGCTCATAAGCAACTAGCTGCCGAAATCCTTGTGTAAATATTTCTATTTGTATATTTGGATTTGTTTCTTGCATATATATAAATTTTTGATTATGATTTTAACATTCATATATTTTTCTGGAATTTTGTTTGATTATTTTGATGAGCTATTTTTAATAATGCTTACTTCTATGTTTCACTTTGATCATATTGATTATTTTTTCTGAAGGAACATTTTAAAATTTAATGTTCCTCCAGTTTCTACCCCCTAGTGTACAATATATTAAATATATTGTCAATATTTATTAATGAGTAAAATGCATAATTAAGTTGTCTCGGTTTATTTTTTATTTAATTAATTTCTATAAGTAACTCACAAAGACCCTTTCTTGGGATTTTGGGGCGATAAACTTGCGCGGGCAATCCTTAGAATGTTAATTTACTACGTTACTCGACTATCGTACAGGTAGCGTCAACTCTCGGAAGATCTACTCAGACCTTGATAAGAGCAAGTTGATTGGCATTTTACTCCGTAAGAGTTTAATTTGCAATGCCTTTCTCTCCATATGAGCATCGCTAGTGCTAAACCGTTTTTTTTACTAGGCTATGATGAATACAACCTTGTGTCTTTTGTGAAGCTACTTTTTTAAGGAAGATTCTGCCCGAAAAGAAAGGTGTATCTCTCAGGATACAATTGTTCAAGTTCGCTCTTAGTACTCCTGCTGAGGTCGATAGGGTCCTTCACCATTTTTTGACCTCCATTTCGCTATCAACTCTCCCTAAAACTTCCTGTATTTCATCAAGCAACCGCCATCGTCGGCATCATGAAAGCTTGAGGTATATCACGTGAGAGAGCCCAGCTGCAGCGGATTCGGTGCAGCAACGCCAACATTTCAACGGAATTCAAGTAAGTTGGCAGAGCCTAACGTTTAGTATAGTTTCTTGCGATAACTTAACTTGAGATCGTATTCATAGCCGCGTAACTAGTTTGGATCATTCGAGTAGCGCCCTTGAATTTCATTTGTATATAAATCAAGGTATACTTTTGTGGTTGCACTTGTACTCAAATTCAAATTAACTTAGCCTCTGTTATTTTTTAGTGTGAGTGTGCTTAGACACGACGTCACGAAGGATCGCCCGACGTTGACTCCTGCCTTTTCATTCCACCATAGTGTAGCCACCGATTTTTTTAAAGTATATTAACAGCTCAAGGAATCAGCTATTTTAATCGCCTAGAAACGATTTTGGATAGAAATAGCTTGATAATGGCGAAGGCTCGGAGGAGTTTCCTTTTTTCTATCGCCCTTCGTTGCCTAGAGGGAATGAAAGAAGAAATAGAAAAAAATCATGAAGGTATAAAAATAAATGAAATAATTAAATTTGACCATAAAAAACATATCTTTAAATTTCTGTTCAACAACAGATATGGCAGCAAAGATATTTCAACGAGTACTGTTCATGTTTAACATGAGAATTCCACTAGAGAACATGGAACGCGAAAAAAATATTTACATTCAAATGGGCTTCCGCTGCTATAAGATGAAGGTTCACTTGATGCGTGTAAACATCAACCTTTACAACGTCAATCCAGCTCACTTAAAGAAGTTAATGAAGAAATACTTAATACTCCTGTATACGATCTTTAACCGATCTATTGAGAAGAGTATTACCAATAGAGTACAAAAGAGCTAATGTTTCAACAATATTAACAAAAGATAGAAATCCCATCCTCGTAACTTCTTGCGCGTCAAGAATTGGTAAGCTTTAACAATTAATAGAGATAAGAGTGTGAGTCATCTCAAGTTGAATAACTTAATTTTTCCTACACAAACCACGATTTCGGGGAGGACAATCGTGTTTAAATAGCGAAAATTCATAATTAGAGAGTCAATTTGCCTATAAATAGAGTTTTTTATGAATGGGGCAAGTTTAAACCCAGCTCCAGTCAACAATGGGGTACCTTAGGTGACAGTACTGGAAAAATTGTTGTTCAATGTAAATATTAAGAAAGTTGATGATGGATGTGTTGTCAAATCTCCAAATTTACATATGGTACGAAGGTGGAAAACAATAGGTTTTAGATACTATGTTGCGGAAGTTCAGTGACAGTTGGATGAATTTGTGGAGTGGGTTGATAAATGGCAGATGAAACTAAAGAGGTGAATGCAAGAACCTGCACTTATAATGTTAGAATTTACATTAAATCCGAATACCTAATGAACAAACAAATCTTAGAATCCGTTAAATTAGAAAGTGACCTAAGAATATTTGTCGTGGTAGAGCAAGGACCGAGTGGTGGTTTAGGTACGTACTTCAAAACTCCGTGATTAAGTTTTCTCTCTAAGAGTACTATATTTGATTATGATTATTATTATTACATTAAATTTTATCTTCGAGGGTTTCTAGTGCCATTCCCCGTAAGCGGCGCGGCGATTTGCCATCCTGGCCGCCGAGTTGACGGGATCCAGCGCTCCGTCCGGCCCCAGCTTAGCCTCTCTTTCTTCCTTCACATAGCCTGTATTTCTCACCTACTTCGTCGCTTTTCATACAACCTCTCCCACAATTTCTCTGGTCAGCCTCTAATTTCACAGGGAAAATGCTGACCTTCTTCTCAAGCCAACCGTCCCAGATCGGGGCTGAGGGGGGAGGGGACAACTTCCCTAACCCCTGAGCTCCGGCTCGGAATGGAGATATTTTAACAACCTTATTCATCCCCACCCATATCTTCAACACATCCCTTTTCCTCTCCTCTTCACAATCTATCTTTTTACGCTATGTTCAAGGTGGAACCGCGATGCCGATGGACTGCCAGGCCACCAGGCGGGAGGGGTGGTCCCAAGTGGCGGCGCCTGGTTCTGCCAGGCATGTAAGCACCTCTTGCAGTGCTGGCAACTGTGAGAGGTGATGAGCTATTGCATCCCGCAGCAAATTTAGGGTCACCAATAATGTAAAAAACAAAACCTCCACTTAATTGCCCCTTGCTCATCAACGGAGCCGCCCTCGGGCAGCTCCAACGAAAAAAATAAAGGTCCTTTCCCCCTGTGCTTACGCAGGGGACCCTCCATATTTATTTAACCGGAGAGGAAACTTACTCCTCTCCTACGCCTACGGATGAAGGGGACTCCCCCTCACCCCCTTTTCTAGGGATACCTTCGGGCACCTCCCTATTACCAGCGGCAGTCCCTCCATTTCTTTCTAAGGGGTCTGCGTAGAAAGCCAGCAGGCAGCCCATTGCCGACCACCCCTCGTGTAAGCGGCTCGGTAGGGCAAACCCCCTAAGGGGGGAGAGGAAAGCCAGGCCACTTCTGTCGTTTCCCTCAAAAGACCTGCTGGCAAGAATACTTAACCTTGCTGGGGTCAAGGCCTGTGCCTCCTCACACCATATGACTAATGACAATACTGCAAACGGGACCTGCGATGTCTTGGAGGGGGGATGGCCAACTGGAGGTCCCCTCTGAGGTAGACATGGTCCTTGAACCAACCCAGCCTCAGACGATAGGGCCTTCCATGGGAGGCAATGCAGACTCAGTGCCAAGCACCGAACCGGAATCCGCCCCTATGCAAGGTCCTCCGCAAACGGCCCGGGTTTCTGAGGTAGTACAAGGAGGGGAGTAATTTCCTCCGACCGGTGGCCCGAAGACTACCAGACCTTCTCCATTTTGGAGAAGGACCTTGCTGATGTCTGCCCATCTGGCCTGGAGGCTCCATCCGGCGAAGGTGAGAAGCGGGTTCATTCCCCGCCATCCTATCCGAAAAAGAAAAAGAACAAGAAAAAGACAAAGAAGAGGCGGGGCTCCTCTACATCTGCGGGGGCTGCGGGGGCTGCGGGAAAGGATGGGTCTGCTGCTACGGTAAGCGACACAGCCAAGATTGGCACATCGAGCCCCTCTGGCCCCCCTGGGTGCGGAGCCTCTGACTATGACAAAGACCAGAAGTGCACAGGGCGGAGCCGCAATAACATCGGGGCCCCTGAATCAGAGGTTACCTGGTGTTTTCGAGCCCGCTGGCTTCAAACGCTTTCTCGTTATTCGCTCCACTGATGGGGCCATGTTGTCCAAGGGCAGCATGATCCATCAGAAGGGAGGATTAGCTAGTGCAATTGGTAGAGAGCGAAGGTGACCCGTTTCTCGGACGGGAGCCTAATGACGAATGCGGCAAATCCCGCCGAGGTGGCCAAGATAAGTGCTCTTCGAACACTTCATGGAACCCCGGTGAGTGTGACAACGCACTCTACCATGAAGTTTGTGAAAGGAGTAGTTTATGAAAATGAACTCTTTGACTACTTCATTGAGGACATCACCTTAGATCTGGCGGACCATGGGGCGGTCAAGGTCGAACGTGTGATGAGAAAACAGGGAGGAGCCTCGAGACCCACCCCTACACTCTTCGTCACGTTCAACTGTGACAAGCTCACTGAGACGGTGCGTGCCGGTTGATACGCTAGCGCGTGAAGGCATTCATGCCACTGCCGCGGTGGTGCTATTACTGTCACCGTTTCGGCCATACGAAACGTTCTTGTAGACGTGCAAAGTCGGGGTCACCCGGAGTCTGTGTAAATTGCTCCAAGGCCGCACACTATAAGTCTAAATCATGTGTGGCCAAGTGTGTCAATTGCGGAGAGCCACACCCCACTTCTTCGAAGCAATGTGGTGCATATCTCCTTGAGAAAGAAATCCTGGCCGTTCAGGCCCAGGATCGAGTCTCATTCCACGAGGCTAAGGACTTTGTCCTGGCGTGCTTGGCTCTGCCTGGGAAGTCATATGCCTCAATATTTAGAAAGGTACCCTCTGCTCCTTGGCCATCCAGGCCAACGAGCAAGGTTGTTTCCGCGCCTATTTGGAGCCCTTCTGCGGGCCCTACTCAACCCGGGCGCTTCCCTGGTAAAGCTAGCGACAAAAAGGATTCATACTTAGCCCCAGCTAAAACCAGGGCTCCTCCCTCTTCCCCAGCGTGACCATTTCCCGTAAGGGAAAACGGCCACGCGCCTCCACCGAGTCGTTATACTCACAGGAGGCAACACTCCTGAAGTTGTTCGCTAGGCCATATTCCGGGGTTCCTAAAGCTGTCCCCCGAAAGAAGGACCGCAAAATAGGAGCTTCGGCTCCTTCGCCCACGCATAGTGGTGGAGCGAGAGGCTTGGAGACGGTGGTTCCTCGAAAAGAGGGCCCTGCGCCTCCGAAGCCACAACGCCTGCCTAAGCTTTGGAGGCGGAGGGAGGAAAATACTAGCATGGCGAGCCCAACCTCCCCCAATAAGTCCTCGAAGGCAACAGCACCCGGGGTTTTACCTCCGTGAAGCGTACGGCCATTTCCGTGAGGATCTTCTGTTCTAGGAGGGCACTCGCGTCTCTTTCGAGCTAGGCCTAGAGGGCATATTCCTCCAATGGAAATGCCGTAGACTCCGGGCTAACTAGGAGGAGCTGCTGAGGCTCGTCTCACCCCGTTCCCCGTTAGCTATCTTTTTGCAGGAGACCATGCTAGGCGCGTGCTCCCTGCCTGCCCTCCCGGGGTATAAGGGTCTTGCGAACCCACCACCGCGGGATGGCCGGGCTGGGGGATGCGCGGTTTACACACGGCATGATGTAGCCGTTCTTACTTTTTCTTTAGATACCTCATTTCAGGCATTCACTGTGCAGTTCCACCTGGATAGGAGGTATACTATCATTTCTGCGTACATTCCACCGTCAGCTGACTTCAACGTGGGGGACTTCCGCCGCGTCGTGGCATGGTTGCCGAGGCCATTTCTCTTGCTTGGAGATCTGAACGGCATCTTCTCTGGAGACATTACTCAATAAATCCCAGGGGACAAGTACTTGCCGATCTGATCGAAGAGCTTGAGATTCGTGTCCTAAACGTGGATGAGTAGACACATCACTGTCCGAGAACCGCTTCATTTCCTTGCCTTGACCTATTTTTGTGCTCTTCGGATGCACAGCCTGATTTTGATTGGGGGGTGGTCGATGACCACCATGGTAGTGATCACTTTCCTATTCAAACATCATTTTTAGAGCAACTGCCGCCCCAGAGCCCACCGCAGTGGTGCTTGGCGCGGGTGCAGTGGCCTGAATTTCAGGAAATGACTGAATTTTCTATCTAAGTCGAGGAATTTAGGTCGGTAGATGAGCCGTTAAGTTGTTCTCCGGTAACCTCATCGCCGAGGGCCTGACTCCTATTCCTAGAAAGTCTGGCCGTTTTGCACGCCTACCACTCCCATGGTGGTCATCCGAGTGCGAGACGGCCCTCAAACAGATTCTACTTTTGAGATTAATTTTCTAAATTCTTTTCAGTTTAAGGCAATATGACGTTTCCAACAGGAGATTAGGTGTTGTTCTCAGTTTGGAGCGCTTACATAGTGGGATAAGTGCCCTTGAGTCATTATAATCTTTACATCCTTTAATTTGTGTTATCTGTGACTCCATGCTTACTATACTATGACACTCAGAGGTATGTCGAGAATATATTCCGATGGTTTATTGGATATGTTTAGGTTGCTGAAAAGCATAGGTGGGCGCGATAACCGATAAATCGATAATCGATAAATCAAAAATTATAATACCATATTGATTATTGACTATATATAGCGTTATTTTATAATACAATAGTAAAAATATTTGAATACTGTTTCTTAGTTTCTTACCTGGTGAGTCTCTCCTTCATCTCCTCATAGGTTTTGAGGGTCCTCCTCACAGCTCGAACCTACCTATTTCTGCATCCAAGGCACGCGCGGCTCACCACTGTGCTAAACCAAAAGTATCGGCGATACCGATTAATCGATAACGCAGAAAAAAATATCAGATAACCCGATATCGTTATCGCGATAACGCCTACCTATGCAGAAAAGAAACAAGCTTATAAGTTGTTGAGGAATTCTTTAAAAGTGAGTAACCAAGCTTGCCCTTCCCTTTTCTACACTGCCACTACAGGATAAGACTCAAGTAAGCCCTGCAAGCTTCGTGGCTAGTAAGATGGTAGACATCGTCAGGAAATTTAAAGTTCTTTGCCACTGAGTCTTAGCTATTCCTTTGGTCTTAAGCACCAAAGCCTCAACGGTTTAATTCGTTTTCTTTCGCTTCTGAGTCGAACTTCGCGCAAGATTTAAGGCCCCCGGATATATCATTTTCTTGAATATTATGCGAAGCTTTGTTGGTATAATAAAAGTTCACCAGTTTGAGGTTGAATGTCTCAGTATGAGATGCTTCGTGCAAGAGTACTTTCTTGGAAGTGAGATGATAGGGGCTGCCCCTGCTCCACTTTGCTCCTAGGGGCATATTATTGCATGACAGTTAGATATTTGATTAAGGTGGAACGATGCTTTCTTCCTCGACACTATTTGAATTTTTTTTAATTCTTCGTTTCGCTCTTTAGTATCTAAGAGGGCAATTCATGGTCCCTTGTTCTTGCTTCTGTTATTTTTAACTTTATTATTCTTATCAATTATTGGAATCTTGTAAATATGAAGCATCTCAAGGTTTAATTTACCCTAATATAACCTAAACTAATTAAACTTAACTTTACATACCTAAACCTAATCTAGAACAAGCTAGCTTACTTTAGTTTAGGTTAAGTTAGGGTAGGTTATAATATGTTAAAAAAAACTTGGGACGCCAATCTTTACAAGATCCTTAATGTTGTGGTTGTTTTATTATAACCTAACCTATTTACAGGTTTTGCTTGTTCTTTCACAAGCCGTGACCCCTTGGACAGCCATATAATGAACCCTAGAAGTTAGAAGAAAGTAAATCTTTTTGTTTTGCATTCGCACATTTCCAGCGGTTGCCAATTCCAATGCCTCAGTTTGCCAAATCAGATAGAAATGCACATTTACTTTATTTGTAACTCCTAAAATAATTCTTTTGAATTGAATAGACATACATTTGTCCATTAAAATTATGAATTTTTTTCATTTAAAATAAAACAAAATTGTTGTATTTTTCTTCACAATCTCTATACATTAATCCTCTAAATGGAGGAAAGAATATTGCATAACAGAGAAAAACATTGATGTGGAGGAGGTAAGGATATATGTAGTGGGTTTAGAAAATTCATTCAATTTATATCATTTAAACATGTATGCGAATTATGAATTTTTTAAAAATAATTTCACAAGACCGAACCCAAATTTTATATAGAACTTTATATAGAACTTTACCTCAATGAGTATCGTGTCACTGCAAATACCGATTCTTTAGCGAACTTATTACCAGACACATTGAAGAACCTATGTTTGCAACTGTGCTATAAATACGACTTCAAAATTACAAAAAATTCGTGAAATGCAAAAGAATTCTATAAACTTTTTATTTTAATGTAAAAAGTCATTCATGTAGCTGAAGGAAAATACGTAACGCATTTTAGGTTCCATTTCCTCATCCGACGTATGTCATCTTTGCCGTTCTGTCTTTTGACAGGAGAAGAGACAGAAGATTGCATTTTGCTACCAAAGCAATTTCTGCCACAGAGATCATCTTGTTACTTTTTTGGTTCCGGATTTCTGTTTCTTGACTTGGTAGGATTTATTAGAGATCATCGCCATGTTCGAAGAAATGAAAGGACTCACCATTTACTAAAAATAAGCAAGAAAAATTGGGGGAGACAGTAGAAAGCCATTTGGCTGTGTGGAAAAAGATTGGGCTAACGAAAAGGAAGCTCTCATTGGGTAGAAAATGACCACTATAAAAGAAATTTACACCAAGAATGGGTAAAGCTGATCTGATCTCGGTTGAAAGTGAGACCCTATGATTCGTACAATTATTACGAGAGGCACTATTCCTCCTTATGCTTCTATGGTGTAGTGTGTATGTATGAGGACCCATAACTATATTATAATCCGAGACAAAGAATTATTTATACCCAACATTTTGATGTACTGGTTCATTACTATCAGATTTGGGAGTAAAATTGTGAACAGCTATTAAGAAGTATTAAATAAATTAACAAAATAAGATCAGTTAAATGTATTTATTATATTTAAGAATGGTTGATAATATAAAAAAACCTTTAATTCAATGAGGATGAACTATTTTCCTAGTTAAGATTTTCATGTCACACGGCGCAAACAAGGCTTGAGACAGAAATTTAATGTTAATCGACTAAGAGAGCATAACTAATAAAGTGATACGAATGCATTTAATGACCTCTGGTATGTATTTTCATATTACTAGGCTAAAACTGTCTCAAAGTATCATCATGCTAAAATTGTAAATACTCTATGTCAAGCACAAATAAACTTCTTAGAAAGCCATTCTGAAGACTCCATATATCTGTGTCTGGATAATTAAAATGGATCAAATTTAGTAAAAAAAAAGTCTTAAGAAAATTTAATAAGAGTAATTCACTATTTGTTGAGATGATTAACAAATATTTGCTCATTTGACAAAAAAGGTTATATATTAAAAATTTAGAATGTATGTTATTTTAAAATGATGGAATGAATAGAGAGATAAAGAGTGGGGGGTATATTTACATGAGCATGCAACACTTATATATCTGTGTCTTTGGGTTTCGTTTTCTTCTATCATGTGGAGTTGAGCTTTAAATTACCCCATTGAACATGACGGAAAGG